>OY723407.1:21173862-22380433 GCA_963210345.1 Inga oerstediana | reverse complement strand
AGCTAGGCTCAAGACCGTAGACTGGGCATAATTCGGTGTACCCGTAGGCACTATGTTTGGTGTACCCATAGGCACTATACAACTTACATATTACAGAAGATGGCATACACAAAGCATATAAACATTGACATAATGTATGAAAGATAGAGTGACTACCTTAAACCCTTTTCACCTCGAATAATATGCCTCGTAATGCGTGCCAATGACTGGGCTTTCAATTCGGTCTTAAAATTACAAATGTACAACAATTAGGTTAAAACCCATTCATGTACTAGTTTAGACACCTCCATAGTGTTGATAGTGATTATGTGAGTCTATATTGAAAAATTATCAAAATGCCCTTGGAGACCGGCCCCGCCCTGCTGTATTCGGTCCGACCGTACTTTTCCTGAAATTTTGACCATGCTATTTTGACATATTTTTTTTATCAAGGAATCCATTTCCAGCCTCAGAATTACCAAATTCATTGCTAAAAGATAAAAATGCCCATGGCAGCCCCTAACTTAGGGTTTCGGGGCGTTTTGATCATTTCGCTTTCTAGGGCTTTTCTAGAAAAATGATCAACTATAACCTCACCTAATTTTCCCTTTTGAACATAATAGAACTATCAGATTATCAAAAATCCATCCTTAACCCCTTGTTCTAGCTCTGGCCAAAACTTACAATACTCTGGGAAAAATTGGGGTTTTTGAGTTCTGACTCCACATACTTGCTCCTTTCTACTCCTAATCACTTTATTAACTCTTTAATTATGTTCCTAAGCTGATTTAGACCAAATTTAGGTAGCATGATAGCTAGGGTTCATCATTCTCCCAAATTCGTAAATCACATAAATCAACCACATATTCACCGATTAAACCAACCACAATAGCAACAACAACAATAATAATTTGAAGTTCAAGAAGTCACATTTGCTTTCGTTTGCCTCTTCCCTTCTTGGATGAACCCTAACTCCCATAAACCCCAAGTAGTTGCTTCAAGAACACCTTAAATCGTGTAAAGGAGTAGCTTAGAGGAAGGATTAGATGAGTTAAAACCCAAATCACCGAAGAAATCAACTTACCTTTGCAAGTTTTCTGCTCCTTCTCTCTATAGCACTAAAGCACTCTCTCTCTCTCTCTCTTGGGCTCTCTTGGATAATGGAAATGGTAGTGGAAAGATGAAGGGAATGGTTTTGATATATGTTGCATTTATCTCCTACTTATTTAATTACCAAAATGTTGACTTTTAAGGCTTAAAGTAATTAGTCTCTATCCCTAAATAAAAGTTACATGAAGCCCATTATATTCAACTAATATTTCCCTTCCTTGGTCCATCTAAAAACACGTCCTAGGGTCCTTTAGATAAGCCAAATAGGCTGATGGGTTTATCCCAAAATTACCATGTTGCCATCATAAAATTTTCCTCATTTTTGGATCTATGTCAATTCTGGCAGATTTTCTGTCCAAACTTTGAAAAATCATAAATAAATTTGTAGACACATATTGGAGGGATTCTAAAGGATATAGAACCTTTATTGAGTCTAATTGCAAGAAAAAATATAGCCTTTAGTCACTAGAAGCACAGAATTATCTGAATTTAAGTTTTTTGGACCCTATTCCAGAAAATAGCCAATTTTCCTAGGCTAACTTTAAAAATTCATAACTTTTTGCATATAGCTCTAAAAATTACCTATTACTTATCAAATTAAAGCTTAGAATATCTAGTTTTGATCCTATAAAATGTCATAATTTGTGGTCATCATTTGGTTATCAAAAACCACATGACAAACTTACTGCCTAGCAGGGAATTTTCACTAGCAGCAGAATCGAATTCTTCAAAATCCACCCTTCCATTTCATTAAATGCCATAAATACTTATAAGGCATATTGCGGAATAAAATTTGGGGTGATACACAAAACATTTTGAATTTTCTATTTTACAAAAGGTTCTCTTAATTGAGTTTCAATAACTCTATAGGAATCTTCTTTTAGAAAATTAATTTGATTTTCCATATACTCTACTGCATTTATGAATTTGGTATAAAGGAGGATGAGTAAATTTAAAGGAAATTGTTTTTCCCATTAATTCGGATTCCACCCCTTCTTTTATTACCCTATAAGGTATCAATTGATCAATAAATGGTACTCCTAAAATTACATCTTGAGATAGGACTTTTGCCAGAATAAAAGGAGACTAATTTTGAAACCATTGTTTTCAACTACTGCACTTGTAAGTTTGTAGTTAATTTATAATGGTGATCGATTTGGTCCACAGAGATTTTCTGTAGTTTTTCCATAAAATTTGGTCAGAATTAGACCTTCTCTAATTCAACTTAAAGCTGCATCAGTATCAAATAGAGTAATAGTTTCCAATAAAAACTATTTTCGACAATAATTTTGATTGGAACATGCCATTTTTGGATTGAAATCTTTTGGATAGAAATTTTTGATATTAAGTTTAAGAAAGGATTGGAGATACCTTGGTCTATATTCTTAGTATCTTCTTTCTCTTCATCTTCTTTATCAAAATTTCTTCCCTTTGGATTATAATAAGAGAATGGAGATTCTGAGTATTTTTCAAAACTCTTGTCTCTTCTTTTAAATCATATATCTCCTTTTGAAGGTTTGAAATTGTGACCAGTTTTAGATTACTCTGAAATTTTTTCATTATTTCAGTGAAATCATATTTTGTGTTCAATTAGTTTTGTTTTTGAAAAGGTTTTGAGGAAGAAGCAGAAGCTTCTCTTACTTTGTTAAAGTACTTGACTTATCTTCATTATTAGCCAGAGAATTTATTACTTCAAAAAGTATATCTTCTTCATGCTCTAACACATTAATTTGAAGATTTTCTTCTTCAAAGGAAGATGGAATATCTTCTTATTGAAATTAGTTAACTTCTTCAGAAGAGGATATTTTATATTATTCATTAGAAGATATTTCAACCAAAAGATTATTTAATTGCTGAAGAATAGGTTCTTCAAATTGTAAGGCGTTAATTCTTTTATTAAGTCTACAATACTTCACCATATGGCCTTATTTTCCACATCAGAAACAAACAATTTTTCCTTTAGGAAGGTCAAATGGAGTTTTGGATTTAAATTCATTTTTTTAATTTTCTAGGATGGTTGTTCCTAGGTTTTTTCGAGGGGTTTTTCTAATATTTTTTTAGCTTGGTGTTTTCGATGTTCATTGTTTTCTTGTCTGTGCTTAGTCTTAGACTTTTTACAGGCAAGAAATCCAAATTACTCAAAGAAAGATCCTAAATATTTTCTATTGAGGGCTTTTTCTCTAGCAAGTTGATGTTGGATTCTATCTTCTTGACAAATCTTTAAAGCATTTTTCTGGACAATTGCAATGAGCTATCCATAGGTTAGGTTTTTCATAATGGATCTGACCATTACCAGTTTGATGTATAATTTTTTCCCTTATCTTATCTCCTATTGAAGAAGGAAGACCAGCTAGGAATTTTTCTTTCTAGAGAGGATGGTTATCAAAATCTCTAGTTAGGACTCAGGTTATGAAGGTATCTTTATACCAACTAAAATCTGATAGTGATTTACACCTAAGGTTTGACAGAAGATCTGCAGATTTATCTCTCTAAAGAGAAGGATCCCCGATAAAGTGCTCAACTATGTTAACTATTAGAGAGTTAATAGAATCAGGCACCAACTCACCATTGCTAGTGATCGAAGTTCCATCATGAGATATCTTAACGGCTGAAAGAATTTGGGCCTTTTGTTCATTTGTTAAACAAAATCCCACCAACATCTGAGTTGTCCAGTAAAGCTAGAGATCAATATATGAGCTATGTCATCTTCTTGACAATTGTTATATATAGGGTAGGTGTTACTGACCATCATCATTTGTTGGAGAGTTTCCAAAATATTGGTATCAGATTTTCCATCTATATTCTAAACATAGACGTTATTTGCATTGAACTGTTAAAAATAGCATCTTGTTTTCAAGAGCTAAATCTAGAGGAGTAGCTCTTGGATAATATAATTTTGTTGGATTTTTCCCATTCATATTATTAATTGGATTACCTAATTTTTTATTTGTCTTAGGATAGTTTTCACTACTGCTAGTTTGACTATCTTTGTCTAAGACATTAATTGTTGAAGAAGAGGTAGCCTAAGCTACTGCAAGTTTCTTCGATTCGGATTTTTTAGGGGGTTTTAGGAATCGTAAGTTTCCTTAATTCCTCTTCAGCTCTTTGCTGAATGGTTTTCTTTTTAATATTACTTACTATGGCTTTTGGGATGCAGTAAGGTTTAAAAATTGGTTGTTTGTCAGTAATACTAAGGATAGTAGTACTAGGCAAAGGAATTTTTAATTTTTTTTTAATTATTTGTTCTCCAAGGTTTAAAGATATGAATTGTTATAATTATTTTATTCAATATGATTTTGAATATCTTTTAAATCTATTTCTTTTTTGAAATCTTTGGTTTTAAAGGGAGAGGCTATGACAGGGGCTTCTTTGATTTTGACACCAGAAATTTCATAAGATTGTTTTGGTGGAAAATTAGATTCTATCTTTTCTCCATATGTTGTTACCCAATAAGTATTAACTTCTTGAGTATATTTGAAAGGATAATCCTTAATATTTTATTCTTCGACATAAGTGTTAAACCAAACAAAGAATGGAATATGAAGTTTAAACCTTTGAAACATTTTGTAAAACCTTTATTGAATTGGTTTTCTTGTTTCTTTATTAAAATTTTTGAGAAACCATTCTATTTTTCCTTTATTAGAGTTAGAACAAAAATATTTTCACAAAAGTTCTTTATTTAACTGAATTTGTTCTTTTATGGCACCTACCATATCGGAATAAGTAGGAGATTGGTTCGTTTGAACTTCATCATCCTCTTCTTTTTGGTATACAGGTCTTACAATGTTGGATGACGTATCCAACCCTTGTGTATGACAGAAGGAGGAGCGAAATGCTCTTTTGGGTCTATGGAAGAACTACAAGAAAGTCTAGATGGTTGATCTAAGGCAGTCCTAAAACTTTCTGAGACTGAGGGTGACCTAGAAACACTAAAGGATCTTTTCCTATCAAAAGAGATTCCTACGGTTCCAGTTTCAGATTGCCTAATTTGCCAAAAATTAGGTATTGGTTTTGGGATAAAGGGACAGGCTTTCTCCATGATCTATTAATCGCCGGCCAAAGATCCGCAGACGCCTAAATTTTGACAGCCATCTGACGACATTAAGGCGGCGTGTAGATGTCATGCGCCCGACGTTCAGAATCTCCCACCGGCGCGTGATGGCATATGAGACGGAGTTCTAGATGGCGGTTTGCTTTGCCTGAGTTGACTTCTCTGACATAGTCTGTCCCTAGTGTGTTTGTGTTCATTCTCCTTAAATGCTGGGACTGTAGGAGACCAAATGATTTTGTGATCAAGATTTGGTAGTTTCTTCTTTCTCCCTTTATATTGGGGTTAGCCTTTGTTGTTTGACAATACACCTAGGAAAAATATTAGAGGGACTCTCTGTTTAATTTGAACTTTGGGACCATTTACTTTACTGTCTTCATTCAGCCGTTTAAAAAAAATTGGTGTAGTTTCTTTGTGGTGTGGGCATTGAAACTAGATTGTCATTTTATTTGAAGTGTGTTCATTTATTTAATTGAGTGGAGGATTAATTTGTCTTTTGCAACTTTCAGAGGATTGAACTGCATTTCTGAAATTTAAAGATCCAATCTGTCATTTTCAACTTTTGGAGGTCTAAATTGTTATTTCTAAAATTTGAAGGACCAATATGTCATTTTTAATATTTAGAGAACCAATATGTCATTTCAAGAATTTGGAGGACTGAATTAGCCGAATTGATTGATTGTTGATTGATTAGTGTCAGTTGCATCCTTACTTATTTGATGTTTGGTACATCTTCTTGTTTGATTTCTTAAGAAATTTCTTCTATATTGTGGAGCTCCACTTACTTCTAGCTAGCATCGATGGCTAAATCTAAGTCTCGATCTTCAAGTGCTATTACTACAGGTAACATTATTTCTAGTCTTGCCTCTTTATCTTCAAAGTGGATTATCAATTCTGATGCTACTGATCATATGACAGGTAACAATCATTTGTTCTCCTCATATACGCCTGTTTTGAATGGTGATCTTCTTGAGGAAGTATACATAGAGCAACCGCCTGGCTTTGTTGCTCAGGGGGAGCATGGGAAGGTATGTCGTCTTCAGAAATCTTTATATGGTTTGAAACAGAGCCCTCGTGCTTGGTTTGATAGATTCAGTTTTGTGGTTATGAAGTTTGGCCTGAATCTAATTTTCAATCTTCAGGTGCTATTGCTATAGGTAACATTACTTCTAGTCTTGCCACTTCACCCTCAAAGTAGATTATCGATTCCGATGCTACTGATCATATGATAGGTAACAATCATTTGTTAACCTCGTATACACCTTATTCCAATCCCTTTAGTATAACCATTGCCAATGGTTCTTATTCACATGTTCTTGGATCTGGCACTATCAAACCTACCCTATCTGTTCCTTTATCCTATGTTCTTAATGTCCCTGACCTTGCCTTTAATCTTTTGTCTCCTAGCAAACTTACTCGACAATTAAACTATTCTATCACACTCTTTCCTGACCATTGTTTGATTTAAGATCTCATGACGAAGCAAGTTATTGGCAAGGGCTATAAATCTGGTAGCCATTACTTCCTTGATGATCAGGTATCACATTCTTTTGCTTGCTTTGGTTGTTTATCTCTTTTTGACATTCATTGTCATTTGGGTCTTGTGTCTTTTTCCTCTTTAAAGAGGGTGTATCCTCAGTTCCATCATTTGTCATCATTAGACTGTGAGTCATGTCAACTTGCTAAACATCATCGTGTTCATTTGGCACTTCAGGTCAATAAACAGGCCATGTCTCCCTTTGATTTAGTCCATTTTGATGTTTGGGGTCCATGTCCTATCGAGTCAAAACCTGGTTTTAAGCACTTTGTTACTTTTATTGATTTTTCTCGTACAACCTGGCTCTATTTAATAAAAAGTCATTCTCTCATTTTTGCAACTTTTATGCTAAAATTCAAACTCAGTTTGGTTTATCTGTGAAAACCTTAAGAAGTGACAATGTTAAAGAATATTTCTCTGCCCAATTTCAAAACTATATGCTATAAAATGGCATGCTTCATCAGCCCTCCTGTATAGATACACCGGTTCAAAATGGTGTTGCAGAACGTAAGAATCGGCACTTTCTCTAATATTTCAGATGAATGTTCCCAAGCCTTTTTGGGCTGATACTGTGTCTACTGCGTACTTTCTATTAAACGTATGACATCTTGTGTCCTTAATGGTGACACTCCATACACAACTTTATTTCCTTCCAACCCCTTATTTCCTATTAATCCAAAAATCTTTGGTTGTGTATGTTTTGTTAGAAATGTCCATCCCATTGTTACAAAACTTGATCCCAAGTCTCTCAAGTATCTCTTTCTTGGGTACTCTAGAGTTTAGAAGGGTTATCGGTGTTATTTTTGTACTCTTTATTGTTATCTTGTGTCTACAGATGTCACCTTTCATGAGTCGACTCTATTCTTCCTGGTCTCTACTTCATCTACATCTCCTGACACAGCTGAGGGTCTTGATATATTGGTTGATGATGTTCAATTACCACCAGTGCAAGCGTCTATTCAAGCACCTGATAAACCTTTTATCTATCATGTTTATAAAAAATGTCCCAGGGAAAGTAATGCAGTTGATCATGTTCATGGCCTACTAGTGCCTTTTTTACGTCTAATCCATAATTAGTTCACCCCGCTCCTTCCCCTCAACAAGAAATAGTGCCTGATACTCCTGATAGTTCTAATACTCTTGATACTTTTGATGATTATGGCCTACTAGTGCCCATTTCAATGTCTGATCCAGAATTAGTTCACCCCGCTCCTATCCCTCAACCATAAATAGTGCCTGATACTCCTAATAGTTATGATACTCTTAATACTTCTGATGACCTGCCCATTGCCTTATGAAAAGGTAAACATACTTGTACCTATCCTATTTATTCTTTTGCTTCCTATAACCACTTGTCTCCTTCATCCTGTTCTTTTATAGCTTCCTTATATTCTATTACTGTTCCCACGCCTCTTCATCAAGTCCTAACCATCCCGATTAGCGTGCTGTAATGAACAAAGAAATGATGCTCTTTATAATCCCAGTACCTGGACTCTCGTTGATTTACCTCTTAGAAAAAAGGCTATTGGGTGTAAATTGGGTGTTCTCCATTAAGATGAAAGCTGATGGCTCCTTGGAACGGGTGAAAGCTCGATTGGTTACCAAAGGTTATGCCCAGACATATGGTGTTGACTATTCCGAAACCTTCTCTCCTGTGGCCAAGTTGTCCTCTATTCATCTCTTCATCTCTATGGCAGCTACCTATGGTTGGAATCTTCATCAGCTGGATGTTAAGAATGCTTTTTTGAATGGTGATCTTCTTGAGGAAGTATACATGGAGTAACCGCTTGACTTTGTTGCTCAAGAGGGGCGTGGGAAGGTATGTTATCTTCAGAAATTTTTATATGGTTTGAAACATAGCCCTTGTGCTTGGTTTGATAGATTTAGTTCTATGGTTAAGAAGTTTGGTCTAAATCAAAGTAAGTATGATCATTCTGTGATTTATTAGCGAACGGAGGCTGGCATGATCCTCTTAGTGGATATGTTGACGATATTGTTGTTATGAGGAGCAACACTTCAGGAATCTCATCACTAAAGGCCTTCTCGAATTCTCACTTCCAAACAAAGGACTTGGGTCAGTTAAAATACATTCGTGGGATTGAGGTTATAAGAAGCATGAAAGGCATTCTCTTGACACAGTGAATATGTTCTGGATTTGCTAAAGGAGACTGGGAAACTTGGGGCAACCCCAAGTAGTTTTTCTACGATTCCCAATCCTTTTTTGGACATTGTGTAACCCCTGCCTTAATTAGCGTAATTATAATTCGATATCACTTAATTAAATTGGTTTAGAGACCATCGAATAGTTCAAAACTCATTTAAAACTCTTTTTTTTATAGTAGGTACTTTACAAAAGTTTCAAAACTTCTTTCCTATTCCGGTCTCAAGTTCAATTATCGAATATAATCACCTGTGCAGTTAATTTACATTCATTCATATCAGAATATCTAATAGCAATTCCGGCAACCCCCGAGTTCCATTCATTTACTAGAAGGTTTAAAATTTCCATATAGGGAATTACACAACTATATTCAACTACCAATTACAACCCAAACATAATTTACAGATTCCCTGTCCAACAGGTTTAACCAACACATCCAAAAATAAATGTCCCTACAGGGTTCTAGCCGCTCCGGGTCGTACGCTTCTCCTTAGAGCCACTTGCCCTGTCTGAAAGGTTAGTTAAAGGAAAGAATGAGATTCAAGAGAATCCCAGTAGTAACAAAACATTTATACCACACATAAGCACACAGCATGTAAGCAAATCATCATACAGCAGCAGCAGCAGAAATCACACTCCACCCTCATCCCCTTTCTCCGCCGGGAAGGCACACCGTCCTAACCCGAACCGTTGTTAGCTACTCAGGGACTATTGGCGTGGCAATGCATACACATAGCCTTATAGCTCATATAGCTATCCGGCTTTCACAAATGGCCCGTCGGCCTTCACAAATAGCCTTTCGGCCCACATAATCACATATATCACACCTCATCCTCATCCCCTTTCTCCGCCAGGAAGGCACACCGTCCTAACCCGAACCGTTGTTAGCTACTCAGGGACTATTGGCATCACGGTGTTTACACATATTCACAATGTCGTAACATACGAATTTATCACAAATCAATGATAATACACACATACAATGCATCACATATGGTACGAAAGAAAAGTTACTACCTCGTTCCTTCCTGACGTTCTTCGGCGCAGTTGGCTCACGAGGACGGCTAATGTCAAATCCTATAAACCAAATTAGGGACAATAAATCAATCTCTTTTCCAAGTTCTTAATAGTACTTAAGTTGGTTATCATTTAGACTCTTTAGGTGGCTATTAAAGGGCTAAACATATACCCAAAGGGTTGGGAAAACCTATACCAAAAACCACCTTTAAAAATGCAAAACACTGATTTTTAAGGGTTGACCGCGGCCCAGAAAATCCAGTTTCTTGGCTGAAATTCCAAAAATCATAACTAATTCAGGAAAAATCAAAATAAGGTGATTCCAAAGCCAAATGAAAGCTATTTAAGTCCTCTTTCTAGGAAAAATATTGGCCATTACTAGCAATCACCACAAAAGTCCAGATTTAACAAAAACCTAACGTTGTGCCAAAACAGAGTCCAGTTTGGATACCAAACTTTGGTCAGTTCAAACTCCCAGCTCAAAAGGCGAAATGACACAAAATGTATGTCCATTTTGAAGATTGAGATGTGAACTTTAAGACTGGAAAGTGTCATAATTTTTCGACATCATTTGCCCAGTCAAAAAGTCCACGCCATCTGACTCTCCAGAACAAACTTACACTGGACAGATTTTCCAGATTTTTACATTTGATCCCAAATGATTCCCAAATCAATTCCAATGGCCAAAATGTTCAACAAAAGACCAAATTCTACACAACACATAAGCCAATTCATACCATTCAAAAATTGCACAAAATCGGGGCAAATTCATAAATTCTCAATACTCAACCAATGATTACAACAACTATACCAAAATGCTTCTAATTCTTACCTCTTCTTCTTCCTAAAACCAATTCTTCAACTCTCCAACTTCCCAATTTCCACAAGTTCTCAAACTTCACCAATCAAAATTCTGAAACCATAGGAATATAGCTCTCAACCTCATGTACAACATTAATGAAAGACACTTGAGCATATGAAGGCTTTAACTTACCAAGAACTCAAGCTTTTCTCTTGCTCTTTCCTTAGCTTGTTCAGCGAAAAATGGAGGAGGATGAGAGAGAAATGAAATAATGAAGAAGCATAAGATTTTTGGGCTCCTAATACACTCTTGGCCGACATATAGAAGTGGAGAGAAGAGAAAAAATGATTAGAAAGCTTAACTTTAATCCAAGGGTCCTTGTTTTGCCACTTGGCACCATCCTATACTTCCTACTATGATTTCATATAAACTTGCATGCATAGGATTCCACCTCTTGTTCTTTCAATCCTAGCCATTGATCTTGATTACTAAGGATTGTTCTCATCGGTAACTAACCAGTCAGTCGGTAAATTTACCGTTTTACCCCTGATTATCACAATGCACAATATATACTTCAAAAGTGCTCAATTAAGATTAATTACATCACTTTGAAATTATAAATCCTTGGTTACATTTCAGGATATTACAATTCTCCCCCCGAAGATTAAATTTCGTCCTCGAAATTGTTACATAACTTGAGCCATAAACTCCGGATATCGTCTTCGCATATCTTCCTCCGCTTCCCAAGTTGCCTCTCTTTGAGTCATTCCCTTCCAGATCACCTTCACATATGGAATGCTTCGGTGTCTGAGCCGTCGCTCTTCTCGATCAATAACTTGCTCTGGTTCCACCGCATATGTGAAATTATTTTGTAGCTCAACATCCTCATATTCAATGATATGAGACGGATCCGGTTGGTACTTCTTCAGTTGAGAAATGTGAAATACATCATGGAGCCTGCTCAAACTCGGAGGTAGTGCTACTCGGTAAGCAACAGGTCCAATCCTCTCAAAGATTTCAAAAGGTCCTATATATCTCGGGCTCAGCTTCTTTCTCTTGATTGGTCGCCCAATGCCGGTGACAGGAGATACTCTCAGAAACACATGGTCACCAACTTCAAACTCTAGAGGCCGTCTTCTCTTGTCAGCGTAGCTTTTCTGTCGACTCTGCGCTGCAAGCAACCTTTTACGAATAATCTGAATCTGTGCTGAGGTTTGATCAACCAAATCTGGCCCATAAAGCTTCCTTTCGGATAACTCGTTCCAGCACAAAGGTGATTGACACCGTCTTCCATACAATGCTTCATACGGAGCCATTTGGATGCTCGCATGATAGCTATTGTTGTAGGCGAACTCAGCAAGTGGAAGGAAACGATCCCAACTTCCTTTAAAGTTGAGAACACAAGCTCGCAACATATCTTCCAGCGTCTGAATTGTTCTCTCAGATTGTCCATCCGTTTGAGGATGATAAGCCGTGCTAAATCTCAGTTGAGTACCCAAGGCTTCATGCAATGCTCTCCAGAATCTTGAAGTGAACCGGGGATCTCGGTCGGAAATGATATTTTTCGGAACGCCATGGAGTTTCACTATCTCACTAACATAAATCTCTGCTAGTTTATCAGGAGAATAACCAGCATTGATTGGTATGAAGTGGGCTGTCTTTGTTAGCCGATCCACAATTACCCAGATCGCATTATAGTTCCTGATCCTGGGCAATCCCACAACCAAATCCATGGTCACGCTTTCCCATTTCCATTCCGGAATCTCAGGACTCTGAAGTAAACCAGGTGGTCTCTGGTGCTCGATCTTTACCTTCTGGCAAGTGAGACATCTTGCTACATATTTGGTCACATCACTCTTCAAACCCGGCCACCAATACACAGATTTCAGATTATGGTACATTTTGGTCATACCAGGATGAAGAGTATATCGACTCTTGTGTGCCTCATCTAGAATCTTCTGTCTCAACTCCGTCTGAAGTGGAACACAGACTCTTTTCTGATAGCGAACCAATCCATGAGGCGATATGTCAAAGCCCAGAACTTCTCCCTGTTCAATTCGAGCCAGATTGCGCTGTATCCAGCCATCTTGCCCCTGAGCTTCTTCAATCTCAGTTCTTAGATCACTTTCCTCTTGGGAAACAGTGTAGTTGGCACAGATGATCTGGTTTGTCAAATTCAAATCATGAAAATCTTCAATCAATTTCCATTCTTGTATCATCATAGCTGCAACAAGCACGGTCTTTCGACTAAGAGCATCAGCGACTACATTTGCCTTACCCAGATGATATTTTATTTCAGGTTGTAGTCCTTAAGCAATTCCATCCAACGGCGCTGTCTCATATTCAGTTCTTTTTTATCATACAGATATTTAAGACTCTTGTGGTCATAGTACAATTCCACAGTCACACCATACAGGTAATGACGCCAAATCTTCAAAGCAAATACAATGGCCGCAAGCTCCAGATCATGAGTGGGATAGTTCAATTTATGAGGTCTGAGCTGTCGAGAGGCGTAGGCCACCACACGTCCCTGCTGTATAAGGACACACCCTAATCCCTGCCCACTGGCATCATAATACAAAACGTATGTCAAACTGGGATCGGGTAAAATCAACACAGGTGCCGTCGTCAACCTCTCCTTCAGCTCCACAAAACAGTTTTCACATTTCTCATCCCACACAAACAGCTGATCCTTTCTCGTGAGCTTGGTCATTGGCAACGCAATACGGGAGAAATTTTGGATAAATCTCTGATAGTAACCAGCAAGACCCAGAAAACTGCGTACTTCCACCACAGATTCTGGCCTCTTCCAGTTCAGTACTGCTTCCACTTTGCTGGGATCCACAGAGACCCCTTCTTGCGAGATAACATGGCCTAAGAATTTCACTTCTGATAGCCAGAACTCACACTTGCTCAATTTAGCGTATAGTTACTTCTCACGCAATGTATTCAATACGATTGTCAAATGATGCTCGTGCTCTTCCTTACTCTTGGAATATATCAAAATATCATCGATAAACACAACAACAAACTGATCCAGATACTGCCGAAAGATACGGTTCATGTAATCCATGAAAACCGCAGGCGCATTGGTTAGCCCAAATGGCATCACTAGAAACTCATAATGACCATATCGGGTCCTGAAAGCAGTCTTCGGAACATCTTCTGCTTTCACTCGCAGCTGATGATACCCTGACCTTAGATCAATTTTCAAAAATACACATGAACCGGATAGTTGATCTAAAAGGTCATCGATTCGGGGAAGAGGGTACTTGTTCTTAATAGTAAACTTGTTCAATTCTCTATAATCGATACACAATCGAAGACTCCCATCTTTCTTCTTTACAAACAACACTGGAGCTCCCCAAGGCGACACACTGGGTCTAATAAACCCTTTCTCAAGCAAATCTTCTATTTGTTTCTTTAACTCCGCCATTTCATTTGGGGCCATGCGGTATGGGGCCTTAGATATAGAACCAGCTCCAGGTACAATGTCAATTGGGAACTGTACTTCCCTCTCAGGAGGCAATCCACTAAGATCATCTGGAAATACCTCAGGGAATTCATTTACCACGGGTATATCACTCAAAGTTTCACTAGCTTCCTTTTGTACAGAGAAAAATACCATATACCTCTGGCAACCTTTTTCAAGATATCGTTCAGCTTTAGCTGCAGCAAGAAAATTCATACTAGAATCCACAACTTCTGCCTTCTGAGAAATAGGATATACTATCCTCTTGTTCCCACAATCTAATAACACATTATTTGCCGTTAACCAATCAAAACCCAGAATGACTTCCAATTGGTAAAGCGGCAGACAGATCAAATCTATAGTAGATTGGTGCCCTTCCACAGTTATGACACAACTCAAACAAGCTTCTGTGGTTAAGGCCTTAACACCCATTAGGGTTGACACTACTAATTCAAATGGTAACTTATGTACATGCATTCCCAGGCGCTTCACGCAATCATAAGCAATGAAGGAGTGACTTGTACTCGAGTCGAATAATGCTTGCAACAGATAGCCATTAATAGATATTTTACCTTGTATCAACTCAGGAGATTTACGGGCCTCCTCGTGGGTCATCGTGAACACTCGACCCTGTGTCTTCGGTCTCTGCTCAACACGCGATCGTTGACAATCTTTGGAAAGATGTCCTGGCTGCTTACAATTAAAACAGATCATTTCTCCCCGACAATTTTGGCCATAATGTGATTTGTTGCAGCGAAGACATTTCCACTCGGTCGTAAATCTCTGAGGTTCACGGTCTCAAGGCTGATAGGGCTTCTTATCACCGCCCTTGAATGAAGATGATCCTTGGCCTTTCCGCTTCTGGGAAACATTACCCTTATTAGGTTCATTGCGGTGGCTAGTAGCTCTGACAGGATACAATTCTCTCAAGTTATTCTCTGTAATCCTGCACTGTTCAACCGCCTTGTTGAACTTGGTAAATTGGTGAGTAGCTAGGCGTTTCCTCAACTCTCGCCTTAGGCCGCGAATGAGCATATCAGAACTCCATTCTTCGTCATCCTTGAACCGGAGGTAGGAGGAGTACCGAGCCAAACGAACAAAACGGGACAAGTAATCATCAAAGCTCTCTGTGTCCCCTTGTCTGATATTCAGGAACTCTGTCTCCTTCTCAAGTCTCACTGATTTGGGAAAATACTTCTCGTTGAATTCTTGTTGAAATAGTTCCCAAGTCAATGGCATTTCTTTGCTCTTCAATGTTAGGGCGATATTCCGCCACCAACGATCTGCATCCCCTTCGAGCTTATAAACGGCCAGTCGTGGCTTCACCTCATCCGGGCAACCAAGAACCTCAAATATTTTCTCCAGCCTGTTCATCCAATCTTCGGCTGCTTGAGGGTCAAACCTTCCTCTGAACGCCAGAGGCAGATGCTTGCAGAATCTGGTGACCCAAAACTGCAGGTCTCTTTCCTCTCTAAACGGCATCCCATGTGATTCTTGATTTGGGACAATGTGAGGTGGAGACTCCAGGGGTCGTGCTGACCCTTCAGCAGTGTCCTCATGACGGGTTTCTTCTTGAGTTTCCACCGGAGTGGATTGAACCGGGTCCTCTTTGTTCTTTGCTTTCTCTGCTCTGAGCTCTTCTCTTAGCTCAGTTATCATATCCCGCTGATCTCTGATTAGACTCATCAATTCCTGCATTGCATCCAGTGGTTATTATTGACGACCTCCACCTCAGGGTCTACATGCGGAATTCTAGGGCGTCCTCTAGTTTTCTTCATTCTACAAACAACTTGCCCAATTAGTTTAGCAGAAATAGTATGCACTTATAGTCACAAAACTCATATATATATATCCATGTCAATATATCATACACGTGCATACACAACAATCATTCACAGATAATCTTCTATCCCTACTATTATCTAAGGGATCTATCCTAGCAACCTCTACCCTTGCCAGGAACTACAGCTCTAATACCAAAATGTAACCCCCTGCCTTAATTAGCGTAATTATAATTCGATATCACTTAATTAAATTGGTTTAGAGACCATCGAATAGTTCAAAACTCATTTAAAACTCTTTTTTTATAGTAGGTACTTTACAAAAGTTTCAAAACTTCTTTCCTATTCTGTTCTCAAGTTCAATTATCGAATATAATCACCTGTGCAGTTAATTTACATTCATTCATATCAGAATATCTAATAGCAATTCCGGCAACCCCCGGGTTCCATTCATTTACTAGAAGGTTTAAAATTTCCATATAGGGAATTACACAACTATATTCAACTACCAATTACAACCCAAACATAATTTACAGATTCCCTGTCCAACAGGTTTAACCAACACATCCAAAAATAAATGTCCCTACAGGGTTCTAGCCGCTCCGGGTCGTACGCTTCTCCTTAGAGCCACTTGCCCTGTCTGAAAGGTTAGTTAAAGGAAAGAATGAGATTCAAGAGAATCCCAGTAGTAACAAAACATTTATACCACACATAAGCACACAGCATGTAAGCAAACCATCATACAGCAGCAGCAGCAGAAATCACACTCCACCCTCATCCCCTTTCTCCGCCGGGAAGGCACACCGTCCTAACCCGAACCGTTGTTAGCTACTCAGGGACTATTGGCGTGGCAGTGCATACACATAGCCTTATAGCTTATATAGCTATCCGGCTTTCACAAATGGCCCGTCGGCCTTCACAAATAGCCTTTCGGCCCACATAATCACATATATCACACCTCATCCTCATCCCCTTTCTCTGCCGGGAAGGCACACCGTCCTAACCCGAACCGTTGTTAGCTACTCAGGGACTATTGGCATCACGGTGTTTACACATATTCACAATGTCGTAACATACGAATTTATCACAAATCAATGATAATACACACATACAATGCATCACATATGGTACGAAAGAAAAGTTACTACCTCGTTCCTTCCTGACGTTCTTCGGCGCAGTTGGCTCACGAGGACGGCTAATGTCAAATCCTATAAACCAAATTAGGGACAATAAATCAATCTCTTTTCCAAGTTCTTAATAGTACTTAAGTTGGTTATCATTTAGACTCTTTAGGTGGCTATTAAAGGGCTAAACATATACCCAAAGGGTTGGGAAAACCTATACCAAAAACCACCTTTAAAAATGCAAAACACTGATTTTTGGGGGTTGACCGCGGCCCAGAAAATCCAGTTTCTTGGCTGAAATTCCAAAAATCATAACTAATTCAGGAAAAATCGAAATAAGGTGATTCCAAAGCCAAATGAAAGCTATTTAAGTCCTCTCTCTAGAAAAAATATTGGGCATTACTAGAAATCACCACAAAAGTCCAGATTTACCAAAAACCTAACGTTGTGCCAAAACAGAGTCCAGTTTGGATACTAAACTTTGGTCAGTTCAAACTCCCAGCTCAAAAAGCGAAATGACACAAAATGTATGTCCATTTTGAAGCTTGAGATGTGAAATTTAAGACTGGAAAGTTTCATAATTTTTCGACATCATTTGCCCAGTCAAAAAGTCCACGCCATCTGACTGTCCAGAACAAACTTACACTGGACAGATTTTCCAGATTTTTACATTTGATCCCAAATGATTCCCAAATCAATTCCAATGGCCAAAATGTTCAACAAAAGACCAAATTCTACACAACACATAAGCCAATTCATACCATTCAAAAATTGCACAAAATCAGGGAAAATTCATAAATTCCCAATACTCAACCAATGATTACAACAACTATACCAAAATGCTTCTAATTCTTACCTCTTCTTCTTCCTAAAACCAATTCTTCAACTCTCCAACTTCCCAATTTCCACAAGTTCTCAAACTTCACCAATCAAAATTCTGAAACCATAGGAATATAGCCCTCAACCTCATGTACAACATTAATGAAAGACACTTGAGCATATGAAGGCTTTAACTTACCAAGAACTCAAGCTTTTCTCTTGCTCTTTCCTTAGCTTGTTCAGCGAAAAATGGAGGAGGATGAGAGAGAAATGAAATAATGAAGAAGCATCAGATTTTTGGGCTCCTAATACACTCTTGGCCGACATATAGAAGTGGAGAGAAGAGAAAAAATGATTAGAAAGCTTAACTTTAATCCAAGGGTCCTTATTTTGCCACTTGGCACCATCCTATACTTCCTACTATGATTTCATATAAACTTGCATGCATAGGATTCCACCTCTTGTTCTTTCAATCCTAGCCATTGATCTTGATTACTAAGGAGTGTTCTCATCGGTAACTAACCAGTCAGTTGGTAAATTTACCGTTTTACCCCTGATTATCACAATGCATAATATATACTTCAAAAGTGCTCAATTAAGATTAATTACATCACTTTGAAATTATAAATCCTTGGTTACATTTCAGGATATTACACATTGATAATAGCATACCATTTGATGAACTACCTGAGGATGTAAGCAAAAAGGTTGATCCTGAGAAGATCAAGCCGTTTGCCTACCTTAAGAGATATCGAAGATTGATTGGGAAGTTGAACTATCTCACGGTGACTCGTCCTGATGTGACCTTTCCAGTTAGTTTACTTAGCCAATTCATGATAGCACCAACCATTGCTCAATGGGAAACCTTAGCTCACCTGGTCGTGGTTTACTCTATACAAATCATGGCCATACTGAAATTGAATGTTTTTGTGATGCAGATTTGGAGGGTCAAAGTCTACCAAGAGATCCACCACATGATACTATGCGTTTGTGGGTAGAAACTTGGTGTCTTGGAGGAGCAAGAAGTAGGATGTGGTATCTAAGTCAAGTGCAGATGCTGAGTATAGAGCTATGGCTTAGTTAGTACAGGAGATTGTGTGCATTTACCAGTTAATGAAGGAGGTTGTCTTGCCATATCATTGCCTGTGAAACAATGGTGTGATAATAAAGCTACTCTACACATAGCTTCTAATTTTGTGTTTCATGAACGTACAAAACACATTGAGATTGATTGTCACTTTATACCCGATAAGATTAAAGAGAACTTTATTTCTACAGGGCATGTGCCGTCTAGTGACCAGTTGGGAGATCTTCTAACTACGGCCTTAAACGGATTTATGTTGATTATCTTTGTAACAAGTTGGGCTTAATAAATATATACGCTCCAACTTGAGGGGGAGTGTTAGGAATATAGAATCGGTAGCTACGAATATTGACTTCTTTCTTCGACAACTCTTGTCTTATTTCTCTGTCTCTTCATCAATTATTCTGCTCTTGTCTGTACTTCTTGTATAAATGCCTTGTAACAATCTCATTTCATTGTATGAATGTAAATATACTTTTCTGGTCCATTTTACGTACAGAAAACAATTGAAATAAATTGGTTTGTTATAAAGACTAGCTTCAACTATTTCTGTAATATCCTAAATTTTGGGATTGGTTGCTTGGGAATAAGCCTAAATTAAGCAGATTGCTAAGCCTTGGTTTAGCAGGTGTCTCAAACCTATTCCCTAACATTTCTTATATCTTTTAGGTATGTAAGGGAATAAAATGGTGAATTAAAGAATATGGGAAATTTGTATACAAAAATATAATTAACTCTTGGGTTTTCTAGAAAGCCCAATATTGAGGTACAAAGTAGAGGAATACAAAAAAAATAATATTTGGCCAATACTAATGTTAATTTAGGTCATAGGATAATGGAAATTAAAGGTAAACAATGTTTTTGGTGAAATCACCTATAAGGCAGTGAGCTTGTCATGTGATTTTATATGACAAAGTGATGAGAAAAAATTATGATATTTGATAGGGTGAAAGTAGACATTCTAACCTTTAATTTGATAGGTGATATGACTCAATTAGAGCTATATACAAAAAGTTATGAATTTTTGAAATTATCCCATAAAAACTATGAATTTTCTAAAGCAGCAAGTAAAGATTGAAAATCTAGGAATTTTCTTGCTTCCAACTTGTAAAAGGCTATATTTTTCCTTGCAACTAGACTCAATAAGGGTTCTATAACCTTTAGAATCACTCCAAGACAATGTCTACAAAATTAGTTTTGACTTTTTAAAGATTGGGCAGAAAATCTGCCAGAAAATCCGAAAATGTCAAATTTTGGAATTATGACATCATCATAAGGCAAGATGACATAAGCATGGGATTAAAAAATTTTCCATCTTTATCCTCAGCTCATTTTTGATATCCCATTCCAAAAAATAGAGAGAGAGAGTTTGTGAAATCCTAGAGAGAGAAAGAGGAAGAAATCTTATAAGGTAAGTCGATTCTTCCGATGATTTAGCTCCTAACAAGTATAACTCCATTCCTAAGCTACTCATCTATGTTCTACAAGGTTGGGAAACTCAAATTTGGTTGTTAGAATGGCTAGGGTTTCAGCCACTTTAAGAAAAGCTAGACGGAGCTTGAGTTAACTTTCAAACCTTTGTATATTGACTATTCTGGCTGTTGTGGACAATTTAATTGGTGCAATTTTGCCGGATTGTCATTGGTTTGAGATTTTGGAATTGTGATGACATAAAGGTTATGCTGCCAAAATTTTGACTAAATGGTTGCTGTAACCTAATTAAATATTTAATAAAGTGGTTAGGAGTAAAAAGGAATACGTCTGCTGAGTCAAAATAAAAAAAACCCTAATTTTCTCTGGAGTTTCTCAGATTTTGGCTAGTACTAGAAAATGGGGGCTAGAGTTGGATTTTTGATGATCTAATGATTCTATTGAGTTTAGGAGGGAAAATTAGGTAGGGTTACAGTTGGTCACTTTTTCGGCAAAGCCCGAAAAAACATAATTACGAAAATGCTGCTGAAATACTAAGTTAGGAGCTGCCAAGGGCATTATGGTCTTTTACAAGTAAATTTGGTAATGGATTCCTTAGGTGAAAATATGTTATAATAGCCAAGGTCAAAATTTCAAAAAAAGTACGGTTGAATCGGTACTACGGGACCAGGCCGTGCCCCTGGGTGCATTTTGGTAAATTTTCATAATAGACTAATATAACCACAACAAACACTCTTGAAGTGTCTAAAATGATACATGGGTTGGTTTGAACTTATTTCTTGTACATTTGACATTTTAGGACCCGATTGATATCCCAAACTGCGGCACGAAGTTCAAGGAGCCTCTTTAAGGATCAGGGAAGGGCGATTATGGTAGGGAACTTACCTTTCCTGCATGTATTTGGTATTTGTACTGGTGTATTGATGCATGTTATTGCTTGTTTTTGTGAAACATATATAAACAATTGAAGCTCTGTTTCTATGCTATGGCCATAAGTATGTTGTTTGAAACATTGAGCACGCAGATTTGTCATTGTGTGAGTATGAGTTATATAATGCAAGCATATCATACATTAAGCACTTATCTTGCATGCATATTGGTAATGTTTTCCTACTGAGATTCTCCCGAATCTCACCCTCCCCTACCAACAAATTAGACAGGTAGCAGTAGATGAAAGTGGCTCTAAGGGTAAAGATGTAAGTTCCGGCCACATATGTTCCTGGTTCAGACTAGGAAGAGGAGTTGGTTACTTGTAGACTTTAAACTATTTTAAAGGTCTATATTCTTATGTATAACCTTTTTGGGAATTTGTGTATTATAATCAAGCACATTTTATCAATAATATCAATATATTTCTACTATTCCTATTGTGCCCACCGAATGCTCATTAATAGTCCGCTGCAAGTTAATATAAGATAAGGGTATGATATTTTGGTATCAGTACCAGGCTTGTGGCAACAGAATTGTCTGCTCAGAGTAAATACGTTGGTTCTAGTAATCGGATAGTATACTGATATGCTTGATTATACAGTAATAAGACCAGTGAAGTGAATTACTTGGCTAGTTCACATGTTTCTGAAAGAAACATACACGCCCCAGGGAAATAGTGGAATACTTGAAATGCAGTACATGTTATCATACCAGAGAGAGGATGGTACAAGGATGACACAAACATTGAGGGAGCGGGTCCGAGTAAGGCCAAAGTATGGAGCTTCATCCTAAAATGGAGTCACCAGTTGGCTGAATAGCGACGAGCTACAGTTACAAGTAGTAAAGTAAAAGGCATATAAACCACAAACACATAAGAAAGAAACAGATCTGGGTTTTGTTACCGATCCTGGAGTTGGATCTGTATACGTGATGCGCGGTTTACAATCAGATCGAGGATTATGTGAGATGTCTAGAGCATATACCTACAGGATGTTCGTGAGTACAATACCCCAGTGGCCCAGTCTACAATATACATGGATAAAATGATCCCAGTGGAAAGTGGCCAGGGATAAGTTAATTCAGGGATTTTGAATGACATAAGGATCCACACAACAATGTACCTCTTTTGTAGATATTGTGTTTTGGCCTGGAAGAAGAATGATATTGCATAGTAGAGTCAGACAGACAACTTTGTAGACATCAGGGAACATATCAGGGTGCGTATTTAGGTACTTGTATCGGCACAGATATAAAGTCCACATATAGTGTTTTTGTTGACCGTGGTACAACTCTCGAGATAAGGGCAGTCTCAAGGTACCGGTGAATGGAAATAGATAAGTAGGTAACTGCGTTTTGGCACGGGTACACAAAAGTTAAGCGTGCTCAATCCAGGGAAATCTTAGGATGGGTAACCCCTTGGGAAGTTACATGTACATATTGTGATATGTCATGTAATAGGAGTAAGCACATACTGTATAGCAGTTCAGAGGAGTGTATGTTGTTATAGGTCTTCCCTGGCTACTACAAACATATGTTATATGTGATTTCAGGAGTACCTATGTAACCAACTCTTGTAAAATGATAGAAATGCCCTTGTGATAAGATGATATTTACCTCTTTCTTACTTCATATAGTGAAACACAAAGATGGTAAGGCTAAGAGGTTCAGATGCTGGGCAGTGTCAGCAAGTTAGACCTAACCTAATACAGCAAACGCAGGGTAAGATAATAGAACAACAAACAATGATCAATGATTATTAGGAAGGTTATAGAGGAAAGGCCAATATAGTAACTATTATCTTTCATATACTATGTGATTATTGATATATTGTATGTTACTATATTATGTGATATGAACACGTATGGGAGGCACATCTCCTAGTTGTGGTTCGGTGCCTAGCCAAGGTACACTGTGTAAGATCAAGCGTTTCACCCAAGAGGGGGGGTGAATTGGGTGATACTGAAATTTCTTTCGAAAATATAAAACTTTGACAAAAGAATTAAAACAGTAATGAGTAAGGAGAAATATCACCGAAGTGTACACCGGGAGTTATACTGGTTCGGTCACAACCACTTTGACCTACGTCCAGTCCTCAGAGCTTCTCTGAGAGTTTCACTATAACTTCCAAGATTCAGTGGGTTCTTGGCACCTCAGTACAAGCAAGTTCCTTACACCTGGACACTCGCTCCCCCTTACAGGTTGTAATCCAATCCCAACTCAAGGTTCCACAACCTTAAGTTATCTCAATAACAAATATTGAGTTTGAATGAAGTATCTCTCTCAAAGAGTAAATGATAATCACTGAAGCATATAAATACAATTTCAACGTGAAAACAGAGCAATGAACTCAATGAATCGTTTGTGTGGATGCTTAGTTGTTCTTCTCTGTTTGAAGGTTCCCATATATATAGATATGTTGGTGATGACCGTTGAAACACTTCCTTTCGTCCGTTGGAGAGTGCGCAGCCACTGTTGACTTTTCAAGTTTTTGAAAAATATCCGTTGGCGGTGGTTGGAATTTGAACGTTTGATTTGACTTTCATCTCTTGAAGTGATTCCTTCATTGTTTATCTGTAAATAGACTAAGAATACTAATACAATGAAAGGTTAATCATATAGGAAACAAATCAATGAACGTTTGAATGATTTCTAAATTTCTGGGTATGCTTACTCGAGTAGCTCCTCGAGTAACCCTTGAAGTTTACTCGAGTAACTCCTCGAGTAACATCGGGAAATCATTTATCAACTGCAAGTTAATGAACAAGTATAAGATTACTCGGGTAGTGCATGGAGTAAACTAAATTTCAAACCTTTGGAATAGTTATTTACTCGGGTAGCTACTCGAGTAATGCACTCACAACTTTATGAGTTACTCGGGTAACACCTCGAGTAATCCTTGGAAAAACTTTTGATTACTCGATGCTCTACTCCAATAATGTTGGCAGGATTAAAATGCCGAGAGCACTTACCTCATTACTCGGATAGGAACTCGAGTAATGCATTCATTTTTGCATAGGTTACTCGGGTAGCTCCTCGAGTAACAAAACTTTTTGAAAGTGATTTACTCTGGTAATGCCTTGAAGTTTTGCTTGAAAACATTTGCATATACTGGGGTACATACTCGAGGAATATGAAAAACAGAAATCAAGTTAATCGGGTACAAACCTCAAGTTTTCATTCACCTTAGTGCTTTACTCGAGTAGCTCCTCGAGTAACATTGGCAGTGGTACAAAGTGCCGAGAGCTTCATATTTTCAAATACACGGTTACTCGAGTAGCTCCTCGAGTATTATGGAAGACTTGAAGGCAAACTGGAAGTTTCTGAACTTGTTACTCGGGTAGCTCCTCGAGTAACATTGGCAGTGGTACAAACTGCCGAGAGGTCCACATTTTAGGATACACAGGTACTCGAGTAGCTCCTCGAGTATCATGGGGAAAACTTGAAGTCAACTGGAAGTTTTCACATGGTTACTCGAGTAGCTCCTCGAGTAACATTGGCAGGCCGAGAGCAACCATAAAGTTTTACCTGGTTACTCGAGTAGCACCTCGAGTAATGGTGGCAGGTAACTGGAAGTTTTGCCTGGTTACTTCAAGTTTTGGGTCATTACTCGAGTAGCTCCTCGAGTAATGCCTTAGAAAATGTACTTCTGATCAAGTTCCTTAGCATTTTCTCTTGGCCAATCTTCACTACTTCCATGCTTTCCTCAAGTAAAGCTTATTCCTGTCTTTACTTAGTTCAACCTTGATTATTAAACATTTTCTTTTCAAACCATTCTTTTGTTATCATCAAAACATGAGATCTAATATTCTCCCCCTTTTTGATGATGACAAAACTTGGTGATTTTGAACATGGTTTTTCAAATTGGATTCTTAATTAATTATTTCTTATTAAGGTTGAATATACCTTGCATACATAACAACTTCATTAGTTCAAACATGTATCAAAACATAAATGAAATCAAATGAAGTTATAATTTAAACACACCTTGCATTAAACTTTAAGAAATTCAAATTACAAGTTAAGTTCAAGAAAGATTAATAACAAAATGCACCCTAAAGCCCATATACAACCAAATCCCCAAAATAAGCAAGGACAAGTCCACAAAATCACTCTCAAGCTCTTCTCCCCCTTTTTGGCTTCATCAATCAAGAGTAGGGCTAGGAGGCTTCACCATAGAGATAGGTTTTACTGGAAGAACCAACCCACCACCATCTGAACTAGATGAATCAAAGGAACTAGATGACTCTGGCTCAGGAAGATTTAGAGGTGGAATTTGGATATCATCTCTAGGCAGGAGAGGAGAAGGTTGAAAGACAACCATAGTGGTCTGAGCTTCTGGAGTTGTGTCAAATGCTGGAGTGAGATGCTCAGAAGAAGAAGATGATACTACCTCTGTTTGGGTAGGAGAGGGAATAGGTTTAGGAGCGGTCTCAGGCTGTGGCTTTTGAGGTGAATCACCAATAATGATATGTGTAGACTCAAGGGTTTCAGGATCATCCACTGTGAATAAGATGTCTTTTCCTTGGGGCTCAAGTGGATCAGAAACCAGAGGGGTAGATGGTTCATCCTCAGGAGTAGGGGTAGGAATGGGAATGTCTGAAGGAGGGTTTTCTGGAGGTGGTGGTGCAGAAGATGAAGGACCGGCAGAAGGTCCAGGACCCAGAGAATCCAAACGTGCCAGAATCAGTCTCAAAGTCTCTCCCTGGGCACGTTGCTCTGCTAGAAGCTCCTCATGCCTTCGATCCATTCTTTCAACCAACTCTCCCATTTTGGTGTTCATGTGGGTTATGAGTTCTGCATTGGTGTTGGCAATGTCCACATGAAAGCCTCTGAGCATATTCTCCATGAAGTGCTGGAGAGTGGCATTCAGAAAAGATGGTGAAGATGTGGTAGCAGCTGGAGCCGATGACTGAGTGTCATCCATTCTACTGGTTTCTGCCTCAGTAGCCTTTCTCTTCTTCTTGGACCCAGACTCCAGTGGGCCTTTAAGAGGGATGTCGATGTTCAGTTTACCAATCTGGTTCCTCCCCACTGGGGTCACCCTCTCAATTGGCTCCTTACTATCCAAGTACCATATTTTGTTCTCTTTCAGGATAAGAGACACAATTTGGGGATATGGCATTGGAGTAGTCCCTTTTCCATCCACCTTATACCTCTTCATCTCTGAGAATATATACTCTCCCAGATCCTTTTCTTCTTTCAAGAGGAGTGAAGCAAACCATCTATAGTCCCTATCCGAGAAGTGGGTATAGTTGTTGGCTTTGTTCACAAGGGACCTAGAGTAGATGTACCATAGGACCCTATGATGATCACACATATCACTCGGTTTAAAATTGAGGGGGCCAACTAACTCACCGGGCTTAAGGATAGTGAAAATTTGGTTTGGCTCAAGCTCAGAATAGATATCATCCGGGGGATTCTCAATTCCTAACCATAGATTAATCCTAGAGGGAGATATAAGAATTTTTTGACCTCTCACTGTGGTAGTCATCTCTTCCTCAACTGAGGTTCGGTCAGGCTCATCAGTGATTTCTAGGTTACAGTAAAAATGGGTGATTACCTTTGTACAAAAAGGCAATCTGACAGACAACCAAGGCATAAATGGATTAAGATAAGGACTAAGGTCAAACTTCACTACCTCTTGAAGTAGCTTCAGATCAACGTAGTGTGTTTTACACACTTTCCTTCTGGAGAACTGTGTCAGGTACTTGGGAGACTCCACCAATTTCCCCACATTGAATCCTTTGGGAGGGGTAGTGATCTCTGCCTCTGGAATCTTGGATTTCTTGGATGATTGACCCTTTTCCAATTGGTCAATGATCCCAGCCATTGCCTTAGCCACATTTTTGTCATATTTTGGCTTCTTGGGAGGTTTTGGAGTAAAAGAGGGTGTGGATGAGTCTGAGTGAGAAGGTGAGGGAGTTTTGACACATTTACTCCTTCCTGTAGATGTGCTCTTTTTAGATTGAGCCCTAGTCACAACAGGCTCTTTGATCACCACACCTTTGGCTTTAGGTTGTGGTTGAGGTTTAAGAGGGGTTTTGGCTTTTGGTCTAGGAATCAACTTTCATCTCTTTGTTGGAGGAGGAGAAAGAAGATCAGGATTTTGCTGAGAATCAGAGGAATCAGTGAAGTTGAGATTCTTGGTTCTAACCATTTTGAATCACAAAAAAAATCAGAAATCTCAGAAAACAGAGCTACTGTCGCGAGAATAGGGCAGACAGATTTTGAACAAGATAGGAAGTTTTTGGACTTGAAACCAGTTGGGTTTTGACGGTAATGAGGCAAGGAATCGATTGGGAAAACTTTTTGAAAGGGTGTATAGTGATTTACTCGAGGAGATTTTGTGGAAATGACCAAGTTTGCGCAAGATAAAGACCTAAATCCCGACTTTACTCGAGGCCTTACTCGAGTAACATTCAACTTTACTCGAGGCCTTCCTCGGGTGTTCATACAGAAAAATTCAAAAATAATTCATTTAAATTGCGTACCTGACATGAATAATATAGTAATTATCCATGGATGTTCCCTCGATCATTCATAGTCCATTTGATTCAGATTTGAGTCATTATTTAACCTTTTGAGAATCTGAGCTCCGTCATTACTCGAGGCCCTCCTCGAGTAAGCTTCAAGTTTACTCGAGGCCTGCCTCGAGTAAATAGCTTTACCACTTCTGACTCTTCATTTCTTTAAGATCTGAACCGTTACATTTGAAAATCAAGTAACTTGATCCGTTACTTCCAGTTTTGGGGGCCATTACTCGAGTACATACTCGAGTAAAGTACTTCTTTACTTCAAGTTGCTCCTCGGGTATTGCTTTTCTGTCACACATTACTTCAAGTTGGTACTCCAGTAAATGTGTCCTCTGATCACCTCTGTTTTTGTTTCTCAAAATAGAATTTTTACCTTCCTGCAAAACACATTTCTATACACTCCGAAGCTTAAGTTAGTGATCATCAAAACATTATCAAATGACTTCATCTAATATTATGAAATGCTGAAAATACTTATAACTCATTGGGATTTACCATTCCCAATTCTCTTCTAATGAATAGAAATTGATCTTTTGCAAGGGGTTTTGTAAAGATATCAGCTAGTTGAAGATGAGTAGGGATGAATATTACTTTCACATCCTTCTTTTGAACATGATCTCTGATGAAGTGATGTCTGACATCGATATGCTTGGTTCTAGAGTGCTGAACTGGATTCTTTGCCAAGCTTATCGTACTTGTATTATCACAATAAATTGGTATTTCTTTGAGGTAAATACCAAGATCTTGTAGTTGTTGTTTTAACCATATCACTTGTGCACAACAACTTGAGACTGCAACATATTCGGCTTCCGTTGACGAAAGAGACACTGTATTTTGTTTCTTGCTGAACCATGAGACAAGTGATCCTCCAAGAAATTGTCCTTGTCCACTGGTGCTCTTTCTGTCCGTTTTGTATCCACCATGATCAGAGTCCGAATATGCAACTAGATACTCACTTCTTCCTTTAGGATACCACAGACCCAATTCTGGTGTGTCAGCAAGATATCTAAAGATTCGTTTGACCGTTTCAGCATGTGATTCCTTTGGTGCTGATTGATATCTTGCACATATGCCAACACTAAATTGGATGTCTGGTCTGCTAGCCGTGAGATAGAGTAATGATCCAATCATTCCTCTATATTTTGTGATATTGTAGTCTTTTCCTTTGACATCAGCATCAAGTAACGTTGTTGAGCTCATAGGTGTGTCTGAGCCGTTTGCTTCATCCATTCCATACTTCTTCAATAGCTCTTTTAAATACTTTGTTTGAGATATGAAGATTCCATTCTTTCTTTGTTTGATTTGCAAACCAAGAAAGAAATTCAATTCTCCCATCATTGACATCTCAAACTCTCCCTGCATTATCTCAGAAAATTCCTTACACAGAGATTCATTAGTAGCACCGAAAACAATATCATCAACATATATTTGAACAATTAAAATATCATCATGTTTTCGATTTATAAACAATGTTGTATCAACTTTTCCCCGTACAAAACCTTGATCGATGAGAAACTTACTAAGCCTTTCATACCAGGCTCTAGGAGCTTGTTTTAAACCATACAAGGCCTTTTTAAGTTTGAAAACATGGTCTGGTTTAGTGACATCCTCAAATCCTGGAGGTTGTTCTACATACACTTCTTCCATGATGAAACCATTTAGAAAAGCACTCTTAACATCCATTTGATAGAGTTTGAATCCTTTGATGCATGCAAAGGCTAAGAGTACACGTATAGCTTCCAATCTAGCCACTGGAGCATACGTTTCCTCATAATCAATTCCTTCTTCCTGATTATAGCCTTTGGCCACCAATCTTGCCTTGTTTCTGACAATAATTGCAGATTCATCGAGTTTGTTTTTGAATACCCATTTAGTACCATTGATCGTATGATCTTTGGGTCGGGGCACCAAATCCCAAACTTGATTTCTTTCAAATTGATTTAGTTCTTCTTGCATTGCTATGACCCAATCATTGTCTGATAGGGCTTCATCAATGTTAGAAGGTTCAATCTCAGAAATAAATGCAGAAAAACTTACTTCATTGAAAACTCTATTTCTGGTTTTGATCCCTTCGTTCACATCTCCTATGACTTGATCTAAGGGATGACTTCTATTGTATTTCCAGGCTTTAGGTTGACCTAGGGATTGCTCTTCATCCTTAGTTTCATCAACCTCTGGAATAAGAGACTTAGAAATAGATTGACCATTTTCTTGATTTAAAACAACTTCCTGTTCTTCATCAATGGTTTTGTCAGAAGATTCAAATTCATCAAATACAACATGAATTGATTCTTCAACAACACAAGTTCTTTTATTGAAAATTCTATATGCTTTACTTCGGTTAGAATATCCTAGAAAAATTCCTTCATCAGTTTTAGAATCAAATTTTCATAAGTTATCTTTACCATTATTATGAATGAAACACTTACAACCGAAGATGTGTAGATGAGCAATGTTTGGCTTCCTTCCTTTGTATAGCTCGTATGGTGTCTTTCCAAGTTTCGTTCTGATATAGGCTCTATTTGAAATATAGCATGCTGTACTCATAGCATCAGCCCAGAAAACTTGAGACATGTTCTTTTCATTTAACATTGTTCTAGCCATTTCAGTAAGTACTCTATTCTTGCGTTCCACAACTCCATTTTGTTGGGGCGTCCTTGGAGCAGAGAAATTGTGATCAATGCCATTAGTATCACAATATTCTTCAAAGGCTTGATTCTCAAATTCTCCACCATGATCAGTCCTAATACCTGCAATAGACATACCTTTCTCATTTTGCACTTTCTTGGCAAAAACAATAAATTCTTCAAAGGTTTCATCTTTTGATGATAGAAAAATAACCCATGTAAATCTAGAAAAATCATCAACAATGACCAATGAATACAAGTTGCCACCAAGACTCTTTACTCTTGCTGGACCAACTAAATCCATATGCAATAATTGTAATGGTCTATTTGTTGAAATCTCATTTTTCAATTTGAAAGATGATTTAGTTTGTTTACCCTTTTGACATGCGTCACAAATCAAATCGTTTTTGAAATTTACTTTGGGTAATCCAAGAACTAAATCCTTTTTGAGTAGTTTGCCTAGTTGATGCATGTTAACATGAGCCAACCTTTTATGCCATAGCCAACTTTCATCAGCATTACTCAAAAAACAGTTTTCAGATTCATTTCTACTAATATCTAAGGTATAGCAATTACCTTCCCTTTTTGCTCTGAGCTTAGCCTTGATATTCTTCTTATCAAGCTGTAAGTCATTCTTGTTGATAATTAGACATTCCTCTGAATCAAATATTATCCAGTTGTCTTTATCTGCACTTTGACTTACGCTCAGCAGATTATGACACAAGCCTTCAATGTAATATACATCTTTGATTTGTATGCCTTTGTCATTTTTGATTTCACCAATTCCTGCTATTTTTCCGGATTGATTTCCTCCAAACTTTACCTTTCCACCTTCCTTAGGTTGCAATGTGGTAAAACTTTCGAAATCTCCAGTCATATGTCTAGAGCATCCACTGTCTATGAACCACTTGTTATATTTGGATGCTTTAAGACATACCTGCAATCAAATGACTAAGTCTTAGGTACCCACTTCTTTTTGGGTCCTTTTGGGTTAGTATAAATGATTTTCTGAACATATGTGCCTTTAGGTACCCATTTGTAGGTTCCTATGTTTCCTCTCTTCTTATGAATGCATGAGGAGGTATAATGACCTTTTCTATTACAGTAATTACAAAATGCAAAAGGATTTGATATATGCACAGAATGCTGGAAATAATTCAAATATGACTTACCTCCTGCTTTCTTTCTACCTTTCCTTTTATCTGATTTTGGATCATATCCAATACCAGATCGGTCATTTACAAATCGTTGTTCTTTTAAAATCACACTTAGCATCTCACTTCCTTTGGTAAACTTTTCAAGAGTTTTTGTGAGATCAGTGTTTTTCTTTTTCAAAGAAGAACAATTTTCACAATTCTTTTCTGAACTTTCTTTAAGCTCAATTTCAAGAGCTTTGTTTTTCTTTTTGAAAACAATTAGTTCTTTAACTACTTTGATGAATTCAGAATGTAAAGCATTATATTCGGATAATAATTCATCATAGGTAGGGTCAGAATCATTTACCTCTTCTTCTGTCTCTTCTTGATCAACAAGACATATGTTGGCTACTTCTTCCTCATCACTTTCTTCGTCTGAGGAACTATCTCCCCATATAGCAGATACAAAGGCCTTCTTTTTGTTAAAGAATTTGCCTTTTCTCTTTTCTTTGCTCTTTTGATTGAGCTCTGGACATTCTGATTTGATATGTCCTGGTTTACCACATTCATAGCAAATGATATGGTCTTTGTTGCTAGTTCCTCCTTTATGAAAGTGTTTGAAGCCTTGACCTTTCTTGTAGAACTTTCTGAATCGTTTTATGATTAAACCCATTTCATCATCATCAAACTCCTCATCTTCATCTTGATTTTCTTCTTTTGCTTTTAGAGCTAGACCTTTCTTTCTTTTGTCACTGATGTCGTCTAGTTCCCGTTTGAACTTTAACTTGCTTTCATATTCAGAAAGGCTTCCAAATAGAGAAGCAACTGATCTCATTGATTCTCCTTTTGCCTCTTCTATCGCAGTGACTTTGGCCTCCCACTCTTTAGAAAGAATATTCAAAATCTTTCGTACTTGGATATTTTGATCATAGACTTTACCAAGTGCTGCAAGTTAATTAACAAGATGAGTATATCTAAGTTCGAATTCAGAAATTGACTCACCTGATTTCATTCGAAGTAGATCAAATTCTGTGATCAAGGTGTTGATTCGATTCTCCTTTATTCCCGAAGTTCCTTCATGAGCTATTTCCAGAGCTTCCCACATTTCCTTTGCTGTTGGGAGTGTGCAAATTCTGAAGTATTCATTTTGACTCAAGGAGCTTTGTAACATCAGAATTGCCTTGCTATTGAGAGTGATAAGTTTCTTGTCATTCTCATCATATTCCGCTGGCGTCTTTGGAATTTTCTGAGAATCTACAGTCTTTGTAGGTTGATAATTTCCACTCTCGATTACATCCCATAGCCCATATTCAGTAGCCATCACGAACACTCTGAATTTTGCTTTCCAGAAAGAAAAGTGTTCTCCATTGAAACCGGGAGGTCTAGTGATGGATGCTCCGTCGGGAAGAATTCCTTCACCCATGCTTGCCATTGGATCCTTCTTAGGTTGTTATACCTTAACAAGAAGACCTACGCTCTGATACCAAATGTAAGATCAAGTGTTTCACCCAAGAGGGGGGGTGAATTGGGTGATACTGAAATTTCTTTCGAAAATATAAAACTTTGACAAAAGAATTAAAACAGTAATGAGTAAGGAGAAATATCACCGAAGTGTACACCGGGAGTTATACTGGTTCGGTCACAACCACTTTGACCTACGTCCAGTCCTCAGAGCTTCTCTGAGAGTTTCACTATAACTTCCAAGATTCAGTGGGTTCTTGGCACCTCAGTACAAGCAAGTTCCTTACACCTGGACACTCGCTCCCCCTTACAGGTTGTAATCCAATCCCAACTCAAGGTTCCACAACCTTAAGTTATCTCAATAACAAATATTGAGTTTGAATGAAGTATCTCTCTCAAAGAGTAAATGATAATCACTGAAGCATATAAATACAATTTCAACGTGAAAACAGAGCAATGAACTCAATGAATCGTTTGTGTGGATGCTTAGTTGTTCTTCTCTGTTTGAAGGTTCCCATATATATAGATATGTTGGTGATGACCGTTGAAACACTTCCTTTCGTCCGTTGGAGAGTGCGCAGCCACTGTTGACTTTTCAAGTTTTTGAAAAATATCCGTTGGCGGTGGTTGGCATTTGAACGTTTGATTTGACTTTCATCTCTTGAAGTGATTCCTTCATTGTTTATCTATAAATAGACTAAGAATACTAATACAATGAAAGGTTAATCATATAGGAAACAAATCAATGAACGTTTGAATGATTTCTAAATTTCTGGGTATGCTTACTCGAGTAGCTCCTCGAGTAACCCTTGAAGTTTACTCGAGTAGCTCCTCGAGTAACATCGGGAAATCATTTATCAACTGCAAGTTAATGAACAAGTATAAGATTACTCGGGTAGTGCATGGAGTAAACTAAATTTCAAACCTTTGGAATAGTTATTTACTCGGGTAGCTACTCGAGTAATGCACTCACAACTTTATGAGTTACTCGGGTAACACCTCGAGTAATCCTTGGAAAAACTTTTGATTACTCGATGCTCTACTCCAATAATGTTGGCAGGATTAAAATGCCGAGAGCACTTACCTCATTACTCGGATAGGAACTCGAGTAATGCATTCATTTTTGCATAGGTTACTCGGGTAGCTCCTCGAGTAACAAAACTTTTTGAAAGTGATTTACTCTGGTAATGCCTTGAAGTTTTGCTTGAAAACATTTGCATATACTGGGGTACATACTCGAGGAATATGAAAAACAGAAATCAAGTTAATCGGGTACAAACCTCAAGTTTTCATTCACCTTAGTGCTTTACTCGAGTAGCTCCTCGAGTAACATTGGCAGTGGTACAAAGTGCCGAGAGCTTCATATTTTCAAATACACGGTTACTCGAGTAGCTCCTCGAGTATTATGGAAGACTTGAAGGCAAACTGGAAGTTTCTGAACTTGTTACTCGGGTAGCTCCTCGAGTAACATTGGCAGTGGTACAAACTGCCGAGAGGTCCACATTTTAGGATACACAGGTACTCGAGTAGCTCCTCGAGTATCATGGGGAAAACTTGAAGTCAACTGGAAGTTTTCACATGGTTACTCGAGTAGCTCCTCGAGTAACATTGGCAGGCCGAGAGCAACCATAAAGTTTTACCTGGTTACTCGAGTAGCACCTCGAGTAATGGTGGCAGGTAACTGGAAGTTTTGCCTGGTTACTTTAAGTTTTGGGTCATTACTCGAGTAGCTCCTCGAGTAATGCCTTAGAAAATGTACTTCTGATCAAGTTCCTTAGCATTTTCTCTTGGCCAATCTTCACTACTTCCATGCTTTCCTCAAGTAAAGCTTATTCCTGTCTTTACTTAGTTCAACCTTGATTATTAAACATTTTCTTTTCAAACCATTCTTTTGTTATCATCAAAACATGAGATCTAATACACTGGTATTGCCTAGCTATAGTACGTGACTCAGCTAAGGTACACTAAGGGTTCAAGGTGCTTGTAAGAGTACAAGGTACTGGACCGACTCACTACGAGAAAGCTACATGGATCAAGTCATAAGCATTTCTCGTGTATAACCACGTTACAATGCCCTTAGACCTAAGGTTATCATGGATTCCTACATGAGAGTTGCTAAGCTTTGAATTAGTCAAAAGTCACTTTTGACTAGGTGATGATAAAGGCTATGATCGGGCTTGGTGGTTTTTCATGCAGAGGAATATGAATGATCAAGATAGAATTTGTCCCTCACATTAGTAGAGAGATATTACTGGGCCCCTCGATAAGTGAGTCTGAGAATTGTATGGCCATACTACGATGGAAAGGAGTTTCCATTTCTATTGTCAGGCTACTTAGGAATCGAGAAAGTAATGGTCAGGAACAAGAGGATGACATTATCTATGCCTTATCCTTGACCGATATATCGTGTGACAAAAGGGACGTGACATGGTTGTATGACAGGTTGCATCGTGTTAACGATCCTCATATGAATTGGGTAGTCGTAATGTCTTGCTAGAGGCCGCTTACGACTTATGGGTTAGTACAGTTATTGGCCCACTACCAACTTCATATAGGCCTACAGGGTCACACACAAGAATGACCCAACACGAGATAATGTTTAATTTAGGGTGGACGAATTTTATACTTATATATATATAATATAAAATTCGTTAATAATATTATATATATATATTTTTGGAATACATATCTTATATATATATATATATGTGTGTGTGTGTGTGTATATATTATATGATATTATTATATTGTGTTAGTTTTAAATTTAATCTATTAAGATACATTGAATTTAATAACTAACATGATAAAGATATAGTATCTCAGATTTAATTTATGAAGATAACTTAAATCTAATGGCTCTTTATTTGGATTAAATAAATAAGTTAAATTAAAATTGTTGGACAGATTTAATTTAAACTGAATTTATTTAATTAGCTTATCAAGATAATTAATTGTTAATTAATTTTGAAATTAATGAAGATTAATTTTGAAATTCGAATATAGCCCTCATAGGTTATAAACTTGATAGAGCAGATATACTCATACACGCATGAGAAATCAGAGCCGCAAGGGAAACCCTAAGAGACATTGGAGGTGCTAGCATATAGTCCGTGTTGGAGAGCATTCGTGTGGATACCAGTAGAGGGAACGGACCTGACGTGTTGGCTCCTAGAGATTGAAAACCCTGAATTGAAAAAGGTACGAATCCTTCTAACTCAGTTTAAACGCCGTTAATATATCCTCAATTAGGATTGGCGAAATTTTTTTTTAAATTCTTCCGCTGTGCTTGCCGATCCTAATAGATTGTGGGTTTCTATGGAGGTCAAGTTGGATCCGAGGTAGACAATGTAGCCTTACCTGTATTGTATTTAATAGTGTGAAGCAACAGAGTGGGCAACGGAAGTATGGTGAATCTAGGTGCAATTTTGAAATTTATAGGAGACGTTGATGTTTGCACCAGTATTGATCATCCCAAAACATAATATGGCCTTCATAGTCAATAGTGTTACAATATGTGTGATGAACCATATTACACCCTGCGTGGTGTACACTATTACATCCAGAGTGGTGTACAGTATTACATCCAGTGTGGTGTACAGTATTACACCCTGCATGGTGTACAATGCAATGACTTGTATGGTCAACAGTCACACAACCTTATAGTTTATTGTGACATATGTGAACTAGAATTGGGATGATCACTAGTGTAGTAGGGCAGAATGGTGGTGAATACCTCTCAACAGCACTAGTGTTAACAATCCCAGATCCATAGTCAACTTTTATGGTCTATATAGATACAAGTAGACATGGATTAGGATGTGTTCAGATGCAACAAGGTCAAATAGATACATGTGCATCTAAACAGCAGTAGCCTTACAGAATCACTTACCTATTTATGTTACAATGCACACAATATGATTAGTAAGGGTAAAATAGTATTTTGATCCCGAAAATTGCACACAGTATAGCTAGTAAGGGTCAAATAGTCATTTGGTCTTGAACACCAGATAGGCAGGCATAAATACAGATAGATATATTGCCAGTACATCCTAGTATACATGTTTGTACGGGTGGTGACACCAGGATACTCAGCGTTGTGCAAATAGAATGACATAAACTGTAAGGCTAAATACACCAGGTAGTGTCCCAACAAAGCAATGAGGCCTATAATAATAAACTGAGTATCCTAATGGACAATCAGTAAAGTAATGGACTGGATGGCCCATGAGTACAAAACAGCGAACAAAGGCAGTAAGACCTGATATGTATGTTTGCATATGGAAATGACCCTGGAAGTAAGATCGGATAGACATTTTATGCAGTAATGAACTACGTAGCCTATGTATAACAAACAAGCAGCATATGTGGATAGTGACAGGTTGAATTTGTGGAGGCTAAAAGGCATTTCACACACATATATGGTAAACAAAAAGATGCAACTAATCAATCTATGATCGGGAGGCTCATACCCCGACATGGCCAGGTGGGTTGCGCCGCACTAGTTGCTTGCAGTCAAGAGGCTAGGCTTAAAACATGTGAGCTGAGGTAGTGAGGCCTAATGAATCAAGCACATTGTATCAATAATTTTAGTATATTTCTAATATTCCTATTCTGCCCACCAAACCTCGCATTAATAGTCCGCTGCAAGTTAATATAAGACAAGGGTATGACAGTTCCTAAAAGAGAATCATAAAACTTATTGTTTCTTCCATCCTTAACACAAATTAATGTGGTAGCATTTAAACATACCTTAATTAGTGGTTTTACAGCTACTTGGACACAACTTATATGAAGAAATTTATATTTTTTTGGTGGTTTTTTCTGGAATCTTTAGACAACAACGGGATATCATCCATCCTTGTATTGAGAGGAATCACTTCCTTTACAGATATGATAATGAAGTCATAGGTCAGAAAGAATTTTTTGTTGGGCTGTAAATACAGTTCATTTTTACCAATGTCTGGAATTGTCCCGTCACTGAAATTTTTATCCATATCTTTAAAATGAATTTCATTCTTAAAGATATTGTTTGACGGAGGGGGGGTTTCCTTTGTTTTGGTTAGGAATGGTTCATTTTTGTTTTGGAGAAGGTGTAGATGGAGGTGTTGAAGATCAGCTAGATTGAGAACGAAAAGAAAAAGATCTAAACATAATTTTAAAAATCTCCCTATCCAGATATCATTACCATTTGGTTCCATAGGAATATGCTAGATAAGATGAAAATCAGGTATCTTTATAAAGCTATTGCCAATATTACTATGTAAGTCCATATAAAGATAAAAATATGTAAATATTGTTATTTCTTAGCCAATGCTTTAGTCAGTGCAAAATAATTTCTTAGCTGACTATCGACATAACCGCCCTTTCAGCAACGGGTCTTACTAGCCATAGCCTTGAAAACGAATGATGTCTATATGCTATTATTATCACACTTAGTATACGTGCTATCAATAAATAACAATATAAAGCATATTCTCAGCTTTAGATTAACATTTTTCTGATGTGGAAGGTCAGGCAAAGCTGCAACCATAGAGCATACTTTTCCAGGTAATATTCATACTACCTTCTGAAATGTTCAAAGTTTCAACTTATCTAATACATCCCTACTTCCCCTTCAGGCTCTTGATACATATATAGGGAATTTAATGACCATTGACCTATCCCCTATTTTCTTTCTCGAGCATGTAACCATAGTTCCTGGCTACTCTTTGCTCACCATATTCTACTAATATTGGAGTAAAACCACTCCAATTGCTCTATTTAAGCAACCTTTTCTTTCTTTGGGAGAGCATGTTATCTTTATTAAATCAATATCAATCCCCATTCCTACAAGGATTCATGTCCATAAAAATCTTGTTCCTCAATTCCACAGATCATCACTAGCCCAACACCATTATGAACACATTTGTTAGCCTAAGGACACACTGGTCCACTAGGTCTTAGGGCCTCTAGACACACAGATCCACTACAACATATCTGGCATGTAGGATTTTACAGCCTAGGGTCTCTAACCCAACTTTTAGGTTCATCAAGAAATCTAGAATCTCAACATCACATAGATTGGAAATCATTTTCCTCAAATTTACCCAATCATTCTAACCTCCATGGTATTTAGGTAATATCCTCAAAACTTTACTGAAGGTTCAACACTATTTACAAGGTTCAAACTTCCATCATGGAACAGAACCATAGTGCAACAAATTCACATTCCTACCTAAGCATTATTTCAGCTTAGATAAACTTCAAGCCTATCCTCAACCTTCAATATCATCAAATCGGATCCTCAAGGATCAATATATGGTATAATCACCATTCATAATATAGTACTGTATATCATGTCTACATTCCTTTAACATCACAGTGTTACTAAGGATCATCACTTAGCATGGAGAAACCTCAAACATTTACCACACCTCAAGTTTCCCATCACCTTATCAAATGAACTTTTCTGCTCAGTAATTACTGCAACAAAACAGTTTGAATTAAGATTAATACTTACATCGTCATCATCTCCATGCTTCTAAGCATCCCTTGAATCATCTAATTAAAATGAATATTAGTCATGGAGAAACCTTAAGATAATTACTATTACTCAAGTCTCCATGACCTTGCCAACTTAACTTCCCAAAGGGTCACCCATCTTAGAATTTCCCAGGTTGAACATGCTTAACTTTTATGTACCTATGCCAAAACATAGATTCTGACTCTATCTGCTCCTGACCACCGGTACCCTGAGACTACTCTTGTCTCAAACATCACACCAGCTACCTTCGGCTAACTAAATACTGTGTGTGGTCTGAACACTGGCCTTAGTCATACCAACTTCCTCGGGTTTCACAATATCTTTGGACCATCCTCTGTCCGGTATTGCACCACTTGTTGCCCTTTGGTATTCCAATGTTCCTCATGGCTAGTTCACAGACGGGGTGATTCACCTCCCTAATTCCCCATTATGCGCATATTTCCGTTCACTATATAATCAAAACCTTATCAGTATACTATCCTGTTGCCAGAATCGCTTGCTCTAATACCAAAAATGTATGACCCCATCTTACATACCACTTATCATTGATATTAATCAAAGTAGCAATGCGCAGTTTAACAGTTACACAGGAATAGCATAGATATGTTGATATTAATGATATCTTGTACTTGATTACATTCATGAATTCCTATACAGGGCATTGTACAATGCAGACCGTAAACTTACTCAAAGTTCTTCAGATAACCAACGTCCTCTATTGAACTTGACTAGAACCTTCAATCACGTGTAATTATGATTTTTACTCTCAGAGTCATTTTCCACTGCTGTAAACTTTATACATTTATGGAAAGGGTAAGATTCAAACAAATCTCAGTAGTAACATACAATTGATCGTATAACATGTGAAAATTAAATATGTCATGCTCCATGTTATGTAATAAATTAATAACGATATCATGGCATGTATACATGAGTTAGGGACTCAATCCCCCACCTCGGTTGGGTTCTTACTCAACAACCAGGTACACCTCGGTTGGATTATTGCTCAACAACCAGGTAAGTGTGCCTCCACATACAAATTGCCCTCCTTGGTAAACCATGTTCATTAATTATATCACAAAAGATGGCATAGACAAATATATAAACATTGGCATAATGCATGAAAGATAGAGTTACTACGTGAAATAGCCTTTTCCCGCCTAATCGTCCAACTGACTTGATTTGACTCGGCCACAACTGTCCGGTCCTAAAATTCCAAGTTTACAAGAATTAGGTTAATACCCATTCATATATCACTCTAGACTCTTTCAAATTACTTTTATTGGTTATAACATTTTAAATTTGCAAAATTACCAAAATACCCCTAAGGACCTGGTCTAATCCCCTTTTAACCCAGTCTGACTGTATTTTTTTAAAAATTTTGACCTAGGTTGTTCCTATACAATTTTTCATGTAGAATCCATTTTTTACCTCGGTTTTAGCAAAATCACTACCAAATGACAGTTTTGCACTTGACATCCCCTACTTAGGGTTTTAAGGGTATTTTTTGTAATTTCACTTTGTAGGGCTTTTCTCACAAAGTGATGAACATCAACCCTACACAATTTTCCATTCTAAACACAATGGAATCATCAAAAACACCAAAATCTAGTCCAAACACTACCAAGTCAGGTATGGATGAAATCTGGAATTAATTAGGAAAAATAGGGAATTCATGTTTTATTCCATAAAACACCTTCTTTTTATGCCTAATCACTTTTTTAACCACTTAAACACCTTTTGAACATGATTTGTAGAAATTTGGCCAGCATAACCCCTTAGGGTTTCAACATCCCAACTTTGCAAAATCATCCACCAAACCACAAATCATGACAAGAACCACAATACCAACAACAATACACCAAAGGAATTGAAGTTCTTGAAGTTACCTTTGGTTTCTCCAACTTTCTCTCCCTAGACGTCTCCCTCTCTCTCTCTCTCTGCCCTTGAAGTTTGCTTGCTACACATGATTTTTCATGGAGATCAAGAGCTTAGAAGAGGTATTACACAAGTTAGGAAGCTTAAACACCTGAAAGCACAAGCCTTACCTTTGATTTTTTGCTTCCTCTTGCCCTCTTCTTCAAAGTTCTTCAAAGCTTCTCTCTCTCTCTCTATTTGGTGAGCTTGGACGAAAGTGAGAAGAGAAAGATGAAGATAAAGCTTCATAAATATCTCCATCATTTTCTTTAATTAAATATTTAATTAGGGGTTTATGACATGAGCTAGTACTTGGGTCTTATCTCTTGTTAATTTATCATAACCCTCTTACATTTGAACCAATCTCCTTCCCCTTTTACTAGCCCAAAAAGATGCCACCCTAAGGCCTCCACAACCCAAATGGGCTTCATCTCATTAAGCTAACCAAATGTACAAGATATAGTATTTTATTCTTAATTAAATATGTGCTCAAACCTTAATCAATTATTATTTAATCCCTTGGCTTTAGGTGATGCCACTTGGCATGATTATCTTCCAACTAAATATTTTCCTTCTCCTTTAATATTTTGGCAGCAAATATGCACCATTAAAGGGAAAATATGGGCTTTTACTTTATTCCACAATTTAAACAATTGACAATACATTTTTTTTTCCAAATTCGCAATAGTTGGCAATTTTGGCAGATTTTTCACTGACTTTGAAAAATCATAACTTTATTTGTAGAAACTCATTTGGAGTGATTTCAAAGGCTATGAAACCCATACGGATTCTAGTTTCAAGGAAAAATATAGCCTTTAGCCAACTAGAAGCTCAACATCCCCATAATTCTTGTTTTTGGAGGTTGCCACGAATGCTGGCCAATTTCACTGGGCTAAATTCAAAAATTCATAACTCCTTATGTACTGCTCTAAATAATTCTCGTGACCTATCAAATTAAAGCTTGGAATGTCTACTTTAATTATGGAAAATTTCACAATTTTTGGACATCATTTGATCATCCAAAAGCTCACTGCCTTAGAGGAAATTTCACTAGCATCACTGTTTACATTCCAATTTTTAGTGTTTAATTTCTATGATAAAAAATTTATAGCCAGAGGCTATTCAAAGTATATCAATATTCACCATTCTATTCCCTTAAATATAAGGAATTTTAGCGACTGAAATTCGGGATGTTACAATTGGAAGTTGAATCATTTGTAAGTGTTACATAGCAATTGTTTCAAAAGGATCATCACTTTTGTCACTAAATAAATGATGTTATTAACTACAATAGTAATTTTTGTGTTTTCGCGAATTCCGTTTAATATTACATGAAGGTGTGCATAATGAATCATTACATTTAAGTGTTATATATGCTTGCGCTACCTCCACCTCGACATATATGACATTTATTAATTGTAACATTATGTATTAGCGTTATAAATGCCCAAATCTATAGTAGTGTAAACTAACTAGTAAAATTAAATGAAATTAAAAAGTCATTATAATGTCAATTAAAAGGAAATAGAGGGAGTAACAATTTATCAGGCTTTTGATGAGTTTATTATACATTAAGTTTCTTATATTTTATATTTGAGTTTATATTAATAGATATATGATCTTTGGATAGTGAGATAAGATATATATAATTAACTTAATAATTAGAGGATAATTAACATAAAATTATGTATCTATATCATATTTTAACAAAAAAATCTATAATGCTTCAAAAGGAACATATATTCAGGTAAAAAAAAGAAAATGTAATAAAGATATTGTTATGAATATTAATTATATGGATTTCCATTGACTCATATCCTAGTTAGCATTCATAAATACGTTGTTGAGAAACTAAAAGGCTATTTAATAATATGAAAGGTCATATAGTATTAATTGTACATTTATTGTATATTAATTGTGACCCTTGGTAATGACTCTTGGAGGCTATAAATAGAGGCCCTGTATATATAGCATTGTAATCACAAGAAATATGTAAAGGAAAATTGCTTCCTTTCCTTTCTCTCACCATTTTCTCTATCTTCTTGCTCTTCTCTATCTCTTGTCCTAAATCTCTTTTATTTTCACAACACGTTAGCACGAGAGCTCTTTTGAAGTTTTGTTTTCTTTCATACTTTTTTTAATGATTTCATCTACCTTTTCTTTTACAGAATCTTTATTTGATTTATCTGGGCTAATCTAAACCACTATATGGAATTAAAGGGACTCTTTTACCGATTGTTATTATCATTGGGTTCTATAGTTAAGATTGGATATTATTATTGTTTTTATATCTTATTTTAATCTCTTTTATGAGTTCTTCCATATTAATTATGTTGTTACTTTTATTATGGCTAAAATTCACACACCTTATATAATTTTTCATTTTCTATGTTAGGAAGCAATATACAACTTTTATTTATACTGAAGATAAACGGCCAAAAGTCATATAGACTTAATTTCTCATCTTGAGATTAATTGGGCAGATGCCATAAGACTAATTGGCTTGAAGCCAAGAGAATTAAATGGCTTGAAGCTATAAAGTTTTAAGTTTGTTATCTTACTCTATGAATTATTTCTTCATTTTAGAATTCCCTTTATTATATAGTTCGATCATATGAGCTTTATGTTATCATACTACGTTTCCATATTTCATATTTTGAGAATTCCCTTTACTTTGTTTTATTTATAGTACATGTTAGTGAATATGTATTTAGTATTGCTAATGTATTGGGTTTCTCTCTTCCTTTGTCCTTACTTGATGTTATACTTACATTTTTTATTTTATCATTTAAATTTTATGTTTTATTCTTATGTATGTTTATATTAATCAATTGGATATATATTAATATTTTAATTTCATTGAATGGCCAGTGGCCATAATACTCTTAATTTTGTGATTTGATAAACAGAAGTCTCATCATCTTTTATAATGGTCCTTTTGTAAATGACCACTATCATTTCCCTAGTTAATGGCATGACAAGAAAAATTTTGTGACATTGGATTGTTCTAAATATTAAGGCCCTTGTGATATCCCAAATTTTGGGACTTAAGGCTAGAGAATAAACTTGAATAAGATAAATGACTAAGCCCAGTTTAGGAAGGTTCCCAAGAATGTCGAGAGATAGAAAGACTCTTGGTAACTATGTGGTTCGGTCCTACTAGGGAGAGGGTCCAGTATGCGTAGGCTGGAGGATCAAAGTAATAGTGCAAATGTGCACATGACACATATACGGTGCCATTGGGTTGGTAGAAGATGCCACCCAACTATGTCATGAGGTAAGGGACAGATTAGTCAGGCAAAATAGGCCAGTGTAGGTGTGCACATGGCATTTTCAGGTCATACATGTGTACCCTACGTTTTTTAAGAAGACATTAGTATGTGGCACTATATGGGGCCCACACACATACTTCAACCTAGTGTCATCTTGCAGGCTTTAATATCCGTGTCACGGTCCGAGTAGAATCCTAAGTATGCATCGATAAAACAACTTTATTAAAGTACTTTATAAAAGTAAGTTTAATAAAGTAAGTAATAATGGCTCATGACGACATACTTTTGTGTTGGCAAGTTAAAATTTTGACAAGTGTCCCTCATCATTACACTTGCTTTATGCCTATTGTGTCGGCATTCCCAGAAAGCGCCACGTGTCACCTCAATCAAGGAAATGCACTAGTCTCCAGTTTGGTCACCCCAACTATCTCTTTCGAACACTACTTCTAAACTCCAGGGAAATTGTCAGGCCTCTCTCTTTCCCTGACCATTTATACGCCACCTAAGAGAGAGAAAGAGAAGATGAGTTGTTAGAATGACACATGGCAATCTAAGGCTCCAAACTTTGGACACATGCCACAACATAATGGAAGCACTTTGTAAGATTAAACCACAACCATCCATTCCTCTAAAAGGACCTTAAATTTGTCCAAATGAAGAGGGAGTAAGAGAAATATGATTTTAGTTCATAAAAATATTTAGAAGAAAGAGAAAGAGTGAATAGTGATATTTCCTGAGCTCCAAAGCCAATTCCGACCTCGAAACATCTTCTACTCACTGTAAGCTTCAATTCTATGGCCTCAGATTTCTCATCTGAGGTGTTTTGTGTCCATTAGCTAGCTGGAGTGCCACCAAGATACCAAATCACTTGTACGAACACAAAGAGGTAATCCTCAGCTCCGGTTTGAACCGATGACTTCTTCTTTAATGGAATATATGATGTTGAAGTTTTAGGCTTATTGGCGGTTTGATTAGTTGTTGGCTTGGTTTTAATGACTTTGTGATTTTGGGAAGCTCAAATCATAAAGGGATGTGCTGCCTAAATTTAGTCTAATCAGTTTTAGAATGTGATTAAGTAGTTAAATAAGTGATTAGAGTTGTAAAAAATGTGGTTTATGTTAGAGCAAGCGTTTCACCCAAGAGGGGGGTGAATTGGGTGATACTAAATATTTCTTCGAAAATGTAAAACTTGATAATGAAATTAAAACAGTAAGGAGTAAGGAGAAATATCACCGAAGTGTACACCGAGAGTTATACTGGTTCGGCCACAACCACTTTGACCTACGTCCAGTCCTCAGAGCTTCTCTGAGAGTTTCACTATAACTTCCAAGATTCAGTGGGTTCTTGGCACCTCAGTACAAGCAAGTTCCTTCACCTGGACACTCGCTCCCCCTTACAAGTTGTAATCCAATCCCAACTCAAGGTTCCACAACCTCAAGTTATCTCAATAACAAATATTGAGTTTGAATGAAATATCTCTCTTACAGAGTAAATAAGAATCACTGAAGCATAGAAATATAATTTCAACGTGAAAACAGAGCAATGAACTTGATAATTCATTTGTGTATGTTCTTGATTATTTTTCTCTGTTTGGATATTCCCATATATATAGATATGTTGGTGATGACTGTTGGAACATTTTCTTTCGTCCGTTGGAAAGTGCGCAGCCACTATTGACTTTTCAAGTTTTTGAAAAATATCCGTTGGCGGTGGTTGGCATTTGAACGTTTGATCTGACTTCCCTTTCTTGATATGATTCCTTCATTGTTTATCTGTAAATATGCTAGAAATACTAATACAATGAAAGGTTAATCATATAGGAAACAATTTAATGAATGTTTGAATGATTTCTAAATTTCTGGGTAAGCTTACTCGAGTAGCTACTCGAGTATCCCTTGAAGTTTACTCGAGTACCTACTCGAGTATCATCGGGAAATCTTTGATTAACTGCAAGTCAATGAACAAGTATAGTATTACTCGGGTAGTGCATGGAGTAAACTAAATTTCAATCCTTTGGAAATAGTTATTTACTCGGGTACCTACTCGAGTAATGCACTCACAACTTTATGAGTTACTCGGGTACCAACTCGAGTAAACCTTCAAATAAACTTTTGGTTATTCGATGCTCTACTCCAGTAATGTTGGCAGGATTTAAATGCCGAGAGCACTTACCTTGTTACTCGGGTACCGACTCGAGTAATGCACTCATTTTTGCATAGGTTACTCGGGTACTACCTCGAGTAAATGAGATTTCTGTACATGACTTACCCTGGTAATGACTTGAGGTTTACCTTGAGAATATTTCTGCATACTCGGGTACTTACTCGAGGAATCCACTTACATACTAGAGTAAGGACTCGAGGAAAATGAGATAAGATTATATCAAGTTAATCGGGTACCACCTTCAAGTTTTAACTTACCTTAGTGCGTTACTCGAGTAGCTCCTCGAGTAACATTAGCAGTAGTACTAAGTGCCGAGAGCTCCATATTTTCAGAAACAGAGTACTCGAGTAGCTCCTCGAGTATCTTTGGCAACCTGAAAGCAACTGGAAGTTTTTCACATGGTTACTTGAGTAGCGCCTCGAGTAATATTGGCAGGCCGAGAGCAACTCCAAGTTTTTACCTGGTTACTCGAGTAGCTCCTCGAGTAACATTGGCAGGCCGAGAGCACCTTGAAAATACTTACATTATTACTCGAGTACTTACTCGAGTAACGTTGGCAGTTTACTGGAAGTTGTCTCTGGTTACTTCAAGTTTTGTCTCATTACTCGAGTAGCTCCTCGAGTAATGCCTTAGAAAGCTTGCTTCTGATCAAGTTCCTCAGCATTTTCTCTTGGTCTTTCTTCATTACTTCAATGCTTACTCCAAGTGATGCTTGTTCCTGTCATTACTTTGTTCAAACTTGTTTATTAATTATTTCCTTTTCAAACCATTCTTTTGTTATCATCAAAACATGATATCTAACAGTTTATAGATTGAAATCAAGAAAATCTATTTTTCCCAATTTTTATGGAATTTCGTCCAAATCTGTTTTGGGCTATATTTGGACTGGATTTTGGTATTTTTGTTGATTCCATTATGTTTAGAATAGAAAATAGTGTAGGGTTCATGTTGGCTGTGAAGTGAGAAAAGCACTGGAAAGTGAAATGACAAAAATAACCTTAAAACCCTCACATAGGGGCTGCTAGGGGTAAATGCATAATTGTGGCTATAATTTGGGAAACCCAAGGTAAAAAATGGATTCCTTGGGCTAAAATATGTCAGAATAGCCTACGTCAAAATTTTGGAAAAAGTACTGTCAGACCGAGTACGGCGGGGCTGGGCCGGGCCAGGATCCCGGGGGCATTTTGGTCATTTTTTAATATAGACTCATATAACCCCCAAAAACACTATATAAAAGTCTAAATAGTACATTTGACATTTTACGATCGAGTTGAGAGCCCGAGTTGATGGTACGCATTACAAGGCACGCAATTCGAGGTGGGGATAAAAAGGAATTAAGGTAGGGAACTTACCTCTCCTGCATGTATTTGATATTTGTTCTAGTGTGTTGATGCATGTTATTGCTTTACTTAATTATGTGAAACATATAGGAATGATTGAAGCTCTATTTCTGTTTATACTGTGGCCAGAGTTTTGTTGCATGAAACATTAAGCACGTAGATATGTTATTGTGTAAGCATGAGTTTATGTAATACAAGCATGTCATTCATTAAGCACTTATCTTGTTTGCATATTGGTACTGTTTTTCTACTGAAATTCTCTTGAATCTCACCCTCCCCTACCAACAATTTAGACAGGTTCAGAAGGTATTCTGAAAACAAAGAAGAGAACCGTGTGAGGGGATTGTAGTGGTGGATCAAAGATAGGAAAATGTCTCTGTTTCATTGGGATGGGTTAGTCACCCAAGTATTCCTGCACAACTACATAATTTGTACATGTTATATACAATCCCTTAGGGAAATTTATGTAATCATGCACATATTATCAGTATAATTATGTTATTCCTGTGTTGCCTGCCAAACCGCATATTGTTTTCTGTAAATACTCTGAAAAAGGTAAAATTAAGTCAAGGGCATGATAGTTTTGGTATTAGAGCCTTTGGAATGGCCCAAGTGGTTCTAGTAGAGTGGTGGTTCTTCCAAGAGGACAGTATACTGATATAGTCGTGATTACACAGTGATAGTAAATATGTATGGATAAGATATAACAAAGGAGTGTATCTCCTCGATTTGTGAATCAGCGTTGAGAAATAGCGAGTACCCGGAGTACAGTAAGTGGTGTAATATCGATCTAAGGAAGGTATTACTGGTATCAGGAGGGTACCAGCAATATCAGGACGGTAACAATGGTATCAAAAAATAAGCGTATCAGGGCAATTAAAGGTTATATCAGAACCCAGATGGCATTATTAGTGGTACTGGTACACCCAAAGATGATATCAGTGTGGTATCAGTGGTATCAGAATGGTATCAGTGAATGTAGGGGTAGTATCAGGACTCAATTGATGGTATTGGTGGCTCTAGCGCATATAGCAATGAACCTACACTCGTTATAACGGTATCAGAGTGGTGTCATCGTTATCATAGGATGATGGAATCAGCACATGAAAAAGGAGGTTTCAGTGCTTAGTCGACGTTATCATTAGGACTAGTACACTGGATAGAGAAATCAATGCAAGCAATGATGGTATCAGAACACCAACAATAACAGTTCTGATAATGGTATCAGAATTTGTATTGTGCATGTATCGACACCGATACACAGACCATACATAGTATTTTGATGCCCAGAGATAATGGGCACGATTTTTGAGACAAAGGTAGTCTTAGGGTACCAGTGGTATGAAGTAGAAAAAACTAGTATCTGTGTTTTTACACGGGGACACAAAATCAAGCATTCTCTACCTAGGGTAATATAAGATGGGTGACCCCCTAGGAAGTTGGATGAACTTAGAGTTTTGTTATGTAAAGGACTAATATGTCCTGTATAGTACTTGATAGGATATCTGATGTTTCTGTTTCTCTATAACTACAGTAATTAGTTGTTGTATGCTATATGTAACATATCTGTGTACCCTGAATTTTATGAAATGACAAAAATGCCCTTGCTCTTATATAAAATGTAATTCTTCTCTATTTTCATGTAGTCTGAAAGATAGAGATGGTTCAACTGGGTGACCATATAGTAGGCCACGTGTAGGGTATAAAGATGTTGAGAATGAGCCACGACCTAATCCGGTACAACAGTGAATATTGGATATGTTAGAAAGACAACAAATTACATTGAATGAAATAAGTGGTGATCTTTAGGGAGTATAGCAAAGGTAGGATCTCCTGTAGAATCCCCTGGATGAAATTATGAGGGGTAATGACAAAGAAATACTGGAGGAACCCTAACCAAAGGATTTACACCAGAGCCTGAAATGGATATTCAAACCTGGCTGAGCAGGTTTTGTAAACAACAACTACCTATATTCAAGGGTAAGTTTGATCCTCAACTAGCGAAAGACTGGTTGGCACGTATGGATAAGATTTTTGACATGTTGCAATGCCCAGACAAGGTGAAAGCTCGGTTAGCTATTTATAAGTTGGAAGGTAATGCTAATCATTGGTGGAAGGGCATAAATCTCACTTTGAGGGGAAGGAATGTTCTTATCACATTGTTGGAAATTGTGCCCTATGGACCAATCATTATGCTTTGAACATTATTAATTTAATGAAATTTCTCCATTATGTTATCATATTATTTGCATGTTAACTATGATAATTATATCCTTGGATAAATCATAAAGATTATCTTAAAATGTCCTTGGTCGGTCATCTATACAGGAGCAAAGATGAAACAAGACCAGTATGACTTTGATAAGATATGTAGATACGAATTAAAGTTTTAGGCACTTGTAAGAGTACAAGGTGCTGGACCGACCCACTATGAGAAGGCTACATGGATCAAGTCATAAGCTTTTCTCATGTATAACCACGTCACAATGCCCTTTGACTGGAGGTCATCATAGATTCCTACATGAGAGTTGCTAAGCTTTGAACTAGTTAAAAGTCACTTTTGTCCGGGTGATGATAAAGGCTATGATCGGGCTTGGTGGTTCTTCATGCAGATTAATATAAATGATCAAGTTGGAAATTATCCCTCACATTAGTAGAGAGATATTAGCTCATCAAGATAATTAATTTTTAATTAATTTTGAAATTAATAAATATTAATTTTGAAATTTGAATATAGCCCTCATAGGTTATAAACTTGATAAAGTAGATATACTCATACACGGATGAGAATTTATAGCTGCAAGGGAAACCCTATGAGCCATTGGAGGCTCTATCCGTAATCTGTGTTGGAGAGCGTTCATGTGGATATCGATAGAGGGAGTGGACCTGACATGTTGCTCCTTGAGTTCAAAAACCCTGAATTGAAAAAAGCACGAATGTTTCTAACTCAGTTTAAACACCATTGATAGATCCTCAATTAGGATCGGCGAAAATTTTAAAATTCTTCCACTGTGCCTACCGATCCTAACACACATGGGAATTATTCCAGGAGAAGTTCAACAAGGAATACTTTCCCCCAACTATCAAAACAGAAAAGGAAAAAGAGTTCCTGTGTATTAAACAACAACAATGGGAGAGCTTTGACGAGTATTTAACTCGGCATATTCGACTGTCATGATACTCATCATACCACAAACTGAATGATAATGAAGAGTGGAATACAGATATGATGATTGAAGGGCTAAGACCGGAATTCAAAGAAAAATTGATTTCTCAACATATTACTGAGTTCAACAAAAGCGGTAGAACAATGCAGATATATTGAGAAACGTATGCTGAGCTTGGCTACCAACAACAACATTAAGGGTGCATCTGGCAATGGGAATTCTTCCTAGAAATGTAAGAATCAAAAAGTTTCCTTTGGTGGTAATGATAAAAAGCCATTATTAGGCTGATAGCGGTAGCGAACAGAGATCCTTTGGAAATAAGACGTGTTGGTGTTGTGGCCAACCACATGGTGATGAACCATGCCCAATCATGTTACAGATTAGCTCAAAATCTCAGGGCAAAGAGGTATTACTCATGAGAAGGCATAAGGGTCACCTGAGATGACCCCTGATGCATCTGAATTAATGAATATATTTTACGAGTAGTATTGGTATTGGGACTCACCATATATATATCGTATTTGACTTTGTGATACTTTTAGGGTTGAATGTATATGAATAGCTGTATAATTTGATTTTGATCACATCTATGGGTGTGAAAACTTGCCCTAATGTCTTGAATAGAGATATAAGTAGAGTATTTGAATAGAATTGTTGACTAAAGTTAGATTGGCATGTGATAGACTTAATGTCGATGTTTTGATTAACTTGAGGAGTAGAGAAGAATGTGAGAAACACATATGGGTGGTACTGGGAGTCAAATGCAAGCTCTGACTTTCAGGGATTAACTTGCTGAGTGGTTTGTGGTGATGTGATCTATGTGGCTACGATAAGATAATCTATATGGAACGACCTGTGTGGTCTGAATTAGGTGATCTATGTGGTACAAACTGTGTGGTCTGCTGTGTGGTAAATTGTGTGGTGACCTCTGTGTTCTGTTGTGTATTGACCTATGTAGTGAACTGTGTGGTCTGCTGTGTGGTGACCTGTATGGTCTGCTATGTGGAAACTTATATGATCTTTGTGGGGTATAATATATGTGGTATGTAATCTTTGTTTGGTATACGATCTGTATGGTGTAAAATGTTTGATAGGTAAATTGTATGGGTTGTAGTGCAATATGTACGTAGAATGGGAATGAGCCCTTATGCAGTAGCAGGGGAACTATATACATGGATTTTGGTTACATACTTCATGGATATCATATTGGCTATATTGAATAATAAGGGATAGAGTGAGTGATAAGAATTGGTTCCCAAATTGTAAACGTACAAATTTTGAGGACAAAATTTATTGAATCGGGGGAGAAATGTAATATCCCGAATTTTAGGACTTAAGGCTAGAAATAAGCCTGAATAAGATGAATGACTAAGCCTATTTTGGGAATGTTCCCAAGAAATTCGAGATATAGAAAGACTCTCGGGAACTATGTGGTTTGATCCTACCAGGCAAAGGGCCCAGTATGTGTAGGCTAGAGGATCACAGTAACAGTGCAAATGTGTACAAGACACATATACGGTGCCATTGGGTTGGTAGAAGACGCTACCCAACTATGTCATGAGGTAAGGGACAGATTAGGCAGGCGAAATAGGTTGGTGTAGGTGTGCACATGGCATTTTCAGGGCAGACATATGTACCCTACGTTTTTTAAGAAGACACAAGTATGTGGCGCCATGTGGGGCCCACACACATACTCCGACCTAGCTTCATCTTGTGGGGCTCGATATGCGTGTCATGGTCTTAAGTAGAATCCTGAGCATGCACCGATAAAACAACTTTATAAAAGTAAGTTTAATAAAGTAAGTAATAATGGCTCATGATGACATACTTTTGTGTTGGCAAGTTGAAAGTTTGACAAGTGTCCCTCATCATTACATGTGCTTTATGCCTTTTGTGTTGGCATTCCCAGAAAGTGCCACGTGTCACCTCAGTCAGGAAAATCCACCAGTCTCCGGTTCGGTCACCAAACTAACTCTTTCGAAACCACTTCTAGAGTCCAGGCAAATTGTCAGGCCTCTCTTTTTCCTTGACTATTTATATGCCACCTAAGAGAGAGAAAGAGAAGATGAGTTGTTAGGATGACACATGGCAATCTAAGGCTCTAAACTTTGGGCATATGGCACAACATGATGAAGCACTTTGTAAGATTAAATCACAACCGTCCAGTCCTCTAAAAGGCCCTTAAATTAGTCCAAATGAAGAGGGAGGGTGAGAACTTTGATTTTAGTTCATAAAAATGGTTAGAAGAAAGAGAAAGAGTGAATAGTGATATTTCCTTGACTATTTATATGCCACCTAAGAGAGAGAAAGAGAAGATGAGTTGTTAGGATGACACATGGCAATCTAAGGCTCCAAACTTTAGGCATATGGCACAACATGATGAAGCACTTTGTAAGATTAAATCACAACCGTCCAGTCCTCTAAAAGGCCCTTAAATTAGTCCAAATGAAGAGGGAGGGTGAGAACTTTGATTTTAGTTCATAAAAATGGTTAGAAGAAAGAGAAAGAGTGAATAGTGATATTTCCTGAGCTCCGGAGCCGATTCGAACCCCAAAACGCCGTTATCGTCCGGTAAGTCCTTCATGAAACTTCTTCTACTCACTGTAAGCTTCAATTCTCTGGTGTCAGATTTCTCATCTGAGGTGTTTTTTGTCCATTAGCTAGTTGGAATGCCGCTAAAATACCGAATCACTTGTAAGAACACAAAGAGGTAATCCTCGCTCTGTTTTGAACAATTGACTTCTTTTCCTTGAGTATTTCTTAACTTTGGTGCCACCCTTGATTTTCAACCAAGGGGCATTTTTAAAGAAGGAAGATGTTTTTAATTATGTTTAAGGGGATATATGATGTTGTTGAAGTATTAGGCTTGTTGGTGGTTTGGTTGGTTATTGGCTTGGTTTTCATGACTTTGTGATTTTGGGAAGCTCAAATCCTAAGAGGAAGTGCTGCCTAAATTTATTCTAATCATGTTTAGAATGTGATTAAGCAGTTAAATAAGTGATTAGAGGTGTAAAGAATGTGGTTTATGGATTCAAATCAAGAAATTCTATTTTTCCCAATTTTTATGGAATTTCGTCCAGATCTGTTTTGGGCTATGTTTGGACTAGATTTTGGTGTTTTTGATGATTCCATTGTGTTTAAAATGGAAAATTGTGTAGGGTTCATGTTGGGTGTGAAGTGAGAAAAGCATTGGCAAGTGAAATGACAAAAATAACCTTAAAACACTCACATAGGGGCTGCTAGGGGTAAATTCCTAATTGGGAATGTAATTTGAGAAAACGAGGTAAAAAATGGATTCCTTGGGTGAAAATATATTAGAATAGCCTGGGTCAAAATTTTGGAAAAAGTACAGTTGGACCGGGTACGGCGGGGTCCCGGGGGCACTTTGGTCATTTTTCAATATAGACTCATATAACCCCTAGAAACACTATAGAAGTGTCTAAATAGTACATTTGATATTTTAGGATCGAGTTGAGAGCCCGAGTTGCTGGTACGCATTACGAGGCGTGCAGTTCGGGAAGCCTAATTGGGGAGAAAAAGGGACTAAGGTAGAGAACTTACCTCTCCTGCATGTATTTGATATTTGTGATGGTGTATTGATGTACGTTATTGCTTTTCTTGATTATGTGAAACATATATGAATGATTAAAGCTTTGTTTCTGTTTATACAGTAGTCATAGTTTTGTGCATGAAACATGGAGCACGCATATATGTCATTGTGTAAGCATGAGTTTATGTAATACAAGAATATCATGCATTAAACACTTATCTTGCATGTAACTTGGTACTATTTTCCTACTGAAATTCTCTTGAATCTCACCCTCCTCTACCAACGATTTAGACAAATGAAGATAGAAGGTATTTTGAAAACAAAGAAGAGAACCGCATGAGGGGATTGTAATGGCGGATCAAAGACAGAAAGGTGTCTTTGTTTCATTGGGACGGGTTAGTCACCCAAGTAGCCCTGCGTGGCTACATAATTTGTACGTGTTATATACAATCTCTTAAGGGAATTTCTGTAATCATGCACATATTATTAGTATAATTATGTTATTTCTGTATTGCCTACCGAACCACATATCGTTTTTATCAAATACTCTGAAAAAGGTAAAATTAAGAGAACGGCATGACAGACCTAAAGGCTTATGTTTAAAATATCAAATGATACAAAGGGCTTTTGATAGCCTTCGAAAAGTATTGTTCTGAAGACAAATAACTTGCAGAGAATTATGCCCCTTAAGAGTAATAGTTCTATACGCTAATAGTCCTGATGACTAATTAGCATGTTTTGCCTAATTTGAGAATTAAAGGAAACAATGTTTCATGATATTAAAATAATGATATTTGGATGTAAAGTTATGAGCAATTGTTATAATATGGCCAGAAGTCATTGACAAATATGTATCAATGTGTTGAAAACAAAGGTCAAATTATGAAAGGGAAGAAATATGAGATGTTTTGAAAAAATATCAAAAAAGGCAATGAGTTATGGAAAAATATGCCTAATAAGCCTAGAAGGCTATATGATGTTTAATTTTTGTTGTTATTTAAATTTATTGTGATTAACTTGTGTGAGAGAAATTATTATAAGTATTTCATATTGTGCTATTGATAACTATTCATGAGCGACATGTGAAATAAAATAGACCAAAAACTAATTATTGGTTTTTTTGAAATTTTAATACATGATGCCAATTTATTTGCAAAATTAAATATTATGGTGTGTGAATGTTCATGATTTTATGGTCTCTTAGGATTCCATCTCATAGTTAATATAACCTACAATTGTACAATTAAGTTCTTTAATTATCATCTCCAATTGTACAATTAAGTTCTTTAATTATCTTCTTTTATGTATGGATGTAAAAATTTATTTGTAAATTTAAATATATGATGTGTATAAATATTATTCATGCATTCATGATATGATATCATATGATATATGCATATGATGGCAAAAGAAAAGAAACAAAAAGAAAAGATATATGCATATATTGGAATTACACAAGCTTTCTAATATTGTAATTGAAGGAGTTTATCATGTCAAGCTCCAAACCCGCCTCTATATTTTCTTCTTCAAATTTCTACTTCTTGGTTTCTTCACAGATTTCTCACAAATGCTCAACTCATATATTCCAACATGAAGGTATTTTCTTCTATTACTAGCCTTTACTTTTCATTTTAGTTTTGATGACTTTCATCTCTTTCTCCCATATTTTTGTATAAATTCAAATATATGAGATGTGAGTATTCTTTGTGTATAGCTTTCAAACATTAATCATGATATGATACATATATATTGTAAGCAAATTAGTTTTATGTTACATTTGAGAGAAAAAGAAAAATCATATATTTATGTGACATTTTAAATTAAGAAAATGAGAATTTATTTAATTTCATGAGAAAATTCATTATGAATTGATGATGTGAATTTGATTTGTTGGACAAAATCAATATTTCTAGAATTATTTGAAAATTATTTGTGTCTAATAATTTTCCACATGATTTAATTTCCCATGAGATGATTTTTATGAATAATGTTTTCTCATGATTTAATGTTGGTGATAAATTATTATAGGAATAATTCATTGAGAAAAAAATGTGTTAGCTTATGTAGTCCAATAAACAATTCTCATAGATTTATTTTTGTGAATTTCTCACAATGTTTGTTTCGAGAGAACTTTAATTTATGAATGTGTGGCTTTGTGGCCAAACCCACTAACATTTTTATATTTGCTAGAGTAATAAAGGCATAGTTCTATGTGCATATAGAAATATCACAAATATACTAATATTGAGTCTTTATTTACAATACAAGAAATCTCTATAAGGTTTGAAAATATATACAAATTGACCAACACTACTAAAATAAAACTAAGGATAACCAACGGTAGCCCTTGCTTGAACTGGTACTCTCACACGCCAGTATTTACCGTTTTGCGCTTAGAGCCGCTAGCTTCTACTAGAATATTTTTAAATATTGAAATGGATGAGATTCAAACAAATCTCAGTAGGAACATACTATTAGTCATATAAAATATGACAAATAAATATGTAAGCACCATATAATGCAATAGAATAATAACACTATAATAATAATAATCGGTATGTGCACATATCAGGGCCAACCATTGTTAGAACCCTTACTTGTTCGTACCCTAGCTGGGCTTAAGACCACAGACTGGGCAATGTACCTTCTTGGCACTGTATATCATCACTAGGTCCCTTTTGGGCCGTAGAGGTACTTGTGCTTTTCCCCTTGAACGGTACTTGTGCTTTTCTCGCACTAGTTAGATAATGTGAGTGCATTATACATATCACAAAAGATGGGATATATAAAGCATATACAAGTTCACATAGTATATAAAAGATAGAGTTACTACCTTAAATCCCTTTTCGGCTCACAAACTGTTCTGAATCCTGTCCCGACTTGGGCAAACGTCCTAAAATTTCAAGTTTGCAAGAATTGAGTTATTACTCATTTATGTATTGTTCTAAACTCACTTTGTTGGTTATCTTAGTTTAAAATTGCAAAATTACCAAAATGCCCCTAGGGACCCGACCAAGTCCCTTCATAGTTGATTTAACTGTACATTTTCAAAAATTATAAACCAGGCTATTGCTACACAATTTCATGTGTAGAATCCATTTTTGACCTCAAAATTGTCAAATTCACTGCCAAAAGACAATTTTGCCCTTAGCAACCCCTACCTTAAGGTTTAAGGGATAATCTTTTCATTTCACATTCTAATGCTTTTCACACTTCACACTATACAATTGTGTAGCAATAGCTATACAATGTGATTTTCTTTATTTAACCCTATACAATTTTCCCTTTTAAACACAATGGAGCCATTAAATTGATGAAATTCTAGCTCCTACCCCTATTTCTACTGCTGACCGAAACTTAACAAAATAAAAAAAGAAAATGTGATTTTCTTTATTTAACCCTTTAAACATATCCCTTTTCACTCCTAATTACATGTTTAACCATTTAAACACTCATTAATCATGATTTGTAGAAATTGGGCACCATAAATCCTTAAGGTTTCATAATCCCAAAGTTACAAAAACAATCAAAACAACCATAAATCAAGGTAATAACAACCACAACATCATAATCAACAAGATAATCAAGGTTCTTGATATTACCTTTTGATTTCTCCTCTTTCTCTCTCTAGCCGTCCACTCCCTATGTCTCTTCTCTTGGATTTTTGCTTGCTAAACATAATATTCAAGAGGGAATAGAGATTAGAGAAGCTTTTTCTTGATTTTAGATGCATAAACACTTGAAATCAAGACTACTCACCTTGATTCTTGCCTCTTGAACCTTTACTCTTTCTCTCTTGTTCTTGTTTCTTCAAGCTCTCTTCTCTCTCTATTTTTCTTAACTTGGCCAAAATATGGCCTCATGAAAGAGATAAGAAGCTTTTAAAAATATCACTTCATCTTTCTTGGAATAATATAGTTTAATGCTAATTTACCATGTGATTTACTTTTATGACTTCTTGCTTTTTATTTGGCTTGAGATATTTACACATGGCACAATTATCCTGTAACGGCCCAAATTTTATTCACCAAATATATTGTAATTATTTGAGAAATGAATTAAATGGTGAATATTTATGAATTTGGAATTTTTGAATTTTGTAAATTTTCATTTTCATGAAAATTGGACAAAAATAATTATGGAATTAATTTGGATAATTTAAAAAGCCAAATATTAAGGCCCAAAAATGGGGAAATAATAGAAGAAAATATTTGATCCAATAATAAATTGAAATTATCCAAATAAAAAGGAGAAAAAGAATTAAATTAAAAATGTAATGGCAATTTCATAATTTTTCCATTTTAGCACAAAATTAATTATTTTTCAATTAATTGAAGTTAATTCAATTAATTAAGGAAAATAAAGGGGAAATATATATTTAGAGTATTTTGGTCAAATAAATATGAATTTATGGAAAATTGGAGCAAAAGTGTAAATTTGAATGAAATTGTGACTTAAAGTGTATACGTAACTTGAACAAGTAGTGAAGCCAAATTGAGACCTAAAGGAAGGACTCTTGGGATACCCTTTTAGGTATCATGAAAAGGGAAATATTTGTTACACGTTAATTGGGCTTAATGACATGGTTACATAAAGCTAAGGGTTTATGTACATAAAGTCCAATTTTTGGAATTTTGGAAATTAGATAATCAAGGTAAAATAAGGGTAAAGACAATAAAACATCATCCTCTTCCTCCATTACCCAAAACCGATGCCCAAGTGTAGCAAAATAGAGAGAGAAAGTTTGAGAGAATTCTAGAGAGGGAAGGAGGAAAACCTCAAAAGGTAGGTCGATTCCTCCGGTGAATTCATTTCTAACACGTATAATTCTTCTCCTAAGCTTCTCTTCTATGTTATTGAAGGTGTTTGAAGTAGAAATTTTAGTGTTTCAAGGGTTAGGGTTTTGGCAATAGGAAGGAAAAGCATAGGAAGGAAAAGCAAGAAGGAGCTAAAGGTAACTTCCGAAACTTCAAATATTGGTTGTACTGACTGCTGTGAGAAATTTAATCGGTAAATTTTCTATTGGGTTTGCTTTAATTGTATAATTCAGGAAATGTGTTGTCCTAGGTGTTGTGCTGCCAAAATTGAGTCTAAATGGTAGTTATAACTTAATTAAATAGTTAATAAAGTGATTAGGAGTAAAAAGGAGCAAGTCTGCGGAGTCAGAATTTGGAAAACCCAACTTTTCCTGAAGAGCCTGTAACTTTTGGCTAGGGCTATTAGAGGGGCTAGGAGTTGTATTTTTATGAAATTGATGGTTCCATTGTATTCAAGAGGGAAAATTAGGTGGGGTTACAGTTGAACACTTTTTCAAAAAAGCTCTAGAAAGCCTAATGACCAAAACGCCCCAAAAACCCGAAATTAGGGGTTGCCAAGGGCATTTTCATCTTTTTACTGTGAATTTGATAATTCTAAGGCTGAAAATGGATTCCTTAAGCGAAAATATATAAGAATAGCCCAGGAAAAAATTTTAGAAAAAGTACAGTCGGACCAGGTATGGCGGGGCCGGGTCCCAAGGGCATTTTGGTAAATTTTTACTATAGACTCATATAACCACCATAAACACTATGGAAGTGTCTAAAGTTGTACATGAATGGGTTTTAACCTAATTCTTGTATATTTGACATTTTAGGACCAAGTTGAGAGCCCAGTTGTTGGCACGCTTTACAAGGCACAAGTTTTGCCAAGAAAAAGGCTTAAGGTAGTAACTATAATCTCTCATACACTATGTGATTTTTGATATTTGGTATGTTACTGTATTATATGATATGAACATGGTGCCTAAGGTATGTTACCTAGCTATGGTTAGCTAACTAGCTGAGGTACGCCTAGGGTGCATTACCTAGGTGTGGTTAGGGGCCCAGCTGAGGTATACGTAGGGGTCCAAATAGCCATTTGGCCTTGAGTTTTGTGTACACACACGTTATGTTATGAATTTTTATTTTACATTATATGGTGCATTGTATATTTAATTCTCGCATTTTATATGTTTGATTGTATGTTGCTACTAGGATTCCTTGAAATCTCATTCTTTTTCAAAAATGATAATGTGCCAGTAGGAAGAAGCGGATCCAAAGGCAAGTTAGTGGACATAGAGAAATGATGGTGCTGATCATAAGATAGAACTAATGGTTATATGTAGTTTAATTTTGGACAATTCTGTATAAATATGTAAATATTATCAAACTCTCACGGGAGATTCCTATAGTAAACAAATACTTTTGTCAGAATATATGTACTTTTTTGTATGCCTATGGAATTGTGCCTTTATTACTCTGTAAATATCGAAATGTAACGGGTGTTGACATTAATTATCCTCCAAGTAAATATTTTCCCCTTTTTGTTTCCCTTTGGCCGAAAATTATAGAGGAAAGGGAACTAATAAATGCCTTCTTACTTTTTCATAATTCCCTTCTACAAATAATTAATTAATCCACCATATTTACTTTTTTAACTTTTCAAACTTCATTTACTTGGCCACAATTGATCCTAATTGGATATTTATCTCCAGTTTATCATTTTCCCTCCTATTTTCCTTATTTGACCTATACTTGTCTCAAGAAAATGGGAAAATAATTAACTTTTTGCTTTATTGGCAAATTACCATTTGCCTATACATTTTTGTGATTTATTGTACCAAAGTGTTTCTTCCTCCTTTTTCTTTCTTTTTTGGCCAAAATTCACCCTTATTATTGGACCTAAAATTGTTATATTCATTTCTCAAATTTGGGCTTTAATAATAGTCTTTTTGGAAGTCAAAAATTAGATTTTATGTCTCGTTTTAGCCCAATTTTCATATAACCTCAACTAAAGGTATTTTTTTTTGTCCTTCTAATTGTTCCAAAATCTACCATTTTATTCTATCAAATGTTACAAATATTTACTAGGAATATTAGTGCATAAAGATGGGGTATTACAGCTCTCCCCTTTTACATAAATTTCATCCCTAAAATTTGCTACATATACATAGTCATGAACTCTGCGTAACGCTTCTGCATATCTTCTTCTGTTTCCCATGTTGCTTTGCTAGGAGATAACCTATTCCAACCAACCTTTATGAATGGGATACTCCTGTGTTTGAGCTATTTTTACTGCCAATCAATGACTCGGTCAGGTGTGACCTTTTATGTCAAATCATCTCGCATATCCATATCTTTATATTCAATTACATGTTTTGGATCGAGTTGATATTTCTTCAACTGTGAAACATGGAAAACATCATGTAACTTGCTCAGATTTGGGCGTAAAGCTATTTGGTATGCTACTGGCCTAATTTTCAACAAGATCTCAAATGGACCAATGAACCTCGGACTTAGCTTCTTTACTTTAAGTGCTCTGCCGATATATGTGATAGGTGAAACTTTCATAAATACATGATCACCAACCTCAAACTCTAGAGGCTTTTGCCTCTTGTCAGTATAGCTCTTTTATTGGCTTTGAGTAGTTAAAAATCTCTGCTTAATCAGCTTGATCTACTCTATTGTCTGATAAACTATATCTAGCTCAAGTAATCTCCTATTGGATAATTCTGCCCAGTACAGGGGTGATTTACACTTCCTTCAGTATAATGCCTCATATAGAGCCATTTGAATGCTCAAGTAATAATTATTGTTATAGGCAAATTCCACAAGTGGAAGGAATTGATCCCAACTACCTTTGAAATCTAAGGCAGTGTCCCTTAGCATATCCTCTAATGTCTGTATTGTTCATTCTATCTATCTATTTGTCTGAGGATGATATGTTGTGCTTAATCTGAGCTTGGTACCCAGAGCCTCGTGTACTGCCTTCCAAAACTTAGAAGTAAACCAAGGATCTCTATCAGATATAATGTGCTTTGATGTACCATGTAGCTGCACTATCTCCTTGAGATAGATCTTTGCTAGCTTATCAGGAGAATGTTGAATGCCAATAGGTAGGAAATGGGTTGTCTTTGTGAATCGATCAACTATTACCCATATTGTATCATTATTTCTGATGTTGGGTAGCCTGTCACGAAATCCTTAGTGATGCTTTCCTATTTCCACTCAGGAATTTTAGGGTTCTGCAGAAGTCTGGATAGTCATTGATGCTCAATTTTTACCTTCTAACAAGTGAGATGTCACACCCCTCCCAACGGCATGATCTATGGTTGTGGTGTGGTGATGGACTCATTAAGCTATCAGCGACCCCCTCCTTCTCACCGTTCTTTCGCCTTTCCCAACCTCGAAGACATGACCTTGGGGTTATAAGTATGTACCTTATGTGACAGCTGGTGGCATTAAGCTGGTTAGCTTAATGGTACCAGCTCTCACATAAGGCACGTACTTATGACCCCAGGGTCGTGTCTTTGAGACTGGGGGAGGAGAAAGAAAGGTGAGTGGGAGGGGGCCACCGATAGCTTAGTAAATCTATTGCCACGCCATGACTGTAAATCGTGCCGTTGGGTGGGGTGTGACATGAGAAAATGAGCCACAAACTTTGTTACGTCTATTGGCCACCAATACATAGACTTCAAGTCATGATACATTTTGGTTGCTCTTGGGTGGAGAGTATATTTACTCTTGTGTGCTTCCTCTAGGATTTGTCGTTTCAACTTTGTTTGCAAGGAAACATATATCCACTTTCTATATCTGACTAGCCCACTAGTGACAAGTCATATTTCTAAGTTTATCCCTTGTCAATCATGTCTCGGATAGACTCTGCTCTTCTATTACTACTCGTAGATCATTCTCTGCATGATTGACATTGTTGCCATAAATGATAATCTAATTAGACAGATTGAGATCTCTGAAATCCTAGATCAATTTCTACTCATGAATCATGAGGGCTGCCACTTACATAGTTTTACAGCTCAATGTGTCAGCAATGGCATTAGCCTTTCCTGGATAGTACTTGATCTCCAAGTTGTAATCCTTAGGAAGCTCCATCCATCTGCGCTGTCTCATGTTAAGCTCTTTCTAACCATACAAGAACTTTAAGCTCTTGTGGTCACAGTATAACTCTACGGTCGTCCCATAGAGATAACGTCTCCAGATTTTTAGTGCAAACACAATTGCCACTAACTCAAGATCAGGTGTGGGAAAATTCTATTCGTCAGGCTTCAGATGTCTAGATGCATATGCCACTACTCCACTATGTTGCATCAAAACACATCACAATCCATGCCTACTGGCATCTGTGAAGACAAGAAAGGTCAACTATGGATCTAGGATTGTTAACACTAGGGCTGTTGTTAATTTCTATTTCAGCTCTTTGAAGCTGCTCTCACAATTGTGGTCCCACAAATAAGGTTGAGTTTTCTGTGTTAACTTTGTCAAAGGCAAAGCTATTCTGGAGAGATTCTATATAAATCTTCTGTAATATACAACAAGACCTAGAAATTTGCGTATTTCAAAAATAGTCTCTGGCCTCTTTCAATTTAGTACTGCTTCCACTTTGCTAGGATCCATTGAGACCCCTTGCTGTGAGATTACATGGCCTAGAAATTTAACTTCTGAAAACCAAAATTCGCATTTGCTCAACTTGGCATAGAGTTGCTTATCTATCAATGTATTCATATGTTCTCAGATGATGTTCATGTTTTGCTCTACTCCATGAGTATACCATAATTCATCAATAAAGACTACTATAAATTGGTCCAGATATGGATGGAAAATTTTATTCATGTAGTCCATAAACACAACAGATGCATTGGCCAGTCCAAATGACATTACTAGAAATTCATAATGGCCATATCTAGTCCTGAAAGTAGTTTTTAGTACATCCCCAGCTTTTACTTTGAGCTAGTGATATCTCGATCTCAAATCAATTTTTGAAAACACGTAGGAACTAGATAACTAATCGAACAAATCATCAATTCTAGGAAGTGGGTATTTGTTCTTAGCGGTCACCTTGTTCAGCTTCCTATAATCAATTTAGAGACATAGCCTTCCATCTTTCTTTTTGACAAAGAGCATTGAAGCTCCCCACTGTGAGATACTGGGTCGAATAAACCCTTTCTCTAACAGCTCCTCAATCTGTTTCTTCAACTCTGCCATTTCATTTGGAGCCATTCTGTATGGGGCTTTAGATATTAGTCCCGCTTCAGGCCTAAGGTCATTGCAAACTCCACTCCCTATCTGGAGGTAATCCACTGATATCTTCCAAAAACACTTCTAGAAACTCATTCACTACAGGGATACTTTCAAATGTTGTTCTAGCTTATTATTGCATGGAGAAGAACACTATATACCCTTAGCAACCTTTGTGCAAACATCTCTCAACCTTAGCTATTGAAAGAAAGTTAAGGTTGATTTTTATACCACCATGTGGTTGCAGATTGAGATAAAGAACCCTTTTTCTTTTGTAGTCTAGCAACACATTGTTTGCTATCAACCAATCAATACCAAGGATTACTTCTAAGCCTTTTAACGATAGACAGATAAGATCTACTGTTGACTTATGCCCCTCGGCATTTATTATGCAATTCAAACAGACTTTGGCAGTGACAACTTTAACACCCGTGGGTGTAGACACAACCAGGTCATTTGGGATTTTGTGTACACTCAAGCCTAGCAGTCTCGTATAGCCATATGCAATAAATGAATGACTAGTACCCAAATCATATGTCAACACCCTTACTTATTTTGATATTACCTAGAGTAGCAATACACAGTTCAGTAGGAATAACGTAGATATACTGATAATAAGTGCTTAGTTACAAAAACTCCCTACAGGGATTGTACATCATAATTACAGTTAATGTAGCCACACAGGGCTACAAGGTGTCTAAACCTGTTACAATAAAACGCAGACATCTTCCTATCTTCGTTCCACCACTGCATTCCTCTCATGCAGTTCTCTTCTCTGCTTTCACAATATACCTCCTATTTTCACCTGTCTGAATGGTTAGTTGGGGAGGGTGAGATTTGAGAGAATCTCAGTAGTAAATAGTACTAACAATGTAGCAAGATGAACGCTAGTGCATGATATGCTTGCCTTACATAGGCTCATGTTCACGTAATGACATTTTTGCATGCTCAATGTTTCATACAACATATCTAATACCACAGTATAAATAGAAACAGAGCTTCATTCATTCATACATGCTTTACATAATCAAGCAAAGCAATACTACAAATCAATACACAACAAACACATCAAATACATACAAGTTAAGTAAGTTCACTACCTCTTGTCTTGAGTCCTCCTCTTGTACCTTTTCCTAACCATTGGAGTTATTTCTTTTTTATCACTTCATAGCCCTAGATAATTAATGACATTATTATCAATGAACCTCTAGTGGAGCTATACTATCCCTAAGTGCTCAACTTAACCCTTGGAGTTCAAAGAAATTGTATTTGGCTTTTTCCTTCTTAAATTTACATAGTAGGCAAAAGCTGCCAGCATTTTGACCAAACTTTGAAAATGCATAACATAGAACTCCAATTAGGGTAGTTCAAATTCCTACTTAAAGCTCTTTTAAGTCTATTTTAAAGATAAAATATTACTTAGAGCTAATTCTAGCCACAGAATTCTAGAATCACGACAAAAGCCACACTGGTCTAGGATTCTATCCAGCTTCATTACCTAATTTTGAAAAATCATATCATTCAATCCACTAGTTCAAATGGCTTATGTTACCTATCAAATTAAAGCCCAGGATGTCTACTTTCATCTTGTAAACTTTCAAAAGGTTTGGATCAGGTTTGGCCATACAAAAACATGGCAAAACACATCTGTTTCTAGAAAACGAATCTGGCAGCGAGGTCATCCAATTTCCAAAAATTCTAGAATTATGTATAATTATAAAAAAAGTATAACCACATGACTGTTCCAAATAATTTACCATTCTAAACACAATGGAATCATCAAATTGATCAAATTCCTATTGCTTCTTAATGCTCTATTCAGATAAGAATTTTAGGGTTTTCTACAACAAGCAACTAATTCACAACTTAATCATCAAACCTAGTTCATTTGCTTCCAAAACAACATATAATCACATATCTGAGATGAAAGCATCATGAACCCTAAGAAACCCTAAAAGACCAAAATATAGGGCTGCCAACACAACCCACCAAAACTCAACCAATCAAAGCATCAACATGATGTTCTTACTCACCTCTAGATCCTTCTTGAGTTCTTTTCTTGATTCCCTACTTTTTGCTCTTGCAAGATAGCTCAAAACACCTCCCTTTGAAATTCTAAAACTATAGAAATGAAGCTCTCATCAAGGGGAACAATGTTTATGAAGAGCTTTTGAGCTAAAGAAGTGATTTACCAAGTGAAAATTACGTAAGAATCTTACCTAGTGCACTTGCTCTTCTTTTCTCTTTCCTTAAGCTATTGTTTTTCAAACACACACACACACGCGCACACACACACTCTCTCTCTTAGGTTTTGTTTTGGATAAATATGATAGCCTTTGTAAGAGATAAATGATCTTAAAATATCATCCTCCACCTCCATACAATATTAATAGTTTATTACAGTTAACACATGCCATTTAATCACATGAATTTTGACTAAAGGCATCATCTTTTTACTTGGCTCCAAATACTTCCAAATGGCACAATTTGTATCCAAATAAGTATTTCCCTTCTCTTTCCTTTTGTTGGATGAAATTGTGTCCTAAGGAGGAAGGAAAATGATTCATTAAAATATCATAATTTCCACCTTCGTATAGCATGAGATTTTTGACTTATGCTTTCATCTTTTTGACCTTGTCTTAAAGTGCTTCTAATTATCACTATTTATGGTCAACCATTTATTTTCTCTCTCCTTTCCATGGAAAAAATATTTGTTCTTGGTGGAGCTAATTAGCCTCTTGCAATAACATCATTCATCCCCTTGAATATAATATTTAATTGCCAATTGAACACATGTCTTGCTTGTTTGACTTTTCCACCTCAATTTGCTTGGCCAAAATTGCTCTAACTCCAAAAATGTTTATCTCAAATATTTATTCCCTTTGCCTCTTACTTTTTAACTGTAAATGGCCCTTAATTATTTAGCAAATAAATGTCACTTGCTTTATTTGCCAAATGTCCAATTTGCCCATACATTTTTGAAATTAAATTGGGCATTCTTCCTTTCCTTTCTATGTGGCAAAAAATCGCATATTGTTGGGCCTAAAATTGTGCTCTTCCATTTTCCATTGTTGGGCTCCAAGAATGGGCTTTTAACAAGGCAAAATTGGACTTTATGCCTTATGTTGGCCCAAAATTCATGTGGCCACTAATTACACTGGTGGCCATTTTAAATGTGTCAATATTCACCATTTTATTCTGTTTAATACCTCAAAGGTATAAAGGCGTTTTGGTGACTAAAATTTGGGATGTTACATCATATATTACTCTTTTTGAATTGCTATTAAGGGAAACCGTACCTTGTATCAATTCAGGAGATTTCCTAGCCTCCTCCTGAGTTATCATGTAAACTCTGCCCTGAACTTTTTGTTTGGGTTCAGCTATCTATTGCAGGTATTGTGGGCAATCATTAGCATAATGCCCTAGTTTTTGGCATATGTAGTAGGTTATTTGCTTGGTGGGAGCCTGATTTACTAGTGAAGTTTGATGTAATGGAGCATCACTACATGTCCTACTAGGATGGTGTGGCTTGCTACATTACTAGCATGTTCTGCTCTAAGAAGGTCTTTGATTTCCACAACCCCTAGCCTAATATAGCTTCTTATTTTCACCTCTGGGTGGTCTACTTGTTATTTATGATTTTAGGAAGAACTCCCACTACCAGATGCACCTTTATTGTTGTTGCTTCTATTGGAATATAGGCTCAACAAATCATTCTCAGTGATTCAACAATCCTTAACTACCTTGTTGAACTCTAAAAAATGTTTGAAGATCAGCTTCTCTTTCAACTCTAGCTTTAACCCCTGTATCATCATGTCTGAACTCTATTCCTCATCGTCCCGATACTTAAGGTATGAAGAATATCAAGACTACCGGATATAACGAGCCAGATACTCATCAAAGCTTTCTTTATCATTCTGCTGTAAGTTGAGGAATTCTTTCTCTTTCTTTATCATCAAAGCCGGACTGATCGGGGAAAGTACTTACATCTCTTGGAAAAATTCCCATGTCATAGGAATATTCTGTGCCTGCGGAATTAAATTAGTGTTTCTCTAACATCTATTGGTATCCCCTTCGAGTTTATAAATCTCTAGCGGGACTTTGATGTCATCTGGGCACATTGGGATCTTGAAACGTTTCTCCAGTCAGGATAGCCAGTATTCTGCTAGATGAGGATCAAGCTTCCCTTTGAAAGTAGGGGATTGCTATGGACTAAACTGTGCCAACCATGATTGCAGAATATCAGCCTCAGAACAAGCATAAGTGGAGGCTCTGGTTGAGGTCCCTCTGGTGGATTAGGCTCACCGTCTCCCCGTCTCCCCTCACAAGGTCTTTTAAGCGATCCTGTCTTTGCTGCACTTCTCACAGTTCTTCCCTGATATTGTTCATTATTTCCTGTTATTGAGTTAACATGCCCAATATCTATTGCACTGGGTCAGGTTTAGGTTCTGGTACTTGATTATTATGTCCCCTTTTTGGTCTACCGCATGTTTGTACCATCTTTATACTTAATTATATGAAATAGAGAAGAAATAAATTCATATGAATACAAGGACATTTTTGTCATTTTGCAAAATTTTGGGTACACAAGTATGTCATATATATCATACAACAAATATATACAGTAGTTAGGAAAAGCTCTTAACACCATATAGCTTATAAACTACTGTATAATATGACTTGTCCTTTTTTACACATTATATCATAACTACACATAAGGCTTCCCAGGGGATGACCCATCCCATGATTTCCCAGGGTTAAGCACGCTTAACTTTAATTGCTTCTGGCCATCGGTACCCTGTGATCGCCCTTATCTCAAAAGTCATGCTGGTTGCCTCTGGTCACCAAAATGTTGTACCTGGACGGCAAATCACTCCCAGTATATGTACCTCCGTACATAGTCTATCATGTGCTCTATAAACTCTCTAAAATGATCGTTCGATCCCTGCTTAACAATCTCGTTCTTCTTCTGGTTCCAAAATGTTGTATCTAGGAAGAAGTCCATCATAGTGGAGATGTAGAACTCATCTGAATAATCTAGCTCCAACAGAACCCACTTCCATTACAGTGAATCCAGGGCATCCAAATATGTAATGTACTGATTAATCGGGGTGTCATATGCTTGTACAACCCGCCAATATCTACCCCAGACATACTCCCACAACTCTTCATCTGCTATAGGTCGTATGGTACATACACAGTCTGAGCACTAGAAATGTCAACGATACTCAGGACTGACTCAGTATCTTATAACAATGGCTGCTTAATATCTCCCACAGGTGCACTGGGTACTGGCTCTAGTCTCGGCTGTAGCCCATATACTGGCCTATCTTAGACCAGCTTCTTGGGCATCCTCTTCACTCTGGCACCACCTTGTGCCCGATATTACAAGTGATGTTGTCCCATATGAATTCACTGATCGGGTGGAAGCTAGTTCACCAACGGTGTTGATCTATCCCGTTGGCACCGCCTTCAGCGCATAGTTCCTTCCATAATGTATACAACACCATATCAATATACAATTCTGATAATGACATAACCGCTTTTAGCTCTGATACCAAAAATATCAAACCAATTGACATTTTGATATGTGCCAAATAATTAAGGCATAGTTCCACAGGTATAAAGAAATATCACAAATATACTGATATTGAGTACTTATTTATAATACAGGAAATCCCCATAGGGTTTGAAAATATATACATATTATCCAAAACTACCAAAATAAAACAAAGGATGACCAACGATAGCCCTTGCTTGAACCGGTACCCTCACACATCGGTATTTACCATTTTGCCCTTAGAGCCACTGGCTTCTGCTAGAATATTTTTAAATATTGAAAAGGGTGAGGTTTAAACAAATCTCACTAGTAGCATACAATCAGTCATATAAAATGTGACAAATAAATATGTCAAGTGCCATATAATGCAATAGAATAATAACACTGTAATTATAATAATCGGCATGTGCACATATTTAGGGCCAACCATTGTTAGGACCCCTACTTGTCCATACATGGGCGAGGCTCAAGACCACAGACTGATAATGTACCTTCTTGGCATCGTGTATCATAACTGGGTCCCCTTTGTGTTAGATCTTATATGTTTTGATGATAACAAAGATTGGAAAAATGATATGAAAGGATTTGATAACAAACAAATGGATTTGAACAAAGTGGCAAAGTATTACTTGAAGTAAGCACTATTTTGTGAAGGCTTACTCAAGTAGCTACTCGAATAAAGGAATCCATTACTCGAGTAACCACTTGAGTAATCATAGAGAATTTCATCCAAAGAAGCTCTGCCAAAATTTGGAAGATGTTACTCGAGGGACTACTCGAGTAATCTGTAAAGTTATATAGACCATTACTCGAGTAGCCACTCGAGTAACATGATTTGCAAAGGCTTTACTCGAGTAGCCACTAGAGTAACCAAGGCAAAAATCTTTCAGTAGCTCTCGACCAAGAAATGCAATAATTTACTCGAGTAGCCACTCGAGTAACCATGTGAGAAAAACGCATTACTCGAGGGAGCACTCTAGTAATCTGTGGAGTTATTTGATCTATTACTCGAGGGATCACTCGAGTAACCAGGTAAGCAAACTCTCGGCTAAGTTTTGAATGACATTACTCGAGGGAGTAATCTAGTAATCTGTAAAGTAATTTGGACTCTACTCGAGGGAGCACTCGGGTAACTTCTGAAGAAAAAACATGGCCACTCGAGTAACCGCTCGAGTAATCAGATTACCAGAGTCAGCACCTGAGTAACCTTTGAAGGAAAGATATGGCCACTCGAGTAGCCACTTGAGTAATCAGGTATTTTCAAGGTTTGTGATCTATCTCACTCCATGTCTTACCTGAGCAATATCTTATGAAATACCCACTGCCATATTTTTGATAGGGTTACTTGAGGGACTACTCGAGTAACAAACATGTCACTCGAGTAGCCACTCGAGTAAGGTAGTCCAGAAATTATGCTTTTTATCGAATATTTATTAAATTGTTTTCTATATGATTAACTTTTAATTGCATTAGTATTCCAAGTACATTTACAGAGAAATAATGAAAGATTATGCCAGAAGAGAAAAGGCAAATAAAAGTCCGAACGTTCACCTACCGCTACCTACCGCAAATGGATAGTTTTCAAATTCGAAGAATAGTCAACCGTTACTGCACGACTCTAACGGACATGTTTGAATTACTTCCAACGGACATTACAAATTATCTATATATGGAGCATTCAAAGAAAAGAAAACAAGACACAAGAACTGAGAATACACTGATCAACACACTCTTAGTGCTTTGTGTTTCTTATACTCATTCATTGTATTTCAGTGATTATATATTTACTCTGTGAGAGAGTTTTTCATTACAAACTCAATATTTGTGATTGAGACAACTTAAAGTTGTGGAACCTTGAGTTGGGGATTTGATTACAACATGTAAGGGGGAGCGAGTATCCAGGTAAAGGAACTTGTTGTATACTGAGGTGCCAAGAACCCACTGAATCTTGGAGAATATAGTGAAACTCTCAGAGACGCTCTGAGGACTGGACATTGGTCAAAGTGGTTGTGGCCGAACTAGTATAACTTCTGGTGTACACTTCGGTGATATTTCTCTTTGCTCTCAACTGTTTTAAATATTCAGTTAATTTACTTATATGCAATGAAATTTCTGGTATCACCTAATTCACCCCCTCTTAGGTGAAACGCTTGCACTAATACTTTGGACCATTAAGGTACTTGTGCTTTTCCCCCTAGATGGTGCGTGTGCTTTTCCTGCACCAATTGGATAATATATGTGCATTATACATATCATAAAAAGATGGCATACTCAAAGATATACAAGTTCATATAATGTATAAAAGAGAGTTACTACCTTAGATCCCTTTTCGTCTCACAAATTTTTCTAAACCTTGCCCTGGCTTCGGCAAACTATCCGGTCCTAAAATTTTTAAGTATAAAAGAATTGAGTTATTACTCATTCATGTATTATTCTAAACTACTTTGTTGGTTATATTAGTTTAAAATTGTAAAATTACCAAAATGCCCCTAAGAACCTGGTGCAAGTCCCTTCGTATCCTGTCCAACTGTACCTTTTCAAAAATTATGACCCTGGCTATTCCTATACAATTTCATGTGCAGAATCCATTTTGACCTCAAAATTGTCAAATTCACTGTCAAAAGACAATTTGGCCCTTAGCAGCCCCTAGCTTAAGGCTTTAAGAATAATCTTTTTATTTCACATTCTAATGTCTTTCACACTTCACAGTTAACATATACTGTAAGACCCCGTCTTACATACTACATACCATTGATCTTGATCAAAGTTGCAATGTATGGTTTAGCAGACACACATGGAAAGCAAAGATATACTGATATTAATGATATAATGTACTTGCTTATATACAAGAATTCTCATATAGGTTATTGTACAATAAATTACAGACCTTAAAAATAATTAAAGGTTTTCGGATAACTAAAGTCCTCTCTTGATCTTGACCGGAACCTTCAATCACTGGTAATTACGATTTTTCCCTCAGAGCCGTTTTCCGCTACTGCAAACTTTATACATTTTATGGAAAGGGTGAGATTCAAAAGAATCTCAATAGTAACATAAAATTGATCATATAAAATATGAAAAACCACATATGTCATGCTCTAAGTTATGCAACAAATTAACAATAATATCACAGCATGTATACATGAGTTAGGCGCTTATTCCCCCACTATCCATAAACCTCTATTGGGTTCTTGCTCAACAACTAGGTAAGTGTGCCTCCACACACAAATTGCCATCCTCGGCAAAACCATGTTCATTAATTATATCACAAAAGATGGCATACACAAACATAAATATTGGCATAATATATGAAAATAGAGTTACTACCCGAAATAGCCCTTTCCTGCCTAATCGTTTAACTATCTTGATCTTGCTCGGACACAACCGTCCTATCCTAAAATTTCAAGTTTACAAGAATTAGGTTAATACCCATTCATGTACTACTCTAAACTCTTTTAAACTTATTTTGTTGGTTATCTTTGCTAAAAACTGCAAAATTACCAAAATGCGCCTAGCAACCCGGTCTAATTGTACTTTTCCAAAAATTTTGACCCTGGCTATTCCTATATAATTTCACCCAAGGAATCTATTTTCGACCTCAAAGTTATCAAATTCACTGCCAAAAGACAAAAATGCCCTTGGCAGCCCCTATTTAAGGTTTTAGGGGTAATTTTGCCATTTTAAATTCCAAGGCTTTTCATACTTCATGATCAACATAAACCCCACACAATTTTGCCTTCTAAACATAATAAAATCATCAAAAATGCCAAAATTTAGTCTAAACACTACTGAAACTGGTCTGGACAAAAATTAGAGAAAATTAGGGAAAATGTGGTTTCTTTATTCCAATCAACTTAACACCTTCTTTTCACCCTAGATGTATAAGATGGTTACATGTGAGATTATTATTAGCATGCAACCTGAAGTTTGCAATAATATTTGAATTAATTAAGCACACAATTTCAAGATTATACGATCCAAAAATCATATATTAAAGCCTCCATAAATAGCTAGATCAATTTTTATAAGAACACAATTTTGTATTTCAAGTTTGGTATATTTGATCTTATATATTGCATCATTCATACAAACCAATAAAATTCTCCTGGTAAAATTGGCTTTGGGTCAGGAGCTAGGCGTATTCCATCTTAAAAGACTTGAATGTGCAATGCTTATTAATCTACCACAATGCACATAGATGGATACAGAAAGAAAGTTGAGATAAATGTTGGGTAAGGACCTCCTTCTTTTTGTTTGTCTCTACATGAAAAAAGGATGTTTCTAAAAGAAATAAATGGATTTAGAAGCCTTATACTGCACGATTAGTCAATTGTCATTTGACAATGTTTTCTTAACATGAGGGGGAGAAATTGAATATATAGCTGGAAAAGAGAACATATAGAATGTATCATTAAGTATAGATCCTCAAATACATAAGTATGAACTAGAAGTTCATCAGGCATTGCATTCATGAAATATTATAATATATCTACCAGATGGAATTACTAACCTAAATGGGAGTTACTAAATCTCTATTCTAACTAAAAATGCTCCAATCAGTATAAATAAAAGTGAACCATGCATGAAGCATGAGAAACCATTTAGTTCTAAATATAAATATTATGGATAAACTGGAGCATATAATTAAGATGATCATATTAAGGAGGCAGGTACTCCAGAAGAGTGCCGAGACATAACTAATTGTAAAAACCTCTAGAGAAGTTCAGGTACCTGAAAAGTGATAGAGATCCTAATAAGTTATGTCTCAACCGAAAAAATAGAACCAAAAAGATAAAGTTGTCAACAACAATTTTGAAAATGATATCATGTGATCAAATGAAGATCTTATATAAATATATGTCATAAGAAGTAAACATAAAGATGCTTGGCCAAAAGGAAAAGTAAACGATGGAAAAAGGCGCAATGAAAATATGATTATATTGTGAAAGTTAAGGGAGTCCGAACACTAGAAATATGATAGTATTTATGTGTTCATGTAAAAATAAAGATTTTCATAAAAGTCTAATGATGATCATGACGAGACATGATTTTTGTGGTGGATACAATAATTTTGTATTTATTATTAGTTTAGCAGTTCATGAAAGAAAAATTGTGCGTCTGTTAGATATTTTTATATATGGCCTATGCATATGGCTTACTAAATAGTGAAGTTTACATAAGAATCTTCAAAGGTCTAAAATGCTAGAAGCACCCCAAATGATGATTTTTTCTTGCAAAATATATATTGAATTTGATATTCTAGAAGTACCTTATATTTATGGGAATATATAGAGATCATGTTAATATTGTATTCATTATGATTTTACAAGTAAAATTTAGTTCTTGAAGGCATATAGTGGATAATGAAAATAAGATTGGGTTATTTTCATGATAATTCTTTTGTTGTTCCACAGCAAACAATATAATGTTTGGTGGCTAAAAGGAAGACATACTCGAAATGACATTGGAAGAGATGTTGTCATCAGGGGGAGTGAAACTAATGTCGTCAAGGGGGTAGCCAATACACACTATACTCTTTTTCCCTTTATAGGTTTTGTCCCATTGGGTTTTTCTAGAAAGGTTTTTAATAAGGCAGCACTGATCAGTATATCAATGAATAGTGTATTCTATTCTTTGGTTAGGTTTTTGTCCTACTGTATTTTTTCTAGTTAAAGTTTTAATGAGGCACATTCATCATGGACATCTAAGGGGGAGTATTATGAATATTAATTATGTGGTTGTCCATTGACTCATATCCTAGTCAGCATTCATAAATATGTTGTTGAGAAACTAAAAGGCTATTTAATAATATGAAAGGTCATATATTATTAATTGTACATTAATTGTATATTAATTGTGATCCTTGGTAGTGACCCTTGGAGGCCATAAATAGAGGCCCTGTACATAGCATTGTAATGACAAGAAACAAGAGTAAATGAGAATTGCTCCCTTTCCTTTATCTCACCATTTTCTCTATTGTCTTGCTTTTCTCTATCTCTTATCCTATATCTCTTTTATTTTCACAATAGACATGATAATTGTACATCGTTTGTAAGTTTCTCATATTTAATATTTGAAGAAAAAGTAAGTCATTTTTTAAAAATATTTGCCAAGTTCTATATATTAAGAAAATCAAATGATATTATTTCTTATTAAGGTATATTCAAGATGAGGATTTGTAAAACCAAGGATATATTCCTCTAATTTTTTATTTTAGGAAAAATTAATATAGAGGTCCTTGTAGCTTTCATTAGTTTTGAATTAGATCCTTAAGGTTTTTTTCCTTTTTATTGGATCCATGCACTTTCTACCGTTACTTAAACGTACAAGTTCATCTAATATACGTGTCCCCACCTCCACTTTCTTCTATTTTTATTGTCTTCTCTAGCAAGTGGTTCACCAAATTCACTCGTGAAAATTAGCATATCAAAGAAACAAAATCAAATGCTCTATTTTTGGTCTCCTTATCCTCATTACTTCACTCTTCTTTCCTTTATTTCCCCTTGCTATATTATTCATTTACTTGCTACACTCTTCACCAATTTCTTATTCCATCTCCAAATCTTCAATTCTAATAATCTATCTTAACTTGAGCTTTTAGGGTTTTGATTCATTTATTTAGTGTTTTGTTCATAGTTTTGTCATCTTTCATCAAAGTTTTGAGCTACAAGACCCCAATAAGTTTTGAGAATTGGAGATGCAACTCTGTCTCCCATTAAATTGTTTCTTAAATTGAATATGTGCTAGTTGTGTAGTTGTACAATTTATCTTTTCTTTTCTTGGATTAAAATTTTTTTCCTCGGTGCCTCTATTTTCTGTAATCTTCTCAACTCAAATTTGCTTCCACATAATCTAGACACTGAACATTCTATTTTCTTAGTTGAAGCTCAAAGAACTGAACTTTGTACTGAACCCCTATTTTAAGTTCTTTAGTTTGTTCCCTTTTTGCTTCACCTTCATTCTGTGTTCCTATCGGACTTCCACGAGTTGTATGGACAAGACCTGGGTGTGCACTTCTTTATTGCCTTCAAACCTGAGCCAAACCAAATGCTAGCAGTTTTACAAAGCATGTTTGATGTACTACCTGGTGGTATTATCGTGGAAGGAGAAATGAATCGGAAGAATGTTGGAAGGAGAAGATTTAATGGAAAGTTTTAATAGTATTTTTGTCTATTTAATAGATGGGCTGAGGCATTTAATGGCATAAAATGTAAGGATCCAATAAGAAAACAAACCTTAAGCACCTAATTTAAAATAAATGAAAACCACACGAACCTCCATATTAATTTTCTCTTTATTTTAAGTTATAAACTTTTTTTTATGGAAAACAATTATCATTTCATTAATGAGAAGAAAAATGATATTACATCATAACTCTGTAATCAATGCAGTGCATGATTGCAAAGATCTGTAAACTTGAAAGCTAAAATTATGTACCTGAGTTATCTGCCCAAAAATAAAGGAACTCAACAACTTACATATATCCTTATATAGAACATTAGAGGAGACATATTTTTTTGTAGATTGCGGTATAACATCTTCTTTAGGCAAAAAAGCTGTAGATTTGTATCATTTAATTCTAAGAAGAGAGTGGATTTGGTAATCCATTGAAGTGAGTCTCTAAAGTAGTGCAAAGAGGTAGGATAGCTTACTATCTTCCTCTTACAGATAAAAGATTGTACAACTTGTCCTTGTTAATAGACCCATGTTTGGTAATAGGTCAAGGCCACCTGTTTGTGTTTCTTCAAGAGGATAGTGCATCCATGTTTAGGAATTGCATTTAACCTATCCAACTCGTTGGTGTTACATGGAGTTATGCATTGTACATTGAGATCTTCCTTGAATGCTAAGGAAATATTGGAGATTGCATATTCTAAATCTCTGATAACTCATGGATAACAGAGTCTGGTCTTCTGATGCAGTATCTAATTTCTTTCCAACCATAACAATCTTTAATACTTCTACAAAGAGACCATCTTTATATAGCTGAGTTAGAGTGAATTTAAGCCATTGCTTAAAGTCTTCAAAATTTTGATATGACATTCTTAATGAAAGACTTCCATATCATACAGCTTTACTAAAGGGGCAATGCAAAATAGATGTGATAGGGATTCCATTTCATTAAATCTAAATATACAGTTGCCAATGATTGAAAAGTGATGTTGATTCAGGATATCAATTGAAGGGATAGCTTCATTTAGGATTTTCTAGATCAATAAGATGTCCTTCATAGGTATAGGTAGAGACCAAAGGGATTTCCAGAATGCATTATGAAATGAACCATTTCGATTTATAGTGATCACTCTAAAACCAGATCTAGAGGTATATTCATCAGTTGTATTCCCATTCCAAATAAGTTTATCATCCATTACACTAAAAGGCAGAGGGGTGTTAATGATGGTGTCTGCTATTTGATTATGGTACAGAGACCTAATTATGGGAACATTCCATCTCCTTGGATGCCAACTAGATGGAAGATGCACTAATAGATCTTTGACATTATTCAAGTTTGAATTTGCCAAAGGTCTAGATTTCATTGGCCACCACAAAGGGGTGGTTTAAAGGGATGTTGTCACCTGAACTCACTCTCTATTTTAAGTGTTCAAAAATTATATAAGTGATGGAGCTCAATATTTATAAATATTTTTATTAATTAATCTTAGGCTTTTGTAGGACTTAATTGAATAAATGGGAGATTTTAGTAAAAAGGATAATTTGGGAATTAAAGTGATTAAATTGTTATATTTTTAATTAATAATTGTTTTTCCCATTATTCCTTAATTGTGAGCAAAAGATATTACCTTTATGAATCTAATTTTATAGGTGATGATGTAGCACAACTTTTGTCAAGTGGTCAAGTACGAAGATGTCATTTTGGAGCTTAATGAAGGACAAAAGTGGAACATCACAAGTGAAGAATTTATTTTCACATTTTCTTTCTACGAGGAGATTAAATGAGTAAGGGCCTTATTTGGTATTTTCAATTTTGTGTCTAATGCCAAAACATATTTTCACCACCTTATCCAAACATGGCACAACTTACTTATTTAACCTACAAATAATTGAGGAGAAAGAAGCATTGGAGGCAGCTAAAATGAATGAGAAAAGAGAAGTTGGACTAAGTTGTGGCTGGGAGATAAAAGCGTGAAGCAGCACTAGATGAATCAAAGAGGGGATGGCTAGACCGAAATAGAAACAAACAAAATAAGAAGTGCTAGACCAAAATGAGGGAAGGTAGCATTGGATTGAAGAAAAGGAAAAAGAGGTTAGAGCGGAATTAATTGAGAGATGGGAGCTAACCGAGTTGAATGGGGAAATGAAGAAAAAGGAGAAGGAGCAAAAATTGTTGATCGAGTGGAATTAAAAAGTTAGCCAGACCTATTGGAGAAAATGGACTGAAATTTACGAGAGGCAGAATTGAATAATAAAGAAAGGAAAAGAGGAGGCGGTGTGAACAAGGTGAAGCACCGAAGAGAGTTTGGAGCAACGAAATAAAGAAAGAAAAGGAGGCGGCGTGAGTATAATGGAAGAGTTGTTTGGTCCATTGATTTCCATGGCAAATTGTTTCTTCCTTCATCAAGCTTCATCTTCTTCCTCTTCCATAAGTAGCTAAGTTTTGGTGATTTCCTTGAGTTGGGTAATGGTTTGAGCTTCTAAACTTCAATGGAATTCCTTTAAGCTCTCTTTCTAGTTTATAATTATATGGCTTAGTTAAGTATGTGGTTGTGATCTAGATTGTTCTATGCCAAGTGAATAAACTTGACGGTTGAACTAGGAGTTGATTAATTAAGCTTTGTATGGTTCATATTAGGAGTAGGTTGAGCTATTTATTCTGACTCGGTTGAGTGGATGTAAATGACTAAACTGAATACTTTGAATTTTTGTAATGGTGATTACAATTTAGAATTGGAAGTTAATTATTCATCTCCTTGAGTTTGAATTATTTGGTGGTATTCATTTAATTGCTTCGGTAGAATGAATTAAATGAGTATTGTAAATATGGTTCTAGTGGTACTTTAGGTTTATCCTCTTGACTCATATTATTGAATTCTTATCATTAGCAAGCAAGGAAGACTAAAACCTCAACTCAAGGGAATCTCATCTCATTATTATACCAGTGTATTGAATTTACCTTCTTGTTGTTGTTAATTTCGATTCCGTTTGCTTCTTTGTCTTGAAAACCGAAAAATACAAAAAATATTAAATTAGATTAGATTACTCCATTAATTTTATAAACAATTTCTCAAAATGATTTCTCACAACTTTAAGGTATTTATCACTTTATTATTTAGAAACTTGAAAATTAATCTCCTCACAAGAATGACCTAGGTTGAGCTACTACGCTAAAAACTTGGAGGTGATTACTCGAGGCCTTACTCAAGTAATCTTCAGAGTTACTTGAAAATTACTCGAGGGAGCCCTCGAGTAATGATACTCTATTTTCGCACATTAGGAGAGAGTTTCAGTATTTTGAGCATATCTCTCTAACCACATGTCGGATTGATCAAAAACTGGTGGCATATGACACTAGACTCACAACACTAACTATGGACACCAAGATCACATTCAAAAGAGTTTCGATGTGAGAGATATGATCAGTTGAAGTTGACAGTTGAATCAGCATCTTTTACAAGAACAAGGTTTGGTATTTTGAACATAACTCTAAAAACCCATATCTGATTGAAACGAAACAGGTTCCATATGAAACTAGACTTCAAGAGCTTTCCATGGACATATAATTTGATATATTTAAAGTTATATACTAAGAGCTATGCCTTCTGGAAATTGATGCTCATGATTTCATACTTTCTCTAATTGCAGCATATATTCTTTGGATCATGACATTTTGTATACAATGAGTTTGGAGCAGATTCTTATTTCATTGGAATGTAGATGATAAGGGATTACCGATGCTATATAATTTACCATGTTTTGAATCAAAATCAAGAATTCACTTGAAGGGCATACTTGAGTAATATGCAAAGTTATTTGAAAGTTTACTCGATGGGTCACTCGAGTAATGTAGTTGGAAATGCTCTTGGCCAAGCTTTGAATGATATTACTAGAGGGACCACTCAAGTAATCTGTAAATTTATTTAAGATCTTACTCGAGGGATCACTCAAGTAACCAGAGAAGAAATTATCCAGTAGCTCTCGGCCAAGAAATGATAGACTTTACTCGAGGGACTACTCGAGTAACCAGATGTTAAAAGTTGTATTACTTGAGGGATCACTTGAGTAATCCATAGAGTCATTTGAAACATTACTCAAGGAATCACTTGAGTAAACAGAGAAGTAAAGAAGCAGTTACTCTCGGCCAGATTTTGAATAGGATTACTTAAGGGCTCACTCGAGCAATGACTAAGGCTTACTCAAGTGACCACTAGAGTAATGCTTCCCAGGAGAACAGAATAAAGTACTGAAGCTTTCGAAAATCATGGGATTAATTATGAAACTCATTCTTCTTGCTTCTAATCACTTTTACACTTTATTATATTAGTATTAATTCATTTCTCCAGGGATACAATGAAGAGATGATGAGAAGAGACAAAAGTTGACTTTACGGAAGCGGAGCGTTCACCAACCACAACGGCTAGTTTTCAAAATTGAAGTACAGTTAAGCGAAGCTACGCCACTCTAATGATAGGTTGAAATGCTTCCAACAGCTATCATAACTTATCTATAAATATGGGAATATTCAATGAAGAACAACACCAACGAGAACACAACGACACAAACATGCTCATATCATAAGCTATCCATCTCGACCCAAACACTCTCTGTTCTGATCTGTTTTCTATATCATGTATATTTGAGAGAGAGATTATTTGTATTGTACTTTAGTATTCATCTATTCAATTCTGAGAGAGAAGATTGATTGTAATCTTTCATCATTAAAGTTGTATCCTTACGGGGTGTGTAAGGAAGAGTAACTCGGTTGTAACCTTACGGTGTGTAAGGGAGAGTAACTCGGTGAGAGATTTGTAAAAGGCTTCACAACTGCCCAGCTAAATTTGTGGGTTGTAAAGGCTTTTCTTGTGCCTGGATTAAACAGGAAGATAGTGGATTTGAAAATCTCAAGAGGAGCCTAGCGACTAGACGTAGGCCATTGTAGATTGGACTGAACTAGGATAAATCACAGTTTGTATACTCTCTTCCTTAAATTCTTATATTTCTAGCATATATTAAATGTTGATTTATGATTTATTACTTTCATATTTATTGCTTCCTTTAAGATGCAAAAAGATTTTCTAAGTTTTTAAGATTTTTATCTTACTACCAATTCACCCCCTCTTGGGTGTCAGCTGGTTCTAACATTTGGTATCAGGTTGGACTCTTGTTTAAAGGACTTAACCTTCTCAAGAGCGTATAATGGCTAATTTTGGTTGTTATATGCTTTCTGATGGTTTTGACTATACAATTCCACCTATGTTGAAAGATATTGATTTTTGGTTTTGGAAAGCTAGAATGACTAGTTTTATAAAAGCATCTGATTTTGATATGTGGAATGTTTTTAGAAATGTCTTTGATTTCAAACTGAGAAAGAATTGGACAGAAAGAAAAAAGAAAATGTTTTCATTGAACATTAGAGCAATGCAAATTTTGTATAGTGCCTTTAACCGAAAATGATTTTGAGAAAATTAGATTTTGCTCTACTGCTAGAGATATTTGGGATACTCTTAATTCTATTTATACTTCTAACAATTGTGTTGAAGTAGAAAGCATTGACAGTTCATGTGAAACTATAAGCTGTATATCTACGGTGTATGTACAATTGGAAGTTAATGATGAAAAAGGAGAAATCATAGAACACTTCCATGATCCTATCGACATAGAAGAATAAGAGGAAGATGATTCCCAATAAGAGCTTATTATGGATAAATTTGATGGATCATCCTCTAGAGCTCAAGATGCACATATGGTAAACAATTCCAATTCTTCTGGAGTTATTTTGAAAACTAATTTTCAAAATTTGCATAAAATTGTTTCACAACCAAGTATTGATTCTATTTTGAAAAGTAAAAATGTTTTCAATAATGCTAGAAAGTTTATTGGAAAGAAAGAATATTCAAATGAAATTTATTCGAGTTTTTACTCTCTTGATCGACACAATACTTGCATAAAATCTCATAATGTATATCATCATATTATTTGCAATTATTGTGGTAAATCAGGTCATATTTCTCACATATGCTATATTAGGAGGAATTCTAATGTGGGAAATAAATTTATTTAGATTCCTAAAAGGCAAGTGAGTTCAAATGCTAACGTTCAAGGACCCAAAGAAAAGTGGCTACCAAAATGTCCATCTGGTGTTTCATGTGTGCAGATTAATTCAAGAAAGAATGGACAAAAGGGTACTAAGAAAATGAAGAAGATTCTAAGAGTTCTTAATGCACCTAAATGGAGATTCACATCAATTAGGAGATCTCTCGGATCACCCATTACTAGAACTGTAAAGTTTAACCACAAAGAAAGGCAATAGAGAAAAGGAGTACGTTCCACCTCAAGAATGAACTACCATAGAATATCGTTCAACTAGCTTGAGGAGAACAAGAAAAGGAAGATCTCTCAAGCATTAAATAAAAGACTCCTGGAGTCTATATATTTTGAGAAAAGGTTGCCAGCACCCAAAGAAAGATATTCAAAGTATCAACATCATAGAAAGTTGCAATAGGTAAGCAAAAGCAATCCTCCTATCTAAGTCAAAGGTATACAATGATAAAACCTCCTATGCTATTGTTTGTAATATTTATTGAGGTTTTATATTTTGGAACCTTAGGAATAAGCATTGCAAATGATTTTGAAATTATGTTTTTGCATCCCTTAAAAAGCCATTTAATAGATTTATTTATAAAAGGATTGTAATGCTCAACAGGTTAATTCTTTATGCATGTATAATGATTTGAAAAGAAATTATTTCTCTTATGCATAAAGACATGTTTAATTCATTATGCTCAATTGTCTCGAATTAATTATATTCTTAGAGCATGTGAATTATGATTCCTACAAGGTAACCATGAGTGGATCTAAGTAAAATTTGATACCAAAGGAAGAAAAAGATCTATATGGTTTTGTAGGAAGAAGAAAGGAAGAGCTTCATCTCAAGATTATAAATACATAGGATTTAATTCAAATCTTGGGGAAGTTGGACATTGAAGCTGCATTTTTGAATGTGCAAACAAAAGGCGGCATTACTTGAGGCAACACTGCAAGTGCCTAGCTAGCAATGAAGGAAGAAAAGATGCACAGTAAAGCATCACTCAAGTAACCAATCAAGAGATCATCATCACTGCATGACAACTGGGAGTGAATGTTCAAGTGATAACACCAACTGGAAGATTGGAAGTTAAAAGTCAAGGAATTATGCACAAATGAACTTCAAAGGATAATTTCTCAAGTAATTATGAGATTACTTGAGCACGGTACTGTCTTCTTTATTCTTACCCGATATTATGTTTATATAAATTATTTATTTGGGTAATGAATAACCTACTCATTATTGTATACCATTAGTAATCAATCATTTATGGGTTTCAAATTGTTTTTAGGTTGCTAAATGGACTGAAAGTGAAATTATGCATAATCTTTCTATGTATTTGATTTTCAAAATGCACATTTCAAAAATGTACTTAGATTCCAAATTCATATAAAAATGCATACACATTATTTGAAAATTATTCATAACTTGTTTGCATTTAAATCAGTTTCAAGATTGGAAGTTAATATTTATGTATACTGAAAATCAGAAATACTTCAAATTCATCCACCAGAGTATTTCCCCATCGTTGACATATTGATCATTGATCTTAAATGTGTTATCCAATGCTTGAACTCCTCAACCATTATTTTCTAACAAGTTAGACCTTATGTCTAACAAGTTAACTATCTATATGAGTTTCAAGTGTATTTTCTAGAAAAGAATCCAATATGTGAAAGCTTTATGTCTAATGCATAAATCTTTGGTTGGCCATGTTATTCCAAGCATTATGAATATTCATTAGTGCATTAAATCTTAATGCATTAACCATTATAGTGGAATAACTTACTAAGATAATATTCTTGAACTCTAGTCATTTGGATCAATGAGTATGTGCTTCATCATCCATAAATTCTTATACTCATCTTGTTGCTCAAATGCATTACCATTTGTCTTCATCCATTTTTCGAGTAACTAGAGCCTTCTATTCAAATTCTTGAGTTGAATATCCCTATTCTTCAAGACACATCTCTAAGAGTCAAGTTTATCTCTTGGTCAATAGCAAAGTCATTGTGTTTATATACATCCTTGAAGCTAAACCTTTTTGGCTAATTCATTTTCAATATGATTTTTGCTCTTGGGAAAATTCTCAAACATGTTAAACTCCAATGTCTAACATGTTATCTTAGTTGTTCTCTAAAGAGGAAGCTTTATGGTATATGTATATTTAAACTGTTGATTTCCACCATTTTCAACATGAACATTGATTATAAACATATTTCAAAGATGAGTTTTGCATATATTCAAAATTTGAATTTTATAATGCATTGTTATGATTTAGAATTACATATGAGATTTGAAACAATTTGCATATCTCATTATCATTCTTGAAAAACTTGATTTCATTCATAATTTATCCTTTCATAAAAATTGGTCTTCATGGATAGATTCTCTATTCTTTTGATCCTGAATTGTATGAAAATCTTATCAATGACATATTTTTTAAAGTGTATTTACAAATTGTCATTGATCTTTGAAATCATCATTCTTGGTATTATTTGTTCGTTACCCTTTATGATTCAATTGCTTGAATTTATTTAATTGGGTAAAATTATATTCTGGTCTTTGTTGATTATTATACTCTTTGCTCAAGTATCATATAATTCAATTGTATAAGAGCATAAGAGTTACAATGTCTAATACTATATGGACCCAAGAGAAAGTTGGGGACCAAAGAGCATATATTTATACTTTTGTAGGAGTTGATCAAAATGCTCTACTTTCAAATACAAAGATCAGAGGCTAATAGAGGAGGCATGACTGGCAGCGTTGCAATGTGAGCAGAAGCAAAATCTGTGCTATCACTCAAGTGACACCACATCACTAGCAAGTAACTAGCTAGTGATGCATCCAGAGAAAGAGAAAGAAGAGGAAAATCTCTTAAGTGAACCTGGATGAGATTCATCTCAAAGCAGCTCTCAAGGCAAAGAACAAGTCTAGCCAATATGAATCTTTGTTGCCTACCCACCTTCCTTATCGTTCCAAGGTGATCAGAAGATGTTCAGAGGAAGATGTTGAGATGCACAAAATCATCAAGCTTGGTGAGCCAATGAGGATTCTCAACTACAATCCTAGCTCTATGTTTTCACAAAATTATATGATACATCTAAAATAGAGCTATGGTGAACAAGGCCAATAACTTTACTTACTTCATCGAGAAGAATTACCACATAATGGCCTATATTATAAGCAAAGAGGAGAGGAATACTGGAAAGATCATGTCTCTCAAAGAACAAAAGGTATATATATACTTCTACAGGACTTACTCCAAGTAACCTAAAATTACTTCAAGTAATCGGCAATTACTTCAAGTAGACCTTCAAGTAATCAGCAATTACTTCAAGTAGACCTTCAAGTAATTCACAATTACTCCAAGTAAGTCTGAATCTCAATCCAAGTTAACACAAGAAGTATAGAGGATGAGAGCTGAGACTTCAAGAATAGATGAGATACAACATTCTAGAGCTGGTCTCCCTGGTCCTTCATTCTTTGGTCTATCTGTCTAAGGCTATCTAAGAGTAGAGCTTCAACAATCACACAGAGCTTGCTACAAATAAGTGATTTCATTATTTCTATGAATGGCAAGATTAGGCAACTCTGTAACTTGATCAACCATAACTTTAAGGCCTTATTCCAAACTCATCTTGGTATCCTAAAGTGCTTACAGAGATTATGCTTCAGAATCCCCCAGTACCAATCACATCATCTAACATTAACTAGGACACGATGAATCAATGGGCTGCAGAGGATTATGATTCGAGTGATTACGAGATTACTTGAGTGAGGTATTATATTCTTTAATTCAAATTCTCTGAGTTGCATCACTCAAGTTATGATAGAGTGGAATTACTCGAGTAACTACTTGAGGGATAAAGGGTTACAAGCTTAAAACCCTGACTAGCATCATCATTTTCAAAACTTGATTTCTCTTCAAATCTTCATATTTTCATACTCATTCTCTCTATGAAATTTCCAATGATTTTTCAAATCCAAGAGTTATTAATTTTATTATTCATGTCAATTTTTTTAACCATGCATTCATTAAGGGGGAGCTTCACATTCACATGTATTTTATATCTTAAAAGCTCATCTTATTTATTGAAAGAAAATCCTTTTAACATACTCATCTGAATTCACTATCTTTTAATTAGTTTTGATGATGAATTACTCTTATATTTTCCTTTCATGATCTCAATTTTTAACATATCATATAAAAAGGATGATTTTGATTTGTGCAATAAATTTAATACTTGATTGCACTAACCATTATCCTTGCAAGAATGCTTTTACTTATAGCAGGAGAAGTTGCTCTATGCAAGGTCGTTCCACAACAAACTAAAAGGAGAATATATCAACTTTGAGGAAAGATGATTTAATACTGGCTGCAAGACTCAAAGCAACAAAAAGCACAAATGAGGATGATTTTGGTAGCATTCTAAGGAAGGCTATTTCTGAGCTTTCTAATGAACACACTTCAGAGTCTACCATTAAGCCAGCTATAGTTCACTCCTATGAACTTGATCCATCAAAGTTGCGCATAGAAAGTATGGTGAATACAACATCATGGATCTAACATGACAAGAAAAGAAGGAAACGGACTTCATGGAGCACTTCATCATTTTTCTAAATCCTAATGAGCATTTCTAAACCCTCTCTTTATATTTCAAGAATACCTTTCATATCTTTGATTTCAATTTGCTTTGATTATGAATTTTTCTTGAAAACCTCTCCAAATTTTTTCAAACTTTTCATCATTTTTCATTTACATCAAATTGAGGAAGAGAAAATTGTTTTCATGACACATTTATTTTGATTAATGGGGAGAAAATTTTCATGACATATTTACTTCTCTACAAGTCTTTCTTCTCTATATTTCAAACTTTTTGCTAATGTCAAATAGGGGAAGAGAGAGGCAAGAAAAATATGCTGCATTTAAATTGTAGTCATATTCATACATATTTTTCTTAAAGGATTTGCCATCATAAAAAAGGAGGAGAATGTTAGATATGAATAGTTTTGATGATGTCAAATATAGATGTCAAGTATTAAGAGCCAAAAGTTTGTATGATATACTTATTCTCTACATTAACTAACTACTATATTTAATGTTTTATATCTTGTAGATTAGTCATAAACCCAATGGTGGGTTGATGTTATAATGCCTCATATGTGAAGAATGATTATCAAGAAGAAAATCAAGAGGTAAGGAATTGAAGAAGGAAGGCATTGCAAGAACTAATGGGAATATCAAGCAAAGATTGAATAAGATTGAAGATATTCAAGAAGGAATCTAATTGGGTTATGAAGAATTATCATCAAAAGGAAAAACAAGAAGAAAGAGATTAAAGAAAGAAGAAGAAAGATTGAAGAAAGAAGACTTGTAAGATCAAATGAGAATATCAAGATTCAATCTCTTAGAAGTGATACCGGAGGTTAGAATGGGTCAATACAAAATAAAAATGACATATATGGAAGTATGGAAACTTTGGAGAAGATTAATCGAGTAATCACTCAAGTAATATGGCACTGTCTCATTTTGGAGGTGATTACTCGAGGCCTTACTCGAGTAATCTGCAGAGTTACTTGAAGATTACTCGAGGGAGCCCTCGAGCAATGATACTCTATTTTCGTGTGTTAGGACAGAGGTTCGGTATTTTGGGCATATCTCTCTAACCACATGTCGGATTGACTTGAAACTGGTGGCATATGACACTAGACTCACAACACGAACTATAGACACTAAGATCACATTCAAAAGAGTTTCGATGTGAGAGATATGATCTGTTGAAGTTGACACATGAATCAGCATCTTTTACAAGAACAAGGTTTGGTATTTTGGACATAAATCTTAAAAAACATATCTGATTGAGACAAAACTAATGCCATATGAAACTAGACTTTAAGAGCTTTCCACGGACATATAATTTGATATATTTAAAGTTATATACTAAGAGCTATGCCTTCTAGAAATTGATGCTCGTGATTTCAAACTTTCTCTAAGTATAAAAGATATTTTTTGGATAATAACGTTTTGTACACAATTAGTTTGGAGCTTATTCTTATTGCATTGAAATGTAGATGATGAGGGCTTTCCGATGATATATAATTTTCCATGTTTCGAATCAAAATCAACAATTCACTTGAAGGGCTTAATTGAGTAATATGCAAAGTTATTTGAAAGTTTACTCGAGAGGTTACTCGAGTAATGCAGTTGGAAATACTCTCGGCCAAGCTTTGAATGACATTACTCAAGGGACCACTCGAGCAATTTGCAAAGTTATTTAAGAGCTTACTCGAGGGATCACTCAAGTAACCAGAGAAGAAATCATCAATAGCTCTTGGCCAAGAAATGATAGACTTTACTTGAGGGACTACTCAAGTAACCAGATGCGAAAAGTTGTATTACTTGAGGGACTACTCGAGTAACCAGATGCGAAAAGTTGTATTACTCGAGGGATCACTTAAGTAATCTGCACAGTCATTTGAAACATTACTCAAGGGATCACTCAAGTAAACAGAGAAGCAAAGAAACAGTTACTCTCGGCCAGATTTTGAATGGGATTACTCGAGGGCTCACTCGAGTAATGACTGAGGCTTACTCGAGTGACCACTAGAGTAATGCTTCCCAGGAGAACAGAACAAAGTACTGAAGCTTTTGAAAATCATGGGATTAATTATGAAACTCATTCTTCTTTCTTCTAATCACTTCTACACTTCATTATATTAGTATTAATTCATTTCTCCAGGGATACAATGAAGAGATGATGAGAAGAGACAAAAGTTGACAGAAGCGGAGCGTTCACCAACCACAACGGCTAGTTTTCAAAATCGAAGAACAGTCAAACAAAGCTACGTCACTCTAACAGACAGGTTGAAATGCTTCCAATGGCTATCATAACTCATCTATAAATATGGGAACATTCTACAAAGAACAACACCAACAAGAACACAACGACATAAACATGCTCATATCATAAGCTATCCATCTCGACCCAAACACTCTATGTTCTTATCTGTTTTCTATATCATGTATATTTGAGAGAGAGATTATTTGTATTTTACTTCAGTATTCATCTATTCACTTCTGAAAGAGAAGATTGATTGTAATCTTTCATCATCAAAGTTGTATCCTTACGGGGTGTGTAAGGGAGAGTAACTCGGTTGTAACCTTACAGTGTTTAAGGGGGAGTAACTCGGTGAGAGATTTGTAAAAGGCTTCGCAAGTGCCCGGCTGAACTTGTGGGTTGTAAAGGCTTTTCTTGTGCTTGGATTAAACAAGAATATAGTGGATTTGAAAATCTCAGGAGGAGCCTGAGGACTGGACGTAGGCCATCGCAGATTGGACTGAACCAGGACAAATCACAGTTTGCATACTCTCTTCCTTAAACTCTTATATTTCTAGCATATATTAACTATTGATTTATGATTCTTTACTTTCATATTTATTGCTTCCTCTAAGATGCAACAAGATTTTCAAAGTTCTTAAGATTTTTATCTTACACCCAATTCACCCCCTCTTAGGTGTCAGCCGGTTCTAACAGAGTTATGAGGCTTTTTAAGAAGGGAAGCACAACTAAGATCAAAATATTTAGGCTTTAGATTTTCTGCTAGTAGCTCACCAGGATAAGGCTGAAGAATTCTCCAAATCTATTTAGCCAAAAGGGAATCATTAACCTTTGAGATTTGTCTGAGACCCAAACCTCCTTCTAATAAGTCTCTGAAGATGAAATCCTTGCCTTTCAAATGTATTCTATTTGAGTCACCATTTGAACCCTAGAAAAAGTTAGCACATCTTGAGTCTATCCTAGCGCAAATATATTTAGGAATCTTAATGCAAGATAGAATACGAAGATTAACTCCCGACAAGACAGATCTAATAAGAGTTAATCTAGAGGTTTTGGATAACAACATTTCTTTTCATGAATCTGTCCTCTGATCAATGGAGTCTGTAATATGAGAATAAATATGAATTTTGTTTCTTCCTGAATGAATTCATGTTCCCAGATATTTTCCCAATCTGTCTGTGAAGTAAACTCCTAAATATTGAGATTAAATTTTTTTTGGGAATGTGGAAAGTTCAGACTGAAAATTATTGAGGATTTAGATTTATTCATCATTTATCTAGATTATTTGCTATATAAATATCTAGAGAAGCTTTTATAAAGTTAATGCTCCTATCTTCTCCCCAAAGAAAAAAATCGTGTCATCAACATAGAGGAGATAGGATATCGGTTGTGTATTGGTAGAGATACTAATGCCCCTTAGTTGTCCAACATGTTCAAAATGATTTAGAATACAGGATAACACATTGCAACAAGATATATAGATAGGGAGATAAAGGATCCCCTTGTTGAACCCCTCTTGTTGGTACTATTAAACCTATCACTTGACCATTAAGGACTATTTGATATCTTATCATACTAACATTGCATGATCATTGAAATCCATTTATTAGGAAAATTCATAGTCTTCAGAATCACAAAAATAAAATTCCATGAAAGAGAATCAAAAGCTTTAGAAAAATCAAACTTTGAAGGCATTAGCTTTCTCCTTCTAGAATGTGTAGAGTGTATTTGATTCATCAAGTCAGAAGATAGGAGGCTGTTATCAGTGATTACTCAGCCCTTAAGAAAGGCATACTAAAATGGAACAATGTAATTATTGAGAATTTTCTTCATTCTTAGACACAGCATCTTGGATATAATCTTGTACACCATGTTGTAAAGACTAATCGGCCTTAGGTTTTTAAAAGTTTGAACACTATTAGCTTTGGGAATTAGTATGATATTTGTCTTGCTGAAAGACTTCAATATAAATTCTGAGTCCCAAAAAGAGTGCATCATTCCATCTGATCATCTTTAATCAAGCTCCAATATTTTTGAATAAAATTAGCATGTATGCCATCCAGACCTGGAGCACTGTTCTTTGGAAGAAAGAAGGTTGCTTCTTTGACTTTTTCAATCGAGAATATGGTTAATTGAAAATTAAAATCCTCCCCTGATACAGTAGGAAGAGAGAGGTCTTGCAACATAGCTATTAACTACTAAATTGTCATATTTTCCTCAGCACGATATATGCTTTTAAAATGCAAAATAGCTAAGGATGAAATCTTATTGGAGTTACTTGTCCAGGAAACATCAATTCTTTTGATACTTTTGATTTTATTCTTTGATTTTCTGTAAGAGATAGTGGCATGAAAAAACTTGGTGTTTCTTTCACCTACTGATAACCATTTTAGCTTTGCTCTTTGAGACCAAAAGCTATTTTCACATTCATATAAGAATTCTAGGTTCCTTTTAGCACATTGTATATTATTTGCTTTCACATTAGACACAATACCAGACATATCTATTATAGAAGAAAAACTTCTTAGTTCTACTTCAGTCGACTTAATTATTCGAAATAAATTTCCTATTGAAGAATTATTCCATTGTACCAAAGAGTTAAGAGTATTGGCAAGTTTACCCTGCAATTTGAATGAAGCCGAGCCATGATAGCATTATTGCCAACAATTCTTATTATGCCATCACACTTTTTGAATTTAAACCAAAAGTCCTCAAATTTCCAGAATTAAGTTTTTTTAACATCATCAAATTGAGCAAATATAAGAGGGCTATGGTCAAATGAAGCTATTGTCAGAATATTGATAAAGGAATCAGGAAAGGCCAAAATCCATTGTAAATTGACAAAAGTTCTGTGAATTTTCTCTAGTACAAAGTGTTGTCTTCTTCTATGGTTAGACCAAGTAAAATTTGGTCCCTTTTGAGGAACATGAACCAGATTGTAAGCATCCAAACATCTGTTAAAAGAGACATAGAATTGGATTGGCCATGACAATTTAGTTTATCTTGGGAAGATAGAATTTGGTTGAAATCCCCCATTAGAAGCCATGGACTACCAATAACTTGAGCATAGTTCTCCATCCAATTCCACAAAATGTTTCTCATGGATGTTTTTGGTGGACCATAAATGAAGGAAATGAAATAACAGGAAAGGGGGGATTTTTTTTTTCATTTATCTTGCAGTGACATGTAAAAGGAGATAGATCCAAAATTTGAACTAAAAAATTCAGCTTCCAAGCTACAAGAGTTCCACCCCGTTTCTAATTGCATAAATACCACAATGAAAAGAAAAGCCATAATTAGAAACTTAAAGGTAGGCAACCTGAACTAATATTTTAGTTTTAGACAAAAAGATGAAATCAAGGCTATATGATTCTGTTAGGCGCCTGCATCTTTGAACCTCTGAGACTTTGTGGAAACCTCGATGGTTCCAACTTATAATTTTCTTGGTTTACGAGGAAGTTTCTGGGCAGCTTCCTAAGTCCTTCTGGTGATGATCCTCTGGTAGTGATCTTGATCTTCTTCAGAACTAGATCCCAAGCTAAGATAGCATAGCTCTTCCTTTTAATAACATGATGTTCTGGAGTTAATCAGATATTATGATTGGTTCAGCAAAAAAGATAGGGTTGTCTTCAGATTTGATTTTTTTTACTCTTTCTTTGTTCAGAAAGGGAATCCTTAGAAGATTTAAGATTGCGAGGTTTCATGGATTACTCCTGAACAATCTTCAGAGAAAAATAAATGAACCTGCGATTATCTTTAGTACTAGCACCTGTAACAAAGGCTATTTGTAAATCTACAAAATCAGACCAATAAAAAGTGCTTGAGTTTATAATAAGATAGTTAAAATCAACATGGTCTTTTGGCACAACTTGCTAATCATAAGATCTTGATTTCTATTTTGTGAAATAGACTCCAAATCCTGATTTGTCCTAATTTTCTGAGCTAGTTGTTGCCTACCACCACTCAAAAGTGTTCTGGAAAAAGATCAGTGCACTTCCAACAAAGAACCATATGACATATTGCACACATGGGCCTCATCTTCAAGAGTGAAAAATCCATGATATGAAATATCTGACTTAGATTTCCAAGTAGCTTAAGACATTTGAATAGAAAGTTTTCCATCTTAAGATTATAATCTGCATGTCAAGAAAGAAGCCTTCATTTCTTTGATCCATTTGAACCAGATGGAGTCAAGGATAGAGGAGTAGTGGTATTAACTATTAGGATAGTAGGGGCAAGAGGGGATGGTGGCTGAAAGTGGTAAGGAAGAGAAGAGGTTTCTTTATCCTCACTAACTTTAGTAGGCTCAGACCGTTGAGGGATATGTTAGGCTTGTAGATAAGGATCAAAGAGGGAATTAATTTGGTCCAAAATCTTAGGTCCATTATGAGTCTTGTGTTTGGGAAAAACTGACTGGGTTCATGATTTCCTTTGGACCAGCTGACTCCCCAAAGGGCTAAACCATGTGGGCCTCATTTTCAACTTACGAGGGGACCACCTCCTCTAGGAAAAAGTTCCTGGAATAACAAGTCAATATCCATTGAAGTATTGTTTTGAGTTGGGTCCAGAGGGGTATTAACTTGTTCAGGCACATGTAGTTCTTTTGGCTGCAGAGGATCTTCATCATCTTCCATATGAGGAGTTTGAGGTGGAGAAGGTGCAGGTACATCTTGATGAATAAGTTCAACTCCTTCAGCATCAAAGTCTTACGCATCATCAGATGAGAAATTAATGAATCCATTGTGATGTCTTCCATTTCCAATAAGGACAGCTTGTGGCGTAGTTTCATAGATATGGTAGCCATTTGTTTAGAAAATGAGGAAGTGAATATGAGTGGATCTAGGAGCTCTATGATGCCTAATCCAATCTCTCTATAAATTTTCATTCTGATTGAGCTGAAAGTCTATTAAAAAACTAGAACCAAAACATTTATAAACTCTGTTATGAACCAGATTCATTCCTTGGAAAGCTTCAACAATATGATGGTTACATCCATAAGTTAAAGGGCTGATTTTATGACAGAGTCCTTACACTCTGAAAATATGTTCATACCTACATTCAACACAAATTTCTGAGCCATCATCTAAAAGGCAAAGAAGGATCCAAAAGGATGCGAATCCTGACATAATGAAGCTCATAAACAAAATGGTGTCTGCCACCTTCATAAGCAAAATTTTGGTGAGCTTTTGGTGAGTTTAATAATCTTAAACCATCACTACAAAAAAGTTAATAAACGGCGCTTACAAACGCCATAGGTTTTAACGTCATAAAAGCAAGCTACAGCGCTTATTGAATTTTTGAAAGCACCATAGCTTGCAAATTTATTTTATTTAAATTGAATTGTAGATAAGTGCCGGTGGAAGCTTCCTTCGGCGCTTTATAGTGGAGCGCCATAAGAGCCCTCAGCGCCATTAGAGGCTCCTCCGGTGCTCTATCAGTAGGCTCCACTAGGCCTCTTCCGGCGCTTATGCATAAAATGCCATAGGAATTTATATACTCCTACGGCATTTCTTATAAAAGCATTGTAGGAGGTTTGGAATTTTTTTAAAATATTATTTTACGTAATTTTTCAATTTTCCTGTACTCAAATTCATCAAATCCATAGCAATTCAAATCGAGAGGAAAAAAAAGGCTAAACAGAATGAAATAAACGAAGCAAAACAAAATGAAACAACACATAACTAATTCATAAGATGAGTATTAATTTTGTATGTACGGAATTACAATGTAATAACAAATTGTAATGTGCAACTGATTTATAGAATAAACAACACACATACAAGAATAGACAAGAAACAACCTAACTCATGTACGTAGCTAATTGCCTAACCATATATTCACACCATTCTTCAATGACTTCATCCACTTGTTAGTCAGTCAATTGGTCAAGACGTTGATCTTCAAAATTCTACATAAAATTCATTACCAAAACGAATTAAAATCATTAAAAATCAATTAACTTAGACACTTGACAATTAAATTTAGTACACAGTATGAACTGTAAGTTAAAGAATTGAACTTACTTTCACAGGGATATAATTTAGATCATGATGAGTAACAACATCTTTCATAAATCTCATAATGTAATGACCACAATCATTGTCGTTTGGTTGGAATGGGCACTGCAATAATACAAAGAAATAGTAAAGTCAATTTTTGAAGAAAAAATTTTGAATGACAAATTTGAGTAAATTCATATATAAGCACCGCAATCTTCCTCCAGATATAGGCTTTGACTGGGTCTCTATGTGTAGAATAGCTCAATCCAACGTTGCTTTGGAAAATGGTCAATGCACTTATAAAAACAAGTAGTGACTGATTAATTTTGGTTATTCAATAATCATACATGTAAATATTTACACACACACCCATACACTTACTTATTAATTATAAACATCATATTAGGCATGTTCTCTGGATAACCAGCCACTAGAGGATCTACATAATAAATATGAGGGCTTTTAGTAAATGTAGGATGAATAACAAACAAAATCCAATGTAACCTAAAATATTTTGAAAACTTTACTTCGACAATAATGTTATGGTAAAAGTGAAAGAATAAAAAAACATACGTTATTAAAATATTGTCACAATTAACTTACCTGGATTGTATGGAAAAATAAAGAACATATTTGGGGTTGCTTTCTGCATGATGATCATTAGATTGTCCTTCCAAATCACTCCTCGTTTGCTGGCCAAAGAGGTGTGGGTTGACAAATACAAATCTATTCACGACTGATGTTTCCACTAATAAATCATGGTACAAGTGCCTTTATAGAAAACAAGCAATGTCATTAAAACCAAAAATAAAATTAAATGATGAATAATAACAAGAGTAATAGACGATAATGATAAAGTACCTAATCCACATGCTGATGGCATCGCACTAACCCATCCACGACCAATCACGTTGTTCAGCACACTACATCGACATGATCATTTATCTCTGTGTGATAGATTTCCCCATCGATAGGTATTTCCTGACTCCTTGTCTGCTCAAATATGGTGCCAACAATGCCAATTGTTGGCGATATGAGCCTATGTGTTTGTTACTTTTGTTGCTGGTTGAGGGCTGGGACTTCATGTGGTTTGCTGAAAAGTTAGAGTTTTTCCTAAGCGCTTCAATTCTTTTTCCTTTATGACGACTATCAACCTACAAAATTAATCATGAAATTAGATCATGTAATTGTATATAGAAGTGCATAAAAAAGTAGAAAGAATTGTAATTAACTACCTTTTGATATGGCTCAATCAGACCTATTGGCTATACAACATAACCACCGTAACTTCGTTGACCATTGTATATTCATCCTAAGAAGGGATTGGTAAGAGGGCGTCATCATTTGTGCATACATCAACCCTTACTCGTAGTGTGTTTGGGGGCAACCGTAAATTATGAAGTATGTCGTTGTCGGTGTTGTAGGCCACGCCAATAGTAACTGCATGTCTGAAAGACTCATTGACATGTAGCCTGCAATCCGACTCACCCTATAAAACAGATAATTAATATATTCAGGTATACTAATGTATAACATAAGAAAATGTTAACTATAAAGGAAATTATTTACCAAAGGAATTTAGACTTTAGGAGTGGAGGGACAACTATACCTCACACTTGTGCTAGCACACATTAGACTAGGTGTTGGCCTAGACTGTAGTAAGGCATCAAGTTAAGCCTTCAATAATGCATTTTGCTCTTCCAGCAAATGCATGTGTGCACTCATCTCCTACTTTAGCCAACAACCTCCTCCTTCAGTTGCAAGAAGTCATTTTTGGATGTTGCTTTTGGGATCCAAAGTAAGATGTTTGGGTTACTGCAAAACCAGTACCCCTAACACGACCAGTATACTTAAGAGCTCCAAGAGCTTTGATGAGCAAATCATTACGACCAACGTTGTAATCCTCTACCTTGATAACCGTAATTAAGATTCGAAAATGCGTAATTTAAAGGAATTAGAGACCGACGATTACATTTTTCTCAAATCTCTTTTCTAAAATTCATTCAACATGGTCTTATATTCATCTTCCGAATCTAAATACTCTACGCCGTTCAATCACATTCATACATATCAGAGTGCATAGCCAAATTCCCGGCAACTCCCGGGTTTCATACATGTATAAACCAAGGGTTGTAAGTTCCAACTAGGAGATTACATGACCAACATCAACGTAATATCTACATTTCAAAAATAAACAGTAATCCCAGTCCAAAATAGATAACCAACAACCTAACAACACATCTCTACAAGATCCTAGCCTCTCCTGGTGGTTCGTTTCTCCTTAGAGCCACTTGCCCTGTCTGAAATGTTAGTCAATGGAAAGAATGAGATTCAAAAGAATCTCTGTAGTAACAAATCCCTCATACAATGTATAAATGCATAGCATATATGATCATGTTAAGCAGCATCACAATGATATATGGCTCACGCCACATACGACAACACTCATGGCTGTAAACACTATGCGTTAGCTTTCGCTGCGATCTCTATGTATCACAAAGTTTCACAATGCCTCAGCTTGCACTGGGAATTCAAAGCATCACAATGTATTCACAATGTATTGTCAATGCATGACAAACATACATACAATGTTTCACACTAGTATAAGAGAAAGAGTCACTACCTGGTTCTTTCCGAACGTGCTCTGGCACGGGTCGTTCACGATTAGGGCAAATGTCGAATCCTACAATTCCAAATACACCATTTAGACACTTCCATAGTGTTTCTGGGGGTTATATGAGTCTACCATGAAAATTTACAAAAATGCCCCGGGGACCCGGACCCGGCCCGGGTCCACCGTAACAGGTCCGGCTGCACTTTTCCCGAAATTCTAACCTGGGCTATCCTAACAAATTTCCTCCCAAGGAATCCATTTCCAGACTCCAAATTATCAAATTCAATGTCAAATTACAAATTTACCCTTGGCAACCCCACTTTAAGGGTTTTAGGGGTGTTTTCGTAATTATGCTTTTTCGGCCTTTTCCGAAAAAGTGGCCAACTGTAACCCCAACTAATTTTCGCTCCTGAATGCAATGGAACTATCAAATCATTGAAACTCCAACTCTAAGACCCATTTCTAGAACTGGCCGAAATTTATGAGTTCTCCGGGGAAAATCGGGGTTTTACGATTTCGGCTCCTTAAGCGCGTTCCTTTCTACTCCTAACCACTTTATTAACTATTACATTAGGTTATAACTACCATTTGAACCAAAATTGGGCAGCATAACCCTTAGGAAACTTGATTTCCAAAATTTAAAACCAATGGCAATCCGGCGAAATTTCATCGATTAAATTGCCCACAGCAGCCAGAATAGTTAATATATGAAGGTTTGGAAGTTACCTTAAGCTCCCACTAGCTTTTCCTCAAGGTGGCTGAACCCTAACCCTTGAAACAACAAATTTTGAGCTTCACAACCTTAAAGAATAAAGAGGAGTAGCTTAGAGTCGGAGTTATATGCGTTAGGAGCTAAATCGTCGGAGAAATCGGCTTACCTTGTGAGATTTCTTCCCTTTCTCTCTCTAAACTCTCTCACCTTCTCTCTCTTGTTTCAGGTCTGGAACAGCACGAAAATGGCCGGAGAAAAAAGGCTAATGGTATTTAATATCATATATTATATGATATTTAATTATTGATTAATTTCCAACAAATTTCGGATTTTTCAGAAATTCTGGCAGATTTCTGCCCAAACTTTGAAAAATCATAACTAATTCTAGAAAAATTGAATTGGAGTGATTCCAAAGCCTATGGAACTCTTATTGAGTCTAGGTTTAAGGAAAAATATAGAATATTTCTGGATGGAATCACAAAATTCCCAGAATTTCAATCTTTGCATACTGTTCCAGAAAATAATTAATTTCACTGGGCAAACTTCAAAAATCCATAACTCTTAGCTCACAAATCAAAATGATACAAATTATATGTCTATTTTGAATCTTGACATGTGAACTTTAAGACTGGAAAGTTTCAGAATTATTAGACACCAGTTGCCTATTTAAAACGTCCATACCAATCGGCTGCCCTGTACAGAGTTTCAATGGACGGAGTTTTCAACTTTTGCACAATTGTTCCCAATGGTTCCAATTTCATAATAAACACTCTCCCCACATGAATTTTCACAAGGAAGCCATTGGAATCATTAAAATATCCAAATTCCTATCACACATTCTCCAAAAGTTTTTATTCAACAATAATTACATCCACTTTTGAAGTCATTAGCCCTTAATCACTTTTTGGGATATTACATTTCTCCCCCCGTAAAATAAATTTTGTCCTCGAAATTTGTCACACAACTTGAGCCATAAACTCTGGATAACGTCTTTGCATATCCGCTTCCACTTCCCAAGTTGCTTCCCTCTAAGTCATTCCCTTCCAGATCACCTTCACAAATGGAATGCTTCGGTGTCTGAGCCGTCGCTCTTCTCAATCAATGATTTGTTCTGGCTCTATCGCATATGTGAAGTTGTCTTGTAACTCAACTTCTTCATATTCAACAATGTGAGATGGATCTAGTTGGTACTTCTTCAATTGGGAAACATGAAACACGTCATGAAGCCTGCTCAAGTTCGGGGGTAGGGCTACTCGATAAGCAACAGGCCCAATCCTCTCAAGGATTTCAAAAGGACCTATGTACCTTGGGCTCAGCTTCTTTCGCTTGTTAGCTCTCCCATTGCCAGTGACTGGTGATACTCTCAGAAATATATGATCACCAACCTCAAACTCTAGAGGCCGTCTCCTCTTGTCAGCGTAGCTTTTCTGTCGACTCTGCGCTGCAAGAAGCCTCTTACGAATAATCCGAATCTATGCTGAGGTTTGATCAACAAGATCCAGTCCATACAGCTTCTTTTCTGATAACTCATTCTAACACAAAGGTGATTGGCACCTCCTTCCGTACAATGCTTCATACGAAGCCATCTGAATGCTCGCATGATAGCTATTGTTATAGGCCAACTCAGCAAGTGGAAGAAAGCGATCCCAATTCCCTTTGAAGTCTAGAACACAAGCTTGTAACATATCCTCTAGCGTCTGAATAGTCCTCTCTGACTGTCGATCCGTCTGAGGATGATAAGCCGTGCTAAATCTCAATTGAGTACCCAAGGCCTCATGCAACGCCCTCTAGAATCTCAAAGTGAATCGGGGATCTCGATCGAAAATGATATTCTTTGGTACACCATGGAGTTTCACAATTTCTCGGATATAAATCTCTGCTAGTTTATCTGGAAAGTAACCGGTATTGATTGGTATGAAGTATGCTGACTTCATTAATCGGTCCACAATTACCCAGATCGCATCAAAATTCATGATCCTGGGCAATCCCACATCCAGATCCATGGTTACACTTTCCCATTTCTATTCCGGAATCTCAGGACTCTGAAGCAACCTAGGCGGTCTCTGGTGCTCGATCTTTACCTTCTGGCAAGTAAGACACCGTGCCACGTATTTCGTTACATCACTCTTCAAACCCGGCCACCAATACATAGACTTCAGATTATGGTACATTTTGGTCATACCAGGATGAAGAGTATAACGGCTCTTGTGCGCCTCATCCAGAATTTTTTGTCTCAACTCCGCCTTAAGTAGAACACAGATTCTCTTTTGAAAGCGAACCAATCCACTAGGCGATAGATCATAGCCCTGAGCTTCTCCCCATTTAATCCGAGCTAGATTACGCTGTATCCAGCCATCTTGCCTCTGAGCTTCTTCAATCTCAATTCTCAAGTCACTTTCCTCTTGGGAAATAGTGTAATTGGCGTAGAGGATCTGATTTGACAGATTCAAATCACGATAATCTACTATTAACTTCCCCTCTTGAATCATCATTGCTGCCACCAACACTATCTTTCGACTAAGAGCATCTGCGACTACATTTGCTTTACCTGGATGATATTTGATTTCCAGGTTGTAGTCCTTAAGCAACTCCATCCACCGTCGCTGTCTCATATTCAATTCTTTCTAATCATACAAATATTTGAGACTCTTGTGGTCGCAGTACAGTTCTACCATCACACCATACAGATAATGCCTCTAAATTTTCAAGGCAAATACAATGACCACAAGCTCCAGATCATGTGTAGGATAATTCATCTCATGAGGTTTGAGCTGTCGAGACGTGTAGGCCACCACACGTCCCTACTGCATAAGGACACACCCTAATCCCTGCTTACTCGCATCACTATACACAATGTAGGTCAAGCTGGGATCAGGTATAATCAACACAGGTGCCATAGTTAACCTCTCTTTCAACTCCACAAAGCATTTTTCACAATGTTCATCCCACACAAAAGGCTGATCCTTCCTCGTGAGCTTGGTCATCGGCAAAGCAATACGTGAGAAATTCTGAATGAATCTCTGGTAGTAACCAGCAAGACCTAGAAAACTGTTTACCTCTGCTACAGATTCTGGCCTTTTCCAGTCCAGTACTGCTTCCACTTTACTAGGATCTACAGAGACCCCTTCCTGCGAGATAACATGGCCTAGGAATTTTACTTCCAATAGCCAAAACTCGCATTTACTCAATTTGGCATAGAGCTGCTTCTCACGTAATGTATTCAATACAATTCTCAAATGATGCTCATGCTCTTCTTTACTCTTAGAGTATATTAGAATATCATCAATGAATACCATAACGAATTGATCCAGATATTGTCGAAAGATATGGTACATGTAATCCATGAAAACCCCAGGTGCATTGGTTAGCCCAAATGGCATCATCAAGAACTCATAATGACCATACCTGGTCCGAAAAGCAGTCTTTGGAACATCTTCTGCTTTCACTCGTAGCTGATGATACCCTGACCTTAGATCAATTTTTGAGAATACACACGAACCGGATAGTTGATCTAAAAGGTCATCGATTCGGGGAAGAGGGTACTTGTTCTTGATAGTAATCTTATTCAGTTCTCTATAATCGATACATAGACGAAGACTCCCATCTTTCTTTTTCACAAACAATACTGGAGCTCCCCAAGGCAACACACTGGGTCTAATAAACCCTTTCTCTAGCAAGTCTTCTATTTGTTTCTTTAACTCAGCTATTTCGTTTGGGGCCATACGGTATGGGGCCTTAGATATAGAACTAGCTCCAGGCATAATGTCAATGGGAAACTGAACTTCCCTTTCTGGTGGTAATTCGCTAAGATTATCCGAAAATACCTCTGGGAATTCATTTACCATGGGTATACTACTCACAATTTCACTAATCTCCCCTTGCACAGAGAAGAATACCATATACCTCTAGCAACCCTTTTCAGGATATTTTTTAGCTTTAGCCGTAGAAAGGAAATTCATAGTACCATTTACAACTTCGACCCTCTGAGAAGCAGGATATACTATCTTCCTGTTCCCACAATCAAGCATCATATTATTCGCTGTTAACCAATCAAAACCCAAAATGACTTCCAATTGGTAAAGCGGCAGACAAATAAAATCCACAGTAGATTGGTGCCCTTCTACAGTTATGACACAATTCAGACAAGCTTATGTAGTCAAGGCCTTAACACCCATCGAAGTTGACACTATCATATCAAATGGTAATTTATTCACATGCAATCCCAGGTGTTTCACGCAATCATAGGTAATGAAGGAGTGACTTGCACCCGAGTCAAACAGAACTTGCAATAAATAGCCATTAAGAAGAATTTTACCTTGTATCAACTTAGGAGATTTACAGGCCTCCTCGTGGGTCATAGCGAATACTCGGCCTTAAGTTTTTAGCCTCTGGTCTGGTCGTGGCTCTTTGCATTCAATAGCAGTATGCCCCACACGTTTAGAATTGAAGCATATTATTCGACCCTCACAAGTCTTACCATGATGTGACTGATTACAACGAGGACAAATCCAAGGTATAAAAGGAGTTCTCTGCTGATCATGGCTCCCAGACTGGTAGGGCTTTTTTACCACTCCCAGATGAAGATCCCTGTCCCTTTCGCTTCTGTGAAGTACCACTCTTACTGGTTTCACTACGATGGCCAGTAGCTTTAGTAGGATATAGTTCTCTTAATTTATTTTCTGTGATCCTACACTCTTCAACAGCCTTGTTGAATTTAGTGAACATATGAGTGACCAACCGCTTCTTCAGATCACGTCTCAACCCCCAAATAAGCATGTTAGAACTCCACTCTTCATCATCCTTATACCGGAGGTAGGAGGAATACCGGGACAAACGGATGAAACGGGATAGGTACTCATCAAAGCTCTTCGTGTCCCCTTGTCTGATATTCAGGAATTCTGTTTCCTTCTCAAGCCGCACCAATTTGGGAAAGTATTTCTCATTAAATTCTTGCTGGAAAGATTCCCAAGTCAACGGCACATTTCTGCTATGCAGAGTTAGGGAGATATTCCTCCACCAGTGATCTGCATCGCCTTTTAACTTGTAGACAGCAAGGCGTGCCTTCACCTCGGACGGGCATCCTAGGACCTCGAAGATTTTCTCAAGGCGATTCAACCAATCTTCAGCTACTTGCAGATCAAACCTCCCTTTGAACACCAGAGTAATATGTTTACAAAATGTGGTAACCCAAAACTGAAGGTCCCTTTCCTCTCTTGCCGGTACCCCGTGTGACTCTTGATTTGGAACAATGTGAGGTGGGGACTCCAAGGGTCGTGTTGACCCTTCACAAGTGTCTTCATAACGAGTTTCTTCTTGAGTTTCCACTAGAGTATACTGAATCGAGTCCTCTTTGTTCTTTGCTTTCTCTACTCTGAGCTCTTCTCTTAGCTCAGCAATCATATCTCTTTGATCCCGGATTAGACCCATAAACGCTTGCATTGGATCTGGTGGATTGTCATTGACTCCCTCCACCTCAGGTCTACACAAGGAACATTGGGGCATCCTCTAGTTTTCTTCATTCTACAAACAACTTACCCCATTAATATTATAGAGATAGTATGCACATATATTCACAAGTCTCATATATATATCAATATCAATAGAACATACATGTGCATACACAATAATTATCCACAGATTATCTTCTATCCCTAAAGCCAACTAAGGGATCTATCCTAGCAAACTCTACCCTTGCCAGGAACTACAGCTCTGATACCAAAAATGTAATCCCCTACCTTGATAACCGTAATTAAGATTTGAAAATATATAATTTAAAGGAATTAGAGACCGGCGATTATGTTTTTCTCAAATCTCTTTTCTAAAATTCGTTCAACATAGTCTCATATTCATCTTCCGAATCTAATTACTCTACGCAGTTCAATCACATTCATACATATCAGAGTGCATAGCCAAATTCCCGGCAACTCCTGGGTTTCATACATGTATAAACTAAGGGTTGTAAGTTCCAACTAGGGGATTACATGACTAACATCAACGTAATATCTACATTTCAAAAATAAAAATTAATCCCAAGTCCAAAATAGATAACCAACAACCTAACAACACATCTCTACAAGATCCAAGCTGCTCCTGGTGGTTTGTTTCTCCTTGGAGCCACTTGCCCTGTCTGAAATGTCAGTCAATGGAAAGAATGAGATTCAAAAGAATCTCTGTAGTAACAAATCACTCATATAGTGTATAAATGCATAGCATATATGATCATGTTAAGCAGCATCACAATGATATATGACTCACGCCACACACGACAGCACTCATTGCTGTAAACACTATGCGTCAGCTTTTGTTGTGATCTCTATGTATCACAAAGTATCACTATGCCTCAGCTTGCGCTGCGAACTCAAAGTATCACAATGTATTCACAATGTATTCTCAATGCATGACAAACATACATACAATGTTTCACACATAGTATAAGAGAAAGAGTTACTACCTGGTTCTTTCCGAATGTGCTTTGGCACGGGTCATTCACGATCAGTGCAAATGTTGAATCCTACAATTCCAAATGCACCATTTAGACACTTCCAAAGTGTTTCTGGGGGTTATATGAGTCTATCATGAAAATTTACAAAAATGCCCCGGGGACCCGGCCCGGGCCCGCCGTACCCGGTCCGGCTGCACTTTTTCCGAAATTCTAACCTGGGCGATCCTAACAAATATTCTCCCAAGGAATCCATTTCCAGACTCAAAATTATCAAATTCAATGTCAAATTACAAATTTACCCTTGGCAGCCCCACTTTAAGGGTTTTAGGGGCGTTTTCGTAATTATGCTTTTTCGGACTTTTCCAAAAAAGTGGCCAACTGTAACCCCACCTAAATTTCGCTCCTGAACGCAATAGAACCATCAAATCATTGAAAATACAACTCTAAGACCCATTTGTAGAGCTGACCAAAATTTATGAGTTCTCCGGGGAAAATCGGGGTTTTACGATTTCGGCTCCTTAAACAAGTTCCTTTCTACTCCTAACCACTTTATTAACTATTACATTAGGTTATAACTACCATTTGAACCAAAATTGGGTAGCATAACCCTTAGGAAACTCAATTTCCAAAATTTAAAACCAATGGCAATCCGACGAAATTTCACCGATTAAATTGCCCACAGCAGCCAGAATAGTTAATATACGAAGGTTTGGAAGTTACCTTAAGCTCCCACTAGCTTTTCCTCAAGGTGTCTGAACCCTAACCCTTGAAACACCAAATTTTGAGCTTCACAACCTTAAAGAATAAAGAGGAGTTGCTTAGAGTCGGAGTTATACGCGTTAGGAGGTAAATCGTCGGAGAAATCGGCTTACCTTGTGAGATTTCTTCCCTTTCTCTCTCTAAACTCTCTCACCTTCTCTCTCTTGTTTCAGGTCTGGAACAGCACGAAAATGGCTGGAGAAAGAAGGCTGATGGTATTTAATATCATATATTATATGATATTTAATTATTGATTAATTTCCAACAATTTCGGATTTTTCAGAAATTCTGGCAGATTTCTGCCCAAACTTTGAAAAATCATAACTAATTCTAGAAAAGTTGAATTGGAGTGATTCTAAAGCCTATGGAACCCTTATTGAGTCTAGGTTTAAGTAAAAATATAGACTATTTCTGGATGGAATCACAAAATTCCCAAAATTTCAATCTTTGCATACTGTTCCAGAAAATAATTAATTTCGCTGGGCAAATTTCAAAAATCCATAACTCTTAGCTCACAAATCAAAATGATACAAATTATATGTCCATTTTGAAGCTTGACATGTGAACTTTTAATCTGGAAAATGTCAGAATTTTTAGACACCATTTGCCTATTTAAAAGGTCCATACATATGGGCTGCCCTGTACAGAGTTTCAATGTACGAAGTTTTCAACTTTTGCACAATTGTTCCCAATGGTTCCAATTTCACAATAAACACTCTCCCTACATGAATTTTCACAAGGAAGCCATTGGAATCATTAAAATATCCAAATTCCCATCACACATTCTCCAAAAGTTTTTATTCAACAATAATTACATCCACTTTTGAAGTCATTAGCCCTTAATCACTTTTTGAGATATTACAAACGTAATCCAGCAACTCTAGCTGCTTTGTGCCATTATGTGCTATCACAAAAAAAATTGCAATAATAGTAGTTATTATAAAAAGAATAATTTAAGTAAAGGTAAATATTTATTATATGTAAAGATAATGAATAACTTACACAATTCTGCTACTTTTCTGGCTTGTTTGCTGGGGATGTCACACTTTTTATTTGTGCAGTCGGCCAGCCACAAATCATGTCGAGATATATGTGTGTCATCAGAGTGTGAGTCTTCTATCTACAAATGAAAGTTAATTATAGTTAAAAATTAGTCATAGAACTTATATTCATATGAAATAGTGATTAGTTCTTACTAATTGTTGCTCAAACATTTCATACGATACCGGTCCTTTAAAATACTGGTATTGCATGTTGGATGCATTTGAACGATTTCACTTACTTCTTTCCTGTTTACATCTAAATGATTTACATTAGTAAATATTAATTACAAATACATTACATGTACTCCAAAAAGGCTAATAATAGATTACCTAAAATTCCGCAGTAGTATGTGTGCTCAAAAACTCATCCCACTGCTTTTGAGTTATTATTCCATCGTTCATCTGTGGCAGTGAATGACTGATATTATCATTGTTGTCTATAAGTAGAAATGACAAGAATGGAATGAAATTCTCTCAAAATTTTTCTGCATTTTCGTAGCATTAAGTTGTCTTTATCTTCATCGATCAAGAAACAAGACTATAGATAAAAAAGCACACATGTTAGATTGTAATTTCATCAAGCAAAACAACCAAAATAATACAATAAATAATGTTTAACCTTAGCGGAACCCAAGAAGATATCAGAATAATCTTTCTTTCCTCGTCTCCATTCTAAAACTATAATGGGGACTCTTTATCTGACAATAGTCCCAAGGTAATTAATGAATGTGCTAGCATTCGATCTGATTGGAATTCCTTTTTCATTCCATTGTAGATCTAACCTAATGCCTTTTCTCCTCATTTTGATCAGTTTTGACATTACGGTCCTGCCTCTAGCTATATGGGCCTCAAATGCTGGCTGGCCATCATTTTCAAGCTAGGGAACTTCTTGTCCATTGTGTGGATCCATTTTCCTACAAATTAAAAAACCAAACAAAACATCAGTGCACAGTGACAAACATGAAAATAAAAGTAAATTAAGTTAAAATATATGAATATGTGTCACAAAACATAGAAAGTAAAAAGTCAAGGTTCTCATTATCATCTTTTCCTTTTTCTTGTTTGATTTAAAAACCAAGTCCCCTCTCCATGATTATGTCTCATGTATAACAGTTTATCTTCATTTTCATCTTCATCTATATCAATATATTTTGACCACAACATATCAAAGGAAAGATCATCATCAGGGCGATTTAAACACTCATTACTTTCAATATCAACTTGTTCTTGATGATTCTTATTTTATGAAAGTACAATGGACCTGTTCTTCTTAGCAGGATCCAGAATGAAAAACACTTGCTTTTCTTGTGATGCTAAAATAAAAGAATCATCTTTATACCAAACTTTAGAAAGATCCACTTGAACAAACCCTAACTCATCTATCCGCAATCCATTGTTGTTGTTAACCCACTTACATTTGAAGATAGGGACCCTTAACATAGTGTAATATAACTCCCATATTCATTCAATGACACCAAAGTATGACATTGTAGTGTAGATAGGGAGTACATCTTTGGCACTGGATCTGTGCCAAGAATCAGCAAAAGTGTTACCCAACTATTCTGCATCGTGCTCCTTGTATCATGCTTTTGTGTGTAGAATGTGTAACCGTTGATTACATAACCATTATAAGACAATACATTTAAGCTTAGTTCATTCGATATCCATCTTAAGATTTCAGAGATAGAATTAGGATTCCTCTCCACATCATCATTAATACGCCTTTTTAACCAAGTTAGCAAATATCAATTATGCTCTTTTGTTATCAAATTTTCATTCCTCTCACCATGTACCAATAGAAGAGCATCCTTATGTTCTTTAACATATGGTTCAACCTCATCAGTGTTATGTAACACATACAAGTGAGCCTGCCCCCATTCAGTCACTGATATACTAATTACATCCTTTCCACTTGTTCCTTTTCCTGATGTTCGCCCATCATGACGAGGCTTTGGGATCCTTATTGGGTCAATATTTAATAGAAAATTAGCACATAAGTCACTTGCTTCTTCAACTATGTAATGCTCAATTATACTCCCCTCTGGTCTATATCTATTTTTCACATACCCTTTTAAAATTTTCATAAATCGCTCATTCGGGTACATCCATATTTGGTTCACTAGACCGCACAATTAAACTTCTTTCACCAAGTGTATGGTTAGATGGACCATAATGTCAAAAAATGAAGGTGAAAAATACAGTTCAAGTTCACACAGAGTACAAACAATAAGCCTTTGCAAATCTTGTAACTTTGTTGAATCAACTACTTTACTGTAAATCAACTTGAAGAACATGCAAAGTTTAGCACTTGACAATCATGAGATTTAAGGTCTTTAGCTTCAACTATTTCACTGATACAAGATTCGTTATATTTGAAGAATAACCCTCTGGAACTTTGACTCCTTTGAGAAACTCACAAAATAACTTCTTCTCTTTCCTCGATAGACACTAGTAGAAAAATCCCTTTCTAGACCGCCACATTTAGATCGGTTTTGGGGGATAAGGTCTTAAAAATTTACACGGTGGCAGTTCTGTAATTATATTGAACTTCTAAGACCGGCTCTAAAAAAACCGGCCTTAAAAAATTTATTTAGACCAGTTATAAATAAAACCGGTCTAAAAATATGAAAATATTTAAAAGAATTAAAAATTTTAACATTTTAAGACCAGTTTCTATAAAAACCAGTCTTAAATTTCAAACATTTTAAATGTTAAAAATTTTAACATTTTAAGACCCGTTTCTCTAAAACCGGTCTTAAATGTTAAACATTTAAGACCGGTTTTTATAAAAATCGGTCTTAAATTTGAAATTTCACACTTTTAAGACCGGTTTTTATAGAAAATAGGTCTAAAAGGTAAGTTTTTTCGCCCATATTTTTACTCGGCGCCCAGATCGCACGCTCTATGAACCCTTTCTTCTCTTTGCGCCATTTCTCTGTGAGCTCTTTCCATCTTGTTCTGAACTCGTCCATGGCGTCCCGTCCCTCATTTGCTCAACTCTCCTTTGTCATTACCACTGCCATTGCTGTGTTTGTCATTGCTGTTCATTGATTATCATCAGTCTTCTCCGCCACCACCTCTATTCTCTGTAGTGACCATTCTCCTTTGCTTGACTTCCCTTTGTCAGTGCCGTGAATTTGAAGACTTCATTTTAACCTCAGTCGACGTCACCATGACTTTGGGTTGAAGCTCACTCCTTGGTTTTCAATCAGGTTAGTACGTGTTTGATCTGTTATTTAGTTGTACCTGGTTCAATAATTAATAATGTTATATGAAAAAATGGTTCTTGTTGTTGTTTTGAGTACTTAATTCCCACAAGTTGTTATTATAGTTTGTTGGAAATCCAACTGTTTTGTGATAACGTAATCTGGAAAAAAATTTGCCTATTTTTGTTATATATATGCTCTGACTTTTAATTACATTCCTGTGATTTTTGGCTTGGAGTAATACCACTCTATGTTCTATTTTAATTTTGTGTGATTGTTTATTGTCAATATTATTGGTTTGTTAAAACGATACAGTTTCAAATGGTGCATGTTAATTTCGTTGAAATCTCTAAAACTCTATAGCTTTTGTTTTTTTGTCTATCCTTTTGTTGTTGGCTATAGGGTGCTACAAGTATTGAGATATATATGGATCATAGTTGTGTTAGAAATTGTGCCCTAAGGGTCAATCAGTGTACTTTGAACATTATTATTTTAATGAAATTTCTCTATTCTGTTATCATATTATTTGCATGTTAACTCTGATAATTGTATCCTTGGATAATTCATAAAGATTGTCCTAAAATGTCCCTGGTCGGTCATCTATGCGGGAGCAGAGATGAAACAAGACCAGTATGACTTTGATAAATATGGAGATACGAATCAAAGTCTTAGGCACTTGTAAGAGTCCAAGGTACTGGATCGACCCACTATGAGAAAGCTACATGGATCAAGTCATAAGCTTTTCTCATGTATAACCACGTCACAATGCCCTTAGACCTGAGGTCATCATAGATTCCTACATGAGAGTTGATAAGCTTTGAACTAGTCAAAAGTCACTTTTGACCGGGTGATGATAAAGGCTACGATCGGGCTTAGTGATTTTTCATGCAGAGGAATATGAATGATCAAGATGGAATTTGTCCCTCACATTAGTAGAGAGATATTACTGGGCCCCTCGATGAGTGAGTCTGAGAAATGTATGGCCATACTATGATGAAAGGAGTTTCTGTCTCTGTTATCAGGCTACTCAGGAATTGAGAAAGTAATGGTCAGGAACAAGAGGATGACATTATGCATGCCTTATCCTTGATCGATATATCGTGTGACAAAAGGGACGTGACATGGTTGTATGACAAGTTGCATCGTGATAACGATCCTCATATGAATTGGGTAATCATAATGTCTTGCTAGAGACCGCTTGCGATTTTTGGGTTAGTATAGTTATTGGCCCACTGCCAACTTCATATGGGCCTACAGGGTCGCACACAAGAATGGCCCAATACGAGATAATGTTTAATTTAGGGTGGATGAATTTTATATTTATATATATATGTATATATATAAAATATAAAATTCATTAATAATATTATATAGATATATATATTTTCGAAATATATATCTTAATATATATATATGTATATATATCTTAATATATATATATATATGTATATATATTATATGATATTATTATATTGTGTTAGTTTTAAATTTAATTTATTAAGATATATTAAATTTAATAACTAACATGATAGAGATATAGTATCTCATATTTAATTTATGAAGATAAATTAAATCTAATGGCTCTTTATTTGGATTAAATAAATAGGTTAAATTAAAACTGTTGGACAGATTTAATTTAAACTAAATTTATTTAATTAGCTCATCAAGATAATTAATTGTTAATTAATTTCGAAATTAATGATGATTAATTTTGAAATTTGAAAATAGCCCTCATAGGTTATAAACTTGATAGAGCAGATATATTTATACTCACATGAGAATTGAGAGCCACAAGTGAAACCCGAGGAGACATTAGAGGCGCTAGCACGCAGTCTCGGTTGGAGAGCATTCGTGTGGATACCGGTAGAGGGAGCGGACCTGACGTGTTGGCTCCTAGAGATTGTGAAAACTCTAAATCATCAAAAAGGTATGAATCCTTCCAACTTGGTTTAAACGCCGTTGATAGATCCTCGATTAGGATCGGTGGAAATTTTTTAACTTCTTCCGCTGTGCCTACCGATTCTAACAAGTTGGATAAACGCTAAATGAACGAGTATTGAATATGATAATGGGGTGAGGGGTTTTTTTGACTTTGCTAGAAGAAATGTCGATGATAGTAGTGGGATGTTTTATTGCCCTTGTATAGTATGTTTGAATGAGAAGCGAATAAGTACTGCAGATATATATACATATTTAATTTATGAAGGATTTTGTTAGAGTTATACATTATGGGTATGGCATGGTGAATAATTAGAAATGCCAAGTTCATCTCAACAGGGGGAGTGAACTTTGATGATAATGACATGGATACAGATGATCGGATAGAGGATATTATTCGTGATGTAGGAGAAGAGGGTTTTGAGCAATCACATACATATGGTAATATGTGCAGTGATGTTGAGACGCCGCTGTACCCGAGGTGTAAAAAGTACCAATTGTTGAAAGTAGTATAGAAATTGGTAAGCTTGAAAGCACGGCATGGATGGAGCGACAAGAGTCTTTTAGAAATGCTTGAGGCTTTTAAGGACATGCTTCCAGATGATAATGTATTACCTTCTCAATACTATGATGCTAAGAAAATATTGTGTCCACTAAGGATAAAGTTTAAAAAGATCCATGCATGCCCTAATGATTGTATATTGTATAGAAAAGAGTATGAAGAGGAACAATAGTGTCTGATATGTGAAACCCCGAGGTACAAATCAAATAACGCTCCTACAAAAGTGTAGTGGTACCTTCCAATCATACCAAGGTTCAAGCACAAGTTTGCTAATGAAAACGATGCAAGAAATTTGAGATGGCATGTGGATGAGAGGATATCCAATAGAAAGCTTTGACAACCAGCTAATTCTTCCCAATGGAAGAAAATCGATCAATTATTTCCTGCCTTCGGTGAAGAGCCTAGGAACCTTAGGCTTGGGCTTAGCAAGGATGGCACGAATCCTTTTGATAGTCTAAGTAGTATACATAGTTCATGTCATGTTCTGTTCGTAATTTACCACTTATCTCCTCTGTTATGCATGAAACGAAAGTATATCATGTTGTCTATATTGATCATGGGACCAAAACAACCTAGAAATGACATAGATGTTTACCTGGAACCCTTGATCAAAGACTTGAAAGAGTTGTGGGATAAAGGTGTTGATGTTTTTGATGTGAACAAGAATGAAGTTTTTAAAATGCGAGCCATGATGTTTTGTACTATAAATGATTTCCCTGCATATGGAAACTTGTTAGGATATAGTGTTAAAGGCCATAAAGCATGTCCGATTTGTGAAGAAGGAACATGCTACCATCAACTTCAACATGGAAGAAAGACAGTTTATCTTGACCATAGGAGATTTCTTAGACTGGGCCACCCGTATCGTAGATTAAAGAAAGCTTTTTTTGGTGGACAAGAGTTTGAAGATGATTTGAAGGCATTGACTGGGGAGCAAGTTTATGAAAAGGTAAAAAATATGAATGTTATCTTTGGTAACACTACAAAGAATAGTAATGAGAAAAGTAAATGGAAAAAGAGGTATGTCTTCTTCAATCTTCCATATTGGCCGAATCTTGATGTGAGACACTGTATTGATTTCATGCATGTGGAGAAAAATGTTTGTGATAGTATTGTTGGGACACTGCTTAACATACAAGGTAGTTCTAAGGATGGCGTGAAGGCAAGATTAGATTTGCAATAAATGGGGATACAAGAAGACTTGCATCCAAAGCCATATGGTAAGAGAACTTTTTGTCCTCCAGCTGCTCATACTTTGTCTAAGGTTGAGAAAATAAGCTTTTGTGAGTGTTTACATGGCATGAAAGTTCCTTCAGGGTATTCTTCAAATTTAAGGAAGCTTGTGTCGATTAAAGATTTGTAGTTAGTAGGGCTAAAGTCTCATGATTGTCATGTCTTAATGCAAAACTACTTCTAGTAGCTATTTGTGGCATTGCCGAATATGATCTTCAACATATTTTGACTAGACTTTGTTTCTTCTTCAATGCTATTTGTAGTAAAGTCATTGAGATAGAAAAATTGGATGAACTGGAAAATAAAGGATATATGATCTTGTGCCAGCTTGAGAAACTTTTTCTTCCTTCTTTTTTTGACATCATGGTACATCTAATTGTTCACCTAGTCAGGGAGATCAAGTTGTGTGGCCCTATCTATTTATGATGGATGTACCCAATTGAAAGAACTATGAACATCCTAAAAGGGTATATGAAGAACCCTAATCGGCTTGAAGCATCTATTGTTCAGAAATATGTTTCTGAAGAAGCCATGGAGTTTTGTCAAGTTTACTTGTCAAATGTAGGACACATTGGACTTCCTGAATGTCATGATAAAGAAGGTGGTAAATGCGGGGCTTCAGTAAAGAGTGTGGATCCTAATGAATTGCAACAAGTCCAATTGTACATCTTGAATAATGTTGATAAAGTTTAAGATTACATTAATGCTCATAAAGAAATTGTACGGAAAGGAAATAGTCGAATGACTGAACAAAGGTTAATTAGGGAGCATAACAAAACTTCTGCACATTGGTTCAAACAAAAGGTTGATGGAGAAGAATGTGTTTCTGATACAATTAAATAGTTAGCACATGGTCCTAAGGCTGATGTCATAAGTTGGACTTCATTTGTGATCAATGGTTATACGTTTTACACGAAGTTCCTTGATGATAGGAGCACCGTTTAGAACAGTGGGGTTAAGTTTGTGGCTGAATCTATACATTTCTCTAGTTCGAAAGATAAGAATCCTAGATTGGCAGCAATACCTTATTATGGGGTTATTGAAAAGATTTGGGTGGTTGATTATGTTAAAATTAAACTTCTTATTTTCAAATGTAAGTGGGTTAATGTCAACAATGATGTGATGATTGATCAGTTGTGATTTACATTGGTTGATTTGATTAGTAGAAGTTATGGAGATGAACCTTTTATTATGGCATATCAAGCAAAACAAGTGTTATATGTTACTGATCAGGCAAATAAAATGGGTTTTATAGCTCTCCAAGAAAAAAGGGTCGTTGATATTAATCAGAAAAGTCATTCAATGAATGATCTTCTTGAGACTCCTTTTTCTAGGGGTCTACTAGAATTGAACGAAGAAGATGAAGCAAACAATGAACACTACACAAGAAACGATCATCATGAAGGGGTATGGGAGGATATCCCTTTATAAAACTACATTGAAGGTTAATTAGCTAAAATTATTATCATAAACTATATTTGAATTATGTATATTGTTATTGGTGTATATATAAAACTACTTTTTTGTTGTCGTCACAGGAAAATGAAGGATATGAGGTGTACGTCTTAGTATAGATTCTCCGAAGCCAGCTAGTGATTATCTGCCAGAGAAGAGTATGTATAAAGTATTTTGGCCATAATGAATAACAATGTTGTCATTAATGTAATTTAATCTTTGATGTATGTATGTAAGTGAAAAGACAAGGAACTTGGTCAAAACAACATTGTCATGGTTGTATGATTTCCTTACATTATGATTCTGTCTATGATTGTAAGTTTATTCATGGTTGTTTACCTTGCTTTTGTTTCGGCCAACACTGTTTAAGCATAAGGGAGTTGAGTTTTAATTTGTTCCAATGAGTTTTGAGTCTCTCACATGTGTATAAGATGTTAGTTATAATCTTTAAGAGAATAATTTATTTGAATGTCGTTGAAATGGCTACTGCTTGCTGAGTGAAATGTTTTAACAGGAGAAATGGCTTATTGGGTAAATGTTTTAAATGAAAATTTAAAAAAAAACTACTTTTAAGAATGGTTTTCTCCAAAACAGATCTTAAAAGTACATTTAAGACTGGTTTTAGAGAGAACCGGTCTTAAAGTAATAATTTTAAGACCGGTTTCATAAAAAACCTGTCTTAAAAGTATTACTTTTAGACCGGTTTTATAGAAAATTGGTCTTAAAATTACATTCTTTTAGACCGGTTTCTCTGATAAATGGTCTTAAAATATTTAATTTTAGATCGGTTTTATAAATAACCGGCCTTAAAAATTATTTTTAAGAGCGGTTCCAAAGCCGGCTAAAATGTGGCAGATTGTTAAGACCGGTTGTATTAAGACCAGATCCAGAACCGGTCTAAAATGTCTTTTTTAACCGGTCTTAAAAGTGATTTTTCCACTAGTGAAAGTATAAGCCACTGGAGGTAGATAAGTGCGGTTCCCTTACTTAACCGGTGCAAACTCTTCTCTGATTCCCAGCTTAACTGCAAATCCAACTTTGCATTCAAACTGTCCTTACTCTTCCCTTGAATATTAAGCAATATGCTAAGCAGACTATCACAGATATTTTTTTCTATATGCATCACATCAAGAAAATGTCTCACGTATAAGGACTTCCAATATGGAAGCTCAAAGAAAATAGACTTGTTCCAACTACTTGTCCCAATTTGTTTTACAAAATGCTTGCCAAAATTGATATCCAAGTGTTTGACCTTCTCAAAAACCTAAGCACCGGTTAACATCTTCGGTAGGCTACCTTCTCTGACTCACCATTTAAAGCCTTTTTCCACTTCTTCTAATGATGTTTTGATGGTAAGAATCTTCGATGTCCCATATATACATTTTTCTTACAATGATCTAATCGCACTGAATGAGTGTCATCTTCACATATAGGGCACAAACAATATCCTTTGACGCTATATCCAGACAAAAAATTACCATAAGCAGGGAAATTATTTATTGTGCCAAACAATATGGCTTTTAAAGTGAAACTTTCTTCCATGTACCCATCATACACACTGATGCCTTCCTCCTAAAGCAGCTTCATGTCATCAATTAAAGGAGCCATGTATACATCTATATCATTCCTAGGTTCCCTTGGCCCAGAAATTGACATGGACAGTATCATAAACTTACATTTCATGATCAAGTACAGAGGAAGGTTATAAATAATCAATATCACCAGCCACGTATTGTGTGTACTACTCTAAACCCAGTGGGGATTGATTTCATCAGTTGAAAGTGCAAGGCATAGGTTCCTTGCTTCATTTGCGAAGTCGGGATAGTCATTATCACCTTTTTTCTATTATGGGGCATCTGCAGGGTGCCTAAGGTTTGTGTCTTCAACCCTTTTGATCTGTATGCCACATCGCTTAGCAATCTCCATATTACTGTACGGTCGCTTGAATCTTAGAATAATGGGAAAATTTCATACGACATTCAATGGACTTTTTTCTTTCTTCTTCATTCCCATATCGAGATGCATTGCATTTAGGGCACTTCTCTAATGTTGCAAACTACTTTCAAAATAATATGCAATCGTTAGGGCATGCATGTATCTTCTCATAACCCATGTCAGTTGTAGAGCAAAGTATTCACTTTTCCTTGTATGTCTTGGTAGGAAGTACATTTTCTTCTGGGAGCATATGTTGTACAAGTTCAAGCAGTGCAGTGAAACCTGAATCACTCAATCCATATCGCACTTTAAATTTGTACAACTTCAATACTGCTAGTAATCTTGTGTATTTAGTACTACCAGCATATAATGGTTTATCTGCATCAGCTTTCAACTCTTTAAATTCTTGAGGACAGTCATGAAACACCCCTTCAACCGCGTATTTAGCATTTCTTGAAGACCATCGTCCTTATCATCACATATGCTTCGATCAAACTCATTCAAAAGATCGATCGTGGTATTCACCCGATCACTACGTGTATCATCCTTCTCGCCATTCCTTTTCTATCATGTATATGATTCATCAATTCCATCACATACTAAATGATCTAGCAAGTCAAGTGGACTAATCCGCTTTCCATAACAACAAGAAAAGCACCTACACAAGATTTTGTTAGGATCATTTTTATGCTTACTTGCAAATCTAATAAATTCTTTCACCCCATCTATATATTTCCTTGAGCATCAATCAGATGACATCCATTTTCGATCCATCTATACTTTAAACATATTTTTAAAACTGGTTAGTTGCTGGCCTCTTGTTAATACTAATTACTTTTATGTTCTGTCATTTATTTTTTTTAAAAAATTGGCAGCATAAGGCCCTCAAATTTTAAGTTTTCCAAGTATTAAATCGACCAATTAATCAACCAATCTATCAAGTCCAATCGAATACACAAAATCTAAGATAATAGAATAATGGCAATGCAACATGTCAAACTATGAATAAATTGCACAATTTTGGCAACAATTTTGACAATAATTTCCGCATAAAAAAACATAATTTCCACATCAACAATTTTGACAATAGTTGCTTGCCTCTCACAGTTACTAATTGCTTTTATGTTCTACCATTTATTTTTTACAAAAAATCGACAGCATAATGAATGTCCTTAATTGAATACACAAAATCAGAGAATAGAATTATTGCAAAGCAACATGTGAAACTGTGGATAAATTGCACAATTTTAGCAACAATTTCCTCATGAACAAGAAAAAAACATAAAGACTTACAAGCTAGAAACTTCTGTAGGACTGAGACAGGGAACAAACACAGACAGGAGACCAAGCTTTAAGAAGATAGTTGAAACTTCAAATAAAAAAACCTAAAAAAATCATGAGCACACATAAGATTTATGACAGATCTGAAAAAAAAGAAAACATATGTTCTTAAACTTTTATCTAAAAATTACTTATGAGTGGGTAAAACTTCTTGCAAGAGGTTTAGACAAAGTAAATAACACATGGGTGACCAAGCTTTGTACAATAATGAAAGTGCGGTGCCAAAAAAAGATCTGAATAAATGCACACAAGAAGATAAGAAAATCAAATTGTGGGGACCAATGAAGCTTCTAATTCCCACCGTCGAAGAAAGGAGTGAATGGATAATGAAAGGTAGAGTGGGAACTAAACAGAGATAATGTGGTGAACCAATTAGTCCTGAAAAATAGCTAGACAGTTGAGGACGCGCGAGGAAGACATAATATGGGAAAAATGGCGGGATGTGGAAATTTATATCACCTTGTACGACGCTTAAAATAAAAGCGTTGGCAAAGGTATCTCCTTCCTACGGCACTTTGTTAAAAAGCTTCATAGAATCCATTAACTATATAAAAAAAACATATACAAAGCTAAGGCGCTTGCACATAAAGTGCCGTTGCATCCTTACAAAAAAAAATCCAAACGCGTAATCAAAGTTTGACCAAAATATATTGATATAAAATAAGATAAATGAATAGTGATATTAATTATTACTATTATTATGTAAGACAAATATAATGAATATTGATAAAGTAAGATTATTCATGTGAATTAAAAGTGATGAATTTAAATTGAAGAAATAAATTATTCACATGAAAGTGTTTAAATGAAGCATGATATATATATAACGAAACAGTGAAATTAATTACCATGTTCTTAATTGACTTCTTGTTATTAAAAACAAAAAAGAAAATAAGTTAAAATTAAAAAAAGAATCTATAACCCCTATAATGAAATATTTCTAAGGGAAAGCATTGGCAAAATTAAATGGAAGAAAATATACTAAGACAATGCCAAAAATATATATATATATATAAATTAAATGAGGAAGGAAGGTGATGAAGCTGGCCTTAATTAATAACTTCAGAGTATCGGTGGAGCTTAAACCTTGGATGCATGTGCTTAGCATATAAAAGGGGAATGAAGGTGATGAAGCTCGCCTTATTTGCTCTCTCAATTGACTCAGTCTAATCTCTCGCTCTATTCTTGCTCAATTCAATATGAACTCTCTATGTATATATTGTTAGATTCCAAGTTTTTATGATAAAAAAAGATCATTATGTGTTGTGGTAAGAAACTCATGCTTTGTAAGGGTTGAAAATGTTACCAAATGCATCTCATAAATTTCAGAGATCATGCTTTGTAAGGGTTGCAAGCACTCGAGCAATAAGCACTTTTGTACTTGAGCACAAGCAAGTGTTGAATATAAAGTGTTGAAGAAGCAGACTCTAGCTGAAAATACCAAGACAACTCGAGTGATAGACATAGCACTCAAGGATAATATGATTTGTACTTGAGCATGAAGACACACTTGTGCAAGTGTTTAATAGAGAACAATGTCAGAGACAGGATACCATAGTTGCACTCGAGCACAAACTCAATACTCGAGTGATAGCCTCAAGTTCACCCGAGTCCTACCAAGTGTGGTAGAGGAAGTGTTTACCCAAGAGCAAGATAAACTCAAAGTGAAAACTGCACTCGAGTCCAAGCGAGTGAAGCATAGAAAGTGTTTTCCTGAGAGTCAGCCAATACATAGAAGAGCAAGTGTACTCGAGTGAAGAGTACTTGCACCCGAGTTATACCTCAGTACCCGCGAGTAAGAAATCTAACTCTCTCCATTCCTGATGCAAGTGCTGAAACAAAAGAGTATCTTATACAAGAATATACTATTTACTCAAGTAAGGATCAGTGTACTCGAGTGAGGCCCTACATCACCTGCAAGTTCAAAATCACCCTCTTGAAAAGATAGGATTCGAGTGTTATCTAGACACGAGAGTTCATAGTGCAAGATACATGTGTGCTCAAGTAAGATAATGTGCTCAAGTGAGGACCCACATCACTCACAAGTGCGAAAATGCACTTTCTTAAAATCTCATAGAAGTGCAACACAAAAGCAGAAGTATAAGAGGAAATATGAAGATGCACTCGAGTGATACTCTGTTAGAAGCTAAAATGCAACAGACTTACAATGATCAATCCGAACATGGTTTAATATTATTTATTCATTCTATTTTCACTTGTTATTATTATTTAACATCATTTAACATATATTTCAAGTGTGAAACAGGAGTTTGACCATTTGAATTAGAAAGGCTCAGAGGAAGTCAAACAACAGCAAACAGTATCATTACGACCAACCAAGTACGTACCTACCACGATATCTTGTTCAAAGATTTCAAATGTATGCATGCTGTTCCATAGTAAAATGCTCTGCTTAATAATGATTATTGTTCAATGGGAAAAATCAACTGACTATAAATATAGAGCTTCAGAGGCCATCAAGAACAAGAACTCAGAACAAGAATACACACAAGCAAATTCATGAGTCTCTGCTATTCATATTGTACTTTAATGTTTATCATATTTGCTCTGTGAGAGAGTCTGTATACACTTCAAATTCTATTTTCATTTGATCTTAAGGTAGAGGGACCTTGAGAGGGTATATATCCTTATGAGAGAAGAAGTTGAGAGAATTCCTAATAGGACCTTCTGCTCATAAGACTTACAAAGAACAAGCAGTAGAGAACGTTGCTGCTCATAAGACTTACAGAGGTGTAAGCAGGAGAGAACGTAGTTGCTCATAAGACTTGTATACGTAAGCAAGAGAGAAAGGTCATAGGTTTGTTTTTCTACATGTAAGACTTGTTGTAAGGGGGAGAGAAATTTCTAAGTATTAGAATATTTGTGCTCATAGTCTATTCAAGGACGATTGTTGATCTCTGAGGACTGGACGTAGGCCTGGGTTGTGGGCCGAACCAGTATAACTCTCTGTGTGCTAATCTTCTCAACTCTACTCTATCTACAGTTATTGTTATATCACCGCATCAACTGAAACATTTATCACATCACCTAATTCACCCCCTCTTGGTTGAAACTTGCCTCTTTCATATATAATATCCAAGGCAAGACATTCCACATGCAAGGCCAATCACTATTGCGCAAGAAAGCCAACAGTGGTCTTACTGCCTACTTTCTTTCCTTGCATTATACTTTCACTCAGATTGACGCAGGAAGAGAATTGGAAAATGACAAGTCTTTAGACTTAGACTTGTCAAATCATGGGAAAAGTCTTGGGGAGTGGACAATCCTATTGGCCGATGCCTATAAAGGAAAATGCCGGCCAAGGCTGAGCTTGACTGACGCCCTGGTCAAGCCTTGCTGCTGACAGCTTGGCCGGCACTCTCCAAGAGAGCGCCAGCCAAGCTATAATTTTTTTAAAACTTTTTTTTTGGTAAAATTTTTAACATTTTTTTTAACTCAAGAATGAAAGAGGTGATTTTTTTTAACTTAGATATTAGGAGCTTTTAATTCATGGACATTATCATTTAGTATTTTAGTTTTTATTACCGAATCTTCTAGTTTAATATTACATTAATGACCATGTCAGTAAATAAAATATTACACTCTAATAAGGTTTAAATTAAGATTAATTAATTAGTTATTGTATTTGACCTAGAAATCCTACCTTCTCTTTCTATCTTTTGTTCATCTTTTGAGTTTAATATAATGATGTCTTGAAACTTGATCTCTATTGACTTACATTCTCCCAACCTTATCTAATGCTTTATTTTTAAACTCTGAATAACATTTTGTTAAAATATAAAAAATGCTAAAAAAATGATCCCAGGTACGGTGCTATCTTCAGAACCACCGTAGCTTTGGCTTTTCATTTTTTTAAGTAAATGTTTTGTACGACATTTGTTTAAGAAAGTGTTGTACAAGTCTAATACTAACTTTTGGCACTTATATTAAGAAGCACTGTAGCTTCTGAACTTTTTTTTTAAAAAAAAATAAACTGTTAGCTATGGTGCTTATTCAAAGAAGCATAGGAAAAGGGGCGCTGTTAAATTCCTCTTTTGTAGTAGTTCATTCAATTTAAACCGCTTGCACAAATGATGAGCTTTTGGTGTTGATCACAAAATCATTTTTATAATTGAGTAAAGTTAGATTGGGTGAGCTATCATTGAACTGAAACCCGAAACTAGACAAAAAAAAATCTAACAATTTTGTTTTAAAAAAATGAATGGATTTGGCTCCTGACAAAAAAAAAATCTAGGGAACAAAAGATAAGAATATACCACTTAAACTTCAAAATCTCAAATAAGTGATTTCTTAGTAAAATAAGTTGTCAATTGTTATGATTTTGTAGTTAATACATATACTCTGGTAGGCAATAAGACTAATTTAGGATTTTAAAGTTCAAATGATATTTTTTATTTTTTCCTAATATATATATATATATAATATTCAACTAATTTGTCATTGGTGGGCAATTGGAAACACGCCCTCGTTGGGCAAAATAATTAATAAAAGAAATTGATCACGAGGCATTGGTTGGTGGGGAAAAAAACCTCACGCGTTAAAGCGAGGCGTTGGAATTAAATTTGTTAATGTTTGATGAGGGCCACGTTTCTAGATAGATTATAATTTATTTGTTATTTTTAAAAAAAGTTTTACCTTTTTTCTTGAGAATAAAACATCCTTATTTTCATTTGGGAAATTTAATATGAGGATTATAGTTTTCTTTATTTTTGAGTTATGTCCCTATCCCAATTAATTTATGAATAAGTTTTTCTTTTATCTCAATATACAATTTTAAATATATTCACATGTATTTTAATATAATTCTTGTAATTTTAGTTATTGTGTCATTTGAAATATTCCAGTTATTCTAGTTCGTTTTTGAACGGAAGTTAAAATTCTTGATATTCCTTATATCTTAATTATAATGTTTGAGTCTATTACCTACTTAGCGAAGTATTTGATAAATGTGTTTTATGCATGGATACAGTGAAAATATTTTTCAAATGCAAAATATGATAGATTATGTTGAAGAATAAAGAATGTTTATTTATGGAATTTGAAAGGTATAGTTTTTGAGATATTATTTTTGAAACGTTCATGCTAGGGTATTCTACTATATTGTATTTAATATGAGTTGTGATGGTATTGATAGAATACCTTTTCATTGCTTTGATAAATTATCCCTAAGCATGCTTCAAAAGGTTTTCGAGAGAACTAAATATAGAGCGCTGGTCACTAATAGCAATACTATTAGTCTTTGGTGCACCATGGTTAATCTCGAGGTCGCTTGACATTCATGAACACAGTACTTGTAACACCCTTCATTTATGCCCCTTTAGTACGCATACGGAAGTGCTAACATTCTTGTTATGGCTTAGGAGAAATGATAATTGTTAGAACAAGTGTTTCACCCAAGAGGGGGGGTGAATTGGGTGAAACTAAATATTTCTTCGGAAATATAAAACTTGACAATGAAATTAAAACAGTAAGGAGTAAGGAGAAATATCACCGAAGTGTACACCGAGAGTTATACTGGTTCGGCCACAACCACTTTGACCTACGTCCAGTCCTCAGAGCTTCTCTGAGAGTTTCACTATAACTTCCAAGATTCAGTGGGTTCTTGGCATCTCAGTACAAGCAAGTTCCTTCACCTGGACACTCGCTCCCCCTTACAAGTTGTAATACAATCCCAACTCAAGGTTCCACAACCTCAAGTTATCTCAATAACAAATATTGAGTTTGAATGAAATATCTCTCTTACAGAGTGAATAAGAATCACTGAAGCATAGAAATATAATTTCAACGTGAAAACAGAGCAATGAACTTGATAATTCATTTGTGTATGTTCTTGATGTTGATTCTCTGTTTGGATGTTCCCATATATATAGATATGTTGGTGATGACCGTTGGAACAATTTCTTTCGTCCGTTGGAGAGTGCGCAGCCACTATTGACTTTTCAAGTTTTTGAAAAATATCCGTTGGCGGTGGTTGGCATTTGAACGTTTGATTTGACTTCCCTTTCTTGATATGATTCCTTCATTGTTTATCTGTAAATATGCTAGAAATACTAATACAATAAAAGATTAATCATATAGGAAACAATTTAATGAACGTTTGAATGATTTCTAAATTTCTGGGTAAGCTTACTCGAGTAACTACTCGAGTACTTACTCGAGTATCTTCGGGAAATCTTTGATCAACTGCAAGTCCATGAATAAATATAAGATTACTCGGGTAGTGCATGGAATAACCAATTTTCAATCCTTTAGAAATATATGTTTACTCGGGTACCTACTCGAGTAATGCACTCACAACTTTATGAGTTACTCGGGTACCAACTCGAGTAAACCTTCAAATAAACTTTTGGTTACTCGATGCTCTACTCCAGTAATGTTGGCAGGATTTCAAGGCCGAGAGCACTTACCTTATTACTCGGGTACTGACTCGAGTAATGCACTCATTTTTGCATAGGTTACTCGGGTACTACCTCGAGTAAATGAGATTTCTGTACATGACTTACCCTGGTAATGACTTGAGGTTTACCTTGAGAATATTTCTGCATACTCGGGTACTTACTCGAGGAATCCACTTAAAATACAACATTAGATACTTGCATACTAGAGTAAGGACTCGAGGAAAATGAGATAAGATTATATCAAGTTAATCGGGTACCACCTTCAAGTTTTAACTTACCTTAGTGCGTTACTCGAGTAGGTCCTCGAGTAACATTAGCAGTAGTACTAAGTGCCGAGAGCTCCATAATTTCAGAAACAGAGTTACTCGAGTAGCTACTCGATTATCTTTGGTAACCTGAAAGCAACTGGAAGTTTTTCACATGGTTACTCGAGTAGCGCCTCGAGTAACATTGGCAGGCCGAGAGCAACTCCAAGTTTTTACCTGGTTACTCGAGTAGCTCCTCGAGTAACATTGGCAGGCCGAGAGCACCTTGAAAATACTTACACTATTACTCGAGTACTTACTCGAGTAACGTTGGCAGTTTACTGGAAGTTGTCTCTGGTTACTTCAAGTTTTGTCTCATTACTCGAGTAGCTCCTCGAGTAATGCCTTAGAAAAACTTGCTTCTGATCAAGTTCCTCTGCATTTTCTCTTGGTCTTTCTTCATTACTTCAATGCTTACTTCAAGTGATGCTTGTTCCTGTCATTACTTTGTTCAATTTGTTTATTAATCATTTCCTTTTCAAACCATTCTTTTGTTATCATCAAAACATGAGATCTAACATTCTCCCCCTTTTTGATGATGACAAAACTTGGTGATTTTGAACATGGTTTTTCAAATTGGATTCTCAGTTAAATATGTCTTATTAAGTTTGAATTCATAGCATACACCTTGCATACACAATAACTTCATTAGTCCAAACATGTATCATAATTTAAAGCTTAAATGAACTTAAAATGAAATCATAACGTAAACACACTTGTATTAAACTTAAAATTTTCAAATTACAAGATAAAGTTCAAAAGATTCAAAATGCTCCCTAAAGCTCATATACACCCAAATACCCAAAATAAGACACTTCCACAAAGACACTTCCACAAAATCACCCAAGCTCTTCTCCCCCTTTTTGGCTTCATCATTCAAGTGGAGGACTAGAGGGCTTCACCATAGAAATAGGCTTCACTGGAAGGACCAAACCACCATCTGAACTAGAGGAGTCAAAAGAACTGGATGAAGCTGGTTTAGGAAGATTAACTGATGGGATTTGGATGTCATCTATAGGAGGGATAGGAGAGGGTTGGAAAACAACCATGGTGGTTTCAGCCTCAGGAGGGGTATCCATCACTGGAGTGAGATGTTCAGAAGAGGAAGAGGGAGATATTTCCTCAGTTTGGGTAGGTGATGGAATCGGTTTAGGAACGGTTTCTGGCTGAGGTTTTGGAGGAGAGTCATCAATAACGATATGAATGGTCTCATTGGTATCTGGATTGTCCAATGTATACAGAATGTCTTTGGCTTGGGACTCAGGTGGACTAGATACCAGAGGGGTAGATGGTTCATCCTCAGGGATAGGAGTGTCTGAAGGAGGGTTTACTGGAGGTGGTGGTGGTGGTGCAGAAGATGAGGGACCGGCTGAAGGTCCGGGACCCAAAGAGTCTAGTCGTGCCAGAATCAATCTCAAAGTCTCTCCCTGGGCACGTTGCTCTGCTAGCAACTCCTCATGCCTCTTGTCCATTTTGTTAACCAACTCTCCCATCTTGGTATTCATGTGGGTTATCAGTTCGACATTTGTGTTGGCGATGTCCACATGGAAACCTCTGAGCATGATCTCCATGAAGTGCTGGAGAGTGGCATTGAGAAAGGATGGCGATGATGTGGTAGCAGCTGGAGCCGATGACTGAGTGTCATCCAACTTGCTGGTCTCTGCCTCTGTGGTCTTCCTCTTTTTCTTAGACCCAGACTCCAAAGGCTCTTTGAGAGGGATGTCAATGTTTAATTTCCCAATCTGGTTTCTCCCCACTGGGGTCATCCTCTCAACTAGCTCCTTGCTATCCAAATACCATATCTTGTTTTCTTTTAAGATCAGTGACACAATCTAAGGATATGGCATTGGTGTTGTAGCCTTCCCATCCACCTTATATCTCTTCATCTCCGAGAAAATATACTCTCCCAGATCTTTCTGCTCCTTCAGGAGAAGTGAAGCAAACCACCTAAAGTCCCTATCAGAGAAGTGGGTATAGTTGTTGGCTTTGTTCACTAGGGACCTAGAGTAAATGTACCAAAGGACCCTATGATGATCACACATATCACTGGGCTTGAAATTTAGAGGGCCAACTAGCTCACCGGGTTTAAGGATAGTGAAGATTTCATTTGGCTCAAGTTGGGAATAGATATCATCTGGGGGGTTTTCAATTCCCAACCATAAATTAATCCTAGAGGGAGATATAAGTATCTTTTGGCCTCTCACAGTGGTGGTCATCTCTTCCTCAACTGAGGTTCGGTTAGGCTCATCTATGATCTCTAAGTTACAATAAAAGTGAGTGATTACCTTTGTGTAAAAAGGCAATCTAATGGATAACCAAGGCATAAAAGGATCTAGATATGGACTAAGGTCGTGCTTCAATACCTCCTGAAGTAGCCTGAGATCCACATAGTGTGTCTTGCACACTTTCCTCCTGGACAATTGGGATAGATACTTGGGAGACTCCACCAATTTGTTGACGTTGAACCCTTTTGGAGGGTTGGTGATCTCTTCTTCCGGCACTTTGGACTTCTTGGAAGATTGTCCCTTCTCCATTTGATCAATGATTCCAGCCATAGCCTTAGCCACATTCCTATCATATTTAGGCTTTTTGGTAGGCTTTGGAGTGAAAGAAGGGGTAGAGGAATCAGAGGGAGGAGGTGAGGGAGATTTGGCACTCTTCCCTCTTCCGGTTGAGGTACTCTTTTTAGATTGAGCCCTTGTCACTATAGGCTCTTTGATCACCACTCCTTTGGGTTTCGGTTGAGATTGAGGTTGAAGAGGAATTTTAGCTTTTGGTCTTGGAGTTAATTTTCTTCTCTTTTTGGGAGTTGAAGAAAGAGGATCAGAGTGTTGTTGGGATTCTGAGGAATCTATGGGAGTAAGATTTTTGGTTCTCATTTTTCTGAAGAATTGAAAACCTGAGATTTTCAGAAAAACAGAGTAACTGACGCGAATTAGGGCACAGAGAATCTGAGAAAAATAGGAGGTTTTAGGAACTGAAATCTCTTGGGTTTTGACGGAAATGAAGCAAGGAATCACTTGTGAAAAGTTTCTGTGAGAGAGAATAGTGATTTACTCGAGGAGATTTTGTGGAAATGACCGAGTTTGCGACAGATAAAGACCTAGAACCTGACTTTACTCGAGGCCTTACTCGAGTAAACTTCAAGTTTACTCGAGGCCTTCCTCGGGTGTTCATACAGAAAAATTCTAAAATAATTCATTTAAATTGCGTACCTGGTATGAATAATATAGTAATTATCCATGGATGTTCCCTCGATCATTTATAACCCATTTTGATCAGATTTGAGTCATTTTTCATCAATTTGAGAATCTGAACTCCGACATTACTCGAGGCCTTACTCGAGTAAGCTTCAAGTTTACTCGAGGCTCGCCTCGGGTAACCTGCTTTTCAACTTCTGACTCTTCATTTCTTTGAAAACTAAACCGTTAGATTTAAATTTCAAGTAACTTGATCCATTACTTCCAGTTTTGGGGGCCATTACTCGAGTACATACTCGAGTAAAGTGTTACTTTACTTCAAGTTGTTCCTCGGGTAATGCTTCACTATAAGTCATTACTTCAAGTTGGTACTCCAGTAATGGTATACTCTGATAACCTCTGTTTTTGCTTCTCAAAACAGAATTTCTACCTTCCTGCAAAATAATTTTCTATATACTCCGATGCTTTAGTTAGTAATCATCAAAACTTTAACAAATGACTTCATCTAATATTATGAGAAACTCAAATAACTTACAACTCATTGGGATTTACCATTCCCAATTCTCTTCTAATGTATAGAAATTGATCTTTTGCAAGAGGTTTTGTGAGGATATCTGCTAGTTGAAGATGAGTAGGAATGAATATCACTTTCACATCTTTCTTTTGAACATGATCTCTGATGAAGTGATGTCTGACATTGATATGCTTGGTTCTAGAGTATTGAACTGGGTTCTTTGCCAAGCTTATCGTACTAGTATTGTCACAATAGATTGGTATTTCTTTGAGATAAATACCAAGATCTTGTAGTTGTTGTTTTAACCATATTACTTGTGTACAACAACTTGAGACAGCAACATATTCGGCTTCTGTTGACGAGAGAGACACAGTATTTTGTTTCTTGCTAAACCATGATACAAGAGATCCTCCAAGAAATTGTCCTTGTCCGCTGGTGCTCTTTCTATCTGTCTTGTATCCTTCATGATCTGAATCTGAATAGGCAACAAGATATTCACTTCTTTATTTGGGATACCACAGACCCAATTCGGGTGTGTCAGCAAGGTATTTAAAGATTCGTTTGACCGTTTCAGCATGTGATTCTTTTGGTGCTGACTGATATCTTGCACATATGCCAACACTAAATTGAATGTCCGGTCTACTTGCCGTGAGATAGAGTAATGATCCAATCATTCCTCTATACTTTGTTATGTTGAAGTCTTTCCCTTTGACATCAGCATCAAGTAACGTAGTTGAGCTCATAGGTGTGTCCGTGCCATTTGCTTCATCCATTCCATACTTCTTCAATAGCTCTTTCAAATACTTTGTTTGAGATATGAAGATTCCATTCTTTCTTTGTTTGATTTGCAAACCAAGAAAGAAATTCAATTCTCCCATCATTGACATCTCAAACTCTCCCTGCATTATCTCAGAAAATTCCTTACACAGAGATTCATTAGTAGCACCGAAAACAATGTCATCAACATATATTTGAACAATTAAAATATCATTGTGTTTTCGTTTTATAAAGAGTGTTGTATCAACTTTTCCCCGTACAAAACCTTGATCAATAAGAAACTTACTAAGCCTTTCATACCAGGCTCTAGGAGCTTGTTTTAAACTATATAAAGCCTTTTTGAGTTTGAAAACATGGTCAGGTTTAGTAACATCCTCAAAACCTGGAGGTTGTTCTACATACACTTCTTCCATGATGTAACCATTTAGAAAAGCACTCTTAACATCCATTTGATAGAGTTTGAATCCTTTGATGCATGCAAAGGCTAAGAGTACACGTATAGCTTCCAATCTAGCCACTGGAGCATACGTTTCCTCATAATCAATCCCTTCTTCCTGATTATAGCCTTTGGCCACCAATCTTGCCTTGTTTCTGACAATAATTGCAGATTCATCGAGTTTGTTTTTGAATACCCATTTAGTACCAATGATCGGATGATCCTTGGGTCGGGGTACCAAATCCCAAACTTGATTTCTCTCAAATTGATTTAGTTCTTCTTGCATTGCTATAACCCAATCATTATCTGATAAGGCTTCATCAATGTTAGAAGGTTCAATCTCGGAAATGAATGCAGAGAAACTTACTTCATTAAAAATTCTATTTCTAGTTTTGATCCCTTCATTTACATCTCCTATGACTTGATCTAAGGGATGACTTCTATTGTATTTCCAAGCTCTAGGTTGACCTAGGGATTGCTCTTCTTCCTTAGTTTCATCAACTTCTGGAATAAGAGACTTAGAAATAGATTGACCATTCTCTTGATTTAAAACAACTTCCTGTTCTTCATCAATGGTTTTGTCAGAGGATTCAAATTCATCAAATACAACATGAATTGATTCTTCAACAACACAAGTTCTTTTATTGAAAATTCTATATGCTTTACTTCGGTTAGAATATCCTAGGAAAATTCCTTCATCAGTTTTAGAATCAAATTTTCCTAAGTTATCTTTACCATTATTATGAATGAAACACTTACAACCGAAGATGTGTAGATGAGCAATGTTTGGCTTCCTTCCTTTGTATAGCTCGTATGGTGTCTTTCCAAGTTTCATTCTGATATAGGCTCTATTTGAAATATAGCATGCTGTACTCATAGCATCAGCCCAGAAAACTTGAGACATGTTCTTTTCATTTAACATTGTTCTAGCCATTTCAGTAAGCACTCTATTCTTGCGTTCCACAACTCCATTTTGTTGGGGCGTCCTTGGAGTAGAGAAATTGTGATCAATGTCATTAGTATCACAATATTCTTCAAAGGCTTGATTCTCAAATTCTCCACCATGATCAGTCCTAATACCTGTAATGGACATACCTTTCTCATTTTGCACTTTCTTGGCAAAAACAATAAATTCTTCAAATGTTTCATCCTTTGATGATAGAAAAATAACCCATGTAAATCTGGAGAAGTCATCAACAATGACCAATGTATATAGGTTGCCACCAAGACTCTTTACTCTTGCTGGACTAACTAAATCCATATGCAATAATTGTAATGGTCTATTTGTTGTAATCTCATTTTTTAATTTGAAAGATGATTTAGTTTGTTTACCCTTTTGACATACGTCACAAATCAAATCATTTTTGAAATTTACTTTGGGTAATCCAAGAACTAAATCCTTTTTGAGTAGTTTGCCTAGTTGATGCATGTTGACATGAGCCAATCTTTTATGCCATAGCCAACTTTCATCGGCATTACTCAGAAAGCAGTTTTCAGATTCATTTCTACTAATATCTAAGGTATAGTAGTTACCTTCCCTTTTTGCTCTGAGCTTAGCCTTGATATTCTTCTTATCAAGTAGTAAGTCTTTCTTGTTGACAATCAGACATTCCTCTGAATCAAATATTATCCAGTTGTCTTTATCTGCACTTTGACTTACGCTCAGCAAATTATGACACAAGCCTTCAACGTAATATACATCTTTGACTTGTATTCCTTTGTCATTTTTGATTTCACCAATTCCTGCTATCTTTCCGGATTGATTTCCTCCAAATTTTACCTTTCCACCTTCCTTAGGTTGTAATGTGGTAAAACTTTCGAAATCTCCGGTCATATGTCTAGAGCATCCACTATCTATGTACCACTTGCTATTTTTGGATGCTTTGAGACATACCTGCAATCAAATGACTAAGTCTTAGGTACCCACTTCTTTTTGGGTCCTTTTGGGTTAGTATAAATGATTTTCTGAACATATGTGTCTTTAGGTACCCATTTGTAGGTTCCTATTGTTCTTTTCTTCTTATGAATGCATGAAGAGGTATAATGACCTTTTCTATTACAGTAATTACAACATGCAAAAGGATTTGATATATGCACAGAATGCTGGAAATAATTCAAATATGACTTACCTCCTACTTTCTTTTTACCTTTCCTTCTATCTGTTTTTGGATCATATCCAATACCAGATCGGTCATTTACAAATCGTTGTTCTTTTAAAATCACACTTAGCATCTCACTTCCTTTGGTAAATTTTTCAAGAGTTTTTGTGAGATCAATGTTTTTCTTTTTCAACAAGGAACAATTTTCACAATTCTTTTCTAAACTTTCTTTAAGTTTAATTTCAAGAACTTTGTTTTTCTTTTTGAAAACAATTAATTCTTTAACTACTTTGATGAATTCAGAATGTAAAGCATTATATTCAGAGAGTAATTCATCATAGGTAGGTTCAGAATCATTTACCTCTTCTTCTGTCTCTTCTTGAGCAACAAGACATATATTGGCTACTTCTTCTTCATCACTTTCTTCGTCAGAGGAACTATCTCCCCATATAGCAGATACAAAGGCCTTCTTTTTGTTAAAGAATTTGCCTTTTCTCTTTTCTTTGCTCTTTTGATTCAGTTCTGGACATTCTGATTTGATATGTCCTGGTTTTCCACATTCGTAGCAAATGATATGGTCTTTGCTGCTAGTTCCTCCTTTTTGAAAGTGTTTGAAGCCTTGACCTTTCTTGTAGAACTTTCTGAATCGTTTTATGATTAAGCCCATTTCATCATCATCAAACTCCTCATCTTCATCTTGATTTTCTTCTTTTACTTTTAGTGCTAGACCTTTCTTTCTTTTGTCACCGATGTCATCTAGTTCCCGTTTGAACTTTAATTTGCTTTCATATTCAGAAAGGCTTCCAAATAGAGAAGCAACTGATCTCATTGATTCTCCTTTTGCCTCTTCTATCGCAGTGACTTTGGCCTCCCACTCTTTAGAAAGAATATTCAAAATCTTTCGTACTTGGGTATTTTGATCATAGACTTTACCAAGTGCTGCAAGTTGATTAACAAGATGAGTATATCTAAGTTCGAATTCAGAAATTGACTCACCTGATTTCATTCGAAGTATATCAAATTCAGTGATCAAGGTGTTGATTCGATTTTCCTTTATTCCCGAAGTTCCTTCATGAGCTATTTCCAGAACTTCCCACATTTCCTTTGCTGTTGGAAATGTGCAAATTCTGAAGTATTCATTTTGACTCAAAGAACTTTGTAACATCAGAATTGCCTTGCTGTTGAGAGTGATAAGTTTCTTGTTATTCTCATCATATTCCGCTGGCGTCTTTGGAATTTTTTGAGAATCTACAGTCTTTGTAGGTTGATAGTTTCCACTCTCAATTACATCCCATAGCCCATATTCAGTAGCCATCACGAACACTCTGAATTTTGCTTTCCAGAAAGAAAAGTGTTCTCCATTGAAACCGGGAGGTCTAGTGATGGATGCTCCGTCGGGAAGAATTCCTTCACCCATGCTTGCCATTGGATCCTTCTTAGGCTGTTAAACCTTAACAAGAAGACCTAGGCTCTGATACCAAATGTTAGAACAAGTGTTTCACCCAAGAGGGGGGTGAATTGGGTGAAACTAAATATTTCTTCGGAAATATAAAACTTGACAATGAAATTAAAACAGTAAGGAGTAAGGAGAAATATCACCGAAGTGTACACCGAGAGTTATACTGGTTCGGCCACAACCACTTTGACCTACGTCCAGTCCTCAGAGCTTCTCTGAGAGTTTCACTATAACTTCCAAGATTCAGTGGGTTCTTGGCACCTCAGTACAAGCAAGTTCCTTCACCTGGACACTCGCTCCCCCTTACAAGTTGTAATACAATCCCAACTCAAGGTTCCACAACCTCAAGTTATCTCAATAACAAATATTGAGTTTGAATGAAATATCTCTTTTACAGAGTGAATAAGAATCACTGAAGCATAGAAATATAATTTCAACGTGAAAACAGAGCAATGAACTTGATAATTCATTTGTGTATGTTCTTGATGTTGATTCTCTGTTTGGATGTTCCCATATATATAGATATGTTGGTGATGACCGTTGGAATAATTTCTTTCATCCGTTGGAGAGTGCGCAGCCACTATTGACTTTTCAAGTTTTTGAAAAATATCCGTTGGCGGTGGTTGGCATTTGAACGTTTGATTTGACTTCCCTTTCTTGATATGATTCCTTCATTGTTTATCTGTAAATATGCTAGAAATACTAATACAATGAAAGATTAATCATATAGGAAACAATTTAATGAACGTTTGAATGATTTCTAAATTTCTGGGTAAGCTTACTCGAGTAACTACTCGAGTATTACTTGAAGATTACTCGAGTACTTACTCGAGTATCATCGGGAAATCTTTGATCAACTGCAAGTCAATGAATAAATACAAGATTACTCGGGTAGTGCATGGAATAACCAATTTTCAATCCTTTGGAAATATATGTTTACTCGAGTACCTACTCGAGTAATGCACTCACAACTTTATGAGTTACTCGGGTACCAACTCGAGTAAACCTTCAAATAAACTTTTGGTTACTCGATGCTCTACTCCAGTAATGTTGGCAGGATTTCAAGGCCGAGAGTACTTACCTTATTACTCGGGTACTGACTCAAGTAATGCACTCATTTTTGCATAGGTTACTCGGGTACTACCTCGAGTAAATAAGATTTCTGTACATGACTTACCCTGGTAATGACTTGAGGTTTACCTTGAGAATATTTCTGCATACTCGGGTACTTATTCGAGGAATCCACTTAAAATACAACATTAGATACTTGCATACTAGAGTAAGGACTCGAGAAAAATGAGATAAGATTATATCAAGTTAATCGGGTACCACCTTCAAGTTTTAACTTACCTTAGTGCGTTACTCGAGTAGGTCCTCGAGTAACATTAGCAGTAGTACTAAGTGCCGAGAGCTCCATAATTTCAGAAACAGAGTTACTAGAGTAGCTACTCGAGTATCTTTGGCAACCTGAAAGCAACTGGAAGTTTTTCACATGGTTACTCGAGTAGCGCCTCGAGTAACATTGGCAGGCCGAGAGCAACTCCAAGTTTTTACCTGGTTACTCGAGTAGCTCCTCGAGTAACATTGGCAGGCCGAGAGCACCTTGAAAATACTTACACTATTACTCGAGTACTTACTCGAGTAACGTTGGAAGTTTACTGGAAGTTGTCTCTGGTTACTTCAAGTTTTGTCTCATTACTCGAGTAGCTCCTCGAGTAATGCCTTAGAAAAACTTGCTTTTGATCAAGTTCCTCTGCATTTTCTCTTGGTCTTTCTTCATTACTTCAATGCTTACTTCAAGTGATGCTTGTTCCTGTCATTACTTTGTTCAAATTTGTTTATTAATCATTTCCTTTTCAAACCATTCTTTTGTTATCATCAAAACATGAGATCTAACAATAATTAAAACTCCCAACTAAAATTTATACAAGTGTTTTCTTGGGCAATATTCATTTGGTAAAACTTTACTTTCAAATTGCTCAACTTAACTTCGAGAAAGTCATCACTTTTACCATTTCTATTCTTATTCATATTTATATATATCACGAACATCATAGCTATCGATTTCATTCCTCTCAACGTATTTACACAATTATTCACTTTACATGATAATTTACACAATCACATATTATTGCGTATTAGTCTTCAATTCTTTCTTCACAACTTCCTCTGGCATATCATCATGCACTACTCTTGTGCTCAAATACCTATATGGTTGGGTGAGGGAGGGTGAGATTCGGGAAAATATTAGTAGCAAACATTACCAAAATGCATGCAAGATTAATGCTTAGTGCATGACATGCTTGCCTTACCTAAATTTATGCTCACATAATGACATATTTGCATCCTTAATGCTTCATATTTCATACATGTGGCCATAGCATCAATAGAAACAGAGCTTTAATCATTCATATATGCTATAAATAAACAAGCAAAGTAATCATGCACATCAATACACAAGCCACATATCAATACATGTAAGTTACGTAAGTTTACTACCTTTCCGTATTTATGTCTTCTTCTTGTTTCCTTTTCTTCCAACCACTGAAGTGGCTTGGGAAAACCTTACATTACCTCTTTCCTTACATTTCATGGCCATATATACATAACACATGACTTTGTTAGAGCCATGAAAGCAAGTCATTACTCATGACTTGTTTCTCTTACATAATCTTATAAAACTCTTATGTTATGCCAAATGAGTGTCTAATCTAAGACACATTATGTGTCTCTTGACCCTTATGATTTGGGTATCCATTGTGGTCACATTGGGTTCTAAAACATGTCCCTACTCTTTAGACCCATACTTGTCACAATTTACCTCCAATACCCATATTCGTAGTTCAACCCTAATCTGCCAGAATTGTCACTCAACTTTGACAAATCATAACTTAATCTAGAAATTTCAAATGAGGTGGTTCTAGATCCTATGGAAAGATTTTTAAGTCCTTTTTACATGAAAAATATCATCCACTGCCAATTATAGACTCAAAAGTTCAGAAATCCTCGAACAACAACATTGCCTCAGAATTCATTCCAGATTCAATGCCTAAATTTTGACATATCATAACTTACAATTTAAAAACCCAAATGACACATATTATGTATCAATTTAAAGCTGATGATGTCTACTTTTAACATGAAAAATATTACCACTATAGGAGAAGGTTTGACTACTAAAAAACAATTCACAAGCAACATAACTCGAATCTAGCAAATTTTACTTTAACACTTTAAGTTCCAAAATTAAGGTTTTCTAACCAATCATCCAAAGATTATATCCACAAGCTATTCCTACATAATATTGGCCATAGAATCCATTTCTAACATCAAATTCATCAAAATCCAGCTCTATTCCTGAGAACTAGGGCTGGCCGAATCTAACCCCTATGTAACCCAAGTTGCGTTTTTCCAATTTCAACCTCAAAACATGTGATTAATCATCATCAAACCTCATTTAACATCATATTCATCATCAAACACCCATTAAAGCTCAAAATCACCCTCTTGGTTGAAACCCTAGGGTCCTATAACTTCAAAAATATTCAGCAAAATATCAAAATGTTATACTCAAATCAAAGCTTATGATTACCTCTATGCGATTATCCGATTAGTTCTTGATTTCGGTAGTACTTCCACCATCAACGTGACACCAAACACCTCTAATCATAAATCTAGAACCATAAAATTGTAGCTTTCGATGAGTAGAAGATCGACTCAGGAGCTCAAGAACACTCAAACTTCTCTCCTCTCTCTTTTCTTCTTGAATTTTTCTTATTTGTATTCTATTTTTGAGGGGAAGCATGAAATTAATAAGGTGTGGGGGTACTGAATGCTCCTTTAATTACATATGTCAAGGGCATAAATATCCAGGGTGCCTAGTGCTCTTTTTTGGAAATTATCGTGTATCTGGCGATTTGGTGTACCGGATGCTCTTTCTTGAGATTGAAGGGTACCCAATGCACCTTCATAAATTTTGTCTCCCCTTCCCCTCTATTATGGTTGACCGACTTCATTGGCTAGGGAAGATGAGGCGTAATGAATTCATTCGGCTTCTGATACAACTAGCATGAACTCCCCCGAGCATTGCGCGGGGAGCAGATGTTTTTGGCAATAACAAAACCATCATTCTACACTATCATCTACTACATATGAGTTTTAGTCAGGTATACACAGTGTGGTACAAGTACAAATAGTTCGAAGCCATCAATTGAAGACAGTTACTAAGAGGATTACCATGCAAATAATCTATTAGCGGACTTTTATGTAATGTAGTACAAGTTATTGAGCAATATGCTCATGTCAAATGCTTTCCATAAGCCTATTAAACTTGCGTGGGTTTATATGAGGCCTTTAATATTGGACACCAAATTTGCAAGATTCTTTGTAAAGGCTAAAACAATAGAAGTTCACTACTACACCACATGTTCACACATTGGCGGGAAAGAACATAACATATGAGCAGTCAATAAAGGGAAAGTACATCTAGTCTTCAACTACAAACCGAAGTAGACGGAAAAAAAGCCAATGTCACAGTAAATGCTACAATTGAAATACAATCAACTATGTAAATTCCTAAACACTTCCTTGTACACCACATTTGATGTGGTCCTACTCGTACCATCTGCATTAGTAGGGACATATAATTTCAATCCATCCATGCTTCTCACCCTTGATAATGCAACATATAATTGCCCATGTGTGAACACTGGTTTGGAAAGATATACTCCAACATGACGAAGAGATTGGCCTTGACTTTTGTTGATAGTCATTGCAAAGCTCAAAGTAATTGGGAATTGTCTCCTTCTCATATGAAAAGGCCATCTACTTTCAGAAGGATTCATGTCCATCCTATGGATTAACACCTTTTGATTAGGGTTTGCACCATTCAATGTAATTGCTTCAATGACATTCTTGCCAAGCTTAGATATACATAGCCGAGTTCCATTGCATAAGCCTGTTGCTTGATCTATATTCCTTAATAGCATAACAGGAGCTCCTACCTTTAATAGAAGCTTGTGAGGTGGCAAACCCGAGCTATTAATAGTGTTCAAGAACTCTGTTGTGTACAAATTATCAAAGCTGTCGCTGTCATCTATAGATTTACACACAGTGTCGCAACTTAGAAATTCATGAGCATCACCAGGCAATAAAGAACACATGTACTCGTTAATCGAATTGACTGCTTGTATGGTAGGTGCTAGTATTGCCCTGTCATTGAAGTAGTCATTGTTGAAAAGGTTATCTTCTAAATTTGCATATGTAGATGCAACAATAGCCTCAATTGGATTTGGAGATTCTGGTAGTAGAAATGGTTCTGGAATTTCAATAATATACTCACCATCATGTGATTCACCTATCTTCCTATCGCCTACATCTAAAAGCCACTTACTAAACCACTCCAATTGGTTGACGTCGGTAGTTGAAGATCCAGTTGCCAACCTCATGTTTTTTTGTCAAATTGAAGATAGTGCAATGATCCCATAAAATAGAAGAGCTAATGCATGCATTAACAATTGTAGCCCTTGTGCCTTTTGGTATTACTGGAAGTATTTGTCGAAAATCCCCACCCATAAGAATGCATTTCCTACCAAATGGTAAATCACAATGCATAATATCCTTTAAAGAACGGTCAAATGCTTCAATGCAATATCGCTGCACCATTGGAGCTTCATCCCATATGATTAACTTTGTGCTAACAATTAAGTTTGCAAGTGCAGAGTTTTGCCTAATTGAGCACATTGAGTACTCAGTTATCTGTATAGGAATTCCAAAGCGTGAATGAGCTGTCCTACCTGAAGGAAGTAAAGTTGCTGCAATGCCACTTGATGCTACTGTCAATACAATTTGTCCTCTACCACGTAATGTAGACGTCAATGCATTCCATAAGAATGTTTTCCCTGTGCCACCATAACCATGAACAAAGAAGAAGCCTCCAGTAGGTGAATCGAATGAGCTCAAAACACGATCAAATATATTTTTCTGCTCATCAGTAAGAGAATTTGTCAATCGTGTAGCTTCAAATTGAAGAGAAATTCGATCATAGCTTAATTCTTGTAGAATCAGATTATTTGTGACATCAATGGTTGATGTTTCATCAGGAATTGGGAGGCTAGGGTAGTCATTGAGGCTCTTCCCATTGTCCCTAAGCAACAAATCAATCGCTTTAAGTCCAGCTTGTTCTTTGACATAATCTGATACAGCACAACCTATAACAATATATGAAATCATTAAAATAATGTAAATAGTTCCAGCATTGGAATAGATGACTATGTCATTAAGGCTAAGAATTAAATAGCATACTGGAATAATTAGGATGATCATGTGGTATATATAATAAGTCCTCTGAGAGGAGCTTCGAGCATTGCTTCCACACAGACTCCGGATGTTGTAAGCAACTACATAAAAGCATCGTCACAAAAAGTTTCCTTAATGAATAGCCACTTGCCCACGTAGCTGCCTCTTCAATAGCATTTATATATTCCTTATCATCATCCAACAAACCTAAGGCATCACATGCTGCCTTGAATGTGTCATACGTCACTCCCCTAATAGTCTTGATCTCATCAAATGATCTTGGCCCTCGTACTTTTGTAAGCAAAATTCGAAGGTAGTACAACTCTCCAGAGCTTGGACTTGCATTTGCAATCCTACCAATAGCAAATCCTTTTTGCCTTCGATTCCATCTTCTCTCATTCCTTAAATACACATAATGTTGGGGGAACTCCGCATATGTAAGCCGAGCAGCAAAAACGTCATCGTCATTCATTTTCATCCATGACAAGAATTGTGATTCACATACCCTTGGGTTGTCCAACAATTCTGAGACATCATCAGTATTGCTGTAAATCACATATTGTTGATTTGGTAGGTGGAAGCTTAGTCGTTCAACTGAAGGAAATTTGTGGTGAATTTCGAAGCCAAATATTCGCCATGCAGCTTCACAAGCAGATATGTATCTAAAGTTATAATATTGCTTAATCTCATCAACTATTGCCTCACCTTTTCCTTTCCCATTATTGTCAAATATCCCAGCAACAACTCTATCATTCCCTTTACTTATGTACTTGAATAAGTACTTTATGGCAGTAGACTGATTGCACTTTTCAACATTAATATGACCTTGAAAGATAGAAAGTAGCTCTGGATTGTGTGGGACTATGAAACGGTTGTCTAATGGTATGCCTTTCACTTCAATAATCCTACCATCATCTCTTCGGCGGTAAGTAGGATAACCATCATCGTCAATAGATGTACTTTCATTGAACTTCTTTGGGAAATGCTTGCTGCACTTGTTATCCTTCATGCATGGTGACTTACGATTGCTTCTACCGCATGGACCATGAATCATAAACTTTTTAACCAACTCATATAATAAAGGTGACGTATTGTTGTCTGGAATTTCTGCCGTGATCACTTTGTCTATGGCTTCCGAGGTTGTGATCTTATCATATTTCTCAAGAAAAAGAAAAATGTGAGCATGCGGTAAGCCTCGCTTTTGGAACTCGATTGTATAGACTTCTGCACATTCAATATGGAAAAATGTCAGCATGTAAGTGATACAGTATTTGTTCCTTAATGAGCAAAATATGAATTACCAGAAAATATTTCATATGGGAAAAAAAACAAACCTGCACGTACAGTACCAAATATTTTCTTCTCTTTTATAAACTTCATTAGTGATTGCAACTTTATCTTGAAAATTCTTGAGAGAATATCAGGTCTATCTGACGCATTGACTGAATGACGTTTACAAAACCTTGTAATTTCAGGCCATACTGGATTGCAAGTGAAGGTTACAAATATGTCTGGATATCCAGCCCAGCGACATATGGCCATAGCATCTTGGTAATTTTGAATCATGTATCTAGCACCACCAGTAAATGTAGATGGTAGTATGATCCTTTTTCCAGTTGACGTAGCATCAGTTTCACCTCTGATTACAGCCTCAGATAAACCTTAGTACAGATCAGCCCTAAGTTCTTTCTGGTGTGTTCTAACCCAAATTAATCTTTGGGCTTCAATCATTGTGTATCCATCAACTATGAATTGTTGCAGCAATCTAGAGGCATTAAGCAATGTAGAGATTTCATTGTCTCTGTACATTAACCTGTATGCAAAGAATTCTCTCATGCTAAGCCTCTTTCTTTTCTTTGTTGTACTAAGAGTTGCTTCTCTATGTAGAATGTCATCCCTATAGCCATCTTCACCATGAGGGAATAAAATAGGATATTGAAGGGGTAGGTAAGAAGGATGCAACTCGTGGATACGCTCTGGGTAGCCTGAATGTTTCCTAACAATTATGTCCCTTACATTGAATGACATGTCAATGTCACCAGGAATTAATGCAGCAACTTCTGACGCGGTTGGCACATTGTAAGTCCGACCATCACGTTGTCTTGTGCTAAGCAAGCATAGCTTCATGTCAATAGAACTCTGGTTTTTTAACTGCGCAGATGCATAGCGATACTGTTTCACAAGAGGATTCACTTCATCCAACATGTTTTTGATATAATCCACAATTTTTTCACAGATTGTTGAATCTTTTTTATGGTTGCTGAAACAATATCAAATGTAAGTGTTATAAAATAATCATCCCATATTGGTTCAACAAAGAAATAAGTTGAGTGAATTACCTGACCGCATCAATTCGATTCCGCACTTCATTTTCAGTATCATAAATGTACAACTGAGAGTATACTGGACGTGAACCTTCAGGAGGTAGTAAGCTGCCTATGCTATGGTGGTTCTGGCCTGACAAGACAAAACAGTACGGACCACCGCCTGAGTTCTTCGAATGATCAATCTTTCCTCCCATAGATGTGAATGAGAACATGTTGTTATATTGTCTTATATTTGCATAGAAGTTTCTTGCCTCCAAATCATTCTTGTCAAAGAATAGTCTTTGTAGTAGTTCTGGAGGTGTCTTCAATCCTGGTAGCTCAACCTTACCATGTAGGCAACACATGAAGAAGGAAGTAGGAACTCTTTTCTTGCTGTCCTTTTTGGGTCTTTCATTATACCAAAATGAAGCATGGCAGTATTTGCAAATATATATGGGATCACCTTCATCTATATAAGACACTGTAAATCAAAGAGAGATTCATACTTTCTTGTTAGTATGTCTTTTCAATATTATATGTACAGACTGTATTTCCACTGCATATACGAACTTCATTTCAGTATAATTAAGCTGAAATGTAGAGAGTAAGTATATATAAATGGCCTTAGAAGCTAAAGTGGGAAAGGCTATATGCAGTATGACAGTCAAAGAAATTGCAATAATGTGTTTAAACAACATTACCTTCACTTTCTATAGATCCAGATGCAAATTTGTCCCTACCACCATTTGTAGCCATAATATGATCTTCCATCATATTGCACTCTTCTTCTGTATGAAGATATTATTGGGTTTTCAATATATGGCAACTAATTGAATCTTTATGTCATTTTAACAAAAATCAAAGTTAGATAAGAAGGTACCAGACTCTTCATCTGAACTTGAGGACAAATCCCTACGGATGAGATCCTCATCCACATGGACGTTAATTTGAATATCTTTGTAATGTTTTCCATCGACTGCCATACAAATGAACTCAAGCCAATTATCACAATTTTAAGTTCATTTTAATCAAATACAACACAGCGCTGCACAGAAAGGTTTTTTTTTACATGGCAGGGTATGCATCATAATTATGACATAAGAACAAATAAAAAAGGCCTTCATATAAATACCTGTATAAAATGGTGCCTTCGGTTTCACAAAAATACCCGGATGATGAGGCATACTGTCGAGACATGGTTGGAACAGTTGGCTGGAATTATTGATCATATGTTCATTGGCTACGCAAACATAAAAAATAGAACAAATTTAAATGGGATGCCATAATGATGATTTCAGAGCCGTATGAAACAATATATATTACAAGTATGACAAGGTAACCTGAACCAGTATTGATATTGGATAATCCTATTGTTGATGCTGAATTCATAGTGACTTTGCTGCATCTTCTCTTCGTAGCTTTTATTTCTGAATCATTGTTAGTTCTTAAATGTGTTGCCAATATATCACTTTTGCGGGATGATGTGTGTTCAACCAGTGTTTGGATGACATCTTTGTTATTTCCTTTTTGGTTCTGGTCTTTGTAGGAATGACCTGGAGATAGTAATAATTTTGCTCAAGTTTTGTCCCAAATAACAAACATATTAACTTCCTAGCATGAAACTAAAGTTAACAGCATATTCATTTGTATAAAGCTGCTTAGTTTCTGAAACAGCTAACATTGTTATTTTGCATATATTGGGTTGATGTGTTGTACGTAATACAATTGGTAAGGTGAACTTTAGTGAATATCACTAATCTAAGTCGCAATGTATCCAAAGTTGAAGCAAAAGGTGGTTGAAGTGCGTTAATAAACCCTATATGAAGCCATGAAGTTAAAAACAACAATAAAGTTAAAACTGAAATGAAGCTTTTTGACTATTTGTGGCTGCATAAAAACATGAGTCCAATCAATCCGACAACCACAATGGACATTAGTATTTCAATCATACATCTTTTATTCTTGATATGCCAACCAATATCCCACATCTTCAAAGAAATTAATGCAAACACATAGCTTACCTGGTTTATTGTTGACCTTTTTTTTTTTGCATTGTTGATGTTCTGATCTCATATTGCTTTTCACTGACAGATTTTGGTTGTCCATTTTCAGGATCCATATTACTCATGAGGCCCTTCAGTCTAGCACTTTTGCGCTTGAACACTTGGTCTAAGGTTCTTCAAAAAAGTTGGAATGGGACTCAGACCTCTTTCCTTTTGACAAATTGTTACCTGGTATATACGCAGATATTAAAAAAAAAAGAAATAGCATCTGGTGATATGAAAGGAAAACCATTTAAACCAATGGTAAAATAAAACCTGTAGAAGGAGCACTTGGAAAACGATTCTCAAGGTTTGCAGCCACATGAGTCAAATCCTGCAAAATGCCTCGGCCTTTTCTCTGTTTGCGTGCATCAAGGAAGGGCTGTGGGGAAATAACTGTGGACGGTTGTGTGTTCATGTCGGATTCACTCCTTCCAAACTGTATAACAGGTTGACTTCCAGCATATGCCTTAAAATAAGAAGGTGTTGAAGAACTCATTTTCCAGCAACTAACCTGACCAGATAATGAAGCCTACTATTATGTATGAAAGATAAATCAATCTCCATAGCAAAATAAATGTAATATAAATAAAAAATTAAGAAAGAGAGTTTCTGTCATATAAGAATCATTTTTGTATTACCTTTCAAGCTGTAAGTATTGGCGGTTTGAGTATCATGAGGAGTAGACATTAAGGTAGTTCTCCCACTTTGGCTTGCATTGTGAGGGATGAATTGAGAATAGGTATTTCTTTCTGTTTGCTACAATTTATGGTCAACTTCCAGCTAGTATAGTTCCCCGTTTCTGCTATGAGGTATTTACCCGCTGACCATGATACTTTTATGCTGCCAACTGTCAGGAATTAGAAAAGAGAGACTGACACTTTTATGCTGCCAATTTCCAGCATGCCATACAGACTTTGTAGTTTTTCCGTTGGGTCACTTTCAATTGGACGAAGTTAAATGGTATGAATTTATTTAAATATCCACACATCGTAGTGACTTGTAATAAGGTACAAGTAAAATGTGGTCAAGATTATATAACATGATTAGCTTAAGAAATTTGTCAACGTGTACCTTAAATTTGTGTCCTTAAAATGTTAAAATTTCTGGTGCCAAGCGATCATACAGCATTTGATGGCATCTAAATTGTCGCTCAAGATAAGATGAAAGAGGACAGCATGTGATAGAAGATTTAAAGTAGTCATATGTAGAAAACAAAGGTCATCAATCTATCGGTGTCACTGACTAAACACTAATTTGGTACTTCTATTTTTTGTTTGTGTCTCCGTTCAGTTTATAACCTTCTTTAATATTGAGAACTGCGAGATCGTTGATGCCGGTGGTTATGCACTTCGGAGAAGATGTGTATGTATTATGTTATGAGTGAGAAGGCAAGGAAACTTCAAAATATACAAGGATAAATATATGAAACACTACACTATTATTATTCACATTAGTTAATGAGGTCTTCGCACTGAGGTTTTCACATTAGTTATCTATGGAAGGCATTCATCACCTGCACATCTTCATATTTGTTCTAGCCGTGGTCCATGTAACCTACTGTGTTCTGACTGTTATCTTAGACATATACAGCATAAACGATCCATGCCCATACTTTACTTTCGTTAATAATAGTTCATCTATTGTTGTATGGATACATCAGTGGAAGCACTGGGAGGACACAATTGCTAAGGAGAACTAAGAGGCATGCGGAGGTAAAGTGATTTGGTCTGCTATTATGATCTGCTCTGATGGGTTGGTTGGCACGTTGTTCATTAGTTAATTAAGATATGAAATTAGAATGGATAATGGTGTATGCACATTGTTCATGATAAGTTGGACCACTGTCTTTTGTTTTCAACCAGTTGGTGCCTTCAAGTGAATTCTTGATTTTGACTTGAAACATGGTAAATTATATATCATCGGAAAGCCCTCATTATCTACATTCCAATGCAACAAGAATCAGCTCCAAACTCGTTGTGTATAGAAAGTTATGATCCAAAGAGTATCTACTGTTCTTAGACAATCTCTAAAATCACGAGCAGCAACTTCCAGATGGTATAGCTATTAGAATATAACCTCAAATATGTCAAATGACCTATCCATGGAAAGCTCTTTGAGTCTTCTTTCATATGGCACCGGTTTCGTCTCAATTTGATATGTATTTTGAGAGTTATGTCCAAAATACCAAAACTGTCCGGGAATATGACGCTGATTCATGTATCAACTTTCGAAGCTTATATCTCTCTCATCTGAACTCCTTTGAATGTGATCTTGGTGTCCATAGTTCGTGTTGAAAGTCTAGTTTCATATTCCACCGGTTTCATCTCAATCTAAGTTGTGGTTTGGGAGATATGACCAAATTACTGAACATCGCCCATATTGAAAGAAACAGAGTTTGTTGCGTTATTCGAATAGCACATCTTGTATTCAAATAGTGGATGTACTATTCGAATAGTATTCATACTATTCGAATAATAAGATGTGAAAAAACCTTTAAACGAATAAAGTAATATTCTGATAATAATTATACTATTCGAATAGTTATACTATTATCCGGATAATGCATTTGGAACTCACTTTAGGAAATATAAGCACTAATCGAATAACGTGCAAGCTATTCGAATACTTTAAGTTCAGAAAAACTTTCAATTGTCATATTAGTTCATACTATTCGAATAGTCAAGGACTATTTGAATAATACAACTATTTATCAGTGTATCATTATTCGAATAGCGTATGCATTATCATGATAATTATTTGACTATTCGAATTATCTGAGGCTTATCAGAATAATAGCTAATAGAAACTGAGTTCGAAATCACAATGACTATTCGGATAGTGCCTTGACTATTTGAATACTTTTTCACTTAAATTATTTTCAGAAACATTTGTTAAGCATACTATTCGAATAACAATTTGACTATTCGAATAATCGTCAGTGTTAAATCACATGAATCTTTTCAACCCAACTTGATATCTTCTCTTTTTGCTTGACTAATCTACAAGATATTTCACATTAAACATAGTAGTTAGTCAACGTAGGAGATAAATACATTATGTAAACTTTTTGCTCTCAATAATTAATATCTATATTTGACATCATCAAAACTAATCATATCCAACATGTATAAGTAGCATAAATGAGTGCATAATCACACTGAGCAAATGTTTTTAGGAATAATGTTCAACAATTGGCCAAGGCAAGTCGGTTCAGAAAGCACTAATGACAGTGAACTTCAATTCTGATAACATAACGTGGAAGGTGGGGATGGCCAATTACAATGTCCCATCGAATTAATGTTAGGATTCCAATAACAGTTTGTTATATATTAAAAGTGTGGTGGTATATACTGTGTATATTGTTTATTTGGTATAAAGACGGGATCTAGATTAGTTCAATATTTTGGGTTCTTTTGGTGTTTTCAATGCCAGCCAGCATCCTGTCATATCAAAGTAGTAAGATTAAAGTGATAGTTGGTGCTTACATGAGTAAAGAACTTTTGTCGTGGCAAATCCAAAGTGAAACTGAAACTGGAATTAAAGTAGACGAGGACAACTGAAATTGACAACAGACAAAATACAAGCTAAGAAATAACAGAACAAAATGCAGGAGCAATGAAATTAAAAGTAAAACAGATAGGTGGGAAAAAGAAAAGCTACAGCTAGTAATGATGCTGGTGTTAATTAAGTTAATCAACATCCAACATGAAGAGCATATCCTAATTTTTTTAATTGACGTTGTTAAACTTCTGATTGATGCTAAACAGAACTACTTCTCCTTCTTAATAACTTTCAACAGCCTGTCATCAACAGCAATAGGTGGGCATGGCTGAGGTGGTTGAGTTCCTGATGTGGATTCAGCTGCAATCACATTCCTCTTTGAAAAGGTCTTCCGTTTGCCTTTTGTAGGGGCAGCAGGAATGTCCTTCACAACTTCTGGCAGAGACAAATTGGGTTTTATAGCACTTGCCTCTATAGCACTTGCCTTATCTTGTGGTTCAGCTACTGGGGTAATACTGGCAACCACATCACCATCCACTTCAGAAGTAGCCTCAGCAGATGAAGGCTGAGATCAAAAAACGTATATTAGCATATATCCCATAATTAAAGTGTAACATTAATTTCATTACATTAATGATTAAGTATTAAGTATTAAGTAATTAAGTAAAACAATATATACCACCAGATACACATGACAAACATGGTGTCATATACCTGGGTGACTTGATTAGCTATGCTCTCAGCTTGATCCCCATCCTAAATATATACACAATACCATGAAAGAGATTAAGTATGTACATTGACTTCCAAACATAAGAATCAATAAGAACAGTTAATTACCTCAGTAACCACACCATTGAATTCATTTGTCAAATCCTCACATATGGTATACTGAAGGACGCTTATACTTGAACCTGTGTGCTTGTAGTTGAAGTCATTCAGCTTTAACTTAAGCATCATGGTTTTGCCAACAGCAATGTCACACTCATCAGGAAAGTCATACTCACGGCTATCCTAAAAAAGACATGAATGACTTAATTACATTTACAATTACATACAGAAGATCATTATGGATGGTGTAGAATTTATAATGACTATCATGCCTCTTTCAGCATTGCCTTTAGTTCAGCTGCACTCTTCCCAAGCAATTCCATACCAAGCTTGTCCCAGAAAACCACAGAAGCATTACCTGACTTATCAATAACAGTGTAGTGCACCTTAATCCTGCACACAGAAACCAATCTTATCATCTTATCAGATGTATAATAAACAGTAGAGGAACTTCTGGATGCATGGACATCATCAACTTTACTTTGGCACAACTAACTCTGGCTTCTTTTTACATCCAGCACACATGAATGATTCAGCCTTTTCTCTGAGCTTGGATGAGCACTTGCCACAGCCATCATACACCCATCCATGTCGGGTATCCAATTTTTGAACAGAACAAATGATGACAAAGGGTTGTCCCTGGTACATTAAATTATAAAAACATCAATTAGAAGACAGAATTGAAGAAATCCATCACAAACTGACATAGGTGTTATCCTTTCGGTCTTCAAAGAATGTATTATGCATACAATCTTTTGATCAGGAATCTGTGATATCAAGATCCTGTTATTGTTCATTAAAATGCTGGAATTAGATTGTTGGCTTGACTGGTATGGCTAAAGTTGACTAATAGTAGGTGTGGCAAATTCCTCATCAGTTTTGGCCCTAGCACATTCAAACCAGACATGACAACAGATGCATCAGATACAACTACAAAAGATAAAAATGTGGAAGAAGAAGTCAAATTGCATGCAAGTACCATACCTTGCAATCATGTCTTTAACTTCTTGGAGAGCAGGATTGAAGAAAACTCTTGTTGCACTAAATGAGCTACACACTTGTGGCCTGCCTGTACAACAGAAACAAAAGACAATCATTGACCTAACCAACTCAATGTAAAAGCATATACGAATATAATGGTCCCTGCAGTGGAAAACTGAGGAGCTGATATAATTTCAGTATGAGGAAGATAATACAACTACCTTCCTCCGAAAAAGCAATCCTAACAAGATTTAAAACAACAACAACAGGTGTTTCCATATTTTGCAACTGTGACATATAAGTATTGGTTGAACATTCATCAAATAAGACACATTCAATATCATTGTTCCTGTGGAGAATAGAAACCGAAATTAGTTTTCAGTTAAGTATGTTTCAACAGAAGCAAAGACATAAATAATGAAATGCACACAAATACATACTCAACATCTGTTAGAAGCATTCTCAACTTGTTCTTGGTCTCATTCTCCCTTCGGAATTCTTCCAATACTCCAATTGATCTCTCAAAGGCAATAACATCTGCAGCATGCTTAATAGGTGAAAATTACGAAGACAAAAGAACACATGTAGAAATAAATTACAAATGACTAAGTGATAATCATATAAACTGCTGGGGAACAAATTTACCAATTAAGTACTCAGCAAAGTCCCTTTCTTGACTTTTCAGAATGTCAGCTATTGGGAAAAAGTTGTAAGCATGCATAGGTATATTGGCATCTTGGGGCTTCACAAAAGTTTGCTGGGTGAAGTTAATCTTGAATTGGTGCTTGGTGGCTTTGTACTGACTCGAATTTTGGGAAACCACAAAGTTTGCAATGAAATAAGTCTGCCCTTCACAAATGCATTTGCGAAATCTGTCATGCTCATTTTTAGGGATCACGCTGGCCTGAATTTTGTTTCCCTAACCAATGAAAACATGACAAAGTATTAATTGTTAATGTGCAAAGTCATCAAGCATGAACTGCTGTAACAGATACTAATCAATTTTCAAAGCTGAATCCAGGTATCTATGTATGATGGAGAGATTTAATACTTACTTCATCATCAACCAATACCATGGTAATGCAGAACAACTGAGATGGAGAAGCCTTTGGGTACACATTCCACTTTCTGAAAACTCTAACAACAATACTCCATCTATCAGTGCCATCATGTAAATCCTTTAGTAATGAAGTACGGGCCATGGCAGATTGAACAATAGAGAATGGTGAAGTAGGAAACCTTCAAGAGAAAACTTTGAAGGATCTAAGTTGAATTGAAGATGGTAGACTTATATTCTTGTGGCTTCTGGAATCTTAATTTATAGGGGAATTATGCTGAACAACATGAATGATGGCGCCAACATAAGAAATTGTGTTCTAAAGTCAAAAATTTGAAGGTTTCTGATTTTTGCCTCCAAGGAATTACCAGTTTTTTCCCACTGTGTTGAATTGAATTTGAATTTCTATGCGATTGAATGGTGTTTGGCGCCAAAAAATAGTCATAAGGATTGAAATTTGGATTTGAACTATTGCCTGATGGACAATAGTGACAGATGAACGTAAATGGAATTCTGGAAAAACTGAATTAAAGAAGTTTATGTCATATTGAAAGTAAACATTCACAAGGAAGGGCCTGTCCCACTACAAAGACATCTCAAGAATAGGTTTTTTCCTTGAGCAACCTTGGTCAACGTGAATGGAAGTTGATAGCACATTGCCTAATATAAGGCTGCATTGAGCCTGTAACATCTCTATATATTAGGCTAACTTATATGAATAGGTCTGACATCATTATTTCTAAAATCGGTTGATCTCCAAATATGGAAGATGCTGTTACAGCTGCAAAAAAAGATGGATAATGTGGCATTGAAAAAGTCAAATATAGCAAGCAGGAGCATGTTAGCAGTGTCACAGGCCCTTCATAGTGTTTTCATAGTTCTTGTATTTGAGGGCATGCTAGCTATCTTCCTCAGAATACATGCATGCCTTTGGACAGAAAATGAACTACCATCCTAATATATGACACAAGCAATCTGAAAGTCATTTCAGATGCAGCATGAAATGTAGAAACTATACAAAAACAACCTGATCTTTCTGACACAGCCTTTGAACCAGCGGATATCAATGAAAACACAATGGAGCGCCTGTGACACTGCTAAGACATATGGGAAGAAGATTTTACCCTACACCCATGAAGGGCAACGTGGATGGAAGGGGATAGCACATTGACTGATATAAGACATCATTGATTCTGAAAGATCTATATATCCTATCCTTACATATATGAATAGCTCTCAGATTGAAGTTTACATGGAATTAAAATACTGAGAAAAAATATTGTGCTGTTAGCGACTTTCTTAGCTATTTTTTTGTGTCTCCTAGCAAGGTCCTAAATAAGGCATGTGATTTAGAAGATAATAATCAATATGTCTGAAAAATGTGTTTTCTGTATGTAAAATTTAATTGGTAGCACAACTTGAGCAGAAGGATTATTTAATTGAATCTAATTGAAACCAATGAATCCAAAGCTGTTTCTACTTTGTTCTGATCTATATGTAACAGTCTTCTACTACCCATGGGCCGAAGGCACATACATGACACAGCTGAACCAATGTTTTTATTTTCCTAACATGTCTTTATTTGCCTGCAATAGATGTACCCCTAAATACATACTTATGCAGTCATGATGCATTGAGTTTAAGTATACCAAAGCAGGAGAATTCAGAATTTACATGTTTATGGAAGGTGCTGCGTTTGAGGTTATGATAGCTGTTTTCAATGCTAATACATACCAGCCTACAGACAGCAAAGGAGCTGTATACTTTCCTTATATGAATCTGTCCATGTCTGCATAAAGGAACCTGCAGAAAAGTGAAGACATGTTTTAGCATTGGCACCTGACCTAAATACACAGTCATGATGAATTGAGCTTAAGTATACCAAAAAGCAGGAGAAATCAGAATTTACATGTTAATGGAAGGTGCTGCCTTTGAGGTTATACAATTAGTTTTGACTGCTAATACATACCAGCCTACAGACAGAAAAAGAAGCTGTATACTTTCCTGAAATGAATCTGTCCATGTCTGCATAATTGAACCTGCAGAAAAGTGAAGACATGTTTTAGCATTGGAATCTGACATTTTCTTGAATGAATACCATCTTTTCCAAATGACAGCGACGTGTCACTGCAACATTTCTGCATAAAGTCATGCGTCCTTTATTACTCTGGTCAACCTTAATGTATAACCAACTGAGTTTAAGGTATTTCTTTGTTCCCCTCTGCAAAACAGGTCAGACTTTTATAACACATTTCGAGTAATACATGTCTGCTGCATAGTTAATCCATATAACACATAAATGGCATCAGTAAAAAAAAATGGGGACGAAAAGTTAAATGCTGACAGCTAACCTCATTAACCAGTAAGCAATACCCATCAGTTAGATGAATGTGATGGATTTGATCAATGTAAATGGAATAATGATTTTTCGTTCTACTTCATATATTTGTTATAAAAGGATTCTAATGCAAAGAGCATGAAGTGATCATCAACTTCTACTCATCACAAACGCTTCATAGGGAAAATAATGAGTGCTTTCCAACCATTTTGTGAGGATGCTTTATACATGAAGCTGCGTTTATGGAGAGAGTGTGGAGCAAGCTCCCTAAGAATAACATGCGGCCCTCTCATTGTTTTTGCCTCCTATGACTATGGTGAGGCAATATGGAGAATTCATGGCATTAGAAGAGGTCAGATTATGGCTGGAACAACTCGTTTTTATTCACCAAGGTACTCCATCTTCCGTTGCATTTATGGAATAATGAGGACTCAAGGATTAGAGAGCATTGATTGGGAAAGAGCAGACACTCATAGCTTCAGCTTCCATGTTGAGTACCTCAGCATTATCAATACATATATGCCATACTTGAGGGTCAAATTCCAATCTGGTCCAGATGAAGCAATCTTCATTCAAAACCTTCTTGGCCACACGTACATGAAAATATGTCCAGTCAGTAGCAGCAATGGAACTAACAATGCCGGGAGCCCATCTGCACTCACTTCTAACATTGTAAACCAACGAAGTGAACATGCTACGGCTTTACCCTCTTCTGCTACACTGGGATTTCAATTGGGGTTCGTAAGTGTTGCAGAAGATTTGTCCAACTAATTATGTGTCTTATATTTTAAGCTGAGTCAGTTTTTTTTTCCATAGGTGAGTTAGTGTCATTAGCTAAGGCATTTGCGTCTTTGCTTGTATTACGAGTTGCAATTAAGTGTTATGGGTTGTTTCATTAATTGCCATGTCTTAGCAAGTCTGAATCAGATGCTTTTGTTTTATTTAGTCACAACTTAAAGTTTTAGTCAGAGTACTGCGTTAGGAACTCATGTCTGAGCAACTCATCATCTTTCTATAAGTCATGTTGTATTAAGTTCGAAGTTTTCAATGATTGTCTTTTGTTTCTTGTTTGCAGTGAGTTAATACTTCATGTTTCGTATGTTATGTAACCATAATGCAACTCTTATTCCATCATATTGTAGTGGTAAACTTTAAACTCTGTTAACCAAGTAATAGAAAGGAAAACTATAAACTTCAAGTTCAAACTGTAAACTCTCTTAACTCAGAAATGGAATACATGTTAAAAACACATCCCCCATAACACAGAAAATCGCACTGCATAATATGCCTCCATGCCTTGAATTTCCCATTGCCTCTCAACCGAAATGAGGTTAAAACAACAACCTAGAACCGCCGCTGAAGCTTGTCATAATATCACCACCTATTTAATGGCCAAAAAATACACTCATTAATGGCAAGGTATTTGGTTTTTGTAATCATAATCATAACAATAACAATAAATCATAGAGGGACCACAAACAAATTACTACCATGAAAGGCTCGAATTGCATACTCAACGACCAACATAGTTCTGGACGTGAGGTGTTGTGCAGTACCAAACGGCAGAGTAGACAGCTGAACCTCGCCATACAAGACACACTTGAACTCTCCACCCCCTTCATCAGTCCTCTTCATCAACACGGAAAGGTCTTTGGACAAAACGACATGAACTAAAGGGGGACGAAGATTGTCTATTGCGTTTACAAACCCACGAACATCTGCAAGTAGAAAGGCAGTACCATTTAAATCTCACTGGTGTACAAGTGACCAAGAAAAAACATACTGGTTAAACTACTTCGTCTGACTTCCTACCGATCAAACTTGCGATTCTCCAAACAGCCTCGTTGAATATCATCCGGTCTACCTTTAGCAGCATGCTAGTCTTCATGGCACCACAATGCAGATCAGGCTTACAAACTGAACTCTGCAATCAGTAAGTGAATATATCAGTCTAAGGTTGAAGATACCAAAAGCAGTAGTTAACTAACCAAGATGTCCTGTTCCACTAAAAAAGGTAAATGGTACCACTGGAAGTTATGATTTCTTACCGGCTTCTCGTCCTGGCAATTAATGAGTTTGCTTGGAGTCCTTGTAACAGCACGCTGTGGATTACCTATAGGACATGATAATTCCTTGAACACTTGAGGAAGGTCATTAAATAACGACACAACATAGAAAGGACTCAAAACACAATATGAACTTGACTAACCGCAACTGTGAATCTTGTACAACCTAAACATAATGTCAGGTTTGCCACCATAGAAGAAACAGTAATTCCGGGAAGTAATCATACTCATGCAGTCCAGGTATCTCTGGAGGAGTGGCTTCATTCCCTGAACAAATGATTATAACTGTTGAGACATGCAAAAGAAGGCATTTAATTTAAGTTCATAAGTAAATGGAACTCCTTGTAAGTATATTGAAACAATATCGCCTACTTCGTCAGACAAAGAACACTGGGTAGGTTAATGGAAATAATGAAATCACCTTCTTAGTATATAAGGACGGTTTGACGAAGGCGGGAAACAGTCCGGTGGTTAGATAGAATTCAAATTTTCACCGAGCTGCATGACTCATTGCTGATGCATCAGCTTGGACCAGAGCCCGAGGTGTGTTATAATTTTTTATTTGAGCCGAGAAAACCTTGTGAACAGTAATCTGAGTGTAGAGCCATGACGAGCCGGTTTGAAGTGTTCGGCTTCGGTGGAGAGGTATTATAGGATAAGTTGATGCTTGGGAAAATTGGGTATGTAGTCGGACCAAAGATCAGAGAATTATACTGGCTATTCTTCATATCCTTGATATATAACTATAAATGTCTTCAATGATTGATTAATCAGGGAAGAAGTAAAAAAGTTACTTTAATAAAGCTACTTTTTGATACAGGGTGGCTTGGTTTTGTGACACGTGTCATACTACTCCCTGATTGTTGCCATGTGTCCTGCAGACTTCCCGGAGGGTGCCATATGTCCCTGGTGACCATGAAATGGCGAAACCTACCCTTGGGTGTCCTAGACATCTGACACCAAGCCGGTGTCTCTTCAAAAATGCAAGGTACATGCACCTGCCTTGAAAATTCCATGTGCGCACCCACACCAGCATATTTTATCTGACTAATTAGCCCCATTTATCTATATCCTCAAGAATGTGCCATATATGTACCTGTGTGGCATAAGATGGCATCACATACCTGAAAAATACCGCATATGAGTTTGTGTCTTATGGCACATCGAGTGTACATAGACACCGATAACTTTCATATGACCACACACACACTCACATAGCCACTTCTCATTGCACCAACTCAAAAGCTTCTTCATACATGTGGGACTTAAATGGTGCTACACATGCTTCTAGGTATTACCAAAATGGCGCTAAGTGTGCCAAAGTGCCCATACATCGGCATCCTATGTCTGACTACTTATATTCACTGAGTATTATATAATCTCGAGACTCATTCTCAACCCAGAGGGCTGAATCATATAGTCCCATAAAACTCATTCTATCTTTGGGACTCTTATTAAACTGGGTTTAGTAGTTTTCTTGACTTAAAGCTTATTCTCAAGGTACTAGGCCCAAAATTCAGGATATTATAGTACTCACACTTGTGATTCATGGGTCTTGAACCGGTACTTGGATTCATGGTTTTATACCACACTTGGTTACTTACCCTCGTGGGTTGTGCATCCACCCTTGTATTCATGGCTTCATGCTGTATTTGGTTAGTTACCCTCGTGGACTAGCTGTCTATGCTTGTTATTTGTTTTAATGAAGTCTTATGGAAAATTTTGAGTTTTGAGTGTTATTGTTTCTAAATTGATTCTTTCAAACAAAGCATTTTGTTATGGACTTGATTTTATCTATTCAATAATTTATAGATCTACTAGTTATTTTACAATGCTGTAATTCAATGTTGAATTTAATAGTTAATGCATTGCTACATAATTTCATTAATTTAATTATTTGTATGGAATTATTTGATTTATAAAGTATATTCTTGTGTTATTTTGAACAATAGTTTTAAATTATATTCGACATTGTTTTATGGTTATTCCTTTCATTTTATCCATTAAACTTAAATTAGGATGTTATTCTCCAGAAAATATTTTGGTCTTAGATATTGTAGTTGAATCTATACTCCTGCTTGTCATTGAGGGGCTTTTATGCTGAGTTATAGTTGAAGCGTAGTCCTAAAAGATCCTCATCTCAATGTATAGCTCAAACTTATGTATTACTTTTGTAAATCTTCTTCTAGATGCTCCATGTAGACTATAGTTAGGATCCTCGCCTTCGTCATATATGTTGGATATTTGTTAGTAGGGAGCATTGATCCTTTTATGGGATTTATGCTAAATAGGCTATCGTAGAACTTTCAGGAGGTCCCAATTGTAGGGGAGGTTCTACCAAACTTCTATAGGTAGCTAGTGACTCCTATTAATGTAAAATTTTTGACACTCTATATGTTGTATTGTAAGTATATCAATAGATATAACTGAAGAATTTTATACATAAGTGAGGCTAAAGGGTATGTGGTTTTTCTCATATTCTGAACTTATCATATTTCAATTTCTGGGGTGTCACACTTAAGTTTATTAACAAATAACTGTTATATATACCCTCAACATAATGCTTTAGAACTATAATTTATGGCCGATAATAACCACAATATATTGACAATTCTATAGTAGTGACTGATAAACATGGAGAAAATGATTGCAAGCCATACTAGATAATTCATGTTGATTGCTTGCCCATGATTGATCATTTCTTTGAAGACTTTTGATTGTATTTTGCACTTTCCTTCTGCACCATTGCATGGAAAAAAATCAATGTTCCTTTTTTCATCAGATAAGTATTTCAACTTAGCATGCTAAGCCTAAAAGCTATTTTCATAGTCATATGAGAATTATAGTTTGTGCTTGGCTTCCTTAAGAGCCAATTCCAGATGAGTTGGTAGAGGATTGGATAACAAGAAAAATGTAGAAAGATGATATAACCTTTGCTTAGCTTCTTGAATTCTTTGAGAGTTGCCAAACCTATGTTTGCTGTAATATTCCAAATTTTCGTCACCAAAATTCTTTTATACCTTTATGGTATTAAAGGGGAATTATGGTTCCATTGTGTTCTACCTGAAAAACTGGGTGGGATTAGCCCTGGTTATAAATTCTAGATCATTGGAACATGAATTGTAAAACTAGAATGTGTTGCCAATATGATTGTCACATGTTTTTGGATAATCAAATGATGTCCAATAAATATGAAATTTTCCAGAATAAAAGTAGACATCAAATTTTAATTTGATAGGTCATATAAGTCATTTGAACCGGTATACTAAGAGTTATGTATGTTTGAAGTTAGCCAAGTGAAACTGGCAGGTTTATGTGGCAGTGTCCAATAAAAATGGACATTATAAAGATCACATAGCCTTTAGAAGTACAAAAATTGGACATCTATAAATAAAGTTGTGATTTTTCAAAGTTTGACTTTGATTCTGGCATAAATCTGTAACAGTCTGAGTTTGATGAATTTCTAGGAAATGCGTGGCTGTAATTCATATTCTGTGATATTTTTCATTGAAAGGGGACTCAAAGTGCTTTAATTAGGAATTTGAACTACCCCAATTAGAGTTCTATACAATTAGTTATGAATTTTCAAAGTTTGGCCAAAATGTTGGCAGCTTTTAGCTACCATGCGAATTTAAGAAGGAAATGGCTAAATGTAATTTCTCTGAACTCTAAAAGTTAAATTGAGCACTTAGGGCTAGTATAGCCACACTAAAGGTTCATTGGTCATGACTCTAATAATGTCATTTTTTATCTAGGGCCATGAAGAGACGAAGGAGAAGCAACTTCAATTATTGGGAAAAGGTATAAGAGGAGGACTCAAGACAAGAGGTAGTTAAACATTCCTAAATTACATGTATTTGATATATTTGTGCTTGTGTATTGGTGTGTGATATTGCTTTGATGAATTGTGTGGAATATACATGAATGATTGAAGCTCTTTTTGTACTTATGCTATGGCCATAGTGTATTGTAAAGGATTGAGTATGCACATGTCATTATATTGGCATAAAGTTATATAAGCAAGCATATAATACACTAAACATTATCTTGCATGCATAGTTAGCAATGTTTACTACTGAGATTCCCCCGAATCTCACCCTCCCAACCAACCATTTAGACAGGTGAATGTAGAGAAGAGAACTACACAAGAGGAATCAGTGGTGGAACGAAGACGGGAAGATGTATGCATTTCATTTTAATGGGTTGACACCCTAGTAGCCTTGTGCGGCTACATTATTTGTAATTATTATGTACAATCTCTATAGGAAATTTCTATAATCAAGTACTTATTATCAGTATATCTATGTTATTTCTGTGTGCCCACCAAACTGTGTATTGCTACTCTGGTTAATATTGGAATAAATAAGGGTGCTGACATTTTGGTATTAGAACTAGTTATAAAGATGACTAAATTTCACCACCGTGATCGGGGGTTCTCACTATGTGAGAGTGGGACGAAGCGTTGGCTCTTACCTCGATATGGCATGGGGGCTAGCCACCCTTTGCTTACCCTGGCTGGAGGGGCTGACTAGGTGTATGGATGCCTTGTAAAGTACTAGTCCTTGGTTGAGAGGTGGGGCCAAAAACTAGTAGTTGAGGTACCTTATGTAGTCCCCCGAAGTGGTTGACCAGCAATTAAGTTGTGTGAAGCATTAAAACTCTACATATTTGGTATCAGAGCCTTAGCGATTCTGGAAAATCCCAAGTGGTTCTAGTAGAGCAAGCGGTTCTGGCAATATGATAGTATACTGATAAGATCTTGATTATATGGTAAAAGGAAAAATGCATAGAATGAGGTACTACAGAAGTGAATTACCTATCTTCTGTGAATCAACCCTTGAAGGATTAGTGAATACCTGGAGGGCGGCCATCATTAGCTAGTATCATAATACCAGTTTAAGGGCAGTATAAGGATGTCAGGGACACTGAGGGAAGCATATCACAAAGTACATGACTGAGTACATGTATCCCCACTGATATTCATTCCACACACAATATTTTGTTTTCCAGTGACAGTGGGCATGATTTTTGAGATGAGGGCAGTCACGAGGTACCGGTGATCGGAAGTAGCTAAAGCCAATATTTGCATTTTGGCACAGGTACACGAATGTTAAGCATAGTCAACCTAGGGAAATGTTATGATGGGTGACCCTCTGGGAAGTTATATGAACATGTTATGTTATGTAACACAAAGGAGCAAGAACATGTTGTACAGTAGTTCAGAGGTTGAATGTTGTTACAGGTTTTCCCTATCTATTGTAAACATTTGTTATGTGTTATTACAGGTGTTTCTGTGTACCCAATACATTATGAAATGATAGATATGCCCTTGTGTAATGTGATGTTTACCTCTATCTTATTTCCATGTAGTGAAACATAAAGGTGATGAGACTAAAAGGTATAGGTGTTGGGGAGGGTCAAGAAGTTAGACCTGGCTCAATACAGTAAATATTAGGTATGTTAACAGTGAGGATATAATGAATAGTGAGAGTCCTTCCTAGAAACATACAAATTAAGAAGTTCCCTCAGAGATGAATAAGAGAAAGCTGTATCAGGATGATAGCCACGACAAGTAAATATTCTTTAAGAAATAAAACATGTTGGCGCTGAGGCCAATCATATGATGACAAACAGGAGCCTCTACTTATACTTGCTCCTAAGGGACAATTTTTCACAGTATGGAATTATTGACAATATTTAGATTAGCTGTGATAGACTCAATATTGGTATTTTAATCTACTCAAGGAAATAGTTATGAACATGAGAGCATCTATGAGTGGTGTTGGGAACTCACATATAAGCTTTGGCATTTAGAGCTTGACTTGCTATATGGTGAACTGTGTGGTTTGTTGTGTGATTTGCAATAAGGCAAACTGTGTGGTCTGTAATGTTGTGATCTGTGTGTGGTTTATAATAATGAAACATGTGAGGTTTGCAGTAACACAAATTGTGTGGTCAGTAGTGCAATATACGACAGAGATTGGGATAAGCCTTTGTATAGCAAGGCATAATGGTGGCAAATGCCCCTCAACAACTAAAGCCTCACATAATAAATTACCCCACTCATGTTGTAGCTGTGTGCGTAATCATGATCAAAGGATCTCATTGGGTGAGACTAGTTGGCAAAGTCTTAGCTCTTACCTTGATATGGCAAGGGAAGTCATGTGTATGGATCCTGGTTGCTTGCTTCATGAACATCATATGAGTATATTAAGTGGCAAGAGATGGAGCCTGAAATGTAGATAGAGTAACCAATGGACTGTATGTGTTAAGGCCATAATACTTGTTGGACTAGTGCGTCCAAAGGCCAACAGATTGCTATGCAATCAGAATTATGCCGAATAGTGATAGAAGCAGTAAGACTCAATGTGCATGTTTACATGGGGTTGTATCCATGGGTAGTAAGACCTGATAAATACGTTGTGTCGCATTGAACGGTGTGCACAGTGTGGTCAATAGGGATAAGTTACATATTAAGATGGGCTTCTCCCAAGAATAATTTATGCGATATCTGAAATTTTGAGGACAAAATTTTATTGACAGGGGTAGATATGTAGCATCCCAAATTTCAGTAACTAACATTCCTTTACACATTTATGGTATCAAAAGGGAATTATGGTTCCATTGTATTATACCTGAAAAACTGGGTGGGAATAGCCTTGGTTATAAATTATAGATTATTGAAACATGAATTGTAAAACTAAAATGTGCTGCCAATGTGATTTCCTGTGAGGCAATGAGATTATCATGTGTTTTTGGATAATCAAATGATGTCCAGTGAATGTGAAATTTTTTAGAATAAAGTAGACATATCAAGCTCTAATTTGATAGGTCATATAAGTCATTTGGACCTGTAGACTATGAGTTATGATTTTCGAAGTTAGCCAAGCGAAACTGGTAGGTTTCTATGGCAGTGTCCTGTAAATGTTAATTCTAGAATGTTGTAAGTCTAGTTGGCTAATGAATATATTTTTCCTTAAAAAATAGACTTTATAAGGGTCACATGGCCTTTGGAATCACAACAATTGGACATCTATAAATAAAGTTATAATTTGTCAAAGTTTGACCTTGATTCTGGCATGAAATCATTAACAGTCTAAGTTTTAAGAATTTCTGGGAGATGTGTGGTTGTAATTGATTCTCTGTGATATTTTACATTGAAAGAGGACTCAAAAGCTTTAAGTAGGAATTTGAACCACCCTAATAGGAGTTCTATACAATTAATGATGAATTTTCAAATTTTGGTCAAAATGCTGGCAGCTTTTGGCTATCATGAAAATTTAAGAAGGAAAGGGCTAAATGTAATTTCTTTGAACTCTAAAAGTTAAATTGAGCACTTGAGGCTAGTATAGCCACACTAGAGGTTTATTGGTCATGACTCTAATAATGTCATTTTTTATCTAGGGCCATAAAGAGATGAAGGAAAAGTAACTTCAATTGTTTGGAAAAGGTACAAGAGGAGGACTTAAGACAAGAGGTAGTTAAACTTTCATGACTTGCATGTATTTGATATGTGTATGTGTAATATCCCAAAATGTATTCAAGGGCTAAATGTACAGAATAGATGGTGGGATTAATGACAGAATTACCTCTAGAAATTGTGTTACGACTTTAGTCAATTTTCACATGCAAAAAATTGGCAATTGAATATTATATTGCAAGTGGATATTTTATAAGATCATCATCTCCTTCAAAGGGCCATGACTTACATAAGATATAAGGAGACAATATTGGTTATTAATATATGACATGTGAAGGCAATTTGACAAAGTTGTAAAAGGTGGTGACTAAGTCAACAATTTCAACTAAAGAAGTAATATTTGAAGAGTTGGAATTATGATTGATTCAAGAAGCTCTTTTGGCTATTCCAAGGGCTACAATTCGTATGGCATGAGAAGGAAAAGAAAATATGTTGAATTGGTCAAATATTGCAACTAAAGTAATGTATTTGAAGAGGCAAAAGTTATGATAAATCAAGGAGTATTTGTTTTGCTCTTTAAGAGCTATTTACGGTGACAATAAAGAGAGAAAGAGAAGCACATGAAAGACCAAGTAAGGAGATGAAGACTTGGTCAACAATTGTAGGCCAAGCATAAGATGATATCTTGTATACAAAAGGGGAAAACATTTCGGTCAAAAAGGGAGGAGGAAGGAAAGAGAAAACTTGAAGTAATTTTCACCACATCTTTTATCTACTTTTGCACCATATGTTCGTTTGGACTTTGAGAGATAAGAGGGGCCAAAAATCTGATCATTAAGTCACATATTTCATCTCTCCCCAAGTCGGTTGCAGCAGCAAAAAACGTGGAGGAAGAAAAGCAAGGTTTTAAGGTGAGCTTAATCTTGATTTTTCACCTTCTTAACCTCATCTATGGCTCAAGTGACCTTCATGAAACTTGTTCCTCTCTTCCTTAGCTTCATTTCTATGGTTTTTGTTTTTGAAGAGGAGGAGTTTTCAGCCACCTTGCAAGAACAAAAGTTGAGGAATCAAGAAAAGAACACAAGAAGAAGCAAGAGGTGAGTAAGAGCATTATGTTGATGTATATGATGCTTTAATTGGCTGAGTTGTGGTGGGCTATTGTGACAGCCCTAATTTCGTTTTTTAGGGTATATTAGGGATCATAAAGCTTTCATCCTATATATGTGCTTATATGTTGATTTGGAGGCAAATGAGCTAAGCTTAGTGATTAGATAGTGAAGTGGTTGTTTGTTGTGAAATACCCTAAAATTCTGCCAAAACAGGACATGGGGAATGAGTGGGAATTTGTTCATTTTGATGTTACCATTGTGTTCTACACGAAAAATTATGTGGGAATAGGTTTGGTTGTTGATTTTGAAGTCATTGGACACATTGGTTGAAAATTGGAAAAACTGTCAAGTGTAACTTTGTGCAGGGCAGTCAGTTTGTAGGGACATTTTGAATGGGCAATTGGTGTCTAAAAATTCTGAAACTTTCCAGTCTTAAATTTCACGTTTCAAGCTTCAAAATGGACATATGATTTATGTCATTTCGGTTTTTGAGCTGGGAGTTCTAGTTGCCCAAAGTTTGATGTCGAAACTGGACCTAATTCTGGAGCAGTGTGGAATGTTGTTAATTCTGGAATTGTGTGGTGATTTCTGGTAGTGATTCATATTTTTCCTATGAAGAGGACTTCAAGAGCTTTCAATAGGCTTTGGGATCACCTCATTTTGATTTTTCTAGAATTAGTTATGATTTTTCAAAGATGTTGGAAAATTCTGGCAGATTGGTCACCTATGCGAAAATTGAAGATTTTATGGCATAATGTAATATTGTGGAACTTTGAGGTTAGAAATTAGCCTTTTAGGTTAATTGACCACTTTAGCTCCTTAGTTGACTTGATTAATTGACCATAGTGATAATCAACTTAAAGTATTATAGAGAAAAGAACTTGGGAAAGAGATTGACGGGTTGTCCCTAACTTGGTTACAGGATTTGATATTTGCCGTCCTCGTGAGCCCGCAGTACCAAGAAACGTCAGAAAGGAACGAGGTAGTAACTTTTCTTTCATACCATATGTGATGCATTGTATGTGTGTATTATCATTGATTTGTGATAAACTCGTATGCTGCGACGTTGTGAATATGTGTAAACACCGTCATACCAATAGTCCCTGAGTAGCTAACAACGGTTCGGGTTAGGGCGGTGTGCCTCCCCGGCGGAGAAAGGGGATGAGGATGAGGTGTGATATATGTGATTATGTGAGCCAAAAGGCTATTTGTGGAGGCCGACGGGCCATTTGTGAAAGCCGAATAGCTGTATGGGCTATAAGGCTATATGTATGCACTGCCACGCCAATAGTCCCTGAGTAGCTAACAACGGTTCGGGTTAGGCGGTGTGCCTTCCCGGCGGAGAAAGGGGATGAGGGTGGAGTGTGATTTGTGGTGCTGCTGCTGTATGATGATTTGCTTACATGCTGTGTGCTTATGTGTGGTATAAATGTTTTGTTACTACTGGGATTCTCTTGAATCTCATTCTTTCCTTTAACTAACCTTTCAGACAGGGCGAGTGGCTCTAAGGAGAAGCGTACGACCCGGAGCGGTTAGAATCCTGTAGGGACATTTATTTTGGTTATGTTGGTTAAACCTGTTGGACAGGGTGTCTGTATATTATGTTGGTTGTAAAGAATAGTTGAACGTAGTTGTGTAGTCCCCTATATGGAGGTTGTAAACCCTTTTGTGTATGAATGGAACCCGGGGGTTGCCGGGATTGCTATTAGATATTCTGATATGAATGAATGTGAATTAACTGCACAGGTGATTATATTCGATAATTGAACTTGAGACCGGAATAGGAAAGAAGTCTTGAAAATTTTATAAAGTCCCTACTTCACAGGGAGTTCTAAATGAGTTTTGAACTATTCGACGGTCTCTAAACCAATTTAATTACGTAATATCGAATTATAATTACGCTATTTAAGGCAGGGGGTTATAGTATGCTTGTGTATTGGTGTGTGATATTGCTTTGATGAATTGTGTGGAATATACATGAATGATTGAAGCTTTGTTTGTACTTATTCTATGGCCATAGTGTATTGTAAAGCATTGAGCAAGCACATGTCATTATGTTGGCATAAATTTATATAAGCAAGCATATCATAAACTAAGCATTATCTTGCATGCATAGTTATCAATGTTTACTATTGAGATTCTCTCAAATCTCGCCCTCCCAACTAACCATTTAGACAAGTGAAAGCAGAGAAGATAACTGCACAAGAGGAATGCAGTAGTGGAACGAAGATGGAAAGATGTTTGTGTTTCATTATAACAGGTTAGACACCCTAGTAGCTCTGTACGGCTATATTATTTGTAATTATTATGTACAATCCTCATAGGGAATTTCTGTAATCAAGTACTTATTATCAGTATATCTATGCTATTCTTGTGTGCCCATCGAACTGCACATTGCTACTCTGGTTAATATTAGAATTAGTATGGGTGCTGATGTTTGTTCCATAAACCATAATTTTAAGGGCAGGTGAGTTGATGCGGTCAAAATATGAAACCTAATTATCTTAATTGTAACAGAAAAATACATTAACCACCTATTTCTTTTATTTAAGTCTAAAACTATGTAAACATTCTCTCTCTTTTGAAAACATAAATAAACCTCCCTTTTTTTAATCAAATAAATAGACCTTAATTGAAAATAAAAGTATGTTACTAAACACACTTTCTTATATATTTGACATTTTAGTTCCATTCATTTAACTATTAGTTAATTGTTAAATTTGACTTTTAAACTTTTATTATAACCAAAATTTCCCTCTTTAAAATATACTAACCACTCTTGTATTTTATCTAAATCACATAAAACTCTACCTCTATTTTAAAGATGTATATAAACCTCATTGAAATTAAAAATTATGTTATACAAACCTCCTTTATATGTATATTTGAGATTTCATTTTCATCTTCCAACTGTTAGTTCAACGTTAAGTTTAACTCTTAAATTTTCTTATGGCATTACCACATATTTCCCCATTTATAATGCTTAATACATAACGGTCATAACTAATAAACGTCATGTATGTTGAGGTGGAGCTCACATAAGGATATATAACACTTAAAAGTAATGGTTAATTATGCGCACAGTCATGTATTGTGAGGTGGAATTTGTGAAAACACAAAAATAACAGTTGTAGTTGATAACCGTTATTTATTTAGTGACAAAAGTAACAGTTCATTCAAAACAACCATCATGCAACACTTACAAACGATTCGACTTCCAACCTTATATCATCGAAAGCACAAAAATAACGGTTATATTAAATGACCCTAAAGTATGAATGACAAAAACAGCCTTTCTTGAAAAACAACCATCATTTAAAGAATAATTCTTAAAAGCACCACTACCTCCTTCTCCAACTACATATTTAGTGCCAGCCCATAAGGGAAAGATCCCACGAACCCATAGCCAATCTGAGATATACTCATCTCGAGAAAGCTAAACAAAGATCTGGTGATCTACTTGAACCCTTGATTACGAAAGAACAAGGACCCAAAGTGTTAGAAGATGCCACAAGATTGATCAAGCCTTGATAAGTCTATTAGTTCAGTGATGAAACCTAGAGAGAATCCGCTCTTAAGAAACAAAGTATAGAAATGCAACTTTTCATTCAACAATCAAGTCTCCAGTCTTAATACAAATGAAGGGGTTCCAAGTATTTAAAGAGATTATTTAAAAACCCCAATTGCATTAAATGCAACCTATAAAATAACAACTAAAACTTAATATAATGAACTTGGGAAGCCAAAAGTCAAATATGGCAACTATTTAAAACTTTTCATGCAAATATAGCCCACAAAATATAATAACCATTTAAAACCCAAAAGATTCTATAATTAGGGTTATTTGAAGGTTCTGGAAATTGTAAAGGCTTATTTTAAGTTGAAGAGTCATCACTTGAATTTGAAGATATAGCTTGTAGGTTTTGTATCACATCATTCCCTCTCTCCTCAAAAGGATTTGTCCTCGAATCTTCACCTGATTCAAATGGAGATAAATTAGCCACATTGAAAGTAACAATAACTCTATACTCATAAGGTAGATCAATCTTGTAAGCATTATCATTTATTTTTCCAAGCACTTGAAATGAATTATATCCTCTTAGAGCTAATTTATACTTTCTTTGAGCTGGAAATTTCTCTTTTCTCATATGCACCCAATCTCCAAGTTCAAAAATAACATAGCTTCTTCTACCTTTTATTGGCTTTAGATGCATGTTACTCATTTTCACAAACAATAAACACTTCAGCAAAACCAATATCATTTACATACAACTCCTTGATATATTTAAAGCCAAGTGATTTAATACTAAGGGAAGAAACAAGAGTATACCTTGACAATGCTTCAGCAACCACAATCTCTTCAGCTTTCTTGTATTTGATGACATATGAAAATGTCTCAATAAATTCCAGCCTCCTTGCATGTCTCTTGTTAAGTTTACCTTGACCAAGCAAATAAATTTAACCAAGGAAAACAATTTTATCCATGCAAAAGTCAAATTTTTCCAGATTTGGAAAAAAAATTCTCTTCCAAAAATTCATGCACACATAGCAAAAGATTGACATGCTCATCAAGAATATTGCTGTCAAACCCCTTAACATTTTGATATTCACAGAGCAATAAATGCATACTTCAAAGGCCATACAGAATTAGCATAAACATACTGATACAGACTGCTTGTTTACATTACAGGAAATCCCCACAAGGTTTGAAAAATATATACATATCCTTAAATATACAAAATTAAACTAATTATAACCAACTGCAACTTTACGCTGGATCGGAACCCTCAAACATCGACATTTACATTTTTGCCCCTGAAGCCACTACTTTCTATTAGAATTTTAAATTTGGGAAAAGGGTGAGATTCAAACGAATCTCAGTATCAATATGCAATCAATCATATAAAATGCGATAAATAAATATGCTATGCACCACATAGCGTAAATGAAAATTCAACTATATCCGGTGATTGCACACAATTCAGGGTCAACTCCTCTATTTGTCTGGGTATCTCAGCTAAGTACTTGACTACATCTGGGTAATGTACCCCAGGCATCATCCATATCACTGTGCCCCTGGCACTCTGTTCAATCACAAAATATGAAATATGTAACACCCTTATCTTATTTCCACATTTTTCAGAGTGCTTGTGTACAGTTCGGTGGGCACACAGGAATAGCATAAATATACTAATAAAAAGTGCTTGATTATAGAAATTCCCCGCTGGGATTGTATATAACAATTACAAATAATGTAGCCGCATAGGGCTACTAGGGTGTCTAAACCCGTTACAATAAAATGAAGACATCTTCCAGTTTTCGTTTCACCACTGCATTCCTCTTGTATAGTTCTCTCCACTACTTTCACCTGTCTAAATGGTTGGTTAGGGAAGGTGAGATTCGATGGAATCTCAGTAGCAAACAATACTAACAATGAATGCAAGATGAATGCTAGTGCATGATATGCTTGCCTTACATAGGCTTATGTTCATATAATGACATTTCTGCATGCTCAATATTCCATGCAACATATCTATGGGCTCAGTATAAACAAAAATAGAGCTTCATTCATTCATACATGATTCACATAATCAAGCAAAGAAATATTGCAAATCAATGCACAAAAAACACATCAAATACATGCAAGTTAAGTAAGTTCACTACCTTTTGTCTTTAAGTCCTCCTCTTATTCCTTTTCTCCAACCATTAAGGATACTTCTTCGTTGTCACTTCATGACCCTAGATATATAATGACATTATTAGAGCCAAGTCCAATAAACCTCTAGTGTGGCTACACTGGCCCCAAGTGCTCAACTTATCCCTTGGAGTTTAAAGAAATTACATTTGGCCCTTTCCTCAAATTCACATAGTCGCCAAAAGCTGCCAGTATTTTAAACAAACTTTGAAAATACATAACTAATTCTATAGAACTTCAATTGGGGTGGTTCAAATTCCAACTTATAGCTTTTTGAGTCTATTTTAAAGATAAAATATTTCCCAGAGCCAATTCTAGCCATAAAATTCCATAATCACGACTAAGCCACACTGGTCCAGGATTTTGTCCAAATTCAATACCTAACTTCAAAAATTTATAATTCATAGTGTATTGATCCAAATGGAACAAATGACCTATCAAATTAAAGCTTGATAAGTCTGCTTTTATACTAGAAAGTTTTATGGCCATTGGAGTACATTTGGTACAAACCTACCTCAAATCTGGCAGTGTTCACCAACAACTTTTCAAGTTCTAATTTATACAATTTGTATCCAACTCATCTAAAGTTGCCACCATACCATATTCCCATATAATTTTGCCCCAGGAATCTATTGTAAACCTCAAATTTGGCAAAATCCCAGTCCTTCTATGTGCCTTGTTCTGACCCAAAATTGGCTTTCAAAACAACAACTCACAAAGTTCACATATTATTCACCAAACTAGGTTTATGTGCTTATCAAACCTCATATAACCACATGTATATGAGCAAAGCATCATGAAACCCTAACAAACCCCAAATGGTAGAAATTATGGCTACACCAAAGAATCCATAAAGCTCAACCAAACAAAATCAAACCACAAGATGCTAAGCTCAAAACAATGCTTAAGCTTACCTCTTTCACTTTCTATGGGTTGTTCTTTGTTTCTCCAATTTTGGCTCTTCTTGGAAAAACTAAAACACCTCTCCTTGAGAAACAAAAACCATAGAAATGAAGATCTTAATAAGAGGAACAATATTTATGAAGACCCCAAGAGCTAGAAAGGTGATTTGGAAGTTGAAAATTAGCAAGAACACTTACCTTGCTTCTTTGTTCCTCACCTGTGTTCTTTCTCTTTCCTCTTTCATATTTTCCTTCTTTTCTTTCTTTTTGCAGGACTTGGCAGCTGAATGAGGGAGGGGAATATATGATTAAATAAATCCACTTCAGCCCTAAAATTACTTGGCCAAAAATGAGCTAAAGAGACATAGAAAAATATATGGCCATAAATGCTTCTTCATGCTCAAGCCAAGTTAATTAACTAAGTGTGGTTAATTGATTTTTGATTGAACTTTTCCCTTTTCTCTCTCCTTAATTGACATATAAGGGGCTGTTGAAGGAGTCAAATGAGGTTCTTCAATTGCCTTCATCCATTCCCTTGTAATTAACATGTAAGACCTCTTTCATGGCAAAATTATTTTTGGCTTTTCAAAGTTCCCTTTTTGCTTGGCAAAAATACCTCAACTATGGCATTTGGATTTTATTCATTAATTCCCTTTTGCCTCTAGTCAAAAGTGGCAAAAATGGAGGCTTAGGAAAGGGATAAGAAGCTCTTAAAAATATCTTCCTGCACCTCCTTAAAATTACTTTTAATTTGCCTACCATTGTTGACTTGTCCACATCTTTTACTTGGACAAAAATACCTCCATATGTCACAACTAATGTCCAAATAAATATTTCCCCTCTTTTGTCCCTATTTGGATGAAAATTGCATAAAGAAAAGGGAAAATAAAAGTTATCTTGCTTTATTGGTCAAATGACCATTTTGCCCTTACATTTTTTTGTAATTAAATTGGGCTTCTTCCTTTTTGTTTTGTTTGGGCCGAAATTCACAATGTATTGGACTCAACAATTGTGTTCTTCCATTAACTAATTTCAATTTCAATAATGGGCTTCTATGAAGACAAAAATTTGTGGCCCAATTTCGTATGGTCACTATTTGACCATTCAAATTGTGCCAAAACTCACCATTTTATTCCTTTTAATATAAAGAATTTTGGTGACTAAAATTTGGGATGTTACAGAATACACAAAGCATTAGAGCTAGTAATATGGGCCCAACCCGCAGGCTCAACCCGCGAGCCCGTGGGTTTTGACGGCTTAGGGTTGGGAAAATCCCAACCCGCAAAAATGCGGGCCTGCATTACCCGCGGGTTGATGCGGGCTAGCCCGTGGGTTGGCGGGTTGGCTTGCAAATTTTTTTTTTACATATAATAATTTTACAAAACTTATAAGTTTTCCACTCTTATCTTGGTACCTCCCAATCCAAAGAGAAAAAATCTTAGCCTCTTCCCTTCTTCTTTAAACCAAATTATTATATCTTAGTTGCTTGAGGATGGGTTTATGTTTTGTTTATAAACTTTTGACAAATTTGATAACTTTATCTCTTGAATAGTAGATTATGTTTTTAAATTTTTATAAGAGAAATGATTGATGCTAGGAAGGTAAATTTAATTACTCCAATATATGTGTCTCATATTTTCAATCCTCTTTCAAAACTAGGAATTTTTTTTTTCAAAAAAAAAAAAGCAGGCTCGCGGGTTGCCCTGTAACCCGCACACTACGGGTTAGGGTTGGCATTTTGCCAGCCTGTAGAAGTGTGGGCCGCAGGTTGGTATGGGCCAGCCCGCATGTAACCCCCTCCGTAATTATATCCGAAATACGTGATTAAAATGAAATAGAGACCAATAATAATCAAATAACATTTACTAACCCATCACATGACGGGGCTTTCACGAATACTTTTTGAAATCATTTATAAACTTGGTCTCATATTCACATTTCGAATACAATTACTACGCGAAGATAAATCACATTCATATAAATATCAGAGTGCACAACTTAATCATCCCGGAAATCCCGGGTACATACCTTTGCTAAAGATACACAGGGTACAATTGCCCATTACAATTCTTCAAATGGGGATTACACAATCTCATCTCGGAGGAGTCCTAGCCGCTCCCTCCACGAGCCACTTGCCCTGTCTAAATTGTTGGTAGGGGAGAGTGAGATTCGAGAGAATCTCAGTAGGAAACAGATACCATAATGCATGCATGATATATGCTATGTGTATGACATGTTAGCTTTATCTAGATGCATGCCCCATAATGATATTCCTGCATGCTCAATATTTCATGTAACAAAACTATGGCCACAGTAAAACAGAAACAAAGCTTCATTTATTCAAATATGCTCTACACAATCAAGTAAAGCAATCACATACATCACTACACAAGCAAAGATATCAATACATGCAAGTAAGGTAAGTCCCCTACCTCCAGTCTTTTCTCCTCGATTTGCGTGCTAGCAACTCGGGGCTTTACATTCGATCCTACAATGTCAAATGTACTATTTAGACACTTCCATAGTGTTTCTGGGGGTTATATGAGGCTATATTGAAAATTTACTAAAATACCCCCGGGGACCCGGCCCGGCCCCGCCGTACCCGGTCCGGCTGTACTTTTCTTGAAATTTTGACATGGGCTATTCTGACATATTCTCGCCCAAGGAATCCATTTCCGGACTCAGAATTATCAAATTCAATGTCAATTTACAAATTTACCCTTGGCAACCCCACTTTAAGTGTTTCAAGGGCGTTTTCGTAATTATGCCTTTTCCGAAAAAGTGACCAACTGTAACCCCACCTAATTTTTGCTCCTGAACTCAATGGAATCATCAAATCATTGAAAATCCATCTCTAACCCCTCAAAACTAGGCTTGGTCGAAATTCTCAATTCCCAGGGAAAAATTGGGGTTTTTCGGTTTCGGTTCCGTAAACGCGTTCCTTTCTACTCCTAACTACTTTATTGACCATTATATTGGGTTAGAACTACCATTTAGTATCAGTTTAGGCAGCATAACACCTAGGCCAACCCATTTTCCAAATTTACAAACAAAGACAATCCGGTGAAATTTCACCGATTAAATCAACCACAGCAGCCAGAACAATCAAAGATTGAAGTTTCGGAAATTACCTCAAGCTCCTTCTGGCTTTTACTCAATATGGCTGAACCCTAGCCCCTTTTAAACCATGAAAATTGAGCTTTCAACACCTTAAAGAACATGAAAGAGAAGCTTAGAAGCAAGGTTATACGCGTTAGGAGCTAGATCATCGGAGAGATTGGCTTACCTTGCGAGATTTCTCCTCTTTCTCTCTCTAAGAGCTCTCAAATTTCTCTCACTAGTTTCAGCTGGTTCAGCACGAAATAAGAGCTGAAGAAGATGAGAAAATATTTAATTACATGCTGATGTCATCTTTTATTGAGATGATGTCATAATTCCCATTTTCGGATTTTCTGCCCAAACTTTGAAACATCATAACTAATTCTAGAAAAATCTAAATGAGGTGATTCTAAATCCAAATGTAAGGTATTTAAGTCCTATTCATTGGAAAAATATGATCCATGACCAGAAATCACTACAAAATTCCAGAATTACACAAATTTCATCACTGCCCCAAAACAGAGTCCATTTTCGACCTCAAACTTTGGACAGTCATATCTCCCAGTTCCCAAAACGAAATGGCACAAATTATATGTCCATTTTGAAGCTTTGGATGTGAGCTTTAAGACTGGAAAGTTTCATAATTTTCTGACATCATTTGCCTAGTCAAAATATCCATACGAGAAGACTGCCCAGAATAGAGTTTCACTGGACAGAATTTCAGATTTTACATCTTTGCTTCCAATGGTTCAATTTTCATACCAAACATCATTCCCACATAAATTTTCACAAGGAATCCATTGGAAACACCAAATCAATCAAATTCACATCTCATTGACATGTTTTCACAGCAATCTCAACATGTCAACACAATTCACATTTCAAAACCTAACATTGCAACATTTCCATTCCAAAGTTCCGAACCAATTTCAATGACATCAAAACACACTATGACACCATTTCCAACACAATACCCCATTCAATTCTTCCCTCTATTCTAAGTCAATTTGGATGTTAATCCACAATTGAACTCAAATACAGGGTTTCGGCACTGCTCACAACACACACGAAACATATTCGAGTGCCAAATCACATCATATTCTCCAAAAGGGTTATTTATCACTAACCACATCCACTTTTGGAGTCATTAACCCTTAATCACAATTTGGGATCTTGCTAAACCGGGGCTTAGCAATCCACTAATCTTAGGCTTATTCTCTAGCCTCGAGTCTCAAAATTTGGGGTATTACACCGCAACCCGCGGGCTGGCCCATATTCCCAGTTCTACAAAGCATATGAACAATCATATAGTTTATGAAAGATAGATTTGTTACCTTAAGTACCTTTTTCGCTCGCTAACATTTCTTTAATCCTGATGCAGGTCGGCCAAATTGTCCAGTCCTAAAATTCCAAGTTTACAAGAATTGAGTTATAAATCATTCATGTGTTGTTCTAAACTCATTTTCTGGGTTATCTTTACCCTTAGTGTTTAAGGTAATTAAACTTTTGCCATTACTTGTTAATTTCGCATATTAACTAAAATTGTCAGAATTTTCATCAAACTTTGAAAATTCATAACTTTATTTACAAATGTCCAATTGTAGTGATTCTAAAGACTATGTGACTCTTATTAAGTCCATTTTTAAGGAAAAATATTTTCTTTAACCAATTATGTGCACAGTGTAATATCTTAAATTTTAAGACTAAAGGCTAGAAATAAGCCTGAATAAGGCAGACTACTAAGCCTAATTTGAGAAGAGTCCTAGGAATGTTGAGAGATAAAAAGACTCAAGGGGACTATGTGATCCAGCCCTATCGGGCAGAGGGACCAGTACGCATAGGTAATAGGATCAAAGTATTAGTGCATATGTGTATAGGACAGATATATGGTACCATTGGGTTGGTAGAAGACACCACCTAGTTACATCATGAGGTAAGGGACGGATTAGTAAAGCGAAATAGGCTAGTGTAGGTGTGCACATGGCAGACATGTATACCCTGCTTTTTTGAAGTAAACAATGGTATGTGGCAGTATATGGGGCCTACACACACATACTCCGACTTGGTGTCATCTTTTGTGCATCTTTATGCATGCCACAGTTCATCTTTTGTGCATCTTTATGCATGGCCACAGTTTCGAGTAGAATCCTGAGTATGCACCGATAAAGTAACTTTATCAAAGTAACTTTAATGAAGTAAGCAATGATGACACATGATGGCATAACTTTTGTGTTGGCTAAATAAGAGCTTGACATGTGTCCATTAATGATGGCAAAAGTACAAAGCCACTTTTGTGTTAACCAAATGAGGAGGTGACAAGTGTCCATCATCATTACATCACCTTTATACCTTTTGTGTTGATATTCCCGGAACACGTCACCTAGCACCTAAGTCTGGGGAATCTACCGGTCCTCAGTCCTGTCAGGTGCTTGACTTTCACGAGCACTGAGCTGGGAGTCTAGGGAAATTGTCAGGCGCTCCTTTCCCCTGACAAATGTGATGCCTAGGATGAAAGAGAAAGAGAAAAGAAAGGCTTTAAGAACACTTGGCATCATGAGATTTAATCACCTTGCCATATGTCAACACAAGACTTAATTACATGAGATTAAGGTTTATTTAGTCCTCTCCAAGCCCATTATTTCATTCATCCATGGAAAGGAGAAGGGGAAAATCAAAAAATTCACACAAAATGGGAAGAAGAGAAAAGGAGAAGGAATAGTAAGAGCTCCAAAGCTCCAAAGCTGGTTCTAACCCCGAATCATCGTTAACGTCTGGTAAGTTGTTCAAGAAAGTTGTTCTACTTACTAAGAGCTTCATTATATGGTCTCAGTTTTTGATTGAATGCATTTTGTGTCATTTAGCTGATTGGAGTGCCGCCAAAATACCGAATAACTTGCAAAAACGCTTAGAGGTAAGCGTAGCGTACGTTTTAAACTGATTGGATTTTTGTTTGGATGATTATTCTTGAGGGTGGCTACTGTTCATGATTTTGGCCAGGGGTATTTTTGAGGTTTAATCATGTGTTTAAAGTTAAATGATGATTTATGATGACTTTGTAAGTTTATGTTAAAGTTGTTTGAATTCATTTTCTGGAGACAGTCAGTTTGTTATGAGTTTTTGAATGATCAAATTTTATCCAATGGCCATGAAACTTTTTCAATTTGAAGTAGACATCTTAAGCTTTAATTTGATATATGATATAGGTCATTTTGACTTATACATTGTGAGATATGAATTTTTTAAGTTAGGCATTGAATCTGAAATGTTTTCTGGACTAGCTGTGCAGTTCGATAATTCTGGGAAAATTATCCCTGTATTAGTAGTGGCTATTATTTTTCCCTTAAAATAGACTTAATAAGGGCCATATAGGACTTTGAATCACTGCAATTGGATTCTTATAGATTTAGTTATGATGTTTCAAAGTTAAGTGAAAAATCTACTAACTTTCTTGAATAGTGCAAAAATGAAAAAGTAATGACATTTGGTAATAAAGTTAGCTTTAATGGTTTAGTAAAGCCCATAAAGTTAGTGTGGGCCCATTAAATACCCATTGGGCCTAATGTGTTAATTTTAATGGTTAACCAACCAAGGTGTCTTGGGTTTTTAAAATTTGGACAACTATGGGCCTAAAGAATAGAGACAAGTCCTAGAGGCTAAAGTAGCCCATTGGATATTTATGTGTCATGGCTTTAATAATATAGCCATTTATCTAGAGCCATGAGATGACAAAGAAGAGGTAATGGAAGCAACTTCAGTGGTTGGAAGAAAAGATATAAAAAAGGGACTCGAAGACAAAAGGTAGTGAATTTACTTACTTGCATGTATGTGATGTTTATGCTGTGTATTGATTTGCTATATTGCTTACTTGATTATGTGACGCATATATGAATGAATGAAGTTTTGTTTATATTTTTGCTATGGCTATAAGTATGTTGCCAGAAACATTAAGCGTGCAGAATATCATTATGTGAACATGAGCCTATGTAAGGCAAGCATTTCATCTTACATGTATTGTCTGTAATGTTTGTTACTGAGATTCCCCTGCATTTCACCCTCCCCCACTAACCATATAAGAAGCTGAGCACAGAAGAGGAGTGTATGACGCTGTTTTAGGAAAAAGGTTGTAATGAAGAAGAGAAGACATTATTCTTGCACTAGTCCGTTATGTAAATTAATATATTTGCAATGGTTAACTGCATAACCCGCATGACGAATGAATTAATTATCCAAGCGCGATAATTGAATTAGGAATGAGTAATCACACGGTATGAGCCCATCAGTTAAGAAACCTTTCGCACATAAAAATGAACAAGAATCGCTCTTATTAAGATAATTAAGAGAATGAAGGAAAGATGAGTCATAATGAGTAGGAAACCATGGTGAATAATCTTCAAAAATTTTTAAGTTATTCAAAAAACTCCCTTCAAGTGCAGGTTTGAATCTTGTATTTGGAGTTGGGATTTAAAATTGTTTACCAAGAAATATCACTTATTGGTTTAAATTCACTATGAAACACTTATCAGAACGATAATGTAACTATGGTATTACATTTATTAGTATCAGGGCGGTGATTCTGGCAATGAAATTGTCATCTCAGAGTTAGAAGTCTAGTCAGGGCAAAGTGTCCTAACTCCAGGATATATTTTCTTATTTATGTGAAGTGTAGTGATTCTCTAATATTGTTACTATAACTAGGAGTTACAGTAGTATAGAGGAAATTAAAAAGTTAGACCACCCTTATCCGTTAACTAGCTTGTAGAAGGAAGGGGTAGAGGTATCGATACCTAAGTATGGTATCAATGGTATCAGAGAGTAGTGGTATCAGTGCACGCATAGGCTGTCCCATACCTAGTTAGTGGTATCAGTGGTACCAATGCACATAGTAATGATAATAGCACTCATAATAACCGTATCAAGATAAAATCAGCAGTATCAGGGTGGTATCATCGGTATCAGAGGGCAGTGGTATCAATGCACGCAGAGGCAGCACTAGTACCTAGGTGGTATCGGTAGTACCAGTCTATACAGTAATAATACTAGCACTCATAAAAATGGTATCAAGATGGTATGAGCGGTATCAGGGTGGTATCAACAGTATCAGAGAGCAGTCGTATCAGTGCACATAGAGGGGGTGCCAGTACCTAGTTTGAGGTATCAGTCATACCATTGCACTTGATAGCGGTATTGATGGACATAATGGTGGTATCAGATATGATAATAGTATCAGAATTGATATTGTGTACGATAAACGAGGACAAGGGTAGGAAAATATATAACATGATCCTACAATTTATAAAACTGGGTTAGAATGTGATTTAGATCCTCACCTTATGTTATAGGAATACATAGGGGAGTTATACCCAGAAGCTGGTACTGTTTATATTTTCCTATGGGGACAGTACCTAGCATCTCTTGGGAGACTGACATGTCATACTAGGATTAAGGTATGTATGGGCTACAGATACCTAGTGGCAAATGGCATTATACTAGCACTAATGCCCTGGATCTCATTGGAACGTCACGATTAATCGTGCTCAGGTAAGAGAAATCCCAGGATGGGTGACTCCCTGGGAAGTACTTTAGAAATTTAAAACTTCTTGATTAAAGGCTTGAGTGCCCTGAGATATGAAATATGAAGATCCTTAGGGATGCCATAGGAATGTTAGAATGAATATGGTAAAGGTTAAGAATAGGCTTGAATCATATCTAAGATGGAATAGTGTTTAGGTTGAGATATGATTCAGGTTGCACCATCTTGTGAACCTGGTAAGTAATGCTGAACTAAAAGCAACTCTTGCTCTCGTTTCTCATGTAATGATTCTGCACGTATGTGTATACCATTGAATATATTTGTGTTATGAATATATGGTAGGCAGTAAGACCTGACATGCCCTTGGCATGGGGTGATACCCCGAGCAATCATACCTAATGAGCATTCATTATAGAATCAAAGCTGGTTTAGTAGAATTTCTACATGATCATGGGCCCTCACCCCGATATGGCCTTGCCTTAAGGCTGAAGTTGTACCAGCAAGAATTTGCCCTTGGCCGAGAGGCAGTGTGTAAAATCAGCGTCTGAGAATGAGAATTACTTAGCACTGTGGCAAGGGACGGTTGTCCTTGAATTTAACCAAAATTTATGCTTACTACATATCGTGAATTGGTAGCTTAACTTTATGCCTTGTTGCATATCGTGAATTGTGAATACCCAACGCTAGGAGAAGGGACCAGTATGTCATAGAATGGTGATTAGCCAATAGATTGTGCATCTAGCAACTGTTGAATGCTGATTACTCATGGATGGATAGTTTGTTTTTCGTGCTTTGTGAACATTACATAAGGGTATGAATGGCTTGAGTAACAAGGGTTGGAGCCTAGAATGTATACAGAATGAATGACCTTCTAGAATATTTGTCTGGTTCCTGAGTATCTGTGAAAATTGAATTTGAACTGACTAATGTACCTGCTATTTTCATGAATTATATGAACTGAATTGTGAATAGAATTTTACAAGAAATAAATTTTTGAATAGAATTCTTGAACAAAAGTTTTGACCAATTTGTAGTGGTCATTTTTGAACTTTGTTGTCTCAAAAAGAAGGGATCCTCAGAGGAACCTAGAATAGTGGGAGCAGTACAGAATTGGAAGAGGTCAGAAATTGTTGCAAAAATACTCAGTTTGTTGGGTCTTGCCAGATGAATACAGAATTTTTATTGGAATTACTTTGACATTGATAAAGCTTATTTGAAAGAAAGAATTGAAACAAAGAATTGCATAAAGAATTTCTTAAGTAGGATGATGTCTACGAGAGGATTTCAGCGGGCTGTTGGAGAGCTTGAAACTCACACTAGTATTGAATATTACTGATCCTATAATGTGACCCGTGTGTGGTCTGCAAAGAAAGAATACGGAAACCTGTGTGGTTTGTATAGTATTACGACCCATATGGTTTGTAGTGAAGAGACTAGTATGGTCTGCAAAAAAATGATAAAAAAAGAAAGGATTGGAATATGTCCTGGTGAAGCAGGATAGAATGATGGCGTGTGCCTCTCAATAGTTGAAACCTCACTAGAAAAATTACCCCACTTGTGAATTGAGCTGGCAGCGATTATTTGCTTTGAAAATGTAACAGCACTATTTTGTATGGTGCGGTTGCGAAAATGTATTGTAACCATAAGAATTTCGAATATTTAAAAATCAAAAAAATAAGAATATGAGACAACGTAGATGAATGAAAAAGCAACGATGCGACTATCGTCGCTGATGCTTTGAATTGAAAAACAGGGCAGTTGATGGTTATGATGATATAGGAACAGAAACTCATAGATGTTTCTAGAAATCTGAATTGATGAAGTTAGATAGTACTTGCTAGCTACCCTGCTAGTCAAGAGGAAAGTACTCTGAGAGCTTAGATTGAAGAAGCTCTTATGCAAGATAGACGAGTAAGGTCTATAAGAATAGAATTGAATGAGAAAACCTCCAGAATTGAGGTGTCCTCTAGAATTTGAGGTATCGATAGAATGCAAAAAGAAAGAAATTAAACCCTCTCTACAATGGTCCTTTTGAAGTATTATTAAGAATTGGATCGGTAGCAAATTTTGAGGATGAAATTTATTAAACAGGGCAGAGGGCCCAATATGTGTAATGTCACACCCCACTTCCAGCCAGGCCACACATGGACCCCGTAAGAGGTGGACTCACAAGAGTTCCTCGCTCCCCAAGCGAGATTTTCCGCCTCCGCAGGGATCGAAGCCACTACCTGGGGGTAAGTAGCGCCTCATGACAATCCCCACTACCATTGAGCTACTAGCTCAATGGTAGTGGGGATTGTCATGAGGCGCTACTTACCCCCAGGTAGTGGCTTCGATCCCTGCGGAGGCGGAAAATCTCGCTTGGGGAGCGAGGAACTCTTGTGAGTGGCACGCTCGTGCCCTTAGAGACGCTTACGGCCCTAAGGGGTGTCTGGAAGTGCGTGCTCCCTGGGATGAGGTGTTACATGTAAGTAATATGATCAAAGTGTCGATGCAAATGTGCACAGGACAGATATACAGTGCCATTAGGTTGGTAGAAGACGCCACCCATTTATGTTATGAGGTAAGGGACGAATTAGTCGGGCGAAATAGGCCGTTGTAGGTGTGTACATGGTATTTTCAGGGCTGAATGTGCACCCTACGTTTTTGAAGTAGACATCGGTATGTGGCACCAAGTGGGGCCTACACACACATACTCCAACCTGGTGTCATCTTTTGTGCCTTGTTATGCGTGCCACGATCCCTAGTACAATCCTGAGTATGCACTGATAAAGTAACTTTATTAAAGTAACTTTAATAAAGTAAGCAATGATGACACATGATGGCATAACGTTTGTGTTGGCTATACAAGAGCTTGACATGTGTCCCTTAATTATGGCAAAGTACAAAGCCACTTTTGTGTTAGCTAAAGAAGAGCTTGAGATGTGTCCCTTATTTATGCCTTTTGTGTTAACATTCTTAGAACATGCCACCTAGCATCCGAGTCTGGGGAATCCACTGGTCCTTGGTCAGGTTAGGTACTTGACTTTCTCGAGCACCAGGAGTTTGAAGAAATTGTCAAGCCTCTCCTTTCCCGTGTCAAATGTGACGCCTAGGATGAAAGAGAAAGAGAAAAGAAAGGCTTCAAGGACACTTGGCATCATGAGATTTAATCACCTTACCATATGTCAACATAAGACTTAATTACATGAGATTAAGGCTTATTTAGTCTTCTCCAAGCCCATTATTTCGTTCAGCCATGAAAAATGAAGGGAAAAATCAGAAAATTCACACAAAATGGAAAGAACAGAGAAGGAGGAGGAATAGTAATAGTTCATGAGTTCTGGAGCTGATTTCTTCTCCGAATCGTCGTTATCATCCATTAAGTCCTTCAAGAAAGTTGTTCTACTCACTGAGAGCTTCATTTTTATCGTCTCAGCTAGAATCTGGAATGTTTTTTGGACTGGCTATACTATTCAATAATTATGGAAAAATTATTCTTGTAATTAGCCGTGGCTATTATTTTTCCCTTAAAATATACTTAATAAGGGCCATATAGGACTTTGAATCACTGCACTTGGATTTTTATAGATTTAGCTATGATTTTTCAAATGTAAGTGAAAAATCTGCCAACTTTCTTGAATAGTACAAAAATGAAAAAGTATGACATTTAGTAATAAGTTAGCTTCCAATGGTTAAGTAAAGCCCATAAAGTTAGTGTGGGTTCATTAAATACCCATCGAGCCTAATATATTAACTTTAATGTTAACCAACCAAGGTGTCATGGGTTATTAAAATTGGGTCAAGTATGGGCCCAAAGAATAAAGATAAATCCTAGAGTCTAAAGTAGCCTATTGGACATTTATTTGTCATGGTTCTAATAATATAGCTATTTATCTAGGGTCATGAGATGACAAAGAAGAGGCAATGGAAGCAACTTCAATGGTTGAAAGACAAAAGATAGTGGACTTACTTACTTGCATTTATGAGGTTGCTCAGGTGGATTACACTCGCCTTCTCGCCTCTTAGGGTGTTCTAACCTTTCCTGCCTCTATTGTACATCACAGCTCATCTCTAATATTATTCATCATGCTTTGTTGCTGTGTCAACATACCCATAATTTGTTGAATAGGATAGGTCTATCTTCCTGATCTGGGTTATGATCTCCTTCTCTTGTACGTACCATCTTTATGTATCATTATATGAAATTAAGGAGGTAAATTCCATATGAACACAAGGGCATTTTTTTCATTTCAAAATATTTTGGGTACATATTTATTTCAGATATATCATACAACAATTATTTACAGTAGTTAAGGAAAGCTATTAACACCATACAGCTGCTACAACTATTATATAACATGTGTTTGTTCTTTTACATGGCATAACATCATTATACATATGGCTTCCTAAGGGGTCACCCATCCTAAGATTTTCCTGAGTTGAACATGCTTAACCTTGCTGTACCTATGCAAAAACACAGATACCGGCTCTAACTGCTTCTGTCTACCGGTATCCCAAGACTGCCCTTATGCCAAAAAGCTATGCCGTATGACTCCGGGCACTAAAATACTGTGTCTGGACTATCAATCAACTCTGGTACATGTACTTCAGCTTAGAGGGCGTCATGTGCTCCATAAACTGTATGAAATGATCATTCAAACCCCATTCTACTATCTTATTCTTATTTTTGGCCTAAAATGTTGTGTTAGGGAAAAAGTACATGGTGGTGTAAATCCAAATCTTGTCCGGGTAGTCCAATCTCTATGGAACTTGCTCCCAGTAGAGCATATCCATGTCATCCAAGTATATGATGTACTAGGTTATAGGTGTGTCATATTAGCAAAAAACTCATAAATATCTACACCTGCCATACTCTCACAACTTCTGGTCCGGCCATAGGTCATATCATACTTGTACCGTCCCAAACTCCATACCATCAAACAATAGTTGGGTCTGGCTCCATACCATCAAACAATAGTTGCTCTGTGTCTCCTACTGATGAACTAATGGATGTTACTGGTACTGGTTAAGGCTCTAGCCTATATACTGGCTTGTCTCAAACTCTCTTCCGAGGTGTACTATCACCCTGGTGCCTCTCGGTGTCTTGTAATGTGTGATCTACGGTTCCTTGGGTGTCTGTTGATCTACTTGAAGCTGGTTCACTGACAGTTGCGATCTATCCCACTATCGCCACCTTCCACACATAGTTCTTATCACCATATAAACAAGGCCATTTCAGTATACTATTCTGATAATGCCAGAACCGCTTTTAGCTCTGGTACCAAAAATATCAAACCCTTTAACATTATGATATCCACAGAGTAATACATGCATAGTTCAAACGCCATATAGAATTAGCATAAACATAATGATACAGAGTGGTTATTTACATTGTAGGAAATCCCCATAGGGTTTGAAAAATATATGCAGATCCCAAAATATACAAAATTAAACTAATTATAACCAACTACAACTCTGTGCTGGACCGGAACCCTCAAACATCGACATTTACATTTTTTCCCTTAGGGCCGCTACCTTCTGCTGGAATATTTTAAAATTTGGGCAAATGGTGAGATTCAAATGAATCTTAGTAGCAACATGCAATCAATCATATAAAATATGATAAATAAATATGCTATGCACCACATAGTGTAAATGACAATTCAACTATATCCAGTGTATGCATACAATTTAGGGCCAACTCCCCTACTTGTCCGGGTACCATAGTTGAGTCCTTGACTACAGCTGGGTAATGTGACCCAGTGACCATCTATGTCACTGTAACCTAGGCACTCTATTCAATCACAGAATAGGTAATACACAAAGCATACAAATAATCACATAGTTTATGAAAGATAGAGTTACTACCTTAAGTCCCTTTTTCGCTAGCTAACAGTTCTTTAATCCTTGATCAGGCTTGAGCAAACTGTTCGGTCCTAAAATTCCAAGTTTACAAGAATTGAGTTATAACTCATTCATGTATTATTCTAAACTCATTTTGTTTGTTATCTTTACCCTTAGTGTTCAAGGTAATTACATTTTTGCCATTACCTTTTAATTTTGCACATTAACTAAAACTGCCAAAATTTTCATCAAACTTTGAAAATTCATAATTTTATTTACAAATATCCAATTGTAGTGATTACAAAGACATTTGACCCTTATTAAGTTCATTTTTAAGGAAAAATAGTTCCTTTAACCAATTATGTGCACATAATTCCAATATCCACATTATTTGCCCGCTACCACAACATCATCCCAAGTTTTCAGGTCCAACTTCAACAAATCATAATTCTTAATATACTAATCTAAATGGGACAAATTACATATCAAATTGAAGCTTAATATGTCTATTTTTATACTAGAAATTTTCACATTTATTGGATACCATTTGATTATCCAAAACCACATGACAACAAGACTGCAAAGCAGAAACCCTAACTGGCAGCAAGTTTCACATTTTAAGAATTTTGTTCCAATGATCCAGACTTCATAACCAGGGGCTATTCCCACACAGTTTTTCATGAAGAACACAATCGAACCATTAAATTGACCAAATTCCAGATCTAAACATCTTTGTTTCTTGATATTTTACTCATACTTAGCAATTAATGGAATCAAAATATCAATATCCATAAAGCTTAGGGTCTTTGCAAAATAAGCTAATTTAGGATTAAGCCATTTACAAAACGATCCATAGTAGCTTTTGAAGTTTCCTTCACACCAGTTCTAATAATAGCAAATTCCATCTCTTGAAAATTTTCCTTAACAATCATGGAGCCTTGTTTGAACTCTTGCAACTGTAACACCCTGATCTTATTTCCATATTTATCATAGTGTTTTCGTGTAGTTCGTGGACACACAGGAATATCATAAATATACTGATAATATGTACTTAATGTTTACAAACTTAAAATCTAATAAAAGCCTGTAGATAACCAAATGCTTCTCCTGGACTGAACCGAAGCCTTCTATTATTTCTTCATGCAGTCCTCTTCTCTGCTTTGACCACACCTCCTGTGCCCTCATGTCTAAATGGTTGGTTGGGGGAGGGTGAGATTCGAGAGAATCTCATTAGTAAGCAGTTACCATAATGAATGCAAGATATATGCTAAGTTAGCCTTAACTAGATGCATGCCACATAATGACATTTTTGCGTGCTCGATGCTTCACATACTATCCTCATGGCTATAGCGTAAACAGAAAGAGAGCTTCATTATTCAAATATGCTTTACACAATCAAGTAAAGTAATCACATACATCACTACACAAGTATAAATATCAAATACATGCAAGTAGGGTGAGTCCACTACCTGGATTACCCTTCCATTGCCTGTCTATCGTCAAATACTCTGTGTTCGGTTCAGGCTACTATTTGATCCGAAAATTCTAAAATTACAATAAATAAGTTATTACTCATTCATGTATTATTCTAGACTCATTTTGTTGGTTGTCCTTGCTTAAACTGCAAAATTACCAAAATGCCCCTAGGGAGCTGGTCTAAACCCCTTTATACGTCGTCTAACTTTACTTTACCAGAAATTATGATCCAGGCTAATCCTACACAATTTTATGTGTAGAATCCATTTTGACCTCATATTTGGCAAATTCATGCTGAAATTACAGAATTACCCTTAGCAGCCATTATGTTAGGGTTTTAAGGGTAAAATTATCATTTCACACCCTAAAGACTTTCACACTTCATATTTTAATGTTCCCTACACAATTTGCCATTCTAAACCCAATGGATCATAAAAAACACCAAAATTCAGTTCAAAGATAGTGAAAATAGCCCTTAGATGAAATTCCATAAAAATTGGGAAACATGGAATTTCTTCATTCATTCAACTAAACACTTTCTTTTCACTTATAATAACTTATTTAACCATTTAAAAACCTCTTAGACATGATTCATCAAAATTTGGGCAGCACCTCCCCTTAGGGCTAGGCATCCTAAATCACAAAATCCAACAATACAAATCCATAAATCAACCAAAACAACAACAAAAACCTTGAATATAACAAGATAGAGACAAGTTTTTTCTCTCAGCTCCAGTCTTTATCCCTGAATCATCATATCTAAGCTTTGTCCTTCATTATCACGATACCTCAAATAAGAAAAGTATCGAGACAATCTGATGAATTGAGCCAAGTGCTCATTGAAACTTTCTTTCTCCTCTTGTCGAATCTATGAGTTCCTATCGATTCTTATTAATCAGGAACAATATTTCTTTAAATCTTTCCTGAAATGAATTCCATATTGCTGGATTATTTCGTGCCTGAAAAATCATTTCAGTGTTTTTCAAGATGTATTGATTCATCTTCCTGTCCACCAGGATTATTTTGCCTTTCCCTATCTATGTTCTATTTCTACTGCACTTCTCGCAGATCATTCCTAAGATTATTGATCATTGCGCACTGTTTTGGCAACATGCCTAGTATTTGCTATATTGGGTCAGGTCTAGTTTCTTGACCCTGCCCAACATCTCTACCTCTTGGTCTTACCGTCTTTATGTTTCACTATATTAAAATAAGAAAGAGGTGAATTCCATATAATCATAAGGACATACTTGTCATTTCACAAAATTTTGGGTGCATAGGTTCTCCAAAATAATATTTAATATACGGTTATTGTACTCAAGGAAAGCCTTTAACAATTTATAGCCTCTGAACTAGTGTACAACATGTTCTTACTCCTTTTTCGTGACATAACATGACATGTACATGTGACTTCCCAGGGGTCACCCATCATGACATTTCCTTGGGCAAGCATGTCACACCCTTATTTTAATTTCACCTAACCAGAGTATTCGCTGAAAATGATATGTGGTTGGGTGGACAATAAAGGAATAACATAAATATACTGATAATATATGCATGATTACAAAATTCTCTCTAGGGCTTCTTACATAATAATTACAAACCTTATAGCTGCACAGGGCTCTAGGGTATTTAAACCCGTCCTAGAAAATGAAGACATCTTTCCGTCTTCGTTCCACTGCTGCATTCCTCCCATGTAGTTCTCTTCTCTCTTTTTAGTACACCTCTTGTTTTCACCTGTCTAACTTTTTGCTAAGGGGAGGTGAGATTTGGGAGAATCTCTGTAGGAAAACAGTACCAATATGTATGCAGGACAAGTGCTTAATGCATGACATGCTTGCATTACATAAACTCATTCTAACACAATGACATATCTGCATGCTCAATGTTTCAAACAGCATACTTATGGCCATAGCATAAATAGAAACAGAGTTTCAATCATTCATATATGTTTCACATAATCAAGTAAAGAAATAGCATGTATAAATACACTAGCACAAATATCAAATGAAGCAGGAGAGGCAAGTTCCCTACCTTAATTGCCTTCCCTAATCCTAGAATAACGTGCGTTGTAATGTGTGCCACCGACTAGCTCTCAACTTTGTCTTAAAATATCAAATGTGTAATTTAGACACTTCCATAGTATTTTCAGGGGTTATATGAGTCTATATTGAAAAAATACTAAAATGCCCCCGGGGACCCGGCACTGCTGTACCTGGTTCGATCGTACTTTTTCAAAAATTTAGACTAGAGCTATTTTGACATATTTTTGCCTAAGGAATCCATTTCTGGAGTCAAAATGATCAAATTCACTACCAAATGACAAAAATGCCCTTAGCAGCCCTTATTTAGCGTTTCAGGGGCATTTTCAAAATTATGTTTTTCGGGCTTTTTCGAAAAAGTGGCCAACTATAACCCCAACTAATTTTCCCTCCTGAACTCAATGGAATCATTAAATCATTGAAAATCCAACTCTAAGGCCTATTTATAGTCCTGGCTGAAATATATAGGTTCTCCGAAGAAAATCGAGGTTTTACGATTTCGACATTGTAAACGTATTCCTTTCTACTGCTAACCACTTTATTGACTATTCCATTAGGTTACAACTACCATTTAGTACCAATTTAGGTAGTATAACAACCTCCACAACCTATTTCCTATCAGAACACATCCCAATCCATATCTACTTACATCTGTGTAGACCATAAAGGTCAACTGTGAATATGGGATTGTTAACACTGGTGTTGTTGAAAGGTATTCGCCACCATTCTGCCCTACAATACTAGGGCTCATCCCAATTCCAATTCACATGTGTCACCATAAACTACAAGGTTGTGTGACTGTTGACTATACAAGTCATCACACTATACACCACTCTGGATGTAATATTGTACACCACACTAGATGTAATATTATACACCATACTAGATGTAATATTGTACACCACGTAAGGTGTAATATGATTCATCACACATACTGTAACACTGTTGACCATCAAGGCCATATTATGTTTTAGGATGATCAACACTAGTGCGAACATCAACTACTCTTGTAAGTTTCAAAATTGCACCTATATTCACCATAATTCCGCTACCCACTCTGATGCTTCACACTATTAAATACAATATAGGTGAGGCTACACTGTCTACTCACTCTTGTCTTGCAACCTCAATTAGATCCCACTTAGCCTCCGTAGTAATCCACAATCATCCATAGAAAATGTGATAGATAAATATGCCATGCACCATATAGTGTAAAATAAAAATTCATACAATCCGTGTGTGTACACAAAGTCCAGGGCCAAACATATAGTAAAAATTCATACTATCTTGTTGGAACTCCTACGTGTACCTTAGCCGAGTCCCAGACTACAGCCAAGTAAGACCAGTGTACCTTAGCTAGGTCCTAGACCACATCTTGGTAAATCATGTGTCATAGCTAGCTCCTTACCAGGCCGAATGGTATATATACATTTCCCATCGGACAGTATATATACACTTCCCACACCACAACTAGAAAGTGTGTGTTTATTATTCATATCACAATACATGGCAAACATGCAACATATCAATAATCATATAATGTATGAGAGATAATAGTTACTATATTGGCCTTTCCTGGATAACCTTGCTGATATTCATTGATCATTGTTTCTTGTTCTATTATCTTGCCCTAGGTTTGCTGTATTAGGTTAGGTCTAACTTCCTGACCCTGCCCAGCATCTGAACCTCTTAGCCTTGCCATCTTTGTGTTTCACTATATGAAACAGGAAATAGATAAACATTATATTATCACAAGGCATTTCTATCATTTTACAAGTGTTGGTTACATAAGTACTCCTGAAATCATGTATAACATATGTTTGTAGTAGCCAAGGAAGACTTGTAACAACATACAGTCCTCTGAACTACTGTACAGCATATGCTTATTCCTATTACATGACATATCACAACATGTACATGTAACTTCCTAGGGGGTCACCCATCCTATGATTTCCCTAAGTTGAGCATGCTTAACTTTTCTGTACCCATGGCAAAACACAAATATCGGCTGTATCTATTCCCATTCACTGGAACTAGCTGAAGCAATTCACTTCGCTGTTCCTTTCACTATATAATCAAGCATATCAGTATACTATCATGCTATCAGAACCACCACATTACTTTGAGTAGACAATTTTGTGGCCAAAATCCTTGCTCTGATACCAAAATGTAGATTTCCAATGCTTCACACAGGCACCCATACACCTGGTCAACCCCTCTAGGGACTACATAGTATTTATGGAAAATGATATGCAGTTTCTGGGAAACATAGGAATAGCGTAAATATAATCATAAAATATACATGATTACAAAGATTCCCCCTAGGGGTTCTTACATAATAATTACAAACCTTATAGTCGTACAAGGCTTTAGGGTATCTAAACCCGTCCTAGTGAAACAGAAACATCTTTCCGTCTTCATTCCACCATTGCATCCTCCCATATAGTTCTCTTTTTTGTTTTCAGTACACCTCTTGTTTTCACCTACCTAACTTGTTGGTAGGGGAGGGTGAGATTCGGGAGAATCTCAGAAGAAAAACAGTACCAATATGCATGCAGGATAAGTGCTTAATACACGACATGCTTCCATTACATAAACTCATGCTAACACAATGACATATCTGCGTCCTCAAAGTTTCAAACAGCATACTTATGGCCATAACATAAATAGAAACAGAGCTTCAATCATTCATATATGTTTCACATAATCAAGAAAAGCAATAATATGCATAAATACACCAACATAAATATCAAATACACGTAGGAGAGGTCATTTCCCTACCTTAAACGTGCCTTGTAATGTGTGCCACTGACTAGCTCTCAGCTCGGTACTAAAATGTCAAATGTTTAATTTAGACACTTCCATAGTGTTTGTGGGGGGTTATATGAGTCTATATTGAAAAATTACTAAAATGCCCCCAGGGACCCAACGTGGCCCCGTTGTACCAGGTCTGACCGTACTTTTCCTAAAATTTAGACTGGGGCTATTCTGACATTATTTCACTCAAGGAATGAATTTCTGGACTCTAAATTATCAAATTAACTACAAAATGACAAAAAAACCCTTGAAAAATTATGCTTTTTTAGGCTTTTTTGAAAAAGTAATCAACTATAACCTCACCTAATTTTCCCTCTTAAATTCAATGGAATTATCAAACCATTGGAAATCCAACTCTAAGGACTATTTATAGCCCTAGCCAAAATATACAGGTTCTCCAGAGAAAATCAGGGTTTTGCGATGTTGGCTCCATAAACGTATTCCTTTAGACTCCTAACCACTTTATTGACTATTCCATTATGTTACAACTACTATTTAGTACCAATTTGGGCAGCATAATAGCCTCCACAACTCATTTTCCATTTTTACACACAAAGACAATCCAGCGAAATTTCACTGTTTAAATTGTTCACAAGAGCTAGAATAGTCAATATGCAAGAGTTTAGAAGTTACCTCAAGCTCCCACTAGCTTTTTCTCAATGTAGCTGAAACCCTAAGTGCTCAATAACATATTTTGAGCTTCAAAACCTTAATGAACATAAAGGAGTAGCTTAGAATTGAAGTTATAAACATTAAGAATGATTTATTAAAGAAATCACTTATCTTTACAACTTTTTCCTTCCCTTTCTCTTTAATTCACCATTTTATTCCCTTTAATACCTTACCGATATAAGAAACATTAAAGAATAGATTTGGGGCACTTGCTCAACTGACTTTAGGAGTCTACTTAATTCAAGCTTATTCCCAAGCCTCTGATCCCAAAATTCAGAATATTACAAAGCATGCTTAATCTTAATATTCCCATGTAAAAATGCTGATACCAGCTCTATCTACTTTCGAGGACTGGTGCCTTGTGACTGTCTTTGTTCCAAAAATTCATACAACTATCTTCAGCTGACTTCATACTATATTTGGACAGTATATTAATGCCGGTACATGTACTTGAATATATACCTTGTGATATGTTCCATAAAGTTCACAAAGTTGTCATTTGGACCCCGCTTTATAATCTTATTCTTCTTTCGCACCCTAAATGCAGTATCTAGGAAGCAATGCATTGTTGTGCAGATCCATATGTTAGCTAGGTACTCTAAATCCAGTAGACCCTGACCACATTATATTGGGATCAGATTGTCTAAACACAATGTATACTGGTCTATAGGGATGTCATGCACTCGGACAGCTCCAAGTATATTCCTTTAACGTACTCCCATAGCTCTCGACCGGGTTGTAAATCATATCGCATGTATACCATTCCAGGTCTGGAACCTGTAACAGAATCTGGTTTTGACTCTATCCCATTAGTCCATGGTTGATCAGTGTTCACCATCTGGAGTCTGATACTATAAGACCAGTTGCCCTTCAGACTTCCATTGACTTTCTAGGGGTTGATTCACAGACGGGGGTGATCCACTTCTCTGGTGCCTCTTTCCGTACATATTTCTTGCTACTATATAATCAAGACCATATCAGTATACTATTCTGTCACTGCTAGAATCGCTTGCTCTGATACCAAAATGTCAAACCCTTCTTTATTTTGATAATTACTTGAGTAACAGTGCGCAGTTCAGTGGGCATACAGAAATAGCATTTACACACTGATATATAGTACTTGATTATATTACATGAATTACCTACTGGGTTGGTACAAAATATTTATAGAAATCAAAAATAACAAAAAGCTCGCAAATAACTAACAATAACTCTCAATCTGGATCGGAACCTTAAGTTGTCGGTATTTATATCTTTACCCTTTGAACAGCTTCGTTTAACTGGATAAATTATACATTTACGAAAAGGGTGAGATTCATACAAATTTTTAGTACTATCAATCATGTGAAATGTGAAAGATAAATATGCAATGCACTACATAATGTAATTGAACGATCATACTGTAAACATGTTTGTGCACACTATTAGGACTAAATGGCTGTTTGGACTCCTACTTGTTTGTCTGCCTCAGCTGGGTCCCATAAGGCGAAATAGTACTTTTGCTTTTCCCATACCACATCTAGGTTCTATACTGTGTATATCATAGTTGGGTCCCACTAGGCCAACTGGTACTTGAGCTTTTCCCACACCATATCTAGATATTGTGCCCCAGGAACTATTCATATCATAGAACATGGCATACACAAAGCATACAAACAATCACATAGTGTATGAAAATTAGAGCTACTACCTGATATCCCTTTCCTGCTCAAATGTCTATCTTATACGTTTGATCCGGCTCATGCTACTAACAAGTCCTAAAATTCTAATTTCATAATAAATGAGTTATTACTCATTAATGTTCCTATTCTAAACTGATATAGTTGGTTATCTTTACCCTTAGAGTTCAAAGTAATTACATTTTGCCATTACTTTTTTAATTTTGCACATTTACTAAAAGCTACTAGAATATTCATCAAACTTTGAAAATTCATATCTTTATTTACAAATTCCAATTGCAGTTATTCCAAAGGCTGTGTGACACTTATTAAGTCTATTTTTTAAGAAAACATATTTTCCTTAGACAACTGGACGCACAACATTCTAAAATTACCATGTATTGGGCATTGTCACAGAAACTTGCAATTTTACTTCACTAAATTCAACAATACATAACTCTTTGTGTACAGTTCCAAATGATCTATATGACCTATTAAATTAAACCTTATAATCTACTTTCATTCTAAAAAATTTAACATTCATTGGACATCATTTGGCTATTAAAAAACATCACATAGCCAAACTATCTTGCAGGAAATCACAATAGCAGCATAGTTTACATCCCAAATTTCAGTGTTTAATTCAAGTGAGATGTAGGCTATTCCTACACAGTTTTTCATGTAGAACACAACGGAATCATCAAATCTATGAAATTCCAACCTAAACACACTCAAAACAGGTTTGGATGAAAATCTGGAAATATTTGGGAAAATTGGTGTTTCATGATTCCATTAAAGCAAACTCCTTCCTTTCACTTCTAATCACTTGTTTAACCACTTAAACACCTATTGGACATGTTTAATCAAAATTGGACAGCACCCCCCTTAGGGTTTGAACATCCCAAGCCATAAAATCAACCAATACAAGCCACAAATTCAACCATAACAACATCAACAATGTTGAATGAACAAGAAAGCAAGGTTAATTGAATTACCTATTGTTTCTCTCTCTAGCTAAAAAAACCATCCCTCTCTATCCTTCTTTCCCTTGAATTTGTGGTTGTTAAATGAGTGATTCAAGAAGGCATAGAGATTAGAGAGAGTTTCCATGAATTTGAAGGACATAAATAAGTAAAATTTCTTGGAAACCTACCTTGATTTGCCTCATGAACTGTAGCTCTTTCTCTTGTTCTTGCTTTCTTCAAGTGACTCTCTCTCTCTCCCTTCACTTTTGTTTGGCTGAAATTAATGGCCTTTGGGAAGGGACAATGACAAAAAAATATCCTCTTCCACCTCCTTAAATAAAAATATTTAATTGCTAATCAACATGTGCTAATTTGACTTTTCTTCTTCCTTTTTACTTAGCAATAATTGCTTCTTTTCTTAATTTTGGACCAAGTATTTAATTTTCTCTCTCCTCTTCCATGTTAGCTAAAATTGGCCTTAATTATTGGGAAAAATTAATAGCTTCTTTCTTTATTACAAAAAGACCAATTTGCCCTAACATTTTTGCCAATTGTTGTATTAAATTGTGTCTTCCTTCTTTCCTTCTCTTTTTGGCCAAATATCTTAATAATTATTGGGCCAATATTTTTTGCTATTTCCTTCTTCGTTTTGGGCTTCAACATTAAGCCTTTAAGGGAAAAAATTGCTCCTTTGTGTTCAAACTTAATCATGTTATGTGTGACTACTAATTGCAATGTTTTGCCATTCTTTCCAATATGCCCAAAATTAACAATTTATTCCTTTTGATGCCATAAAGGAGCAAGGAATTTTGGTGAATAAAACTTGGAGTGTTACATCAATATTTATAAAATATAATGATTTAATACTAAAAGATGTGACGACTCGATAATCCACAAAACCCTTTTTATATAAATGCCTGAAAACTGAACTCCAGTACTTCTCTACTTTCATTTCTTCTTCTCAAAGGCAACTCTTGATTCACTAAAAAATCATGCACAAATGCAAGTTAACTTCTAATTCATCATCTGGAAAAAGTATGAAAGATGAACTCCTTCACTAACAAGCATTGAAGGTTTCATCCATGCAACCTATGAGCTCCATCATATGGTCCAGATTTACCTACAAAAGCAAGGATACATGGACTAATGCTTGGAAGAACGTACCTCTCTTGTTCACTCTTTGAATGAGAAGGTAGACAAGTTACTGGAGAAGGAAGAATATGATGATGCATTATATTCTTAAAACATCTCCGTAACTTTTTATTTTTAGTTTGTTTTTTACTTTGTCTTTTTTTTAAAAATATGGTGGTTGCATGATGAACTGGTAACATTTTACAAAAAGTAATATACATTATGGTTATTAAGTAATAACCATCACTTATTAGAATATCATGCAAATGCATAATGGTTGTAATTTGTAATTGTCATATATTGTATCACAAGAATAACGGTTCTTACTGTAAAACCATCATGAAACATTAGATAGACAAACAAATGATTTGTTTTCCAACTTTATATTAGCAAAAAAAACATAACAGGTTCTCTTAAAAATAACTATCAACTAAAAGGTCGAAATCTTTCCCCTTTCCTGCACGCATGATGAGAATATTCTGTGCTTCTTCATTCTTTGATGATCGGAATAGAACCAAGTACCCTTTAATTACCCATTATTGCACGTGACTACTCCTCTTCAACTTCTAATATGTGTAATGATAATTCGAACCTATCACTTTCAATCCATATAAACTCCTTATTTTCTTATGTTTATCATACTATCTCTTCATCGTCCTCCTTTGTTCTTTCAATCACCAAGATAAAACGCCATGCTGAATACTTGCTAAAAAATCCATGACGTCATCCTCCCCCTCTACTTTTTCTCCACCTCCACAACCTCCACCACCTCTTTCTACCCATTCTCTTCCTCCACAACCTCCTACTCCCCAACCTTCACCTCCTCCTCAACCTTTGCCTCAACCTTAAGTAGAGAGAATGATATAGCATGCAAAATACATTGATCATACTGTGAGTAGGCTGGCTAAATATTCATTGTGTATGATCAAGAAGACCAGTCTTATTCTTAATGAGCATGATCTTGACATATTCTCAAATGATTTAGGCCACTCCTCCGTGATAAGTAGCATGATGATGTGAGCTTTGCTGTGAATTTATGGAACTTTTGATTCATTCAACTTGAAGGAAACAAAAGTTCCTAAATTCACAGCAAACCTTAAATCATTTATTAGGCAATTAGTCACCACTCACTAGAGAGTGATGTTTTTTGGTTTTGTTTTTATAAAATATTAAAAATGTAATTATTTAGGCACTAGTTGCCCAAGCAAGTTAAAAAACCAAAAATAATAGTAACGTATCCCACAGTTATTAATAACGAACTGTAATATATAATTAAATAAATAACAGTTTTATCGATACAACCACTATTTAAAGTCTTTAACATGACAACCCAAAAAACCTACCCTTTATCTTCTTTTTAAGTGTCTGAAACATAACACACTTAACACTTGTTATGTTTGAATGAAACCCACCAACATCGTAACCCTACTACTCCTATTGTCTTTTCTAGCCATTGAGAGTTGTTTTTAGTCAAACCACACCATAGAAAGGCTTCTTCTGACTTCTCAACAACAGTTGTGCTAGTGAATACTTGACACTTGTCTCAGCAACTGTCATGCGAGTTGCTTTTGCTTGCCCTTACTCTCTTTTTTGTCATTCGTAAGCCTTAGCTAGGTCACATTCCTTTGGTGCTTTACTCTCCTTATTTGATTAAGGTGCCTTTGTGAAGTCACAATGTGATAAAGCATTCAAGGTGAGGTTAACTTGCTTTTGTGAAGTTGTTTTTTCTTTGAAAAACCTATTATTACTTTGATTGAAGGTTCGTTTCCTGTTATAGAAAGTTGTCAACCCATTGATTTGTCTAAAGGTTCCTTCGTTATTGATCTTTTTTATGTGATTTCTGGAGATATAAAGCCCTAAGCAAAGACATCTTTTTTGGAGGTATCCTTTTCTTCGAACGTTACTGCTAAAAAATCAATAAGGACATGATAAATAAACAAGTTCAGTTGTAGCGATAAGAGTCATACATGAACAAGCTCTATGAATAAACTAGTTCTGTTGTACCCATGAGAGTGATATATGAACAAGTTTTGTGAATAAACTAGTTTAGGCAACATATTGAATTATTGCTTTTGTGAAGTTATGCTTTTGTTTTTTAGAAATCCCATATTGCTCTGAATGAAGGTTCCTCTTCTGTTTTTCTATTAAGTAGGTTCTAACACCCGTTACTTATGCCCCTTTATATCGCACTCGGAAGTATCAATATCATTATTATGGCTCAAACGAATCAATAAATAAAGTTCCAAGCCAAAAAATTTACATTTATTCCTGTGGCACTGTTTATTTGGTAAAACCATATTTACTAGATTAATTATCTTTATTCATGGGGTTACTGACTTCTCTCTATCATTTCTATCAGAGTTTTTCTCTGTTTATTAATCATTTTGCTTACTTAAATAATGGGCTCATACTGTTCAATTACCCATTCCTAGTTCAATTTCGTGCTTCGAAAAAACATCCATCTATTATACGAGTTGTACAATTAAACATTTCAAATATTAATTATACATAATGGATTAGCGTGTCTTAGTCTTCATCTCCTCATCACAGCTTCTTCATCCAGCATATTGTTCTACACTTCTCTTCTGTGCTTATGTGCCTATCTAGTTGATTAAGGAAGGGTGAGATTCAGAGGAATCTCAGTAGCAAACAATACCACTTAGCATACAAGTATAAATGCTTAATACATGACATACTTGCCTTGCATGAATTTATGCTAAGACAATGACATATCTGCATGCTCAATATATCATACATCATACTCATGGCCATAGCGTATATAGAAACAGAGCTTCAATTAGTCATATATGCATCACATAATCAAGCAAAGTAATTACTCACATCAATACATAAGATAAATATCAAGGACATGTAAGTAGGGTAAGTCCACTACCTTTTGTCTTCGAGTCCCCTTTTTGGTATCTTTTCTTCCAACCACTGAAATGTAACACCTTACTTCTATAATGTATTCGAATAAGTTTTAAGGGGCGAATTCGAATATGTTATGGAAGTAAGGTGTTACATAGGTGGTACAAAGTTAAAGGCTATGAAATTCAACATTGTGATCAGTCCTACACTCTTCAATGTGAAAGTTTCTAACCTACTTGGTCTCATCTCTATATATATAATAAAGTAGTAATTCCCACATTGAGTAGCCTTGAAATTTAGATGGATTAATATTTTTAAGGATTTATGGCTATAATCAATCGTACTCTTGATCTATGTATATAATAATGTAAGAGTTCACCTATGCCTTTTGTCTATTCAACAATTAAGCCTGAAAACCAAAGGAAGATGGGGTAAAAAACAAATAACCCTATCAGAAAGGGTGCATGTTGAGTTCAAGGGTGTCCATACTCCTACCCTTTTTGATAGGGATATATGTTTTTTCCCCAAAGTTCTTTGCTTTATATTATTAATTCCTAAGAAGAGACATAATTACATATAGGTCACCAGTTACATTATCACTTATATACATCAATAGTTGCCATTGATTCTCCCCACAAAGCCTGGAATTCTTAATCATTGCCAAATTGCATAGCCACTTGATATGGAAGGTACTGCTGTTCTATTATATATATAGAGAGGAGATCAACTAGCTCAGAAACTCTCACTTAAAGAGTCTCATATCCATACATTATGGTTATTAAATAAAAACCATTATGTATTATAAAAGTTAACGATTCTTATTCATATATCATTATTTATGTACTAAATATATAACGGTTGTCTAAGTAAGACCCTTATTTATTTTTATTAAAAGTCACAGTTCATACATAAAACCATTATCTATGTTATTACATAAATAACGGTTGTAAAATAAGACCATTATGCATTACCATATATTATGACGGTTGTTTACGTATGCTCGTTAATTATTATTATAGCAATGGGCATATCATGGCCTCATAAAGTCTTAATATATAATAGGTGTATTATAACTATTATAATAGGTCCATACTAAGTAACAGTTTGGAACCGTAATGTATATGTGCCAAGCTTTTCTAGCGCCTGCGTATATGACGGTTTGGAACTGTGATGCTTGGCAGTTAATAATCATCATATATAGAGATTTTCTGTAGTAATGCGACCAAATTCTTGACCTTCTTTAATATAAGAATTATTTAAAAAGTGACTGATTCCAAAGCCTATGTAAATGAACCAAATGGGCCTCTTCAATTGCCTCTTGAAGTTACCACTTGTCTTTGACTTTTCAAACTCTCTTTTTTGCTTCATCTTTTTACTTGGCTTAAGAAAATGACAAATCACACCATTAGCTATCAAGTATTATTATTTCCTCCTATTTTATCTTCATGAACTAAAATCCTAAGGGGAAAGGGTAATAATATTTACTTCATGCATTTCTCATAATCTCTTCAATTTACCTATAGTTGTTGACTTTTCAACTTTTGTTTTTACTTGGTCTAAAATATTTCAACTCTTGTCATATATTTCTCAAACTTCAATTTCCTCTTGACCTCACCCTTTTAAATGTCCACACACATTAATAAGGGAAAATATGGGCTTTCAAATTTATTTTGCCAAATGACTATTTTGCCTTGTACATTTTTACCATTTTCGCACCTTGGTTGAAAACTGCAAGAATTTTCATCAAACTTTAAAAATTCATATCTTTATGTATAGATGTCTAATTGATGTGCTTATAAAGGCTATTTGACCATTGTTAAGACTAGTTTTAAGGAAAAATATGTTCCTTAGCCAAATGATTGGACATTATTCCCAGAATTATCATTTATTAGACACTGTCACAGAATTCTGCTAGTTTCACTGAGCTAATTTCAAAAATACATAACTCTTAGTGTACAGGTCCAAATAACTCATATGACTATCAAATTAAATCTTGGAATATCTACTTTTATTCTAGAAAATTTCACATTTATTGGACATTATTTGATCATCCAAAACCACAAGACAATGTTATTACCTCCGAGGAAATCACACTAGCAGCATATTATAGCTTTGCAAATTTTGTGTGACAACTATTTACTTTGTTTTGTCACTTTATATACACCATAATCCACCATTTTTATTCCACTAAATATCTCATTACATAAAGGGCATATTGGTGATAAAAACTGGGAGGTTACAATAAGTATGAAAATAATGAACTATAAATTCATAGTCGATTATTTAAATAAAATATGCTGGAATTATAAGAGATAAGGAAAGAGAATATAAAAACTATGATTTATCTCGGTTCAGTCCAATCTTTAATGGCATGCGTCTAGTCCCCACGCTCCACTTGAGATTTTCAGTCTACTATCTTCTTGTTTAATCCATGAACAAGAGAAACCTCTACAATCTTGTAAGTTTAGCTGGGCACTTGTGAAGCCTTTTACAATTCTCACACTAAGTTACTCACCCTTACACACCATAAGGATACAACCTTGATGATAAAGAATTACAGTGATCTTCACTCTCAGAAGTGAATAAGATGAACACTAAATCACAATACAAATAATTTCTTTCTATAAAATCTATTACATGAGTATAGAGAAATAGAGAGTATATGAGATGGTGATGGGTTCAAAGTTTCGGCATTTTGATCTTGTTTACATTTGCTCTCCCTACTTATGTTTTGAATACTTCAATATTTATAGTTGATGATAGCTATTTGACCATTGAACTTTTCTTCCCGTTGAGATTTGTTGAATATGTCCATTAGAAGTAGCCAATGGAAGTTTTGACAAGATTTACTTTTTGGCTGTTGAAGCTTGATCTAAGTTTAGTCACCTATAATCTTCACATAAACTTGATTGTAATGATTAGGAATGATATAATCAAGGTTTATACGAGTTTGGAAGAAAAAATCCAAGACAATGTTAAAAAATGAGCAGAACACCACTACAAAGGATAACTGTGGTGATGTGGTCGTGATCTAAACACATCACTCAAGTGGGCACTCGAGTGATCTTATTTTCAAAATATTACATATCATTAGAATGATCTTCAACATCACTTTCACATCACTAGAGTGATATTACTAGTGGTAAACTCATTTTGAATCCAAATCTAGAAAATACCTATCATCAGAAACTCCTAAAGTCTATGTTCCAATGCAAAAATGAATCAGCTCAAAATTCATTATATTTCGAGGTTATGATCCAAAACATGTCTGCTGTTCTTGAATATCTCAGAAATTTGATCGTCAAATTCTGAGTTCCATATCTCTTTCTTCTAATAATCTTTGAACATGATCTTGGCTTTTATGAAATGCATTTTGAGTCTTGTTTCATCCCAATCAAATTTGTTGTTTTGTAGATATGTCAAAATCACTTAAATTTATCTAGAAAAACATGTGAGAAATTCTAGCATCAATTTCTAAAATTTATATATTTTTCATCTGAAATATGTTGAGCTAGATGTTGGTGTCATTGTTTCTCATTTGGAGTTTAGTTTCATAGGCAACAAGTTTATGTCAATTGAATGTGTGGTTTGAGCCATTCCAACCTCCATTTAACCATAGAGGCCTCCAATATGACATTTAAGAACTTAAACCTTGATATTCCCATTAGATCTTGCAAGTTCTTCTTTCTTCAATCTCTTCTCCTTCTTCTTGATTAATTTCCATAATTCTTTTTGATAAATCCTTATTTTGCTTGACTATTATCTTGAATCTCTTTCTTCTTCTTCCTTTCAATCATTCTCTATAATCCAATTAGGCAGCTTCTTTCTTCTCTTTGACTTCCTCTCCCCACTTTTGATAACTTCAATCTTCAATATCTTCTTAACCTTTTTCTTGATTATTCACCATAATCCATCTCAATAACTTCTTTATTTTCTTGACTTCTTTTCCCCATAGTTGATAACTTTATTCTCCAATATCTTCTTTCTTTTCTTCTTAATCAATCTCCTTATTCGAAAAATATATCTTCTTTCTTCGCTTGACTAATCTACAAGATATTTCACATTAAATGTAGTAGTTAGTCAATATAGGAGATAGATATATTATGCAAAATTTTTATTCTTAATATTTGACAACATCTAACATTCTCCCCCAATTTGGCATCTATATTATGCAAGCTAATCATATCTAACATTCTCCCTCTTTTTAATAATGGCAAATCCTTTAAGGAAAAACATGTGTGAATATGACAACAAATTGAATACAACATATTTTTCTTGCCTTTCTCTCCCCCTATTTGACATCAGCAAAAAGTTTGAAGGATATGAAAACAATAAATGTCTTTCTTACCTCAATCAAAAGGAATGTATCATCCTTCACTCTTATTATAATGCAAATAAAAGAAGGTTTTCATGAAAACAAGTTTGAAAAAATTTGAAGAGGTTTTCAAGAAAACTTTCATAATCAAAGAAAACTGATACCAAAGATGTGCAAAGTATTCACAAAATATAAAAAGATAGGATTTAGAAATGCTTATTTATATTTGGCAGTAAGTTGATGTATTGCTCTATGAAGTTTGTTGCTTTCCTCTCGTGATGTGTCTAATCCATGATATAGTGTGCCTTGTACTTCATTGTGCATTACATATTCATTTTATTTCCAACTATTTTCATTGAGGTTGGGATTTCTTCTATAATGATCGTGTCAAGCTAACTGCTTACTTGTCTTAGCAAAGTTAATGTTGCTTTAAAGGTTAGTGCTAATATATTTCTCTTTATTGAGCGTCAAGGCATCTTTCCTCAAAGTTGATAGATTCACTTTTTAGTGTGTTGAAGAATGATCTTGCATAGAACAAGTTCTCCTACCATAAGTTAAAACCATTCTCATATATAATGGTTAGTAGAATCAAGTGTCAAAAGTTTCCTTTCTATAAGACATTCTCAAATTAAGATCATGGAAAGAAAATATATGAATAACTCATCATCAAAACTAATCAATTGAGAGTAGATGCAAAAATATGCTATAAGATTTTCTTCAAATAAAATAGATGAGGTTTTAGGTTAGAAAACATGTTTGAATGTAAAGCTCTCCCTTTATGAATGCATGGCTTGAAAATCATTCTGAAGAATAGATTTAAGAGCTCTCCTTGATTTGAAAAACCATTGGAATCTTTGTAGAGAAATTAAGTATAAAAGTCTAAAGATTTGGTGAGAAATCAAGTTTTGAAAATAACGATGCTATTTAGGGGCTTTATGGCTGAAACTCGACTATCACTCGAGTAGTACAACTCAAAGAATTTGAATCAAGAAAGAATACAATAACTCACTCGAGTAATGTCGTAATTACTCAAATATAGTCCTCTAAAGTTTTTTGAGGCATCGCTGGCTGCTCACTATCTGGTGATGTGATCAATACTGAGGGGCTTTGAAGGTGCGATGGTTCCTCAGAGGGTTGAGTCTCTGGAGCAATAAGCTCTGAAGGCATCTCAGGAGCATAAATCCCTAGATGATTTTTAAATAGGACTTCAAAATCAATCAGTCTCTACTCATAGCTTCTCAAAAGGCTAGTGTGCTCTTTTATCATCTTGGTCTAAGCCTTTTATTGCTCCAATGGAACTTTGAAGTTCTAGTTCACTAAGTCACATAGCTACCTCATCTTATCATTCACTAAAGTGATGAACTTAGTATTGCTTATAGCAAGCTCAGTGTGAAATTGTTGAAGCTTCTCTCTCAGATAGCTCTAGATAGATGGACTAAAGAATAAAGGGCCATGGGGACCAACTCTAACAGAATATTGAGTCTCATTTATCCTTGAAGTCTCAGCTTCCATCCTTTACACCTCTTATTGAGTAAACAACATTTGGAAGTTATGATTCACCACAGCATATAACTCCTTACTCTATCATCCACAATTTCAATGAGCTTCTTATTAGTATTGGTAATCTCAAATGAGAACTTCTAAAGCTCAACCTATATGAATGGTGGATCCAATGAATTATAGTCTAGGTAAGGATTGTGCTTTATCATCTCTAGATGCCTAAGCCTCTACTCTCTGTTTCTTACTAGGACCACCCACTGTTGACAAGTATATCTTTATCCTCTAAATGTGAACCTCTTCAAACATAAGAGACCACATAAGGGGATCATTTGGTTCCAAGTACCAAATCATGTTTGAATTTAGAAACATAAAACCAATTGAGGATAAGTAATAGGAGTGGACTTGGTAGATGTGCATCTATATCTTTTGATCTCAGAGAAGAGTGTAACACCCCAAATTTTATTCACCAATATGTCTTGTAATTATTTGTGGCATTTAATGACATGGAATGGTGAATATTCATGAAATTATAATTTAAAAAGCTCGTAAATTTCTATTTTCATGAGAATTGGTCTAAAACAAGTCATGAAATTAATTTTTGGATATTCCAAAAAGCCCAATATTGAAGCCCAAAATGGAAGAATAAATTAGCACTCCATATTGTGTACAATTTTGGCCAATTAAAGGAAGTAAAGGAATAAGCTCAAAAGAAATCCAAGAATTTAAGGGCAAAATTGTAATTTTCCAATAAAACACAAGATTAATTATTTTCTCACTTAATTGAAGTTAATTTCAGTTAATTAAAGGAAAATAAAGGATAAATGTATAGTTGGAACATTCTTGGTCAAAATTAATCAAAGTTTGAAAAGTCGAAGTTGGAGCAATTATTATTTTCCCTTTTACTTTCATAATATTTGTCCAAATAAAGAAATAAGAGAGGAAAAAAATAGTTGTTTGAGTATTAATTATGCCAAGTGTCACAATCTCAAGTCAAAGGGATTAAATAAGAATTTATTAAGTTGTGAGCACATGTGAAATTACAATAAAATATTATATGTTGAGTAATTAGTTAGACTAATCGGAGGAAGCCCAATTGGGTTTATAAAGGACCCATATGGCATGTTTTTAGGCTAACAAGGAGCTAGGAAAATTGGTTGAAAGTCAATGAGATTTATGACACCAAAATTTTGAAGAGATAAGCTTAAAAAAAATGGTGTCATAAAACAAAATAAAGTAATATATTTTAAAAGAGAGATAAGAGATTTTTTTAAACGCTCTACCTCCATCTTTCCTCTTCAATTTCGCGATCAAGCATTAAGAAAAGAGAGAGAGAAAGTGTCATAGAAGAGCTTGGGAACTTAGGGTTCAAGAGAGAGCAAGGAGTCAAAATTAAAGGTAAGACTTGTGTTTTTCAAGTGAGTAAGCTCCCTAACTTGTGTAGTTACTACTCTAAGCTCTTGTTCTTCATGAAAACCATGTGTAGAAAGTAAAACATCAAGAGAAGAGAGAGAGGATGGTGACGACCTAAAGAGAGAAAGTTGAGAATCAAGAGGTAACTTCAAGAACTTCAATCCTTTTGGTGTTTACTTGTTGTTGTTGTGGATATTGTCATGACTTGTGGTTTGGTTGTTGATTTTGTAAATTTGGGATATTGAAACCCTAAGGGGTTATGCTGCCCAAATTTCCTCAAATCATGTATAATTAGTGTTTAAGAGGTTTAACAAGTTATTAGGAGTGAAAAGGAAGGAGTTTCAAGGGTTAAATCACAAAATTTCATTTTTCCCTTTACCTTTGGTAAGTTTCGGCCAGTGGGAAATAGGGGCTAGGGCTGAAATTTCATTAATTTGATGGTTCCTTTGTGTTCAAGAGGGAAAATTATGTAGGGTTGACATTGATCATGTTGTGAGAAAAGCCCTAGGAAGTGAAACGTCAAAAATAGCCCTAAAACCCTAATTAGGGGCTATCAAGGGAAAAACTGTCATTTGGCAGTGTTTTTGAGAAAATCAAGGTCAAAAATGAATTCTACACGCAAAACTGTGTAGGAATAGCCTGGGTTAAAATTTCTGGAAAACTAAGGTTGGATCGGGTAAAAAGGGGCTTAAACTGGGTCCCTAGACCAACAAAAGTAATTTGGAAGAGTCTAGAGTGATACAAGAATTGGTATTAATCTAATTCTTATAAACTTGGAGTTTTAAGACCAAATTGTTGGGCCTGAGCCGGATCGAATTGAGGACTTATTTGTGAACAAAAGGGACTTAAGGTAGTAACTCTATCTTTCATACACTATGTCAATATTTATATGCTTTGTGTATGCCATCTTTCATAATATGTATGATACATTGAATATAGTGCCTACATGTACATTGAATCTAGTGCCTATGGGTATATTGAACATAGTGCCGGTGTGTACACTGATATGCCCAGTTGGTGGTCTCGAGCCTAGCTGAGGTACGAAACGAGTAGGGGTTGCAATAGTTGTTGGCTCTGAATGTTTCTGACTAAAATGAATTATACCGACTGAACTGAATTATGTGTCATTATAATATTGTTGTATGTGGTACTTGGCATATTTATTATTGCATTTTCTATGATCAATTGTCTATTACTGCTGAGATTCGTTTGAATCTCATCCTTTTTCAAATATAAAAATATTCCAGCAGAAGCTAGCAGCTTTAAAGACGAAATAGTAAATAAAGGAAACTAAAGCGTAAAAGCGAAGAGAAATGGAGAAGTTGGTTATATTTAGTTTATTTTTGGATATTTTGGACAATTGTATATATTCTTCAAACCTTGTGAGGAGACTCTTGTATGTAAACAAGTACTTAATGTCAGTATGTTTCCGCTATTTCTGTATGCCCTACAGAACTTTGTGCTTAATACTCTGCGTATATTGAAATATTAAGGGCTTTAACAAAGATGATTTCTCCAAAGTTCCTCTCCTCCTTGCTGAGAGTAGTGGCTATCATGTGGTAATTTTTTTTCGATGAAGTAAGTGAAGTTATTGGCTTTATTCACCATAGATCTAGTATATATGTATCATTGAGAGAAGATCAGATATAGAGCTAAGATTGAAATTGAGAATCCTAAGTAGCTTTTTTGGCTTGATATTTTGATACATCTCTCCCTTAGAGAATTTCCTAAATGGTTCAGAAGAAGGCTTGTTGATACCCAACTACTAATTATTCTTTGAGACTGGGATGGTGACCTCCTAATCTCTTATTGTTATCTCCAACATCTCCTTAATTACTGTGCCTTCCCAAGATCATCTTTATTGGCTCCATATCATAATAGAAGTGTCTAATCACCTTGGGATAATAAGGAAGATGGTAGGCGACAAAGGCTCATAATGGCTAGACTTATTCTTGGCCTTGTACTGCTATGAAATGAAACTCAGCTAGGGCCACTTAAGAGGTATTATTCCTCTTTCTCTTTGTCTAATTGCATTACTAGATAGTTGTTTTCTAGCGTTGGGGTGTCACTTGAGTAATATAACAAATCCTGCTTCTGATCACACTGCCAGTGAGGCATATTTTGTTAGGCTCTATTCTTTGTACTTGTAAGTAGAGCATTTTGGTCAACTCCTATAAAAGTATAAATACATGTTCTTTGGTACCCAACTTGTCTTGGGTCCACACAATGTTAGACATAACTCTATCCATGAATGAATTATAGGAGTGCATGTAAGTTTGATCAAAGAGAATATAAAGTCTATCCATAATGATAAGCATTTATCAAATAATAGTTCATGAATGAGATTAGGTTTTTCAAGAATTATAATAAAATATGCAAATTGTTTCAAAATCTCAATTTTTTTCCAATCATGAATATGCATTATGACATTAAGATTTTGAATGCATGAAAACTTATTTATGAAGTTTGTTAAATATCAATGGTCATGCTAAAATGGTGGAAGTCAATATTTAAATATATATATATATATATATATCATAACCTTCACTTTGGAGATCAACAAAGACTAACAAGTTTGAGAATTTTCCCAAGAGCAAAAGTCATTGGGAAAATGAATTATCCAAAAAGGCTAAGCACGATGGAAATATATAAGAGCAATAACTTTACTATTGACTAACTTCTTTCTTCCTTTCTTCTTCCAACAAAAACATACAAATATTTTTCTTCCTTTGGTATCCAATTTCACTTGGATTCACTTATAGTTAGTTTGTAGGAATCATAGCATAATTCACATGCTTTAAGAATATAATCAATTTAGAACAATTAAGCACAATGAATTAATCATGACTTTATGCATAAAGAAATAATTTCTTTTGAGAACATCATGAATTCATATAGAACTCAAATATTGAACATTGTAATTCTTTTTTAATAGATTTCAAAAAATAGGATACAATGCTCATTCCTAAGGTCAAAAGATATAAACCTCAATAAATATCAAAGATTATGATATAGGAGGTTTTACCATTGTATACCTTTACTTTAGGTACTTGGTGGTTTGCCTTTGCTCAACAAATGCATCTTCCTTTGATACTTTGTTTTTGCATATTTAGCCTTAAGATCATGCAATTCTCTCTCATATGATGTAAAATTTAAAGGTCTTTTCCTTTGTGCATGACAGATCCTCCTTTCCTTGTTCTCTTCAAGATAGTTGAATGGAACCTTATGATAGTCTATCCTTGAAGTGGAACATACTCCTCTTCTCGATTTACCATATCTTAGAGCGACTTCAGGAAGTGTCACTGGAAGCGTCACTTGGAATGATGATAGCCTCAGAGGTATCACTTCTAGTAGCACTTGGAGTGATGATGGTCATTCATCTATAGGCTCTTTTTTCTTTCCATTTCAAGGCTTCTTTGGATTTGATGATGAGGTTGCAGCAATAGTTTCTTCACGAGTTATATTAATTGATGTGAATATGCTTTTAAGTTTGTGAGAAACTCTTGGATTCTTCATCCTTTTCTCCATACCCTTGTGTCCATTCCTTTTGGAATTAAACTGCACACATAAAGGACTAGCTGGACATTTTGGTACCTATTTTGCTTTGGGTCCTTGATAGTTAGCATTGGAACTTACTTATCCTTTATGAACCCAAACAAATTTAGTTCTCACATCAGAATTTCTTCTAATATAGTATGTGTGAGAAATATGACTATATTTTCCATAATAATTACACATAATATAATTATATGCATTATGAGATTTTATGCAAGCATTATGTCAGTCATAAGAATAAAAACTCAAGTAATTTTTATTTGAACATTCTTTCTTCCTAATATATTCTCTAGCAAGATCAAAATTATTTTTTCTTTTTAAATCAAATCAATAATTGGTTGAAAAACAATTTTATGCAAACTTTGAAAATCAGTTTTCCAAGTAACACAAGAAGAATTGGAATTGTTTACCATATGTGCATCATGAGCTCTAGAAAATGATTCGTCCATGATGAGCTCTCCTTGGTATTCATCTTCCTCTTGTTCATTTGTGTTGACTAACTCATGGAGGTGTTCTATGATTACTCCATCTTCATTCTCAATTTCCAGTTATTTATCAATAGTAGATATGCAACTTATAGAGAAACAGAGAGTATATGAGATGAAGATAGGTACAAAGTTTTGGAATTTTCATCTTGTTTGCACTTGCTCTCCCTACTTCGGTTTTGAATGCTTCAGTATTTATAGTTGATTATAACTATTCGATCGTTAAGCATTTTGATCTTGTTTGCACTTGTCAAAATCACTGAACCTTGTCTAGAACAATGTGTGAGAAATTCCAGTGTCAACGTTTGAAATTTATATCATTTCATCTAAAATCTATTGAGCTAGATCTTGGTGTCATTATGTTGGATTTGGAGTTTGCTTTCATTGGCAACAAGTTTCATGTCAATTGGATGTATGGCTTGAGAGATATAGCCAAAATACCAAGCCGCTGTTTGGCTGAATGAGAACAGAGCATAACAAAGTGTTCATCACTTGAGTGGACACTCGAGTGATCATCTCTGGAGGTGCCACTCAAGTGATCACTTGAGTGAAGTTGGTATAACTTCCATATAAGATATCTTAACTTCACTTTGAGCTATTCCAACCTTCATTTAACCATAGAGACCTCCAATATGACATCTAAGAACTTGAACCTTGATATTCCCATTAGATCTTGCAAGTTCTTCTTTCTTCAATCTCTTCTCATTCTTCTTAATTAATTTCCACAATCCTTTTCAATAACTCCTTGTTTTTCTTGACTATTATCTTTAATCTCTTTTTTCTTCTTCCTTGTAGTCATTCTCCATAATCCAATTAGGTAGCTTCTTTCTTTTCTTGGACTTTCTCTTTATGGTAGGGAGTTCCATTGAGCCTAGCCACAAAGTATGGAATGTCTTAGTCCATCCCAAATTGCATGGCTATACTATATGTGTGAGCTTCTATAATATACCAATTTGTTTACAATTTTGTTCTATATGCTTGTAAGGGCGAAAGGAGAATCCTAATTAAAAAAAATTACCTCAAAAGTTAAAGGTTATTAAATAATAACTGTTAAATATTTATACACTATATATAACGGTTGTTTCATTAAACATGTTAACATTTATAAAAAAATAAATAATGGTTGCTATATCGTGATCGTTATGTATGCTAAAATTTTATTCCTTTATTTATAATTTTCAATTATAGGAGTCATTATTCATAGGCATGGTGGGTGTTGTTTAATTGTTGCTACTGCCACCTTAGAAATTTGAGGTGTAATTTTTTTATGTGTTGAGATTGTGTTTTTATAGGCTAATTTAGTTTATATTCAAAAGTAGAGTTCATGATAAGATGGAGAAAGAACAGGAAATTTGATAAGTCTTTTTTTGAATCTAGTTCTATCCTTTTTCAAAGTTCAGAGGCTTGATCCATTTTTTTCTTTAATTACGCATAATGATTCTATCAAAGGCTCAAGATGATCAAATCCATACAAAGGGGGCAAATGGTTAATCGTTGATATAAAATTTCTTTCAAAAATTGGAACGTTGTTTCTAGCTACTGTTATATTTTGAATTATGATAACCTTATTTCTGCCTTATTTTAGCATACTTGTAATCATCAATTTAGTATGAAAAACAGCAGCCACTTGTGATTGCAGAAGTTGTGGTAATTTCTCTTTTCTTTAAATGTTTCTTTTTGATCTTATGATTTTAAGGTATCTTTTTTATTGCTATAAAATAGATAATGGGGTTATGGCAGTTTTTCCCAACCATAAGTTTGACAGTATTAGATACTGTAGCGAACATTAGGCTTATAATTTTCCTTTTCCTAGCTTACAATGCATACACCGGTCTCGTCTAGACACTTTGTACTAGAAAACAAATTCTTTCTATATAAACTTGATGAAGAGGAAAATGTGGATGCTCAGTTTTGGATTCTGAGATTGGGAAGCATGAAGGGTAGATAGACTTGTACTATATGTTATGTATATTCAATAGATAGCAAGAGTGAAATTCTTTATTGAATAATTTAGTGAGAGAGGTTTTTCATTATTTGGTTATTAATTTTAAAAAAAATTGATAACAAGCTTTGATTTAGATCACTTAGAATTTGTTCCTTTGTAATTCTTGATCCACTATTGTTAATGCATTAGCAGAAAAGTTATTCTGGATAACTTCAATATTTCATCTTTTTTTGTTGGTTTTCTTTATATATTGTATGATAGAAATTGTTTGTATTATGTGGCTAGTGATACTTCATTTATCAAATGAAAAACACCAACTTTGAGAACTTTCAATAGCTATACTTGAGTTTCTCTAGTCAAGTTTAGATGTTAAGCGATAACTCATCAGCTCTTTAAAGGCCATTTATGAATTGTTTGTGTAAATACTTCATGAATAGCATTACCCCACTACTGGCTATTAAATGTTTTCTATTTTGTTCCGAATGTTCATTTTTAGCAATTGAACCTATGAAAATGATTGGAGGGTATATATAATAGAACTCTTACAGTATAGGCATCTTGCCTACAAAATTTACCTTTTTGGATCTGTTGGATATAAAAATTGAAAATGGATTCTAATCTCCTCGTGAAACAGTAAACATAAATTATTAGAAGCCAAGCTTTCTCTATCTTATAATGTCCCAATACATAACACATATACTATAGATAACAAGCAATTAACAGCAGGATTTGTGAACAACACACACAACATAACATTCAACAAAGGAAGAGCTTTAATTTCATAAATTAAACTTTAACAATCAGGAGATAAACTAGGAAAACACAAACAGAACAACTAGTCAAAGATTGTAAACAAAGGGATTTCTGATTTACCTAGAAAATGTAGGGAGGATATGAAGGAGAAAAGCTGCAAGATGATAACGGTGGTGGCGTGAGAGGGGGAGGGAGAAGGATGCATGAGAGAGACATAACAGCTACCCACTTACGACTTGTGAGAAATAAGTGAGGAAAAGTGAGGGCAGGATAGTCGGAGAGTGGGCGGGAGAAGGAGGCATAAAGAGCAAAATGGGAAAGGAGGTGCGAAGAGCAAAATGGGAAAAGTGAGGAACAAGGGTGAATTTAGTGCTACGTTACAATGATTGTTCTCTAATAACAATCATTCTATCTAACTTACAATGACTGTTATTGGAAACGGTCATTGTATCTTACTTCCAATGACCGTTTTTGATACCGGTCATTGAAACTACACCCTTCAACGACAATTTTGATGAAAATGGTCATTGAAAGGTTATCCAGAATTTCAGTTTTGCCACTATGTGCCTTTATACTTCTATTTTATTGAAAATAAACATTAATTACTAACGTAAAATATACTATTTGTAGTAGTGTCAATACTGATGCAAACTTATAGAAGTTGCATACTCATATTGCAGTCATACTCAAATTCCTACTATAAATTGACCCAAAACCTAAATTAATAAGGAAAGAGATGAAAAGTACATTAGGATACAGAAACGAGCACAGAAAAAAAAAGCCTCACTAAATCAAATCTATAGATGTTTCGACCAAGGCCAATGCTCCTAAAGGTGAGAAAGCAGTGGCTTCATTGTTTGAAAAACAGAGAAGATAATGGTGGTTTCTAGTGGTGAGGGATGGAAAAACAAAGTGGAAAGCAATGGCTAGATTCAAACAGAGTGAGTGGATCGACGGTAAAAGATGAAGGGTGGAGTGACGGGGCTATGGATCTGGGAGGAATGGGTTTTTATAGGAGAAGGAGGGTAAGTGAGAGCAAGCAACGGAGGAGAAGGAGGGGCGATGGAGGTGATGGGTTGATGGTGAGTTATAGTGAAGATGGAAGGTTTAGGTTTTCAATGGTTAGGGTCAGTGGTGAACTGGGGTGTTTGAAATGGGGGCGACGGTGAGAGAGGGGCCTACAGTGGAAGGTGAGGAATGGTAGTCGACGATGAGAGGGGGGCGGTGGTTGCTAGGTCAGTGAGGTGGCACAGGTAGTGGAGGATCTGGGTGATGGTGGATGGGTTTGGTGTGATAGTTGATGCTGAAAGAGAGAGAGTGATGGAGAGTGAGGTAGAGAGAGAGGGCGGGGTTAGGAGGTGAAGGAGATGTGGAGAGCTATGGGGAATATTGAAGCTAGGAGGAATGGGGGGCGGCGGTAGTGAGCTGAAGGGAAATGGTGACTTAAGGGTGAGCTAAGGGAAAATAGTGATTTGAGGCTGAGGGTAATGGTGCTACGAGGGATGGTTATCTCAAAGGTAAAGTGGATTGGGGAAAATTGCGGTGCGGGATAAGGAGGGAATTTACAAAAGAGGGAGGAGTTTTGAATTTCAAAAATGAATGTGGCCTACATGTGGGATAGGTTTATAAGGGTAAAGAGGGAATAAAAATGGGAAATAAGGGTGCGATGGTAAATTTAGTTATTATTAATAATTTATTATTAATTTTTTTAATTTAATTTTATTTTAGTTTTGTTATATTTTGTTTTTTTTAAAAATGTTATTTACGTGTCTGTTTTTTTTTTTTTGTGGAGCTGCTGGGATGCACATAAGGGGTGCAAAATGGAAGGAGTTTGCCTTGGCTTTTCTATAGCGAAGCAAGGGCAAATGCAAGGAAAACTGCAAAGAAGGGGTGACAAATAGATGTTTTTACTTTTGCTACGCTACAACGAAGTAAAGGCGAAAACTAGAAAACTGGATAAAAACATGGAAAAATGGGCTATGTTTGCCTTTAGTATGCTCTAGCGAAGTAGAAACAACTACAGACACAACAACTCACAGAAAAACCAAACATTTGCTGTCGTTTTGCCACAGCAAAGGATGACAGCAAAATAAAAAAATTCTGATAGCAAAATAAGAGTCCCAAATCATCCTAAATCACCTAATTTCCACAAGTGGCACCCAAATCTTATCACATACCCTTCAATCACATCAAAACATTATGACAACTATACATAAAAACAAAAATGCACAAAATGATTCCCAAATTCCACAAACGTCACCCAACTCACTTCACAAACCATTGAACCACATCAAAAGAAATAAGAAACAACATGTGCACTCAAACATGATCAAAAAAGAGTTGTTGATTCTAGAGCTCCATCCACCACACACAAATTCCATCTTAATTCACATTTACCTTTTATATAATCATTCAAGCAACAACAATGATATTCAAGCAAGTAGTTTTAGATGCAAAATTTAAGGTGTTCATACTACAGACAGGGCTTTTAAAGTCCCTATTCTGGCACTTTTAACTTCCAAAAATAGGGGGACGTCTATGTGAGCGACGTAGTATATTTTAGAAATAACATCCCTAAAAAATGGGACATCTAAAGTGGGACTTTAGATATCCCTATTTCGAAAAGGGGACATTTAAAGTAAGGACTTTAGACACCCTAAATAGAGAAAAGGGACGTCTAAAGTCCTCACTTTAGATGTCCCTTTTCTAATTAGGGATGTCTAAAGTGAGGACTTTAAACATCCCCATTGAGAATAGAGACATCTAAAGTCCTACTTTAGATGTCCCTTTTCTCTATTTAGGATGACTAAAGCCCCCTACGTCTCATTTTTACACATCTAATAGCCACAACTGAAACATTCTTCAACTGACCTCTGTACATCTGCAAAGATAACAAGAAAAAAAAAGATGAAAACCTATACATATAGACATCACAAACAAGTGCAGATATAACTTTGGTTTTCAATTTCCAGTAATACCTTCGGGGTTTATTAATGCACCCTTAGAACTTTAAAGCACATGAAAGAAGTATACCTACCCATGAGAACTTTCACCCATTAAAGAGGCTATGTTAAAGTAGTTTGTAGTAGTCTCAATCTCCTCCAGTGAGAAAGTTCGATAAGTTGGCAAACCAATTGCTCCCAACTTCATTTTTTAGATATATACCCTTTAGATGAAGAGAAACACATGGCTATTGTCATCTATCTTTATAGTGGACAAACACAGAGTTATGTGTTTAAGAACTATATATAATTTTTCCATATCATCTACAAGCAGATTATAATCATTTGAAAATCTTCCACCAAACATCTCTGGTTTCTCTTCTCAAATTCAAAATATTATTTTTAAGTTTTAACATCAGTTTATATACAGAGCTGCATAAGCTAAAACTTGCTTCCAGATATTTAACAATAGACTTCTAAAATTTGTATTGCGGGCAAGAGAAGTACTTTACACATCGAGAAATGCATAAAATGAACAAGTTAGCCAATCAAACTGACACAACAATTTGTGTGTACAAGAGAGAAAAATAAAGAAACTTGTACTAGAAAGCAACTTAGAGGTATATCCAGAAGTAGCATTTTCAGATATAAATCTCATAGGAGGATTCTTACTTTAGCCTTTGGCATTTCCTCTTTTAACAAGAAACACAATAAGTCCAACAAGCACAACAACTCCAACAGCTCCACCTGCTATTCTAATAGAAAGGACTAACTTAGACAATCCTTTGTGCTTCCTTCTCTTAGGTAATATCCCCACAGCTATGGCCTTAGTGTGACAAAATAGTGATGGGTTTTGATTCGGATCTGCGCCATCAAGACAATTTCTAGCATACAATTTCTAACATTAGTATTGCATATCTACTAACAACAAGTTTATGATTCTAGCCAAAAAAACCAATCAAAAGGGAAAATCACTCCATTAACTAGAATCATATAAAATAAATTAAAATCATTATAATAATTTCACATTGCAAATTTAAATTAATTCTTCATGTAAATTTATATTTATAAAAAAACAAAATTGGAGAGAGATGTTGTAAATGTACCTGGTAGAGAGAAGACGTTGGAGAAGTGTGTATGCATGGTGAAGGAGGTACGCCAGAGGGTGGAGGAAAGCAAGAAGGTGGAGGAGGTGCGTTGGAGGGTGGAGTAAATTAAGCAAGATGGTGTGGAGGGGGTGTGTGTGTCGATAATGGAAGGAGGTAGAGGAAAAAGCAAGACAGTGTGGAGGAGTGGGTGTATGTGTCGAGAATGGAAAAAGGTGGAGGAAAAAGACATACAGTGTGGAGGAGGGCATGTGTGCCACAAATAGGGAAGGAGGAGGAAGAGTAAAGTGAGAATTGGGAATAATGAAGAAGAAGACAAAGTAGTAAATGAATTGACGGGAGTTGGTAAAAATGAGTAAAGGATGTAGTAAAGGAAGGAAGGGGGGACGCATGTCAGTCTGGCATGCGCAGGGGCCTTTAGGCTTCCCAAATAGGATTTGGGACGACTAAAGGTTGGTTTAGGCATCCCAAAATTCATTTGGGATGCTTAAACCTAAGACATTAGGCATCCCAAAACCATTTGGGATGCCTAAACCCAAGACTTTAGGTGTCTTAAATGGCTAAAGCAAGACTTTAGGCATCCCAAATGAATTTTGGAATGCCTAAAGTAAGTCAAATTTTTTTCATTTTTGATTTTTTCAAACAGGGGCAATCTTTAGGCATCCCAATTAAAATTTGGGAAGTCTAAACTCTACTTTAGGCGTCCCATTTCAAATTTGGGACGCCTAATGTTTCGATTTCCCTGTGTTATTTATAAAAATGTCACCGCCTCTATCTTTTTACTTCCCTTTTTATAAAAGGGAGGTCTATAGGGGTAGTAATATCTTCAACCTGTAGTAGTAGTACTTCCCTTTATAGTTCCAACTCCTTGTATCAATTGTCTATTGTAGCACTAATCCAATGTAATTCCATTTGTTCAGCCATGGGAAAACCTTTCTTACTTATAAAAGGTAAAACCAAACATAAATCCACTAAAACACACAAAAATCAAAGGAAAATGAAAGGAAAAAAAGTGTTGAGAACTTGGGTTGCCTCCCAAGAAGCGCTTGATTTATAGTCTTTGGCCTGACTCTTTTTTTTTGGTCAAGTGGAATCAGTGAGGGGTAGAGTGATGGTTTGCCTCTCTACCACCCCAATAGTACTTTAACCATTGTCCATTGACCTTAAATCTCTTACCATCTTGTCCTTCTAGCTCCACAACACCTTTATCAAAGACTTGGACCACAGTGAAAGGTCCAGACCATCTAGACTTTAACTTTCCCAAGAAGATCTTCAACTTAGAGTTATAAAGGAGTACTCGTTGACCCAGCTTAAAAGACTTAGAGATAATCTTCTTGTCATTCCATGGTTTGTTTTCTCCTTGTAAAGTCTTGAACTTTCATAAGCATGAAAATGAAATTCTTCAAGCTCATGAAGTTGTAAAAGCCTCTTGTCACCCACTTCTTTCTAATCAAAATTCAACTTTTTAGTTGCCCAATAGCATTGTGTTCCAACTCCACAACAAGATGACAAGCTTTCGCAAAATTCAACTGGTAGGGAGACATGTCGATAAGTGTCTTGTAAGCGGTGTGATAGGCCTATAGTACATCATCTAACTTCATAGAACAATCTTTTCGAGTGATACCCATAATTTTCTTAAGGATTTTCTTGATTTCTCTATTGGAAATTTTAGCTTAACCATTTTTTTGAGGATGGTAGGCTAAAGACACCTTGTGTTTCACTCCATACTTCTTCAAAAGAGTTTTAAATTGATGGTTGCAAAAGTGGGTTGCCCCATCACTAATAACAGCCCTTGGAGCACTGAAGTGAGTGAAGATATGCTTTTTCATAAATTTGATCACTACTTTAGCATCATTTGTTGGAGAAACAATGGCCTCAACCTATTTAGACACATAATCTACTGCTACAAGGATGTATTGATTGTTGAAGGTCTTGGGAAAAGGTCCCATGAAGTTAATCCCTCACATGTCAAATAATTAAACTTCCAATATGCTAGTAAGTGGCATTTCATTTCTCCTAGAGATATTACCAACCCTTTGACACTGGTCACAGGATAGAGCAAATTCATAACATCCTTGAACAAAGATGGCTAGAAAAATCCAGATTGCAAAACTTTTGCAGCAGTATTGTTACCACCAAAGTGGCCTCCATATTCAGAGGAATGGTAATACTTCAATACATATTATTGGTCACTTCTAGAACACATCTTCTAATCTGCTGATCTGCACAATAGTAAAATAAGAATGGCTCTTCCCAATAATAGAACTTGACGTAATGTAAGAACTTCTTCCGTTAGTGATAGCTCAAGTCCTTAGGAGTGATGCCACTTATAATGTAATTTACTATGTCGGCATACTAAAGAGTTTTGGAATGATTCACTAAAAAGAGTTGCTCATCTGGCAAAGTTTCATGAATGGGTAGATTTCGATCACGTTGAGCTTCAATACTCAACCTAGATAAATGGTCGGTAACTTTATTTTTAGAGCCCTTTCTATCAACAATCTCAAGATCAAATTCTTATAAGAGCAAAATCCATCGAATCAACCGTGCTGTAGACTCCTTCTTATTAAAGAGCTGTCTTAGTACAGAATGATCAGTATAGACAACCACCTTGGCACCAATCAAGTAAGGCCGAAACTTGGCAAATGCATACACTACGTCCAAATGCCCTTTCTCTGTAGTAGTGTAGTTTTCTTGAGCATCATCGAGTGTCATGCTCGCATAGTAGATAGGATGGAAGACTTTATCATTTTTCTGCCCAAGTATAGCTCCCATGACATAATCACTAGCATCACACATTACTATAAAGGGAAAACTCCAATATGAAGATATGATGATAGGATCTGTTACAAGTTTTCTTTTCAACTCTTCAAATGCTTTCAAGATGCATTATCAAACTTGAACTCAATATCCTTCTCAAGTAAAGCACAAAGTAGCTTAGTGATTTTGGAAAAATCCTTTATGAACCTTCTATAGAATCTAGTATGGCCCAAAAAGCTTCCCATACCTTTAACATTGGTAAGTGGAGGAAGTTGTTTAATCACCTCTATCTTTGCTTAATCAACTTCTAAACCATTCTTGGAGACACGATGGCCTAACATAATGCCTTCTTTTACCAAAATATGACACTTCTCCCAATTAAGCATAAGATTAGTGTCTTCACACTACTTTAAAACTTTAGCTAAGTTGGCTAAGCACTCTTCATATGAATCACCAAACACAGTGAAGTAGTCCATGAACACTTCTATGGTGTGCTCGATCATATCTGCAAAAATAGTCATCAACCACTATTGGAATATAGCCGGTGCATTACAAAGGCCAAAGGGGATGCACTTGAAAGCAAAGGTACCATATGGGCATGTAAATGTAGTCTTCTCTTAGTCTTCTGGAGCAATTTTTAATTGGTTGTACCCCAAATAACCATCAAGAAAACAAAAGAACTTATTTCCAGCTAGTCTGTCCAATATCTGATCAATAAAAGGCAATGGCAAGTAGTCCTTATGAGTAGCTGTATTGAGCTTACGATAGTCCAAGTAAACCACCCTGTAACAGTACGAGTGTTAGCCACTACAATCATAGTACTCTTTTTAGGGACTCATTAGACTGGGCTTACCTAGGAACTATTAGAAATAGGGTATACAATGCCAGCATCGAGCCATTTAAGAAGCTCCTTCTTTATAGTTCCTTCATAATGGGATTGAGTCTTCTTTGATGTTCAATAGAAGGTTTATGATTATCTTCAAAAAAGATCTTATGCATGCACATCGAGGGGCTAATTCCATTGATTCAGCAATTGTCCACCCAATAGCCCTTTTATGAGCTTTTAAGACTTCAACTAACTGCTCTTCTTGTTGAATAGTGAGATCTGAAGCAATAATCAGTAGAAGAGTATTGGTAGAACCTAGATAAACATACTGTAAATGAGATGGCAATGCCTTTAGCTCAAGTAAGGTGGTTCATCTAAACAATTTTTACCTTTGGTCGGTTAGTCGAACCTAAATCAAGTGACTCAAATAGTATCCTTCGTTTAGGATAAGGAGTTGATGCATCCATAATAGCCTTGCACTCTACTACATCCAAACCCTCAGAATTGACATCAAGAAGGGCGGCTTTAAGTAGATCTTCAATCATAGAGGTCTCAAATTCCTCTTGTGTGACAAGACCAATCATATCAAGAAAGAAATAATCTTGATGCACATGAGGAGTCTTCATCAATTGATTCATATTAAAGGTAACTTGCTCGTCTGCCACCCTCAAAGTAAACTCACCTTTTTCCATAACTATTAAAGCTCTATCCGTAGTTAAAAATAGCCTTCCTAACAACAAGGGCATTTCTCTTCAAGATCAAAGTCAAGAATAATAAAATCAGCCAGAAATATGAACTTATCAACCTTGACTAACACATCTTCAATAATTCCTTTAGGATAAGATAAGCTTCGATCAGCCAATTGCAAGGTAACTGTGGTAAGTCTAGCATCACCTAATCCCAACTTGTTGAAAATAGACAAAGGCATAAGATTCACACTTGAACTAAGATCACATAACCATTCCCTAAGAATTTACCTCCAATATGAGAAGGTATAGAGAAACTCCCAGGATCCTTCAAGTTAGATGGAAGTTGCTTGATAACATTAGTGAAGCATGTGGTGATCTTGGCATATTTAGGCATTTGCTCTAAGGCTTAGGCAAAGGGAATGTTGATATGCAACTGTATGAACATCTCAATAAACTTCTTGAATTGCCTATCTTCTTGATGTTTCTTGAGCCTTTGTGGAAAAGGAGGTAGTGGGACATATCTTGGAGGAGAAGTGTTGGTCTTCCTCTTCTTCTCTTCCATATTTTTGGAAGTAATGTGCTTGCTTTGCACCACATTATCTAGGTTCTCCTCAGTTTGTTTCCTCTTCTTATTGTCCTCTTCTTCAACCACAATGTCTTCATCAACCTCTTCATCAAGTTTAAGATCTTCAACAATATGGTCCTTTGGCTTTGTAGTGGCCTTACTCAAACTTAGAACATCAGGTAAAGTTTTGCCACTTTATAGAGTAAGAACCTTACATTCTTCTTTCCTTTCTTACTTAGGATTAGGAACAATATCACTTGGAAGACCATTTCTAGTTTACGCACTCAAGTGTGAAGCAATTTGCTCATTTATATCTCAAGATTCTTAGTTGCCGTGTCATGAAGAGAAACTGTGCCAACTAAGCCTTCTTGACCTTTGAGAATTTGCCTCAAGAGTTTATTTTCCTCGGAATCACCCTCTTGTAGCTTTTATGGGTGCTCAAAGCCTGGTGGATGCAATAGCTTACTAGTAAAAGCATAGTGATTAATTGGGTTCTCGCTAGGTCCAGTGTTCTAAGAGAAGTTGGGGTGGTCCCTCATACCCTTGTTGTAGGTGTTAGAGTAGGGATTGCCACGTGAATCCTTTGATTATTCAAATAATTCACTAACTCCATAGTATGATGACATTCTTCATAAGTGTGGGCTTATCCATATATTTCACAAGAAGGACTTGGACCATGGATATCATTCACATTCTTGGAAGAATTTCTCTCTATCTTCAATTCAAGTTGATCAAATCTCTTGGCAATTGCTTCAAGATGAGCAGCAATTTCCTTAGACAAGTTTGAACTACTCAAAAGACTTGGTTCCTTGTATGTTCTATAACTAGAATGTGATTTTTCATATTATTGCACGGAACTAGAAGCGATGTCCTCATACAACTGTGAGATATCACAAGCCCTCATCTTGCCAATTCCACCATTAAGGGAATTATTGAGCATATTTAAAGTAGGCACATCCAATCTGGCCGTAAAGGCTTCAAGCAAGAGTTCTGTAGGGTCTTCATTCTGAGTTCTCAAAAACGTTTCATGAGTTTCTCCCATGCTTCATGAAAAAGTTCACCAACCTGTTGTTGGAAGCCTAAAAGTTTACCCGTCTACCCCTTGGAATGAACCTTGCCTTGAATTTGGATGCCATTTCATCCCAAGTAGTAATGCAGTTAGGAGGTAGAGCGGTAAGCCAAGCTCTTGACTTCTTGTCAAGTGATAAAGAAAAGAGTCACAATAAGAGCGCATCTGAAGTTACTCCTTGAAACTTCAAGTTCTCACACACTTGTACAAAGCGTGTCAAATGGTCAGTAGGGTCTTCATTCTGAGTTCCCGAAAGCATGCCAATCATTTGGAGCATTTGAAGCATTTAAAGCATGATTGGCTTCAACTCAAAATTTTGAGCTTGAATACCAAGAAACTGGATGCTAAATTGATAGGTGGAGCTTTCTTGCTCCATGTACTCATTCAAGGTTTGTTCCAAGTCATCATCATTAGGATTGGCCATATTGTAATATGGATGAGGACGAGGCGGTGGTCTCAGTTGCTCTAGTACCGGTAAAGGTTCAGTACTTGGATAGGTTGAACTTGAGGTGGAGTCTCGGGTTTAGTTTCAAAATCTTCCAAAAAATACTCTTCAACAACTCCTTCAAGAACGACTTCCAAATCAGTTTGCATACGGAACACAAGTACCTACAAATCATATAACCAACAATGAGTATAAAACTTATCAACTAATAGAACTAGACTAAGAAAAAAAAGAAAAAGAACTATAGCTATAAAAATACTTAAAAATAAAGAAATTTAAGAAATTTAAACAAGAGGAGGAAAAGGATTCAAGCGTAATCAAGCACACAATTACACTAATTAACTCAAAAGACTTTAGTCAATAGTCCCCAGCAATGGCACCAAAAACTTGTTCTCCATTTAGCTTCCACAAGCGTACGGGTCGCAAGTAATAAATTAGTGAGAAAACGAGTGTCGATCCACAAAGACTAAGACAAAAACGAGTTAACTAATATAACATTGTTCTTAATTAGGTTGAATGGAATCATTTGCATTTGATCAAGTTAAAAAAAGACTTTTCATGAAAATAATAAAATAAAACAATAGAAATTGAGAAATTGGGTTTAACTTCAAGAGGTATAAACTTAGGATTACTTCTTCCCCATTATATTTCATGAAACTATGGAAATATCCACTTATATTGATTAAATGAGTCTATATGCTTGCCAAAGGTTCTAAAATCATCAATCAAGCTCTCATAAGTCAAGATTGATTTTTAATCCTCATAAAAATATTCAATCTCTTGTTTATAATTAATGAAAATCATCTTTCCCAGGTAATCCTTCAATTGACTATACTAGGTTGTTAGATATATCTTTATTCTAACAACAAACCATCTATTTAATCCCGAAAGTTTAAGTCTAGCATGATTTTTCTGAAGTTCTACAATCAAAATAGCTTTCTCAAGCATCTTCCAATTGAACAACTCTAGTCATGTGTTGATAAAGCACAAGATGGCATTAAGCTCAAAGAAAAATTAACACATACTCATTAACCAACAAAAACAAGATAATCTAGTAGTTTCAATCCATACAATGGGTAAAAGTAATCCTAATGTGGAGTTTTAGCTACACATGATCAATTCAAACCAACAACTCAACTCAAAACTCATAACCATACTAGTAAATTGGGAAGAAAAGAGGGAAAAACTAGAAAAAGCAAAAAAAACCCCTTGAAATTCTTCGAAATCACCTCCAAAAGCTCCAAGATCTCCATGAGCATCCTCCCAAATAGCTTCCTTGTGTTCTTAAGCTCTGCCTTGTGCAGAATGATGCATTTCTGGCACCTCTCTTAGGATATAATGCCACCAGCATTGTCACTTTTTCAAAATGCACAGTATCAATATCACAAGTTCGCTTTTACTTCACTATAGTGAACCCACAATGAATGCGGTCAGAAAGGCCTATTTTTGAGGTGTTTTTGCATTTGCTTCACTATGGCGTAGCGAGAACGAATGCGGTCAGAAAGGCCTCTTTTGGAGTGTTGTCACTTTTGCTCTACTGTGGTGAAGCAAAAGCGACTAGGAATACCTTCAAGCTACTTCTTTAATCTTCCTTTTTGACTTTTGTTCTTCATTTCTCCACCTCCAAGGATCCATGTAGGCTTTAACTTGTCCTTATCCTCCTATAAAGAGAATGATTTTATCAGCTTTCCAATTTTCTTCAATTAATCTAAACCTCTATATATTTAGCTCAAAATGTGTAACTTCTCAAAGTATTTCTACCACATCACATTTTCCTTCATATATATAAATTTTATGCACAATATGAGTTCAAAACCAACAAATATATAAGGAAAATGTGATGAAATACAAGAATTTCTAGAAAATAACACTTGGGTAATCCTGTCATGAAATTCATGGTGACGCTCTCCTATTTCTACTCAGGAATTGTAAGATTTTGTAGAAGTCCTGATGGTCGGCTTTCACTTTCTGGCAAGTAAGACAACAAGCAATAAACCTCGTCATATCTCATTTCATGCCCGACCCCAATACGTGGACTTCATATTGTGATACATTTTGGTTGCTCCTGGGTACAGCGTATACTTACTCTTGTGTGCCTCTTCCAAGATTATTTGTGGTGGAACATATATCCACTTTCAATACCTAACTATCCTACTTGGTGACAAGTCATATTCCTAAGTCTCTCCCCATGCAATCATATCTCTGCTACACTACGAACGTTTATCCTGTATTTAAGCTTCTTATATATTTTCTCTTAGGTCATTCACTGCCTAGCTGATGTTACTGCTGCTGATCATAATATAATTTGACAAGTTAAGATATCTAAAGTTCTTAATCAACCTTTGCTCGTGAATCATAAGGGCTGCTACTTGCACTACTTTAAGGCTCAATGTATCTACCACTACATTAGCTTTGCCTGGGTAATACTTGATCTTTAGAATGTAATCTTTGAGCAACTCCATCCACTGACACAGTCTCATGTTGAGCTCTTTCTGATCATACAGATATTTCAAACTCTTTGGTTGTAGTACAGCTCTATGGTCACCCCATAGAGATAATGTCTCTAGATTTTTAGTGTTAATACAATTGCTGCTAAATAGGCCTTCCTGCATCAACACACATCCCAATCCATGCCTACTGGCATCTATGTAAAATGTGGATATGGGATTGTCAAATCTGGTATTGTAGTTATTTTCTATTTCAGCTCTATAAAGCTCCTCTCACAATTGTTATGCCATACAAAATGTTGAGTCTTTTATGTTAACTTGGTCAATGCTAAAGCTATTATGGAGAAATTCTATATAAATCACTTGTAATACCCGGTAAGACCCAGAAAACTGCGTATCTCAAAAATAATTTATGGCCTCTTCTAGTTTAGTACTACTTCCATCTTGTTTAGATCTATTGAGACAACTTGTTATGAGACTATATGGCCTAGAAATTTAACTTCTAAAAGCCAAAACTCATATCTGCTCAGCTTGGCATAAAGTTGCTTGTCCCTCAATGTGTTCAATACAGTCCGCAGATGGTGTTCAAGCTCTGCTCTATTCTGAGAGTACACTAGAATATCATCAATAAATACTACCATGAATTGGCCCAAGTATGATTGTAAGATTCAATTCATGTAGTCCGTGAAGACTGCAAGTGCATTGGTTATTTCAAATGGCATTACTAAAAACTCGTAATGGCCATATCTTGTTCTAGAAGCAATATTTGATACATTGTCAGATTCAATTCATCGCACGCACCCAATATTTGATGGCACAAATCATCAATTCTAGGAAGTAGATACTTGTTTTGATAGTCACCTTGTTCAACTCCCTGTAATCAATATAGAGTCATAGGCTTCCATCTTTCTTCTTAACCAAAAGCACTAGAACTCCCCACGGCGAGACACTAGGTCTAATAACCCTTTCTTTAATAGCTGTTCAATTTTCTTTTTCAGCTTTGCCATTTCACTTGGTACTATTTAGTATGGGGCTTTGGATATCGCTCTTGCTCCAAGCCTAGTGTACATCATAAACACTACTTCCTTATTCGAGGGTAATCCACTAATATCCCTAGAAAATACATCAGGAAATTGGTTCACTACAGGGATACTCTCCAATGCTATTCCAGCCTCTAATTGTATGGAGAAAAACATGATGTATCCCTGACAACCTTTATGTAAGCATCTCTCGGTTTAGCTACTGAGAGAAAGTTTAGGTTGATTTCTGTATTAGCCTTTGATAGTGGATTAGGGTAAATCACCCTTTTGCTTCAACAATCGAGTAAAAAGTTATTTGCTATTAGCCAGTCAATCCTGAGAATTACTTCCAGTCTGCTTAACGATGAGCAGATCAGATCTATTATGGACTCGTGTCCCTCTGCGTTTATGTTGTAATTTAAGCAAACCTTAGTTGTGATGAACCCATTACCTGAGGCATAGAGATCGTTAGATCATAACCATCTCATGTAGTCATATGCAATCGATACATACTAAGGACTATCCATCTCATACAGTTATATGCAATGAATAAATGACTAGCTGTTGAATCAAACAATGCTTGACTAGATTACCATTGAGAAAAATCGTACCTCAGATTAGCTCAGGTGATTTCCGGGCATCTTCTCACATTAAAGGAAACACTCTACCCTATGTTTGCTGTCTAGGCTCCCTAAGCTCTTGTGTTATCGAAAATCTTTTACAAAATGTCCCTATTTATGGCAATTGTAACAAACTATCTATCCCTCTGACCCTAGCGCCTACCTTACGGGTGCTGACACCTGCTTCACTTACTCGTAAGTCTGATTAAGATGGTAAGGATTTCCATAATATCTGTAGGGTATGTTCCCAATGGGTCTTTAATTACTGTGACTGTCAAGTTGGTATGGCTTTATTGGAAATTATGCCCCAGGGGTCAATCATTGTACTTTGAATATTATTAATTTAATGAATTTTCTCCATTATGTTATCATATTATTTGCAAGTTCACTGTGATCACTGTATCCTTGGATAAATCATAAAGATTGTCTTAAATGTCCTTGGTAAATCATCTGTGTGGCACCAGAGATGAAATAAGACCAATATGACTTTGATAAGATATGGAGATACGAATCAAAGTCTTAGGCACTTGTAAGAGTAAAAGGTGCTGGACCGACCCGCTATGAGAAAGTTGCATAGATCAAGTCATAAGCTTATCTCATGTATAACTATGTCACAATGCCCTTCAACCTGAGGTCATCATGAATTCCTATATTAGAGTTGCTAAGCTTTAAACTAGTCAAAAGTCACCTTTAACCGGGTGATAATAAAGGCTACGATCGGGCTTGGTGTTTTTCATGCAGAGGAATATGAATAGTCAAGATGGAATTTTGTCCCTTACGTAGTAGAGAGATATTACTGGGCCCTCGATAAGTGAGTCTAAGAAATGTATGGCTACACTATGATGGAAAGGAGTTTCCATTTCTATTGTTAAACTACTCAGGAATTGAGAAAGTAATGGTCAGGAATAGGAGGATGACATCATCCATGCCTCATCCTTGAGCAAAATATCGTGTGACAAAAAGGACGTGATATGGTTGTATGACAGGTTACATCATGTTAACGATCCTCATATGACTTGGGTAGTCATAATGTCTTGCTAGAGGCCGCTTGCACCTTGTGGGTTAGTACAGTTATTGGCTCACTGCCAACTTCGTATGGGCCTATAGGGTCATACACAAGAATGGCCTAATGCGAAACAATATTTAATCTACGGTGGACGAATTTTATATTTAAATATATAATATAAAATTTATGAAAAGAAAATTAATAATATTATAATATATGTATTTTCGAAATACATATTTATATATTATATATATATGATAATATTATTATATTATATTAGTTTTAAATTTAATTTTATGAGATAAATTAAATTTAATAACTAACATGATTGAGATATAATATTTCAGATTTAATTTATAAAGATAAGTTAAATCTATTGGCTCTTTATTCAGATTAAATAAATAGGTTAAATTAAAACTATATGACAGATTTAATTAAATCAAATTTATTTAATTAGCTCATCAAGAAAATTAAAGGGTTAATTAATTTCAAAATGAATCAAGATGAATTTTGAAATTTGAATATAGCCCTCATGGGTTATAAAAAATGATGGAGCAAAAAAACTCATGTACAGATAAGAATTTAGAGCCATGAGAAAACCTTAACAAACATTGGAGGTGCCAGCATGCAATCCATGTTGGAGTAACATTCGTGTGGATACCGGTAGAGGGAGCCGATCGGAGGTGTTGGTTCTTAAAGGTCGAAAACCCTAAATTTGAAAAGGTACGATTCTTCCTAACTCTGTTTAAACGCCATTGATAGATATTCGATTAGGATTGACAAAATTTTTTAAAGTATTTCACTGTGCCTGCCAAATGCTATGCAATTTTACATGATGAAAGTAGACATCCTGGGCTTTAATTTGATAGATACTATAAGCCATTTGCTACTGAGATTCCCTCGAATCTCACCCTCCCCCAACCAACCATTTAGATAGGTGATCACAGGAAGTGTGCTGAGAACAAAAAAGAAAACTGCACATAGAGAAATGATGTTGTGGAACGAAGATGGAAGGATGTCTGAGTTTTATTAAACAGGTTTAGACACCCTAGTAGCCCTATGCGGCTACATTATTTGTAACTATGTTGTACAATCCCTACGGGGAATTTCTATAATCAAGCACATATCATCAGTATATTTATGCTATTTCTATGTGCCCACCGAACTGTTCGCAAACACATTGAAAAATGTAGAAATAAGCTAAAGGTGTTATAAATACTAACAGTGAAACTAAATAAAGAAAATAATAGAAAATAATTACATATAATAAAAAAATAAAATCATTTTATTAACAATTATTAATAAAGAACCCTCAAATATGTCCTCAATACATTATGGTTATTAACAAAAAACTATTAAATATGTCCTTAATACATTACGATTATTAACAAAGAACCATTAAGTAAGTCCTCCATACATCATGGTTTGGAATCGTTAAGTATCTACGCTAAGCATATATACTATAATATAGAAATTGTGATATATGATAGTTATTATTGCCCACAAATCACGGTTCTGAGTCGTCATATATGCGAGCACTATATGTACTCAATACAGATAAATTACAATTTGGAGCCGTTATTTATTTTAGACCTATTGTAATGGTTCTGATATAACACTCATTATGTATTAAGGCTTGGTGAGACCATGATATACACATTGCTGCGATAATAATTAATGGGCACATGTGTTTCAAATTTATTCCATAATTATTTTTTGCCTAATTTTCATGAAAATGAAAATTTACAAAATTTATAAATTTCAAATTCATGAATAGTCACCATTTTATTGAATATTTCCAAAAAAATTACAATACATTTGGTGAATAAAATTTGGGGCATTATAAATGCTACAGATATTCGCTTGTTCATGTATGACTCTTGGTACTACTGAACTAGTTTATTCATCGCATCCCTATTGATCTTTTCAAAGTAACTTCCAGAGAGATGGATACTTCCAAGAAAGGAGATATTTGCTTCGGCGTCCATATCTCCTAAATTCACCTCAAAAAAGATCAACAGAGTAGGAACCATGAAACAAAGCAATGGGTTGACAACTTCCTATAACAGGAAACGAATCTTCGATCAGAGCAATACTAGCATTTCCAAAAAAAACATAACTTCACTAATGCAATTTAAGGAACCTTCGATTAGAGCAATACTACATTTTCTGAAAAAGCATAACTTCATAAAAGCAATTTAATATCACCTTGATGCTTTATTGCGTCGTGACTTCACAAAGGCAACCTAATAGGCCATGTTGAATACTGCAAGGTTCAATTGTATTCCTAGCTAGGGCTTATGAACGAAAACATAAGTTAGAGTAATCGAAAGCAACTCGCTCGGAAGTTGCTGAGATAAGGGTCAATTGTATTCACTAGTGTAGCTACTACTAAGAATTAGGATTAAGGCTTTTTATGTTGGCGTTCAACTGAAAACAACTCTAAACGGCCAGAAAAGATAACAGGAGTCATAAGGTTATGATGTTGGTGGGTTTCATCATTCAAACAAATTAAGTGTCAAGTGTATTGTATTTTAGATTTTTAAATATAAGAGGAATAGTAGGGTTTTTTGGGTTATCGTGTCTAAGACTTTACATCACAGTTCGTTCGTAAGAACTGTTATTTATTGGTTTACATTTATAATTGTTCTTTGTTAATAACTGTGAGGAATGTTAAATATATATATATATATATATTATTTTTTTGGGCTTATAGTGTCCATATAATTATATTTTTATATTTTATAAAAATAAAACCAAAAATATCACCCTCTGATAGATGAAGAAATATTACAAAAAAACATAAGAAAATGGGGAGTTTAAATAGTCTGGAAGTGATAGGTTTGAACCATCATTACACACATTGGAAGTTGAAAAGGAGCAGTTGTTCGTAGTGGTAGGTAATGAATGGGTACGAAAAATGAAGAAGCATGTACTGATTATTATCATCAGTATGGGGAAGGGGAAATGTTTCAAACCATATGACACTTTTTGTGTAACAAACGTCATTCTTTGAGATAAAATATTCCGGTTACTAATAACAACCTTTATTTATTTGCATGGTATTCTAATAAGTGACAATTTTACTTAATAACCATTTTGTATTTCACTTTTTTATTAAAAAAATTTGGTGGTTGATTATGCAACCACAATTTTACAAACAAAATAAAAAAACAAAAAGATAGAGTATATTAAAAAAACTAAAAATAACAAGTTATGGAGATGTTTTAAGAATCTAATGCATCATCAGATTATTCCTTCTCTAGTAACTTGTCAACCTTCTCATTCAAAGAGCAAACGAGAGTGATAAGTTCCTTCAAGCACTAGTCCATGCATCCTTAGTTTCACAAGTAAACCTGGACCATATGATAAAGCTTTTAGGTCTTGTGGACGAGCCCTTTAATGCTTGTTGGTGAAGGAAGTTCATCTTTCAGTTTGTCCTGAGATAATGAAGCAAAAGTTCTCTTGCGCTTTTCCATAAGTTTGGTGAAGAAGAACAAAAGCTTGTAGTTGGCTATAAGAAGTTGAAATGGAACTAGAGAAGTAGATTTCAATTTTCAGATGTTCATACAGAGAGGGTTTTGTGGATTATCGAGTCATCATGTCCTTTACATTTACAGATCATTATATTTTATAAATGGTGACAGTTGGTTTTTAATAACCGTTAGGAATTTGAATGATATTCTAATAAGTGGCGGATTTTTTTAATAACCATTATGTATTTAACATTTTTTTTTGTTTTAATGCGTGCATAGTTTCATATATCAACCACCATATTACAGAAAAAATTAAAATAGATGAATTTAATTAGAGATTTATGAAAACCGTCATTCTTTTTCCCACGCCATGAGTTACATGATGGTTGTTTCAAGGGAGCCGTTATTTATTTTCAAATTCATGATGGTTGTTTAGAAAAAATAGTTTAAAAACTATTATTTATTTTACTTCCTGACGGTTTTTTTTGGTAAGAAACGTTAGATATGTTGTTCTTTTTTACAATATATTTAAAACAAAAAAAATAAAATAGAATAGTGGCGAGTAGCCTGATGAATTGATGAGATCACTAGGCTACCCATCATCAAAGGAGTACTAAGATCATTGTTAGGATAATGGCCAATTGCATACTGAACAAGTATGAGATTGTCCTTCCTATTCATACTGGAGAGGTATCCAAAAAGCCTCCTCATAGTATAGTCAGTATGTTATGCATTTCGTAACATTGCCTCCAGTTGAGGAAGTATAGGATGTGGAGGTGGAGGAGGAGATGCAAAGTTATAGGAGGAGGCAGAGGCTGCGACGGTAGAGGTAAATGTTGGCAAGGAGAAGCAGGAGGTGGAAGATGACACCTAGAGTTTTCTGGCAAGTCTTCTACACGGTGTTTCATCTTGGCCATTGAGAGAACAAAGAGGAGGATGATAATGAAAATGTTGGAAAAATAAATGACAATGGGGAGTTTAAATAGACATCTAGAAGGAACCATCATTGCATGCGTTGGAAGTTAAATAGGATATAATGAAAGGGTACTTGGTTCTACTGACGATCATCGGATAACGAGGAGGCACCTGAGTCAATGCAAGAATTAAGTATTTTGGTGTTATTTGTATTCACATTACAAGAATTCTTTACAAGTATTAATTAATAACTATAAAGTATGAAGTTCTTTTTTTTGTTAATTTATTTTTTTAATATTTTGAAAATACAATAATGGTGTTTAGTCATCACTACCACTGCCGTCCTCCTCCTCCTCATTCTCATCATCAGAGGAAGGAGATGGAAGGTTTAACTGTAAGTCATATTCAACCTTATTGTGGTGGTTAAGGCCCTCTAACAGCTGCATCAGAGCCTCTATTTTAGGAGAAGGCGAAGGATGTAAGACCTAGTCTTACATACCACTTACCATTGATATTAATCAGAGTACTGGAGCGCAGTTTGGTGAGCAACATGAATAGTGTAAATATACTAATATATTGATACAGGGTACTTGATTATATTACAGGGTTTTCCCGTAGGGTTTGAAATATGAATACAAACTTGGTCCAAAACTATCCAAAACAAACTAATAATAACCAACAACTCCATTCTCTTGACCCGTACACCTCCATTGTCAGTATTTACCATTTTTCCCTTGTAGCCACTAGCTATTATTAGAATGTTTTTAATTTGAAAAAGGGTGAGATTCAAAAGAATCTCAATATTAATAGACAATTGATCATAAAAAATGCATTAATAAATAAATATACCAATTACCACATATAGTAATATTATAATAACATATAATTCAGTTCAGTCGGTATAATTCTATTCAGTCAAAAATGTTCAGAGCTTACCACTATTGCAACCCCTACTCGTTTTGTACCTCAGCTAGGCTCAAGGCCACCAATTGGGCATATTAGTGTACTCGTAGGCACTATGGTTAGTCATGTTTAGTGTACCCGTAAGCACTATGTTCGGTGTACCTGTAGGCATTATGCTTAGTCATGTTCAGTGTATACTATGTTCGGTGTACCTGTAAGTACTATGCTCAGTCATGTTCAGTGTACCCGTAGGCACTATGCTCAGTCATGCTCAGTATACCCGTAGGCATAATGCATCATACATATTATGGTAAGTGGCATACACAAAGTATATAAACATTGATATAATGTATGAAAGATAGAGTTACTATATTGTATCCATTTTTACAGAAGAAAAAAGTTCCTTGAATTTCGTGTCAACGATTCGGCTATCAATTTGGTCATAAAATTCCAAATGTACAAGAATTAGGTTAATACCCATTCATGTACTACTCTAGACTCTTCCAAAGTATTTTTGTTGGTTATATTGGTTCAATTATGCAAAATTATCAAAATGCCCCTGGGGATCCGGTCTAAGCCCCCTTTAATCCAGTCTAACCGTATTTTTCCAGAAATTTTGACCCGGCCCATTCCTAAACAATTTTATGTTGGAAATTGTGCCCAAAGGGCCAATCATTGTACTTTGAACATTATTAATTTAATGAAATTTCTCCATTCTGTTATCATATTATTTGCATGTTAACTGTGATAATTGTATCCTTGGATAATTCATAAAGATTGTCCTAAAATGTCCCTGGTCGGTCATCTATGCGGGAGCAGAGATGAAACAAGATCAGTATGACTTTGATAAGATATGGAGATACGATTCAAAGTCTTAGGCACTTGTAAGAGTACAAGGTGTTAGACCGACCCACTATGAGAAAGCTACATGGATCAAGTCATAAGCTGTTCTTGTAATATCCCGATTTGTAATTAGGGCTAATGACTCTGATAATTATTGTAATTATCTTGATTAAATACTTTTGGAGTTAATGTAATGTGAATTTTGAGAGTAAATACATGAAGTATTTAAGATCAATGGTTGTGATTCCTTGACCGTGGGTCGGAATCCTGTGTGTTGTGAGGAGGTGAGTTCATTGTGGAAGTAAATGGATGATGACATGTGGCAAGTAGAGAGCCATAGGATGATGCACTAAGTGACAAAATAGCACTTTTCCCTCATTTTCTCTCTCCTATTCGGTTGGAAGCATGGGCAAGGGAGGGAGTATGTGTTTCTTCATCATCATTTTCTCTCTCATCTCTCATCTCTCATTTCTCTCTCTATTTCCGCTGGATTAAGCAAGAAGAGGAGGGAGAAAAGCTTTGATTTTGGTAAGCTATGATTCTCTAATGCCCTAATCCTCTTTGTTAATGTGGTGTGTCTCATTAAGAGCTCCATTGTGATGGTTGTAGAGCCTTGAATGGTGTAGATTGGGACATTGGCCGAAATTGAAAGTTGAGGAATCAAGATTTCGGATTGGGCAAAGTAAAGAGGTAGGCATTTAGAGCATTTTGATATATTGTTTATGAGTTTTGGCTAGGTTTGGTAAAATCTGGAATTTTGCCCTAAATATGCCTATTTTTGAAAATATGAAGTTCATTGTGATTTAGGATTGGAAATGATGTATTATGGAGTTATTTGAGTATTGAATATGATCTGGAATGTTGGAATGAATTTGGATGAAATTTGGATAATGTGTATCTTAGAGACCTTAGTGTTTGATTGTGGTCAAAATGGTTTTTGGGGTGTTTTTGGTGTTGCCATTGTGTTCCCTAGTGAGTGCTTAGAGTGTATTAACATTTGGAAGAGTTTGGGAACCTTTGGGGGAGGATTTGACCATCTGGTGTTATCTGGTTTTTTCTGCGTTTTGGGGTCTCTGATACACATCACTCGAGCAGACAGGGGTGTGCTCGAGTGAGGAATGAGTATTGCTCGGGCAGAGGAAGAACGTGCTCGAGTGATGCGCAAGTTTTCCCTTTGTGCTTCGGGTGCACCTGGGTTTTCTATGAGTACTGCTCGAGCACAACGCTTGTGCTCGAGTGAGCGAGGAACCTGCTCGAGTGAGCATGGTTCTGCTCGAGAGAAGGTGTAGGCCCAGAGTAGAGGGTTACTCTCGGGTGGATGCTCGCGGGGAAGATGCACGAGTGTGCTTTCTCACTCGCGGGTAGGGGAGGTGTGCTCGAGCACGTGGGGGTTATTCTCGAGTGATTTTGTGCTTCCGGTGGGAGTGTGCTCGCGGGTGTGAGGTGTGCTCGCGGGTGTGGGAGTGTGCTCGCGGGTGCGAGGTGTGCTCGCGGGTGTGTTTTTGTGCTCGAGTGATCCTGTGCTTGGAGAGCTTTTGGTGCTCTCGGGTTGTCACTCGTGACGCTGTGCTCGCGGGTGAGCCAGTGCTCGAGTGAGGATTTGTGCTCGCGGGTGAGCCAGTGCTCGAGTGAGGATTTGTGCTCGCGGGTGAGCCAGTTCCTGCAAGCGTCTTTGTGCTCTCGGGTGCTCACTCGCAGTCTCACTCGCACTTGTGCTCGAGTGATGTCCGTACTTGTGCTCGAGTGAGAGCATCTGTGCTCGAGTGAAACTGCCAAAAATCAGTGTTTTGCCTTCGAGTAAGGGGTCTTTTGGGGAGTGTTTTCCAACCCTTTAGGCATATGTTTAGGCTTCTTTTAGTCACCTAAAGAGTCCTAATCGATAACCAACTTAGAGTATTATTGAAATATATTTATGGAAAAGAGATTGATTAAGTGTCCCTAATTTGAATAGGATTTGATATCTGCCGAACGCGTGAGCCCACTGTGCCAAAGATTGTCAGGAAAGATTCAGGTAGCGACCTCTCTCTTATACTTTGTGTAAATGTATTGTATGTTTGCCTATCATGCTTTGTGTGCTGCTGCTGCTTCGAGATGCATTGAGATACGTTGTGGAGCTTTGTGTACTGTGGAGCATTGTGTTTTGTGATACATTGTGTTTGGAGATGCTTAGTGATACATTGTGCTTTGAGATGCTTTGTGGTGCTTTGTGCTTTGAGTTGCTGCTACATAGTGTTCACCGCGAAAGCGGGCGTTGTGCATAGTGATTACCGCGTGAGCGGGCATAGTGTTTGCAGCGAAAGCTGTCATTGTGATTACCGCGTAAGCGGGCATAGTGCATTGTGATACAGCCATGAGTGCTGTCGTCCGTGGCGCGAGCTGTGGATCATTGAGTTGCTGTTGATGTTGGTGAACATGATACATTACATGCTTTGTGTTTATATATCGTATGAGTGAGTTGTTGCTCTGAGATTCTTTAGAATCTCATTCTTCCAAATGACTAACCTTTTCAGGCAGAGCAAGTGGCTCAAAGGAGAAGCGACCAACCCGTAGTGGTTAGGATCTCGTAGGGACATTTAGGGATTTTGGGATAGTTGGTTATCCTCATTTTGCTTTTGGGATTTCCAAATGTATATGTGTTGTAAATGATCTTTTGATCGTGTAATCCCCTTTATGGGAAAAACTTATAAACCCAAGTTATTTATGTAAGTAACCCGGGGTTTGCCGGGATTTTGGTTTCCGCACTTTGATATTTATTATGTACTCTGATTTCTCAAGTAGTTATATCCGTATGTGAATGTGAGACCAAGAATTAATTATATTTTGAAATGATTTCGAAATGCCCCATCTTTTGGATGAGGGATTATAAGTGTTAAATCAACTTATTGGTCTCTATTTCACTTAAATTTCGTAATCCGGATGTAATTACGGTGAGGGGGTTACATTTTTGGTATCAGAGCAGTGGTTCCTGGCAAGGGTAGAATTTGCTAGGATAGCTCCCATAGTGCGATCTTAGTGATAATCGAAAACCATCTGTGAATACGTAACGTATGCATATATCTGTTTGATTATGTGGATACTATGATTATTGGAATAATGGGGTGAGTTCTTTGTAGAATGAAAAGAACAACGAAAGGTCGCCCCAGAGGACAACAAGAAAATCCCGATGTGGAGTTGGTCAATGACAATCCACCGGATCCTATGCAAGAGCTAATGGGCTTGATAAAGGATCAGAGGGATATGATTACGGAGCTTAGAGAAGAGCTCAGAGCTGAGAAAGCCAAGAATAATGAGGGTAGAGGCCAGTCTACTCAAGAAGGAACTCGAGGGGAAACCCGAGAGGAGACTAGACGGGAAGATACTGCCGAAGGGTCAGCACGATCGCTTGAATCGCCTCCTCATACGGAAGTAGATCCAAGGCCGCATGGAAAGTCGGTCAAGGAGGAACGGGACCTTGAGTTTTGGGTCTCCAGATTCTGTAAGCACTTGCCTCCGGCATTTAGAGGGAAATTTGATCCTCAGGCGGCTGAAGACTGGTTGAATCGCCTTGAGAAGATTTTCGAAGTCTTAGTGTGTCCCTCCGAAGTGAAAGCCAAGCTGGCGGTGTACAAGCTTGAAGGCGATGCTGATCGTTGGTGGCGTAACGTTGCTTTGTCGTTGCGATTGAAGAATGAACCATTGACCTGGGAGGTGTTCCAACAACACTTCAACGAGAAATACTTTCCTAAGTCAGTGAGGCTTGAGAAGGAAACCGAGTTTCTCAATATCAAGCAAGGGGACTCAGAGTCTTTCGACGAATACTTGTCCCGATTTACCCGCCTATCCCGATATTCCTCTTACCTTCAGAAAATGGATGATGAGGAGTTGAGCTCAGACATGTTAATTCGGGGTTTAAGGCGTGATATGAGAAAGAGACTAGCCACCCATCAGTTTTCCAAATTCAACAAGGCCGTTGAAGAATGTCGGATCACTGAGAGCAATCTTCGAGAGTTATATCCGGCTAAGGCTGGTGGTGGTCATAGTGAGCCTAGTAAGGGCGGTGCTTCTCAGAAGCGGAAGGGCTCCGGATCTTCCTCTTCATATAAAGGGGGTAGCAAGAAGCCATATCAGTCATGGAGTCGTGATCAGCAGAGAACTCCTAGTGTATGGACATGTCCTCGTTGCAACCAGCCACATCATGGCAAGACATGTGATGGTCGGGTGATTTGCTTCAATTGTAAGCAAGTGGGGCATACATCTGCTGAGTGCAGACAGTCACGACCAGAGCAGAGACAGAGGACTCAGGGCCGCGTATTTGCTATGACTCATGAAGAGGCCCGGAAATCCCCAGAGCTGATACAAGGTAAAGTCCTTATCCATGACATTGAGTTACAAGCGTTATTTGATTCGGGTGCAAGTCACTCTTTTATTGCTTATGCTTGTGTAAAGCGTCTGGGAATGAATGTGCATAGGTTGCCATTCGATTTGATTGTGTCTACACCGATGGGTGTTAAGGCTGTGACTACTGAAGCCTGTTTGAATTGTGTTATAACCGTAGAGGGTCATGAGTCTGTGATAGATTTGATTTGTTTACCGCTCTGCCAATTGGAAGTCATCTTGGGTTTTGATTGGTTGAAAGCGAATAATGTGTTGTTAGATTGTGGGAACAAAAGGATAGTGTATCCTGTTTCTCAGAGCATTGAGGGCGAAAATGCCGGTTTGAATTTCCTTTCGACAGCTAAGGCTGAGAAATATTTGCAAAAGGGTTGTCAGGGGTATATGGTTTTCTTTTCTGTACAAGGAGAAACCAGTGAGTCTTTGAGTAGTATACCCATAGTGAATGAATTCCCTGAGGTTTTTCCGGATGATCTAAGTGGATTACCTCCGGAAAGGGAAGTTCAGTTTCCGATTGATATTGTGCCTGGAGCGGGTTCTGTATCTAAGGCCCCATATCGTATGGCTCCGAATGAAATGGCGGAATTGAAGAAGCAGATTGAAGATTTGCTTGAGAAAGGGTTTATTAGACCCAGTGTGTCGCCTTGGGGTGCTCCAGTTTTGTTTGTGAAAAAGAAAGACGGGAGTCTTCGTTTGTGCATCGACTATAGAGAGTTGAATAAGGTTACCGTCAAGAATAAGTACCCTCTCCCGAGAATCGATGACCTATTAGATCAATTATCTGGCGCATGTGTATTTCCAAAGATTGATCTAAGGTCGGGGTATCATCAGCTGCGAGTGAAAGCGGACGATGTTTCGAAGACTGCTTTCCGGACCAGGTATGGTCATTATGAGTTCTTAGTGATGCCATTTGGGTTGACAAATGCGCCTGCGGTATTCATGGATTACATGAACCGTATTTTTCGACAATACCTAGATCAATTCGTTGTGGTATTTATCGATGATATTTTGATATACTCTAAGAGTAGAGAAGAGCATGAGCATCATTTGAGAATTGTGTTGAACACATTGTGTGAGAAACAACTCTATGCTAAATTGAGTAAGTGCGAGTTTTGGCTATCGGAAGTGAGATTCCTAGGCCATGTTATTTCGCAAGAAGGGGTCTCTGTAGATCCTAGTAAAGTGGAAGCAGTACTGGACTGGAAGAGGCCAGAAACTGTTGCTGAGATACGCAGTTTTCTGGGTCTTGCTGGTTATTATCGGAGATTCATTCAGAATTTCTCCCGCATTGCGTTGCCGATGACCAAGCTCACGAGAAAAGATCAGCCATTTGTGTGGGATGAACATTGTGAAAATTGCTTTGTGGAGCTGAAGCAGAGGTTGACGACGGCACCTGTGTTGATTTTGCCCGATCCCAGTTTGACTTACGTTGTGTATTCTGATGCCAGTGGGCAGGGATTAGGGTGTGTCCTTATGCAGCAGGGACGTGTGGTGGCCTATGCCTCTCGACAGCTCAAACCTCATGAATTGAACTATCCCACCCATGATCTAGAGCTTGCGGCCATAGTGTTTGCTTTGAAGATTTGGCGTCATTACCTGTATGGTGTGACTGTGGAACTGTACTGCGACCACAAGAGTCTCAAATATCTATTTGATCAGAAAGAATTGAATATGAGACAACGTCGTTGGATGGAATTGCTTAAGGACTACAACCTGGAAATAAAATATCATCCAGGTAAGGCGAATGTAGTCGCTGATGCTCTTAGTCGGAAGACTGTGGTTGTGGCAGCTATGATGATACACGAGGGGAAGTTGATTGCTGATTTTCGTGATATGAATTTGTCGAATCAGATCATCTGTGCCAACTATAATGTTTCCCAAGGGGAAAGTGACTTGAGAGCTGAGATTGAAGAAGCTCAGAGGCAAGATGACTGGATTCAGCGTAATCTAGCCAGAATAGAGCGTGGAGAAGCTCAGGGCTATGATGTGTCGCCTAGTGGATTGGTTCGTTATCAGAATAGAATTTGTGTTCCACTTAAGGCGGATTTGAGACAGAAGATCTTAGATGAGGCGCATAAGAGCCAATACACTCTTCATCCTGGTATGACCAAGATGTACCATAACTTGAAATCCGAGTATTGGTGGCAGGGTATGAAGAGTGATGTGACGAAATATGTGGCGAGGTGTCTCACGTGTCAAAAAGTGAAGATTGAACACCAAAGACCGCCTGGTTTGTTGCAGAGTCCCGAGATTCCGGAATGGAAATGGGAAAGTGTGACCATGGATCTTGTTGTGGGATTGCCCAAGATCAGGAATTATGATGCGATCTGGGTCATTGTGGACCGGTTAACGAAGTCAGCGCACTTCCTACCGATCAAGGCTAGTTACTCTCCGGACAAGCTAGCAGAGATTTATGTTCGTGAGATTGTGAAGCTCCATGGCATACCGAGGAATATCATCTCTGATCGAGATCCTCGTTTCACTTCGAGATTCTGGAAGGCATTGCATGAGGCACTGGGTACTCAATTGAGATTCAGTACAGCCTATCATCCTCAGACAGATGGTCAGTCAGAGAGGACTATCCAGACCTTAGAAGATATGTTGCGGGCATGTGTTCTTGACTTCAAAGGGAGTTGGGATCGTTTTCTTCCACTTGCGGAGTTTGCCTACAACAATAGCTATCATGCGAGCATTCAGATGGCGCCGTATGAAGCGTTGTATGGTAGAAAATGCCAATCGCCATTGTGTTGGAATGAGTTGTCTGAGAGGAAGCTCTATGGGCCGGATCTTGTTGATCAAACGTCTGCCCAGATTCGAATCGTTCGTAAGAGGCTTCTTGCAGCACAAAGTCGGCAGAAAAGCTATGCTGACAAGAGGAGAAGACCTCTAGAATTTGAAGTTGGTGACCATGTATTTATGAGAATATCACCTGTCACCGGTATTGGGCGAGCAATTAAACGAAAGAAGCTGAGCCCAAGATATATAGGTCCTTTTGAGATCCTTGATAGGATTGGGCCTGTTGCTTATCGTATAGCCCTACCTCCGAGCTTGAGCAGACTCCATGATGTATTTCATGTTTCCCAATTAAAGAAGTACCAACCGGATCCATCTCATGTCGTTGAGTATGAGAATGTGGAGTTGCGAGATAACTTCACGTATGCGGTGGAGCCAGAGCGAATAATCGAACGAGAAGAACGTCGGCTCAGACACCGGAGTATTCCTTATGTGAAAGTGATCTGGAAGGGTATGACCCAGCGGGAAGCAACCTGGGAAACGGAAGAGGATATGCGAAGGCGATATCCGGAGTTTATGGCTCAAGGGGTGTAGAAATTTCGAGGACGAAATTTATTTAACGGGGGGAGAATTGTAATATCCCGATTTGTAATTAGGGCTAATGACTCTGATAATTATTGTAATTATCTTGATTAAATACTTTTGGAGTTAATGTAATGTGAATTTTGAGAGTAAATACATGAAGTATTTAAGATCAATGGTTGTGATTCCTTGACCGTGGGTCGGAATCCTGTGTGTTGTGAGGAGGTGAGTTCATTGTGGAAGTAAATGGATGATGACATGTGGCAAGTAGAGAGCCATAGGATGATGCACTAAGTGACAAAATAGCACTTTTCCCTCATTTTCTCTCTCCTATTCGGTTGGAAGCATGGGCAAGGGAGGGAGTATGTGTTTCTTCATCATCATTTTCTCTCTCATCTCTCATCTCTCATTTCTCTCTCTATTTCCGCTGGATTAAGCAAGAAGAGGAGGGAGAAAAGCTTTGATTTTGGTAAGCTATGATTCTCTAATGCCCTAATCCTCTTTGTTAATGTGGTGTGTCTCATTAAGAGCTCCATTGTGATGGTTGTAGAGCCTTGAATGGTGTAGATTGGGACATTGGCCGAAATTGAAAGTTGAGGAATCAAGATTTCGGATTGGGCAAAGTAAAGAGGTAGGCATTTAGAGCATTTTGATATATTGTTTATGAGTTTTGGCTAGGTTTGGTAAAATCTGGAATTTTGCCCTAAATATGCCTATTTTTGAAAATATGAAGTTCATTGTGATTTAGGATTGGAAATGATGTATTATGGAGTTATTTGAGTATTGAATATGATCTGGAATGTTGGAATGAATTTGGATGAAATTTGGATAATGTGTATCTTAGAGACCTTAGTGTTTGATTGTGGTCAAAATGGTTTTTGGGGTGTTTTTGGTGTTGCCATTGTGTTCCCTAGTGAGTGCTTAGAGTGTATTAACATTTGGAAGAGTTTGGGAACCTTTGGGGGAGGATTTGACCATCTGGTGTTATCTGGTTTTTTCTGCGTTTTGGGGTCTCTGATACACATCACTCGAGCAGACAGGGGTGTGCTCGAGTGAGGAATGAGTATTGCTCGGGCAGAGGAAGAACGTGCTCGAGTGATGCGCAAGTTTTCCCTTTGTGCTTCGGGTGCACCTGGGTTTTCTATGAGTACTGCTCGAGCACAACGCTTGTGCTCGAGTGAGCGAGGAACCTGCTCGAGTGAGCATGGTTCTGCTCGAGAGAAGGTGTAGGCCCAGAGTAGAGGGTTACTCTCGGGTGGATGCTCGCGGGGAAGATGCACGAGTGTGCTTTCTCACTCGCGGGTAGGGGAGGTGTGCTCGAGCACGTGGGGGTTATTCTCGAGTGATTTTGTGCTTCCGGTGGGAGTGTGCTCGCGGGTGTGAGGTGTGCTCGCGGGTGTGGGAGTGTGCTCGCGGGTGCGAGGTGTGCTCGCGGGTGTGTTTTTGTGCTCGAGTGATCCTGTGCTTGGAGAGCTTTTGGTGCTCTCGGGTTGTCACTCGTGACGCTGTGCTCGCGGGTGAGCCAGTGCTCGAGTGAGGATTTGTGCTCGCGGGTGAGCCAGTGCTCGAGTGAGGATTTGTGCTCGCGGGTGAGCCAGTTCCTGCAAGCGTCTTTGTGCTCTCGGGTGCTCACTCGCAGTCTCACTCGCACTTGTGCTCGAGTGATGTCCGTACTTGTGCTCGAGTGAGAGCATCTGTGCTCGAGTGAAACTGCCAAAAATCAGTGTTTTGCCTTCGAGTAAGGGGTCTTTTGGGGAGTGTTTTCCAACCCTTTAGGCATATGTTTAGGCTTCTTTTAGTCACCTAAAGAGTCCTAATCGATAACCAACTTAGAGTATTATTGAAATATATTTATGGAAAAGAGATTGATTAAGTGTCCCTAATTTGAATAGGATTTGATATCTGCCGAACGCGTGAGCCCACTGTGCCAAAGATTGTCAGGAAAGATTCAGGTAGCGACCTCTCTCTTATACTTTGTGTAAATGTATTGTATGTTTGCCTATCATGCTTTGTGTGCTGCTGCTGCTTCGAGATGCATTGAGATACGTTGTGGAGCTTTGTGTACTGTGGAGCATTGTGTTTTGTGATACATTGTGTTTGGAGATGCTTAGTGATACATTGTGCTTTGAGATGCTTTGTGGTGCTTTGTGCTTTGAGTTGCTGCTACATAGTGTTCACCGCGAAAGCGGGCGTTGTGCATAGTGATTACCGCGTGAGCGGGCATAGTGTTTGCAGCGAAAGCTGTCATTGTGATTACCGCGTAAGCGGGCATAGTGCATTGTGATACAGCCATGAGTGCTGTCGTCCGTGGCGCGAGCTGTGGATCATTGAGTTGCTGTTGATGTTGGTGAACATGATACATTACATGCTTTGTGTTTATATATCGTATGAGTGAGTTGTTGCTCTGAGATTCTTTAGAATCTCATTCTTCCAAATGACTAACCTTTTCAGGCAGAGCAAGTGGCTCAAAGGAGAAGCGACCAACCCGTAGTGGTTAGGATCTCGTAGGGACATTTAGGGATTTTGGGATAGTTGGTTATCCTCATTTTGCTTTTGGGATTTCCAAATGTATATGTGTTGTAAATGATCTTTTGATCGTGTAATCCCCTTTATGGGAAAAACTTATAAACCCAAGTTATTTATGTAAGTAACCCGGGGTTTGCCGGGATTTTGGTTTCCGCACTTTGATATTTATTATGTACTCTGATTTCTCAAGTAGTTATATCCGTATGTGAATGTGAGACCAAGAATTAATTATATTTTGAAATGATTTCGAAATGCCCCATCTTTTGGATGAGGGATTATAAGTGTTAAATCAACTTATTGGTCTCTATTTCACTTAAATTTCGTAATCCGGATGTAATTACGGTGAGGGGGTTACAGTTCTCATGTATAACCATGTCACAATGCCCTTTGACCTGAGGTCATCATGGATTCCTACATGAGAGTTGCTAAGCTTTGAACTAGTCAAAAGTCACCTTTGACCGGGTGATGATAAAGGCTACAATCGGGCTTGGTGGTTTTTCATGCAGAGGAATATAAATGATCAAGATGGAATTTGTCCCTCACATTAGTAGAGAGATATTACTGGGCCCCTCGATGAGTAAGTATGAGAAATGTATGACCATACTACAATGGAAAGGAGTTTCCATTTCTATTGTCAGACTACTCAGGAATCGAGAAAGTAATAGTCAGGAATAAGAGGATGACATTATCCATGCCTCATCCTTGACCAATATATCGTGAGACAAAAGGGACGTGACATGGTTGTATGATAGGTTGCATCGTGTTAATGATCCTCATATGAATTGGGTAGTCATGATGTCTTGCTAGAGGCCGCTTGCGACTTGTGGGTTAGTACAGTTATTGGCCTACTGCCAATTTCATATGAGCCTACAGGGTCGCACACAAGAACGGCCTAACGCGAGATAATGTTTAATTAGGGTGGACGAATTTTATATTTATATATATATATATATATGTATATATGTAATATATAAAATTCGTTAATAATATTATATAGATATTATTTTCGAAATACATATTATATATATATGTATATATATTATATATATATATTATATGATATTATTATATTGTGTTATTTTTAAATTTAATTTATTAAGATAAATTAAATCTAATAACTAACATGATAGAGATATGGTATCTCAGATTTAATTTATGAAAATAACTTAAATCTAATGGCTCTTTATTTCGATTAAATAAATAGATTAAATTAAAACTATTAAATCAAGATAATTAATAGTTTTTCAAAATTAATGATTATTAATTTTGAAATTTGAAAATAGCCCTCATAAGTTATAAACTTGATAGAGCAGATATACTTAGATACACATTTTTAGAATTGATAGCCGCAAGGGAAACCCTATGACACATTAGAGGCGCTAGCACGCAGTCTCGGTTGGAGAGCATTCGTGTGGATACCGGTAGAGGGAGCGGACCTGACATGTTGGCTCTTAAAGATCATGAAAACTCTGAATCATAAAAGGTATGAATCCTTCTAACTCGGTTTAAACGCCGTTGATAGATCCTCGATTAGGATCGGTGAAAATTTTTAAAATTCTTCCGTTGTGCCTGCCGATCCTAACAGTGGCATTAGAGCCAGATCAATTGTGCTTTTAAATTGAGTTTATGATTCTTTTACATGTGATATATATGGGATGTGTACGTATGTTTATAAGAAACACTTGAATATGTATATGATTTGGTTAATACGAAACAAAATTATTTAGAAAGATGTGATCTTGTAATTCCGCTGATTTTCGTTTTCGTTTAAATTGAATCTTAAAATTGTTTCATTTTTGGTTTTGAAACATGTATGTGATTCTCGTTTTGGAACAAGTATGAAATCGATTCCGAACATGTATATCTTGAAACATGTATGTGATTTTTGTTTTGAACAAGCATAAAATTGGGTAGGGTACCTGAGATCGTAGTTGGCGGCAATCAAATTGGGTATAGGTTCGAATATCTATTCGGGTAATAGGGATTCGAACTATGGGGAAGACAATCTGGATCATAAGCATTCTGGGCCATTGTTGTTTTTGTTTTGAAAAATTGGGTCCAAAATTTAAAATTTTCAAAATTTCAAATTTTCTTTTAAAAGGAATGTGCCTTTTCAAAAAGCTCCAGGGGTGCTGCGTAGCGCAATATAATCTGATCACGACATTTATTGCTTTTCATATTGTATGAATTCTTGTTGTGGTTTATTATTTATACTTGTTTGGGTATGGTGAACAACATGGCTTTAGATTTTACAAAGGGTTATAATATTTAAATATGGCCTGTGTTCCGTGCCTTTCTCTAAATACTCTCGATGTACATTCTCTTCTCATCTCACTCCCCTCGAATGTTTAAACGAGGTTTCTCTCAATGTATTTCTTTTCTTATTTAGAGAAGTCCTCTCATTGGCTTGGGAGGATTTTAGGTTAGGTAAGCCATGTTGTGTCACATTTAAATTATGCTTTTGATTAGATCATTGCATGAATACTTTTGTGTTTATATGTAATTATCTGTATGAGATACGACCACGATTGCATCCATATAAACAACACTAATTAATTAAGCCCTCTGAATCAAATCTTAAGTCATAATGCCGTCAATTAATGAATACTTGTCAAAACCTAGATCGCTCAATTGTGGAAACCACCAAAGTGGATGCACTTGAGTTATCTTGATGAGACAAACTTGAGTAATGGTGCTGCTCATAATATTCATTATTGTTTGAACTTAATTGAGATTAACAAAACTGTTTTGCATCTCAAGGCATTAGATAGGATTAAACATGCGGGATCATATGATAGTCGAATCCTATAAACATCTAAGAGTTATATGCAATGTGATTGGTAAATAGGTTACCTACCTAAATAACTTGAATTTAAGCATCTTGCCAAAGCTGACTTAAGTTTAAGCCAAATATGGATCTTAGCCCACTAATTATTATTTTAAGGGTTGTTAACTTAGTGGGAGATTACTAACTAACTTTGCATATTTTAATTGTAGAATCATGTCGACTAGTAATACTGCTATACTACCATTGCGATCGGTCCTTGAGAAGGACAAACTCAATTAGAAAAACTTTCTTGACTGGTTCAGGAACTTGAGAATTGTTCTCAAGCAGGAAAGAAAGGCTTATGTCCTAGATCAACCCATTCCTGAGGAGCTTGCAGCCAATGCTCCAAGAGCTCAGAGAGATGCTTACACAAAGTATAAGGATGACTCTGTGGATGTAGGTTGCCTGATACTTGCCACTATGGTTCCAGAGCTCCAAAGAGATATGGAACTCATGGAGGCTCATGAGATGATAGTCCATCTTAAGGAAATGTTCCAGCAACAGGCAAGGCAAGAAAGATATGAGACCAAAAAGGCCTTACATTCCTGCAAGATGGCTGAAGGTGCATCAGTTAGTACTCATGTGTTAAAAATGAAAGCCTATATTGATCACCTTGAGAGGCTTAGATTTCCCATGAGGCAGGAGTTAGCTATGGATTTGATCCTCAACTCACTCTCAGAGAGTTATGACCAGTTTGTTATAAACTACAACATGAACAACATGGAGAAATCAATTTCTGAGCTATATAGGATGCTCAAAACTACTGAGCAAAGCATTAAGAAAAAGCCCAGTACAATTTTGATGGTTCAGAAAGGAAAGGGTATGAAAAAGAAAGGGAAGGGCAAATGGAAGGGTAATAGCTCAGGTGGTAAGACCAAAGAGTCAAACAAGCCCGAAACCAAGCCTGTACCCAAGAAGGCAAAGCCTCCAAAGGAAGGAGTCTGCTACTTCTGCAATAAACCCGGTCATTAGAAGAGGAATTGCAAACTCTACCTGGAAGATCTGAAAAAGAACAAGAAGGATAGCGAAGCTATCACTTCAAGAATTTATGTTATAGACATTCATTTTTCTTCTTCCTCTACATGGGTATTAGATACTGCATGTGGTTCTCACATTTGTACAAATGTGCAGGGTCTAAAGGACAGTAGAAAGCTGAAGAAGGGCGAGGTGGACCTACGAGTTGGAAACAGAGCAAGAGTTGCTGCTTTAGCCGTAGGCACTTATGAATTAGTTTTGCCCAATGGGCTTTTGTGAGTTTTGAACAATTGCTATTATGTTCCTGCTTTGAGTAGTAACATTGTTTCTCTTTCTTATTTAGATAAGGAAGGTTAGACTTCTATTACTAGGAATGGTAAATGTTTTATTTATCGTAATGACATTTTCTATGCTGATGGTGATTTGCATGTTGGTCATTATATATTAAATTTGGAACATCCTAATAATGGGAATATCTATAACGTAACTACTAAGAGAATAAAATCAAATGATTTGAATCCGACCTACCTATGGCATTGTCGTCTAGGCCATATAAATGAGAAACACATTTCTAAACTCCATCAAGATGGATTTCTAAACTCATTTGATTTTGAATCATATAATACATGCAAATCTTGCTTATTAGGAAAGATGACGAAGGCACCTTTTACTGGGCACAGTGAGAGGGCCACTAAATTATTGGTCCTCATAAATACAAATGTATGTGGACTATTAAATATAGCTGCCAGAGTAGGTTATGTATACTTCATTACATTTATAGATGACTTTAGTAGATATGGCTATATCTATCTAATGAAACATAAATATGAATCTTTTGAAATATTCAAAATATTCCAAAATGAAATACAAAACCAACTTGGTAAACCAATTAAAGCACTTCGATCTGATCGAGGTGGTGAATATTTGAGCCAAGAATTCATTGACTATCTTAGGAGTTGTAGGATAATCTCACAATTGACTCCTCCAGGAACACCACAATGGAATGGCGTTTCTGAACGGAGGAATCGAACACTATTAGATATGGTTTGATCTATGACGAGTCAAATAGATCTTCCACTGTCCTTTTGGGGACATGCCCTAGAGACAGCTGCGTTCACACTAAATCGTATTCCATCTAAGGCAATTGAAAAGACACCATATGAGATATGGACTGGAAAGAAACCAAGTTTATCTTTTCTCAAGATCTGGGGATGTGAGGTATATGTTAAGCAAGAAGCCTCTGATAAATTAGCGCCCAGATCCATAAAGTGCCTTTTTGTGGGGTATCCTAACGAAATGAAAGGATACTATGTCTACAATCCCACCAATAACAAAGTATTTGTTATTCGAAATAGTAAGTTTCTAGAAAGAGAGTTTGTCTCTAAAACAACGAGTGGGAGCGAGGTATATCTCGAAGAAATTCTAGAGTCACAAGATAGTACAGAACCACATATGGAAATTAGAGAAGACTCACACAAGTTGCTGAGCCTACTCAAGTAACACAAGGTCCACAAAGATCTGATAGGACACGGCAATAGCATCAGAGATATGGATTTCTGATTACTGAAGGTCGTGATGTGTTGCTCATTGAGCAAAATGAGCCCACCACCTATCGAGAAGCCACAGTAGGACCAAACTCTGAGAAATGGCTAAATGCCATGAAGTCTGAAATGCAATCCATGTACGATAATCAGGTATGGACCTTAGTCGAGCCACCTGAAGGAGTAAAAACCATCGGGTACAAATGGGTTTTCAAGGAGAAAACTGACATGGATGGCAATGTAAATGTCTTCAAGGCACGACTGGTTGCAAAAGGATTCACTCAAACTCATGGTGTAGACTATGATAAAACCTTTTCCCCAGTTGCAATGGCCAAATCAATCAAAATCCTTCTTGCCATTGCAGCATATTATGACTATGAAATATGGCAGATGGATGTTAAAACAGCCTTCCTTAATGGAAAGCTACTTGAGGATGTGTACATGACACAACCTGAAGGTTTTGTGCGTCCAGAGGACTCTGGTAAAATTTGCAAGCTTCAAAGATCCATTTATGGATTGAAGCAAGCATCTCGGAGCTGGAATCATCGTTTTGATGAAGTAGTCAAAGAGTTTGGATTCATTCAAAACATCGATAAACCTTGTGTTTACAAGAAGGTTAGTGGGAGCATAGTTGTATTTCTAGTGCTTTATGTAGATGACATCCTACTTATTGGGAATGATATTCCTACCTTGCAGAGTGTCAAGTCTTGGTTAGGAAAGTCCTTTTCAATGAAAGACTTAGGTGAAGCCACCTATATCCTAAGGATTAGGATCTATAGGGATAGATCCAAAAGACTAATAGGCTTAAGTCAGAGCACATACATAGACAAGATACTGCATAGGTTCAGTATGCAGGATTCAAAAAGGGGTTACATGCCCATGTCTCATGGCTTCCATCTTAGCAAGGATCTGTGTCCTAGTACACCTTATCAGTGAGATCGCATGAGTAAGGTTCCATATGCCTCGGCAATTGGGTTCATTATGTATGCCATGTTATGTACTCGATCCGATGTCTCATTTGCCTTAAGTATGACTAGCAGATACCAACAAGATCCTGGTGAGGGTCATTGGACTACCGTCAAGAATATCCTAAAGTACTTAAGAAGGACTAAGGACTTATTTTTGGTCTATGGTGGATTGGATGATGAGCTCTACGTAACCGGTTACACAGATGCAAGTTTCCAAACTGATCAAGACGACCTTAAATCGCAATCTGGATACATATTCCTCCTGAATAGTGGAGCAGTAACCTGGAAGAGTTCCAAGCAGAGCACTATAGCAAATTCTGCAATAGAAGCTGAGTATATAGCAGCATCGGATGCAGCTAAAGAAGCCGTTTAGATCAAAAAGTTCATTACTAAACTAGGGGTGGTGCCTACCATCTCAATTCCAATAGATTTGTTCTGTGACAATAACGGTGCTATTGCATAGGCCAAAGAGACTAGGTCACATCAAAGGACCAAGCATATACTCAGGTGATTTCATCTTATTAGAGAAATCAATGATAGAGGTGATATAAAGATATGCAAAGTAGCAGGAGAAGATAATGTTGTTGATCCTCTTACTAATCTGCTTACACAGGCAAAGCATGAGCGTCATGTTGGGACAATGGGAATTAGGCAAATTAATGATTGTACCTAGGGCAAGTGGGAGGATGTTGGAAATTGTGCCCAAAGGGCCAATCATTGTACTTTAAACATTATTAATTTAATGAAATTTCTCCATTCTGTTATCATATTATTTACATGTTAACTGTGATAATTGTATCATTGGATAATTCATAAAGATTGTCCTAAAATGTCCCTGGTCGATCATCTATGCTGGAGCAGAGATGAAACAAGATCAGTATGACTTTGATAAGATATGGAGATACGATTCAAAGTCTTAGGAACTTGTAAGAGTACAAGGTGCTAGACTGACCCACTATGAGCAAGCTACATGGATCAAGTCATAAGCTTTTCTCATGTATAACCACGTCACAATGCCCTTTGACCTGAGGTCATCATGGATTCCTACATGAGAGTTGCTAAGCTTTGAACTAGTTAAAAGTCACCTTTGACTGGGTGATGATAAAGGCTACAATCGAGCTTGGTAGTTTTTCATGCAGAGGAATATGAATGATCAAGATGGAATTTGTCCCTCACATTAGTAGAGAGATATTACTGGGCCACTCGATGAGTAAGTCTGAGAAATGTATGGCCATACTACAATAGAAAGGAGTTTCCATTTCTATTGTCAGACTACTCAGGAATCGAGAAAGTAATAGTCAGGAATAAGAGGATGACATTATCCATGCCTCATCCTTGACCGATATATCGTGTGACAAAAGGGACGTGACATGGTTGTATGATAGGTTGCATCGTGTTAACGATCCTTATATGAATTGGGTAGTCATGATGTCTTGCTAGAGGCCGCTTGCGACTTATGGGTTAGTATAGTTATTAGCCTACTGCCAACTTCATATGGGTCTACAGGGTCGCACACAAGAATGGCCCAACACAAGATAATGTTTAATTAGGGTGGACGAATTTTATATATATATATATATGTATGTATTATATAAAATTCGTTAATAATATTATATAGATATGTATTTTTGAAATACATATTATATATATATGTATGTATATATATTATATGATATTATTATATTGTGTTAGTTTTAAATTTAATTTATTAAGATAAATTAAATCTAATAACTAACATGATAGAGATATGGTATCTCAGATTTAATTTATGAAGATAACTTAAATCTAATGGCTCTTTATTTTGGATTAAATAAATAGGTTAAATTAAAACTGTTGGACAGATTTAATTTAAACTGAATTTATTTAATTAGCTTATCAAGATAATTAATAGTTAATTAATTTCAAAATTAATGATGATTAATTTTGAAATTTGAAAATAACCCTCATAAGTTATAAACTTGATAGAGCAGATATACCTAGATACACATTTTTAGAATTGAGAGCTGCAAGGGAAACCCTAGGAGACATTAGAGGTGCTAGCACGCAGTCTCAGTTGGAGAGCATTCGTGTGGATACCGGTAGATGGAGCAGACCTGACGTGTTGGCTCCTAAAGATCGTGAAAACTCTGAATCATAAAAGGTATGAATCCTTCTAACTCGGTTTAAACGCCGTTGATAGATCCTCGATTAGGATCGGTGAAAATTTTTAAAATTCTTCCGCTGTGCTTGCTGATCCTAACATTTTATGTGTAGAATCCATTCTTGACCTCGATTTTTACAAAATCACTGTCAAATGATAGTTTTTCCCTTGACAACTCCTATTTAGGATTTTAGGAGTATTTTTGTAATTTCACTTTTTAGGGCTTTTCTGAAAAAGTGTTCAACGTCAACTCTACGCAATTTTCCCTCCTGAACACACTGGAATCATCAGATTTATGAAAATTCAGTCCTAACCCCTCCAACCAGCACTGGCTTAAACTTATGTCTTAAAGAGGGAAAATGTGATTTTTGATTTTCAATACCAAAAGCTTACTCCTTTTCATTTCTAACCACTTGTTAAACCATTTAAACACATACTAAACAAGATTTGCAAAAATTTAGGTAGCATAACCCCTCAGGGTTTCCATTTCCCAAATTTGCAAAACCAACAAACAAACCATAAATCACAACCAAATCAACAACAATACCATCACAACATGAAAGAGAAGGAGATTATGGACGTTACCTCTTGATTCCACTCTTCCTCTCACTAGGTGTCACCTTCCTCTCTCTCCTTAACCTTGAGATTAGCTTGCTAAACATGGTGTTTCATAGAGAAGAAGAGATTAGAGAGGGAGTTACACAAGTTGGAAGCCAAATCACTTAGGATCAACAAGACTTACCTTGGAATTTCTCCTCCTTCTCTCTAGATTTTCCTAAGCCTTCTCACACTCTCTCTCTCTTCCTCTTGTTTGGTTGTGCAAATGGGATAAGAAAGATGAAACAAGAGCTTCATAAAATATCCCCTATTTTCCCCTAATTATTATTATCCCAAAAATTAGGATTTTATGACCTAAGTGTACTTGGCTTATCCCTTAATATCTCTTGTCATAAATTCCCTTCCATTTGAACCAAAATTTTCCTCCTTCCTTCGCCCAAATTCACGCCACTTAGGGTCCTTCAATTAATCCAATTGGTCTTCATCCATTTATGCCAACCATATGCCCAAATATATTATTTTATTACATTTTACACATGTGCTCATCTTTTTAAAATTTCACATTTAATTCCCTTGGCTTGAAATATGCCACTTGGCATAATTTGTTGACCAACACTTATTTTCCTCCTATTTCTTTATTCCAAAATTTACATAATTGCCATTACATTCTTTTCTCTCTTTTTTCCAAATTTGCAAAAATGGGCAATTTTGGCAGATTTTTTAATCAAACTTTGAATAATCATAACTTTATTTGTAGAACTTCAATTGGATTGATTCCAAAGGCTATATGACCCTTATTAAGTCTAATTTCAAGAAAATATATAGCCTTTAGCCAATTAGAAGCTCACACTTCCCAGAATTTTTGTTTTTGGATACTTCCATGAATGTTGGCCAGTTTCACTGGGCTAAATTAAAAAATTCATAGCTTCTTGTGTACAGCTCCAAATAATTCCCATAACCTATTAGATTAAAGCTCTGAATGTCTACTTTCATCCTATAAAATTTCACAATTTTTGGTCATCATTGGTCATCCAAAACCACATGACAAACTCACTGCCTCACAGGAAAGTTTACTGGCAGCACTATTCACATTTCAAATTTTCATTGTTTAATTCTTATAATCATGAATATTCACCATTTCATTTTATTAAATGCCACAATTAGGTACAAGACATGTTGGTGAATAAAATTTGGGGTGTTACAAAGGAGGAGGAGGTGGTGGCGATGGCGGCGGAGCTCCCTGGGATCTTAACTATTGAAGGAGAGAAGGAGGAGGCCGATAAAGAAAAGTAGTAAAAATTTCAAGGAATATGTGAGTTTAAATAGAGGTCTAACAAATGTTACGAAGGGTTATGAATTATGAAGGTCTAATGATGTTACAAAGGGTTATGAAAGTGTTAAATAATAGTTGTTTCTTAAGATCCTTAGGTTTTGTCTTCGTTGATATTAGAGGTTGGAAGATGAATCGTTTATTAGTGTTACATAATAATTGATTCGAAGGAACCGTTATTTTTGTCACTACATAAATTATAGTTATTAACTACAACCATTATTTTGTGTTTTCGCGAATTCTGTCTCGTAATATATGACAGTACATATAATTAACTGTTACTTAGCGTTATGTATATTCTTGTGTGACCTCTGTCTCAACATACATAACATTTATTCGCCGTTACCATTATATATCAAGTGTTATATATGCCCAAATCTATAGTAGTGATAATACTTTTATATTTGATGGTTCAGAACTGTGATATATAAATGGTAAAAAATAACCATTATGAAATGCCTCCAGTAGTGAACTATTTTATTTTGCGGGCAATTAAGCCATTTTACAAAACTTAATTCTAATTGTTCTTATTGACTTGATAAAAAGTAAGCCATTTAGAGGCATGATTGTGGATTCTCAAATATATATATAGATGGTTCTTATATATTTCTCCCTAATTTCTGTGTTTTTGTAACATAAGGACTCTTTTTCCCGATCGGGGGTGGTTGGTTTTCCTTTTCATGTGGTTGCTAACTAGCTAATTAGAATGTTGTATGCATAGCGCAGGTGTTATGGGTTACGTTCTTATGCAGTTCCGATCTTCTTCCATACCTAAATCACAAAGAGCTAGCCTCTAACATTATCATGGTGTGTCGATATAGTATTAATTAGTTTACACACACGACCAATTATTATGATTGATTAGATCGGATTAAGACAATTAATTTAAATGTCGTTATTAGTTTTACTACGATATATCTCTGTTATTTGATTATACATGCATTTATTGTAATTTATATGCAGTTAAAGAATTAAATCATGGGTTAAGTAGTAGCATTTAACATCATGAGCTATTTTTTCAATAACGCTTATTAGTACCCTAAAGTATTTTTAGTGGCACTTTGTATTCTGAATTAATTTTTTGACATCAAACATCCCAAAGTATTTTTTACTAGCACTTAGTACCCCAAGTTTAGGGTGCTCATTACTACTAACATAAGTACTTTAAAGATAAAATTTTACCAAAACTTAATTTATGATATTGGGTGCTGTTGCAGAAATATTTTAGTGTTGAATGTATAAAAAAATTAGTTTAAGGTACCGGGTGTAACTAAAAAAATACTATAGGAAGTTGGATGCAACTTAATCCTTAAGCCATCACGTTTACATTTTGAAGAGAATAATAGTTAACAAAAATGACAAGTTATTTATAGATGAGAACCTTGAATTTACGGAATTATTTTGTAATTTCAAAGTCTTTCTATGAAAATGAAACGATTGATGTACAATGACTGCAACGTAAGACATAATTTACATGTAACAAATGTATTAAAGTAAGAGAGAATTTAATTGTCTCACAGAAAATTTGATATTAATATAAAATGGGGTGTACATTTCATACACATCAAGATCATGATGAGAATGAGCAGCTCACCTAAAATCTGAACAATCTATAAATTTGAAAGACCCAGATTCAATTTGATTTTAGAATTTAAAATAAAAATAATCTCTTAATTGCCACATTTTCAAAAAAAAAAAAAATTAAATTTGGACTATCCAAATAAATTAAATTTTGAATAGCTGGATCAGAAGATGTAAACTCAGCGTAAAGCCGGAAAAACAATGTTATTTTTGCTAGCTGCATCTTTTATTTTAGGGAGAATTACATTTAGGTCCCATGGAAGAGAAAAAATGAAGAAATGGTCCCTGTAGATTGCAAAATGAAAAAAATAGTCCCATTAACAATTCCATTAGCCTGTATTGACAACTCATTAACAACTCTAGGAGCTTGTATTGACAATTCCATGGGACCATTTTTTCATTTTGCAATCTATAGGGACCATTTCTTCATTTCTCTTCTTCCTTGGGACCTGAATGTAATTCTCCCATTATTTTAATAGGTTTAATGTAACACCCCAAATTTTATTTACTAATATGCCTTGTAATTATTTGTGGTAATAAATGAAATCAAATGGTGAATATTCATAAACTTGGAATTTAAGAAATTAATAAATTTTTATTTTCATGAGAATTGGGCTAGAATAAGTTATGGAATTTATTTTGGGTTGTCCAAAAAGCCCAATATTAAAGCAAAAAAATGGAAGAATAGTAAAGCATCATATTTGGCCTAATATTAATGTTAATTTTGACCATGGATAAAGAAAAAAGAATAAATTCAAAAATGAAATGTTAAAATCGTAACTTTGCCAACAAAGCCCAAGATTAATTATTTTTCAATTAATTGAAGTTAATTTCAATTAATTAAGGAAGATAAAGGGGAAATATATATTTGGAACATTTTTTGTCAAATAAATCAAGGTTTAAAAAGTCAAAGTGGACTTGAGCATAAATAAATTTTAGAGATTGTGGAAAATGTTGGAACAAATATTATCTCCCTTATTCTTTGTGAATTTCACCCAAATAAAGAAAATAGGAAGGGGAAAAATTATTTGAATCTAAATATGCCAAGTGTCACCAATCTAAAGCCAAGGGATTAAATTATAATTGTTAAAGTTGAGCACATGCTTAATTAAGAATAAAATACTACATATATGTACATATAGATAAGGCTAATGGAATGAAGCCCAAATTGATTTGAGAAGGGACCATTTAGGTGTCTTTTTGGACCAAGGGAAGATGAAGGAATTAGTTCAATTGTAATGGGATTGTATAACACAAGTTGGCAAGAGATAATATCAAGTGCAAATGCTTATGTCATAAATGAATTATGCTACCATATATTAAATAAGGAAAAGATGTAGGATATTTTAAACTTTCCTTCATCATTTTCCTCTTCATTTTTCACGACAAGAACAAGAGAACGAGAGAGAGAGAGAGAGTGAAGTCTTAAGAAACTTGGAGTTTTAGAGAGAAGGAGAAGCCAAATCCAACGGTAAGGCTTTGTGATTTCAAGTTTTAAGGCTTCCAACTTATATAATCTCTTCTCTAACCTCTTGATCTTCATGGAAAACATTGTGTAGCAAGTAAAATTCCAAGGTTTAGGAGAGAGAGGGAGGACAGTTTTTAGAGAGAGAATGTAGAGAAAGCCAAGGTAACCTCAAGAACTTCAAATCTCTTGGTATATTGTTGTTATTATTATTGTTTTTGGCTTGATTGGTGATTTGTTGTTGATTTTGTAAATTTGGAAAGTGTAAACCTTAAGGGGTTATGCTGCCCAAATTTTCTCAAATCTTGTTTAATATGTATTTAAATGGTTTAACAAGTGATTAGGAGTGAAAAGGAATAAAAAATCACATTTTCCCTAACCATGTGTGTATGTTTCGGCCAAGAGGAGTTAGAGGGGTTAGGGTTGGAATTTCATGAATATGATGGTTCCATGGTGTCCAGGAGGGAAAATTGTGTAAGGTTAATGTTAACCACTTTGTGAGAAAAGCCCTAGAAAGTGAAATTACGAAAATACCCCTAAAACCCTAAATAGGGGTAGTCAAGGGAAAAACTGTCATTTGGTAGTGATTTTGTGAAATCTGAGGTCAAAAATGGATTTTACACGTGAAAATGTCTAGGAATAGCTTGGGTTAAAATTTCTGGAAAAGTACGGTCGGATCGGGTATAAAGGGGCTTAGACTAGGTCCCTAGAGGTATTTTAGTAATTTTGCAAAATTGGACTAATATAACTAACAAAAAAACTTTGGAAGAGTCTAAAGTGATACATGAATGGGTATTAATATAATTCTTGTAAACATGGATTTTAAGGACCAATCTGTTGTGCCCGAGCCAGATCAAATTAGGAACTGTTTTCTGTTACAAAAAGGGATACAAGGTAGTAATTTATCCTTCATACACTATACTAATGTTTATACGATTATGTATGTTATCTTCTGTGATTTAATTAATGAACATGGTTGTTGCTGAGGAAGACAATTTGTGTATGGAGGCGCATTTAAATTTGTGTATGGAGGTGCATTTAAATTTGTGTATGGAGGCACACTTACCCGGTTGTGAACAAGGGCCCAACTGAGGTTTACGGATAGTGGGGGATTGAGCCCCTAATTCATGTATACATTTCGTGATGTGATATTGTTGTTAATTGTTACATAACATGGAGCATGATATATTTACTTTTCGCATTTTATATGAACGATTTTATGTTACTATTGATATTCTTTTGAATCTCATCCATTTTCAAATTAATAAATATTCCAGCATAAGCTAGTAGCTCCGAGGGCAAAACAACGAATAAGGGCAATTGAGGTGTGCGGATCTCAAGATTGGAGCCATTGGTTATATTTTGTTTAAATTTTAAATATTTTGGATAATTTGTATATATTCTTTCAAATCCTGTAGGGAGACTCATGTATGTAAACAAGTACTTTTTATCAGTATAATTATGATATTTCTGCATATCTGTGAAATTGTGCCTTTATCACTCTGTGTATATCAAAATGTTTAGGGGTTTGACATTTAATTTCAAATATTGTCTGTTTGAATAGCAAGCCATAAAGTCTCTAATTAGGCCTTCGAAGTTGCTCCCGTAATTTGGTCATCAGTGATAAAACCAAAGAGAGCTGATGTCATATATATAGATATTTTAAAGACATGGGAGTACTTTTATAAATTAACAAAGTACAGAGCAAACATCAATTAAACTTGCAACCATATTGAGAACTTGGGAGTTAAAGTCAATGACGTCTTTTGTAGACCAAACAATGGGCTTCCTCACACACAATTTAGCCTAAGAGGAAAAGAAGAAATGTTCATGGGGGCAAAAACATGAAAGGAGGGTTTTGGGGGTGCTAGGGAGAATGACAACAAAATACGATTTGAATTACAAAAGCCTTAAAATGTCTACTAAATTAACAAAAGGATAAATAGATAATCTGATAAGAATATGATATTTTAAAGTTTGGGTGTTAACAATTTGAGTATAGGGATTAACAACTTGGGTATAGTGACTAACAACTTGAGTTCTCTAAGTTGTCACTATGTATATCACTACTACAGAATATACTTATAACTACCCTAAAGGACGTCCCTTCTTGAAAAAGGGACGCCCAAAATATTGACGGGTGGCATATATGCAATTATAGATGAAAATTGTAAAGGTTGGCGCGTCAAATATAATTGAATCTCATACCAGGAGGGGCTAGAAAGTGTTTTAGACGTCCCCAATCAAAATGGGGATGTCTAAAGACCCCCAAAATTAGACCAGGATATCATATACAGTTAAAAAAAATTAGAAAACCTTTAGACGTCCCCAGAAGAGTTGGGGACGCCTAAAGAACTAACTTTTGACGTCCCCAGCCTAGCTGGGGACGTCTAATGTCAAGCTTTAGACGTCCCCAGCTGGGCTGGGGACGTCTAAAGCTAAATCACATACCTTGGTTGACTTGACCGATGCATGTACAGTGTCAGAAAAGTCTTCAGCTTTACTCTTTCACTCCTCCCATCTTCATCACTTCCATCTAAAGTTTCAGCAACAGGTTAGCTAACTAAACTTGTGAATGCTTAGCAAAATGTATTTGATTCTAAGCTAGAATTTAAGTGTGATTTGTGCTTGAGCTTTATCTTTATTGTTTTGGTGGTAGACTGGCTAAGACAATTGTTGTCAACGTGAGCTGTGAATTTAAAGTTTGACTTGTGCTGGACCTGTACACCTTGCTTGCTATTGAGTTTAATTGGTGATTAATAAAAGAATAAATTAATGTGTGATTGTGAATGGCTAAAGAATATGGAAGTTTTATATACACACATGCACCAGTAATAGTTAGATCAAGCTAGATGAGATATTTATATATATATATATAATGATATATATCATGAATAAGGATTTCTAATTTACTTTTTATGAATGATGTGCGTGTGTAACGTTGGGAGAATAACTATTTCTGTATTGTCATCTCAACAATGTTCGAACCTAGCTAGATGAGTCAGTAGTATTAGATATTAATGATGAATATATAGATATATATATATAATTATGCATGCATGCTTAGAAGCATAAGGGGAGCGATAGGAAGAGGATAATGGGGAGAGAGGGAATGGGGAGTATATTTACAGAGATATTTCTAGGCATGCTATCATTCCAATGATCATGTGCCCCTCCAATTATAACTACAACAACACCAAACTCTCTCTCTCTACACACACACACATCTGATTATATTCCTTCATAAATCATTCAACAATAATAAAAAATTTAGTTTGCCAATATTTATTATTTGAATAAAAAAATTTATGAGATCTTTTCTTCTATTTTTTTCTATTTGAAAATAAGTAAAAAATATTGAAAATTTTAAAAGGGCTTAGAACTTGCTAGTCAAGAACTTGGTGCCAATTTTTGTGGCGCCAATTTTTTAATGTTTAGTTGAACTTGGTTCTTCCTTTAGCATTCAAGAACATAGGAAAATGGGTAGAATTTGAATTGGAATTCTTGAAAACCATAATCTTGTTCTCTATGCATTCTGGTACATGAGATTATGGTACTTTCTTTCCTTGCATTTACCTAATGCTCCGAAGTAGAGAAAATAAAGCTATGAATTTTTGTTTGGGTTAGAAGAATTAATGCTAGCTTCCTTCTTTTTACTCTTGTTTTAGTGCTATGAAATTTTATTTTACTCTTCTTAATTAGTTTAATTTTGTTTAAACTAAGCTGAGATGGTTTGTTATTTTGATTTTGGGATGTCTCACTTTTAAGGGGAAATGCTGCCAAAATTTTGAAAAACAAAATATTAAAAGGCAATTCCATGTGTTGACAATTATTCTAAACTTGAGTGTTATTGGGAATTGCGTACGTGGTAATAAAATGGATCATAGTTGGATGAATTCTTTGAGAACAAGTGAACAATATGAGAATGGGGTTGAAGAGTTTATTGAATATGCTAAAAGGAAGCTCCAGCCAAAAATGGTATGTATTTTTGTCCTTGTTTCAATTGTTTAAATGAGAGAAGACGGGATGTTAAAGTTATAAGAGATCACCTAGTTTGTGATGGAATAAATCTTCGATACACAAGGTGGATATGGCATGGTGAGGAAGTTACTGATTGTCCGTCGTACAAGAAGGAAGCTGTGGATGTCATAGATGAAGATAGAATGGAGAAAATGATTCACGATGTTGAGGTAGAATCCTTTGTGCAATCGCATGAATATGACAGCCTGCGGAGTGATGCAGAGACACCATTGTACCCAGGGAGTAAATACACACGGCTGACAGGAACATTACATTTGGTTAACTTTAAAGAAACTTGTGGGTGGACCAATAGTAGTTTCACAATGCTGCTTGAACTGTTGTATGATATGTTTCCAGGCGATAATGTACTTCCAAATCCTATATATGGGGCCAAGAAAATCCTATCTATAATGGGTATAGAGTATAAAAAGATACATGCATGCCCTAATGACTGTGTACTGTACAGAAAGGAGTATGAAGGTCTAAGTGACTGCCCTAAGTGTCAAACTGCATGATACAAAGTGAAGAAAGATGGTGGTTGTGGCGATGGGACAACTAAAAGGCAACCTGTAAAAGTTTTGTGGTATCTTCCAATAATACTGCGCTTTAAGCGTTTGTTTGGCACTACAAAAAAAGCGAAGAAGTTGATATGGCATTCGGATGATAGAATATCCGATAGAAAATATCTTCAACACCCAGCTTACTCTCTACAGTGGAAGAAAATAGATGAAATGTTCCCTGAATTTGGCAGCGAGCCGAGAAACCTTCGGCGTGGGCTTTGTACAGATAGCGTCAATCCGTATGGAACTCTTAATAGCACACACAGTGCATGGCCAGTACTCCTTGTAATATACAACTTGCCTCCCTGGCTTTGTATGAAATACAAGTATGTGATGATTACTATGATGATTTCTGGACCAAAACAACTAGGAAACGATATCGATGTCTACTTGGCACCTTTGATTGAGGACTTGAAGAAGTTGTGGGAGGAAGGCGTAGATGTGTTTGATGCATATAAGAATGAGTCCTTCAAGCTACGTGCAATGATTTTCACCACGATAAATGACTTCCCTGCGTATGGAAACCTCTCAGGGTACAGTGTGAAGGGGCATAAAGCATGTCCGATCTGTGAAGCAGACACTCACTTCCACCAACTTAAACAAGGAAGAAAGACGGTCTACCTTGGTCATAGGAGGTTCCTTCCTAGGTTCCACCCGTATCATAGGTTAAGAAAGCGTTTTAACGGCTTGCCGGAGCAAGGACTGGCTCCAAAGGCATTAACAAGAGAGGAAGTTTACAGTCGGGTTGAACATATTAATGTCTTACTCGGTAAGAATCAGAAGACTGCGGGTGAGAAGAACATATGGAAGAAGAGATCAATTTTCTTTGATCTTCCATATTGGTGTAGGCTTGACGTGAGACACAGTATTGATGTGATGCACATGGAGAAAAACGTTTGTGATAGCCTTGTCAGTACGCTTTTGCACATTCCAGGGAAGACCAAGGATAGGATTAGTGTGAGACTAGACCTTATTGATATGGGAATAAGAGAACGGTTACATCCACAGCTAAGAGATGATGGTAGGAGGGCATATATGGAGCCAGCAGCGCATACACTATCAAAAGCGGAGAAAAGAAGTTTGTGTAGGTGTTTGAATGAAATTAAGGTACCACAAGGATATTCTTCAAATGTGAGAAGGTGTGTGTCAATGGAGGATTTGAAGTTAGTGGGAATGAAGTCCCATGATTATCATATGCTGATGCAACAACTATTACCATTAGCTATTAGAGGGATTATGAAAGATGAAGTTCGAAGCACTGTGATAAGATTGTGTGTTTTCTTTAATGCTATCTGTAATAAAGTCATTGACACTGAAAAGATGGATGAACTGGAAGCTGAGGGTTATATTATATTGTCCCAATTAGAGATGTACTTTCCTCCTTCATTTTTTGATATAATGGTGTATTTGATAGTTCATTTGGTAAGGGAGGTAAGGCTCTGCGGTCTAGTTTCCTTGAGGTGGATGTACCCTTTCGAGCGATACATGAAGATCTTAAAAGGGTACTCTAAAAATCCCTATCGACCAGAAGCCTCAATAGTTGAAAGATATGTAGTTGAAGAGGCTATGGACTTCTGCAGCGATTATCTATCAGGGAAGAAGGAGCAATCTCGGCATGAAGAAGGGAGGAACAAGGGAACACGAGGACTGAAAGCGAAGACTATGCCTCGTGAAGAGGTGTTGCAAGCACACCTTTATATCCTGAATAACATGGCAGAAGTTCAACCGTACGTAGATGAACACAGAAAGAGATTGAAGAACATGAATTCGAGGAAGAGTGACATGCAGATTGCTATTGCGCAAAACAAGACATTCATAGAGTGGTTTTAGGAAAAGGTTTTGCATGAGACCGGTGTGTCTCAGACAATAGAGTGGCTAGCCTGGGGGCCTATGTTTCAGATCATTACTTGGAGCGGTTTATGATATAAACGGGTATTCTTTCTACACAAAAGACCAAGATGACAGAAGTACCATACAAAATAGTGGGGTGATGGTAGAAGCTGAAGCCACAGACTTTTCCAATTTAAAAGACAAAAACCCCTTAGCATCCATGGCCTATTATGGAGTGATAGAAGAAATATGGGAAATCACTTACAACAAGTTCAAAGTTGCTTTATTCAAATGTATGTGGGTTAGCAATAATGCTGTGATAATAGATCAACAATTTGGATTTGTCTCAGTTGATCTTGAAAGAGTAGGTTATAAGGATGAGCCCTTCATTCTAGCAAGCCAGGCGAAACAAGTGTTTTATGTCACAGATCCTGCAAATAAAAAAATTTCCATTATACTTCAAAGTAAAAAACAGAAGCATGGTGATCTGACCTTCAACCTTGACGACACACCACCTTTCACAATTAATCCACCTACAACAAGTGAAGTAGAATTGGTAGACGATGAAGAATATGCTGTAAAAAATGATCATGGTGAAGGAATATGGGAAACAATCTAGAGTAAGAGCTTAACTTAGAAAATAGTAATGTGTGCTATTTGTTTTATAACGTCTCATTTTATTCATTTACTTACAATTTATTCACCTATTTGACAATGATTTTTGTGCTTACAAGAATATGGACAATTCTAGTGACTCACAAAGTGATTGGGACAATGAAATGAATAGGCCTGAACTTGCTGCGAGAAGAAGGGTTAGAGGCAGTACAAAAATGCCTGCATTGGTAGCACGCCATCAACATCAACAGGAGAGGTTGCATATTGACTTTGATGACGATATGAAACCAATCGGTCTGGAGGAAGACCATTCCATTAGCTACTTAGGTTTTTTGGGTCGAAGCAAAGTTCGCATTACCTATGATAATTGGAAGTTGGTTCCACCAAAAATGAAAGACTTGATTTGGCAACAACTTTTGGTATATAAGTTTTGATACATCTGCATATATATCTTTATTCCTATTGCTTCAAATATAATTAACTTATGTTTTTACCTTGTAGCAAACCTATTATGTCCCTGACACCGTGGTGATGTACAAGGAGTGGATAAGGCAGATTCGTCTACGATAGAAAGATTTCAAGAACAGGCTTACACGAGATTACATTCAAGGGGACTTGAGGGGTCAGGATCCATGTCAGGATTATACGTATTTATCTCCAAAGGACTGGAGGTTGTTTATGGCATCACGAGAAGATCCAAACTTTTTGGTAAGATTTCTATCATCATAGTGTTTTATTTAAATATAGTTGACATTATTGATTTGGTGTTCGTTGTTTTCCTTTCACAGGCATTATGTGCAGCAAATGCAGAGAGGCAAGCAGCTAATAAGTATCAACATTGCATGTCTCACGGTGGTTATCGCAAGCTTGAGCGAAAGATGATGGCAGAAGAGTTGGAGAAATTGAAGGAAGCAGCCACATCAGATCCTAGCATTGTGGTCCAAGCCTCGCCACCTCCTCCACGTCATAAAAAATGGAAAGCAGGGAGGATTAAGGGTGGGAAGTACATAAATCCGACTGTTGCTGAGGTTGCCATAAGAATTGTAAGTAGTTAGAGCATAAGTATAAAGTTTTTTTTCATATTGGGAGTGCTTATTTTTCATTTACGATAACTTTTATGCTGCTGGATGAACTGGAAGATCATAGTAGCCAAGGTTCGTTCACTCCAAGTGGATGGATGGACATCTTGTCAACGGCGATTGGGAAGGCAGATAACCCCGGTCATGTTCGAGGGGAGGCAGGGGGAGTTTGTGTCATGAAGTATTTTGGCTGAGCCTCATATTCTTATTCGTCACAAGCTGAACCCAGTAGGGAGCTTGTGGCCAAGATTCGCCAGGAAGTCTCACAAGAGCTCGAGGCCAACCTTCGCGACAAGCTCCGACAAGAGCTGTTGCCAGAACTACGTCTTGAGATGATGCCTGAGCTACGAGCTGAAATGATGAAGATGTTTGAATTGCAGATGGCAACTACCGAGCGTAGAACCCATTCATCCCCATCCTTCCACAGCACCAAAGGAAGTTACAACCCGGTGGATGAACCAATTGGCAACCCTTCTCCCACTCCAGCACCGGGAGAACCTGCCTTCCTCTCTTTGGATGCCCCAGTGCTGCGTGTAGTTGCAGATGCTCTCGTTCACACACAAGCTACCACCCACCATCATCAGCAAATTCCACAGCATTTGCGTAGGGTGACTGTGACGTGTGTTCGAAAGGGGGAAGAAGGTACAGCCATCCCTATTCCTGATGAAGAGGTTGCCACGATAGCTCAGGCGAGAGGATCTTTCATCCTTTGGCCTGTACATCTTATTGGCTTATTACCAGCAATACCTCCAATGGTATAGAACTACCTCACTTTTACTTGAGATGTGTTGACATCCTACTAACAATATGTTTTTTTATGTTCTAAAAGAACGAGCAGCAAGCAGGAAAATGGCCCTTCTTAGCACGACTGCAGCAGATCTATAAAGGCATTCGCCAGATTGATTTGTATATGCCTCCAGGGATTGTGGGCTTGGAATTAGAGTATCCCTTCACAATTGATAAAGAAGATCTGAAACAGTTCATTAAGTTGGAGGAGCTAGATATTGGATGGGGCAAATTTGTAATCCTATAAGTTTTTTATTTCCCATTTTTTCCTTCATTCAGTTAAGTTGATTTTAACTAGCTAATGCATTCATCATTTTAATTCTATTATAGCTCCTTCACCCGTATATGCATTGACATGTAAAGAGTTGATTTATATGGATTCTTGTCTCCTGCACATACGACAAGGAGTACGAATACATTGAATGAAAGGACGCACTTTGTGGGCTTCACAATGGGAGAGAACGACTATCGTTGTTATCTAGCACCGATTGTTCAAGGGTACGCATTTTAATTTTGTGTATTTGAGATTTTTAATAAATAATTGCCTTACCATCTAACTTCTTTTTAATCTGTATATGTTGTGATAGTTACCACTAGAGTTTGTGTGTTTTCTATCCTCGGTCCCACGTTGTTTACTGGTTTGATTCCTTAAGTAAAAGACTAGACAAAGAAACTAAAAGCGTCTTCAACACGTAAGTTATTTTTTTGTATTTCATTACTTCTTGATTCTTGACTTAAATGAATTATTCTAATTTATGTTGATTTTCATTTTAATGATAGGGCATGCACGACTTATCGATCGCTTGGTAAGCCATGCAATCGTAAAGGTGGCAAAGAGCCGAGATAGTTGTTTCCAAAGGTACTTAGTTTCAAATCAAGTTCTTTTGATTGATGGTCATTTTAGATATGCCTTTATTGATTTTAACCATTTGCTTTTGATTTATAGTGCCCTCAACAACCTGGCGGTTGGGAATGTGAATACTATGTCTTACTTTATATGTTTAACATCATTAAGAGTGGCATAACAGACTTGGATATAGATTGTTGTGTAGTTTGTGTGGTTTGTTAGTTAATTAGTTTGCTACTCCTTAAAGTTATTGCATGTAGTAGAGCCTTGGGTTGATCACTGTGTTTCAAGTTGTTGTTTCCATTCTGCTGAACTGTTGTTGTTTTATTCTGTTGTTTCCATCCTATTTCTATAGTTTACATTTTCCAGACAGTGAAATATATATATATAAAGGCCATTTAAAAAAAAAAAGCTTTCAATATCCTTAAAATAAAATGGTTAGGGACGATTTAGACGTCCCCAGTCTGAATTAGGGACGTCTAAAGTGACTTTTAGACATCCCCAGTTTTGACTGGGGAGGTCTAAAGGTCCACTTTAGACGTCCCCTTCTGAACAAGGGACGTCTAAAGATCCATTTTAGACATCCCCAGTCTAAATTGGGTACGTCTAAAGGTACTTTAGACGTCCCTAATTCAGACTGGGGACGTCTAAAGTTCCATATTAGACGTCCCCGGTATGAAGTGTAGACGTCTAAAGGCATTGTTAACGTCCCCTATTTTACGGACGTTATTGACATTTTTTTCCACGACCCTTAGATAGACGTCCCTCTGTTTTCAGACGTTAAAACCGTTTTTTCTAGTAGTGTATCTAAGTTATTAATTGTTATTCTTAAGTTTGTCTATATTCAAGATATCAACACCCAAGCTTCAAAATTCTAGATTCCTACCAGATCAACTATTTGTCCTTTTACTAATTTAGCAGACATTTTGGGTTTTTTGTAATTGAAATGGTATTTTTCTATCATTTTTCCTTTTAAGTATTATATAAAAGTTGATAAAAAGGTTAAGAGTTTGTTTGGAATAGTGCTAGAAAGCCACAAAAGTTAGCTAGGACAAAAAATAAAAAGGCAGTAGGACAAAAAGAAAATAATGTTTGGCATGACTTTATGGGTAGCAAACCAATTTCTCAAAAGTTACTTTAAAAATTTTTTGAACTCTTTAAAACTCAATCCTTATAGTTACTTGCAACTCGGTCCCAATAATTTATACCAATTATAAAAAACTTAATTATTCAATAAAAATACAACCACAAGATGCATGAAAATAGAAAAATCTAGCCTTCCATGTAGAAGGTAAAACCTTCTATGTAGGAGGCATGCAAGAAACAAATACAATGCATGAAATTAATTATAAGATGATGGTATAAGTGGAGAAGAGAGGAAAGTAATGGATATGAAAAATGGTTGTATATGAAGAAGAGAGGAGAGTAATGGATATGAATTGGTGTGTCAAATGTGAAGGAGAGAGTGGCTATATATAGGGAAGAATGGAGTGGGTAGATGAAAGGTGGTAGATTAAGTAGTAGGTGAAAAGGAAGATAAAGTGGTAGATGAAATATCGTAGATGAAGTAGTAGGTGAAAAGGAAGATGAAGTGTTAGATGAAATGGTTGGTGGAATGGTAGATAATTCTTGCTCTCAACTTTCAAGCAAAATTCGAAACCCTTAGAGATAGAACTGGGTTTTGGTCTCAACATAAAAGTTGTAGAACTCTTTCTTAGCGTTTTATCCATATAACTAACATCCCAATCCGACATTTAGAGCTCCAGATATTGCCTGAAAACTGAAAGAGGGTCTAATTTAGTATTTTTCAAGAAATTCTATTTTATGCCAAAATCATTATTTATTTATTAATTACACCCAAATTTATTAAATTGAGTTAAAATATCATCCACAAAATCATCATATAAGGAAAAATTAATATGCAAATATTTTACTTATCAAATTCCCCCACACTTAGCTCTTGGACGTCCTCAGATAATGAGTGACCATTAATGCTTCAAACAAAATTAGAAGTGTTAAGTCATAAGCAAGAACACAATTGAAAAATAAAGAGATTATAGTATTCATGAATCAACGAAAATATAAATTGGTAACTTTATTTGAAAATGAATAAACCGATTTCATAATTACTACTCATTCTCTCAATCTCTCAAGTGTTTAGGGTAAGTGTTTCGCTTAAATTCAACAAAAAAAATTGTACTACCATAGGCTTGCTAAAAATCTCAATCTCCACTACCTAATTCACATGCATAACTCAACTCAAAAGGACTTATTAAGGGTTGTAGTGGGGTTAAGGTAAAAGGAATGTAAAACATGATATGAAGGGCTAAATTTAAGAAATTAATGGAATAATTGAAAAATGGATAAGCTTCTGAATAAATCTACAACAACCCACAATTCGAATACTCAAAATAATATTTTTTTTTCTTTTTCATCTTTTTTTTGCAACTCTAAAGTTGATGATATATACACCCCCATACTTGTCAAAAACCCATTTCACAAAAATTTTTAATGCTCTGCTAATTTTCCGAATTAGGTAAAAGCACTTGATATATCATTAAAGCATATGTTAATGGGTTGAGAACAAAGAAATAATCAATTAGGCTAAAAGGGGCTTATCAATGGTATAATTGCAAGGTTGGCTACTTGGCTTTGGTTAAACAAAATGAATGCCTTTATCATCTTTGAATGTGCTTGTGAAATGTAATCTCAACCAAATTTAAAGCAAGTTTTAGAGTGACAACTTAATAGGAGAAAATCACACACAAGAGAAATAATCATTATAGGCTCAAAAGCTCACAGTTACAGGCTTTCAAACTCAGCTCATTCAATCTCAAAATTCATCACCAATTGCAACAATCAGTTGTTCATTTATGCTATGAAATCTCTAAATTCAGTTGATCCATACTCAAAACTTATATACTTCTTAAGATCATTACAAAGCACTTAAATATGATTATTTTTTTTTCACTTTTAATCTTTTTTATGAAGAAACAAAGATATGCAACTAATAAAATGCGTCTTAGGAGTTAAGAATAACTCATTACTCTGCCATTTTTTCCACACCCCATGCATCTAATAGTTTTACTAACTAACTAACAAATTTTTTTTCTCCTCCCCCAACCTAAATCAGACATTGTCTCCAATGTCTTCTAGAGCTTAGAGGAAGTGTTTTTTTTTCTCAAACATAAACACATAATAAAGTATAACCAAGAGATTAAGGAAAGTTACAACCGAAGAGTGGTATCTGGGTTCTGCTTATGACTACTATATGAAGATTTCCCACCTATTTGCTTGACGAGTAGATTTGGTTTAGGTACATAAGTTTGCAGTTGATCGAGCATCTGATCAGCAGTTGGTGCAGTAATTATGGAGTAGCGAGTCGCTTGGGGTATGAATCCTGTTTCCACAGCATGATAAAAAAACATAACAAATCATCATAAAAACCATTAACATTTAACAATCCTAATGGCTTTTTGTGATAGTACAACTTAGCCCAATATGTAACGCTAGAGATCCCATCCAACGTCTCTAAACCACCGGGTAGAGCAATAAAAGCTTGAGCATGGTAGAACATTGGTCCCAAACGTTCACACAAGTTTGAAACCTGCAACTCTTGTCCAAACGAAAAGATGTGGTCTTCCAACTCCTTCACCCTTAGACTTAAACCGTTGTTTCCATTCATGGATGTAGAAATGGCCACACTTCCCCTTAGGCCCTAGATGCCTCCTCAGTATACAAAATTGATCTTTCTAGAGGCTAATGCACTTTCAAGTTCGTTTGCTGCTTTTATAAACTCTCTATCCTTACCCATATTAGTTTCACAAAAAATGTAGATAGATGTAAATCTACATCTTTGTATGATACCCTTTTTCTTTTCTTTTCTCTCAGACCATTTGTGCTTACAAGTGGAAGATTGCGTATTTACAAGTGGAAGTGTGCATATTTACAAATGAAAGAGTACATATATATAACACTAAAGTAGCGACAAAAAAATCATACAAATCATGCATATTTCAAAACATTTTGAAAAACTTCTGACGCTAATGACTAGCATAATTTGTGTGAAGAAAAAGGGGAAAGAAAGTCAAAAGTTACTGAAAAGATAAGACATATTAGACAAAAGATGTTGAAAAGATAAGATATATTAGACAAAAGCTACGGAAAAGATAAGATGATTAGACAAAAGCATGATTATATATAGTAGTTGTGATTTTGGCTCACATCTTCCTCTGGTTTTTCGTTCAGTAACGTCTTAAACGCTTTCTATTAATCGAGGATTTGCTTCCCATCCAGTTTTCTTATATACTGAAAATAGGGTCTTTTAACATCAGATTCCTAAGACAATAATGCTCTTTTTCTCTGTTGAATATATCCACTAAATCAAGAACAATACAATGAACATCACCACTTGAATGCGTCTCAAGAGTTTAAATGATATCATCTAGTGACTCTTTACTCAGTCCATCCTTTATAAATTTAATTTTATCTTCTCGATTTATAGAAACCATACCTTTACTCCTACAAAACTGATCACAATTCTACCTTGCACATTTATGGCAGACATTCATTCTTTTAGCTCTTCTCTTTTGAAGTAAGAACTTCTTCCCATTCATGGTAAAGGTTTAACAAATGATTTATGAATCTCACATGCTAAATGTACCTTAGCTTCAATGATCCAGTGTATGTCCACAGGAAAGCCCAAACGCTTAAATATTTTCATCCTTTCAAGTTGACTGTTATAGATCTTCCTGAGTACATCTTTAGAAGAGTGGGGAACCTGTTCTTAAGCTTTACAAGAGATTCCTCCATGGTAACTTAAAATGAAACTTATGAAAACTAAAATTCTTAACCTAGTACAGTGTTTTGGTGAGTAGGAAAGAAAAATGAGAGATTAGGAAAGAAGTTTGAGAGAGTAGGAAAGAAATGAGTGAGTAGGAAAGAAGTTTTGGGTTGCCTTCCAAATAGCTGCCCTTCTTTAACGTCTTTAGCTAGACAAAGACCAAACCAAAATTTTTTCTTTTATTTTTTTTAAAAAAATTTACTAGATTAAGGACTTACCTGTTGGTTCCTCAAATGGGATGATAGATTTCAAAGTGTTGAGTGCACCTTCATTGTGTTCTTTGAGCCTTTGCCCATTAACTTTGAATTTTTGATCACCATCTTGAATCTCCACAGTTCCATATGGCCATACTTGAATCACAGTAAAAAGACCTGACCACCTTGATCTCAGATTTCCTAGAAAGATCTTTAACCTTGAGTTGTATAAAAGCATTTTTTGTCCCAGTGTGAACTCTCTCCTTAAAATTCTTCTGTCATGCCACATTTTTTGTCTTCTCCTTATATAACTTGGCATTTTCATAAGCTTGTTGTTTGAATTCTTCAAGCTCATTGAGTTGGAGAAGCCTTTTCTCACCAGCTGACTTTATATCAAAATTTAAGGCTTTTACTGCCCAATATGCTTTGTGCTCCATTTCTACTGGAAGATGGCATGCTTTAGACTAATTGATATAGGGATGTACCAATTGGTGTCTTAAAGGTAGTTTTTTAAGCCCAAAGTGCATCTTCTAATTTTTGTGCCCAGTCCTTCCAATTAGAATTCACCGTCTTCTCTAAGATCCACTTCAGTTCTCTATTTGAAATTTCCACTTGCCCACTAGTTTATAGATGATATGGAGTTGCAACCTTATACTCCATATTTATCTAATACCGACTGAAGCTGCTGATTAAAAAAATGCCTTACTCCTTCATTGATAATAGCTCTAGGCACTCTAAATCTTGTAAAAATATTCTTCCTCAAGAACTTCACAACCACTCGTGAATTATTTGTAGTAAAGGCAGATATTTCAACCCACTTGGAGACATAGTCAATAGCTACTAAAATGAACTAGTTGCTAAATGAGGAAGGAAAAGACCCCATAAAATCCATCCCCCATACATCAAAGAGCTCAACTTGTAAGATGTTGGTTAAAAGGGCTTCGTGTCTCCTTGATATATTTCCCGTTCTTGACATCTGTCACAAGTTGACACAATTCTGTGAGCGTCCTTGAAGAGTATAGGACAGTAAAATCCTGATTGAAGGACTTTAGTAGCTGTTCTATTTGCTCCAAAATGACCACCATATGGGGATAAATGGCAATGATTTAAGATACTGTCTATTTCTTCTTTAGGAACACATCGCCTAATAATTTGATCTAGGCATTATTTGTATAAGAACGGATCCTCCCAAAAGTAATGCCTTACATCAGTCAGAAACTTCTTCTTTTGCCCTTTAGAAAGTTCATAAGGCATTACCCCGCTTGCCAAATAATTCACAAAATTAGCATACCATGGGGTAGGTTGTGACTGTATGATGAAAAGTTGTTCATCTGGGAAATTCTCCTGAATTGGTGATTCTCTCTTTCATTCAGGTGGTTCTAACCGAGAAAGATGATCTGTAATGAGATTCTCGGTTCCCTTTTTGTCTTTGATCTCCAAGTCAAATTCTTGTAGCAAAAGCACTCATCTGATCAGTCTAGGCTTAGCGTCTTTCTTCTCAATCAAGTATTTGATTGCTGAGTGGTCCGTCTAGACAATGACCTTTAACCTAAACAAGTAGGCTTTGAATTTTTCGAATGCAAATACAATTGCTAATAGCTCCTTTTCTGTTGTTGCATAATTCAGCTGTGCATCTGAGAGTGTCTTGCTAGCATAGTAGATGGCATAAAAGACCTTGTCTTTTCTTTGGCCTAAAATAGCTTCAATTGCATAATCACTTGCATCGCACTTCATTTCGAATGGAAGGTTCCAATCTGGAGCTATGATGAATGGTACAGAAGTCAAGGCACTTTTCAAAGTTTGGAAGGCTGATAAGCACTCCTTTTTAAACACAAAGGGAGTGTTTTTCTCTAACAGCATGCAAAGTGGCTTGTGATTTTTAAGAAGTCCTTGATGAATCTTCTATAAAAGTTGGCATGTCCTAAAAAATTCTGAATACCCTTGATTGAGGAAGGAGGTAGTAGCTTTTCAATTGTTTTAATCTTAGCTCGGTCCACTTTAATGCCTCGATCAGATACCTTATAACCCAACACAATTCCTTCTTTCACTATGAGATGGCATTTCTCCCAATTTAGAACCAAATTTGTCTCCACTCAATATTGCTAACTTTTTCCAGATTTGAAAGACAATGATTAAATGATTCTCCAAAAACTAAAAAATCATCCATGAATACCTCAATGAACCTTTCCACCATTTCTGAGAAGATTGCCATCATACTCCTTTGAAATGTTGTTGGTGCATTACATAAACCAAATGGCATCTTTCTGAAGGAAAAAGTACGATATGGACATGTAAAAGTTATTTTCTCTTGATCCTCTAGTGCAATTGGAATTTAATTATATCCTGTGTACCCATCCAGGAAACAATAATAGACTTTCCTAGCTAGTCTGTCTAGCATCTGGTCTATAAATGGTAGAGGGAAGTGATCTTTTCTGGTGGCTTTATTGAGCTTCCTGCAGCCAATGCACACTCTCCATCCAGTCATCGTTCGTTGTGGAATCAGTTTATTTTTCTCGTTGGGCACTACTATCATTCCACCTTTCTTTGTTACAACTTGAATTGGACTTACCCTTTGACTGTCTGAGATTGAGTAGATTATGCCAACATCCAGCCACTTTATTACCTCTTTTCTCACTACTTCCTTCATGTTCAGATTGAGTCTTCTCTGGTGCTCAACTGATGGCTTGTAGTTATCCTCCATTCAGATCTTATGCATACAAATTAAAGGACTAATCCCTCTTATATCAGCTATTGACCATCCAAATACTGTTTTATACTCTCTTCTAATTCTTAATAACTTTTCTTGTTCATCAGGAGTAAGAGCTGCTGACACCATTACTGGTAGCATTGAATTTCCTCCCAGATAAGCATACTTCAAGTGAGATGGCAGTACTTTCAACTCCAGTACTGGTGCTTCTCTGTTTATGGCACCGTCTTATTCAGCCTTTCCCCCAAATCTTCAAATGGTTTCTTAATAAAAATTAGGGAATTTGCTTTAAGGTACCTAATCTGCTCCAAAACTTCTAGATTAGTAGATTTGGATACATTTACCATTCCAATTGCTAATGGTTAATCCATGTAGATTTCATTCACCACGTATTTTGTGCAGCTAGTCAATATATCAACTCTATAACAGGTGTCACCTTCATCTGGAAAGGACAAAGCCTTGAAAATGTTAAAAGATACTTGATTGTCTTAAACTTGCAAATTTAACTTCCCTTGTTGCACATCTATCAACATTCTCCCAGTTGTAAGAAATGGCCTCCCAAAAATGATAGGAATTTCTTAGTCTTCTTCTATGTCAAGTATTATGAAATCAGCTGTGAATATGAGTTTGTCCACCTTTACCAGAATATCTTCTTAGATACCCCTCGGATGTTTTATTGATTAGTTAGCCAAAAGTAATGAAATTGTGGTCGGCTTCACCTCTCCAAGACTGAGTTTGTTGTAGACAGATAGAGGCATGAGGTTTACACTTGCTCCAAGGTCACAAAGTGCTCTTTCAAAGTGACATTGACCTATGGTGTAAGGTATGCAAAAGCTTCTTGGATCTTTCAACTTTGGTGGTAATTTCTTTTAGAGAATAGCACTGCACTCCTTAGTAAGTGCAACTATTTCAAATTCCTCAAGCTTATGCTTATTTGAAAGAATATTCTTCATGAATTTTGCATAACTAGGTATCATACAAAGATGTAGATTTACATCTATTTGCATTTTTGGTGAAAATGATATGGGTAAGGATGGAGAATTTGTAATAGCAGCAGCAAACTTGGAAGTGCATTAGCCACTAGAAAGATCAATTTTGTGTACGGAGGAGGCATCCAGGGCCTAAGGGAAAGTATGGCCATTTATGCATTCATGAATGGAAGCAAGGGTTTGAGTGTAAGGGTGAAGGAGTTGGAAGACCACGTCTTCTCCTTCGGACAAGAGTTGTAGGTTTCAAGCTTGCCTGAACGTATGGGACAAATGTTCTACCATGCTCAAGCTTTTATTACTCTACCCGGTGGTTTGGAGACATTGGATGGGATCTCTAACGTTGCATATTGGGCTAAGTTGAATTACCACAAAATGCCATTACGATTGTTAAATGTTAATGGTTTTTATGATGATTTATTATGTTTTTTTGATCATGCTTTCGAAATAGGATTCATACCTCAAGTGACTCGCCACTCCATAATTCCTGCACCATTTGCTAATTAGCTGCTCGATCAACTATAAACCTATGAACCTAAACCAGATCTACTCGTGAAACAAATAGGTGGGCAATCTTCAAATAGCAGTCATAAGCAGAACCTAGATACCACTCTTCGGTTGTAACTTTCCTTAATCTCTTGGTTTTACTTTATTATGTGTTTATGTTTAAAAAAACAAAAGAAAAAGCTTTCTCTAAGCTCTAGAAGACATTGGGGACAATGTCTGATTTAGGTTCAGGGAGGAGGAAAAAAATTTTTAGTTAGTAAGACCATTATATGCATGGGGTATGGAAAAAAAGGCATAGTAAAGAGTTATTCTTAACTTCGGAGGCGCATTTTATTAGTTTCATGCTTTTGTTCCTTCTTAAAAAAAAGAGTAAAAGTGAAAAAAAAAAGCATCCTATTTAAGTGCTTTGTAATGATCTTAAGAAGTATATAAGTTTTGAGTATGGATCAATTGAATTTAGAGATTTCATAGCATGAATGAACAACTGATTGTTACAATTGGTGATGAATTTTGAGATTGAATGAGCTGAGTTTGAAAGCCCCTAACCATGAGCTTTTGAGCCTATAATGATTATTTTTCTTGTGTTTGATATTCACCTATTAAGTTGTTACTCTAGAACTTTGTTTAAATTTGGTTGAAATTACATCTCATATGCACATTCAAACATGATAAAGGCATTCATTTTGTTTAGCCAGAGCCAAATAGCCAAGCTTGCAATTATACCATTGATAAGCCCCTTTAAGCCTAATAGATTGTTTCTTTGATCTCAACCCATTAACATGTGCTTTAATGATATATCAAGTGCTTTTACCTAATTCGGAAGATTAGCAGAGCATTTGAAATTTTTGTGAAACGAGCTTTTGACAAGTGTGGGGAGTATATATATCATCAACTTTAGAGTTGCAAAAAAAAAAAGAAAAGAAAAAAAAAAGAAAAAAAAAGAGAAAGAAAAAAATATTATTAAGTATTGTGGGATGTTGTGGATAAATAAATTTATTCATAAGCAGCCCATTTTTCAATTTTTCTATTTCTTTAGCCCTTCATATCATGTTTTACATTCCTTTTACCTTAACCCCATCACAACCCTTAATAAGTCCTTTTGATTTGAATTATGCATGTGAATTAGGTAGTGGAGATTGAGATTTTTAGTAAGCCTATGGTAGTGTAAATTTTTCGGTTGAATTCGAACGAAACACCTACCCTTAAACACTTAAGAGATTGGGAGAATGAGTCACAATTACGAACTTGGTTTATTCATTTTCAAATGAAATTACCAGTTTATATTTTCGTTGATTCATGAATACTATGATCTCTTTATTTTTCAATTGTATTCTTGCATATGACTTGACACTTCTAATTTTGTTAGCACTAAGTAGTCACTCCTTGTCCGAGGACGTCCAAGAGCTAAGTGTGGGGAATTTGATAAATAAAATATTTGCATATTTATTTTCCCTTATATGATGATTTTATGGATGATATTTTAGCTCAATTTAATAAATTTCAGTGTAATTAATAAATAAATAATGATTTTGGCATAAAATAGAATTTCTTGAAAAATACTAAATTAGACCATCTTTAAGTTTTCAGGCAATATCTAGAGCTCTAGATGTCGGATTGGGACATTCTTTATATGGATAAAAAGCTAAGAAAGAGCTCTACAAATTTGATATTGAGAGCAAAATCCAGTTCTATCTCCAAGGGTTTTAAATTTTGCTTGGAAGTTGAAAGTGGGCATCATCTACCATTCCGCCAACCATTTCATCTACCACTTCATCTTCCTTTTCGCTTACTACTTCATCTACCACTTCATCTTCCTTTTCACCTATGACTTCATCTACCATATTTCATCTACCACTTTATCTTCTTTTTCACCAACTACTTCACCTACCACATTTCACCTACTACTTCACCTACCACATTTCACCTACTACTTCATTTACCTTACTCCATTCTTCCCTATATATAGCTACCCTCTCCTTCACATTCACACAGCAAGTCATATCCATTACTCTCTTATCTTCTTCACTTACAACCATTTCATATCTATTACTTTCCTCTCCTCTCCACATACATCATCTTAGAGCTAAATTTATGCATTGTATTACTTTTGCATGCCTCCTACATGGAAGGTTTTACCTCCTAAAGGGACGGCTAGATTTTTTCATTTTTCATGAATCTTTTGGTTGTATATTTATATTTGAGAATTTAATATTCAAGTTTTATGCAATAATTTTGAGGATTTCATTCTAGTTTTATATAATGTCAATTTATTTTAGTTTTGTTTTTAATTTTATCATGAGCTAAATTTTCATTTTCCTATGGTGATGACGTGGCTTATTGATAACGGATTAAATCTTAACTTATTAAATCTAGTTTTAATTGTTCCTTCATGATTGAGTTTTAATTGTTATTCTTAATGCTTTCATTTGATTGGTCATCTTTTGAATGATTTCAATATATATGTTGAGACCGGAAGGAGATACATGTGTGTAGACCCTATAATTAAAACCATAACTTGCATATGAAATAGGAATATATTCATGAGTTGTGTAGTCTTATAGAGTTCCATAAATTTTAATGCATAATTAATTGCTTAAATTCATATCGAAATATATTGGATTAGCAATTAATTATAGAATTGCTTGACCTTGGAAGAGGCTAGTAATTAAATTAGGGAAACTCGACTATCAATCATGTGGAATAAATTGGGCTAGAATAGATAAGTGATTCAATCCAGAATTTGTTAAGTGAAATCTAATACCTAGGACTTTTTCTCATAGTTGTTTCATATCATTTGCATTCATATTTACTCATATTTTATTTTGTACTCTCAATCACCAACTAATCAATCGACTAAATAGAGTTAAAATTACTCATTTTGGTACTTAGTGATCAATCCTCGAGGAAATGATACTCTACTCACTTCTATATTACTTGTTGACGACAGTGTATACTTGCACTTTCTAATAGACCATTTACACTCGTAACACCAGAACCTAAAATATGACATAATCCAACTCCCAAATGTGGTCAACCACCTTAAAGTATGTCATATATACATAGATAGGATTCTTATCTTTTGCACTTGATACATGTATGGTGTTAGCAACAATAGTTAGCCCACTCTTTTACATTTACATTTTGATCCAGAGCTTATCCATATGAATACCTACATACTCATCAATCTCTTGGGAGTTGTGAAGTATATGGTGTGCTTGCTCCCACTGTTGGTTTGAGATGGAAATAACTTTCTTTCCTATCAACAATTGTCTAGATGCCCTTTCTTCATGTTGAGACATCGGAAGGCTAATATCACATGCCTCTTTCAAGTAATCGGCTTAAAATTCAGCAGCCTATTCACAAATGTACCATTGAACAATAAAACCCTTTGTCTAGCTCTCATTTTTCATATACCCTTTTCAAGTCCTTCATATTGCATTCAACTGGGTATATCCATCTTATATATATATATTAGGGCATACAGTTGTACCTCTAACCAAGTGAACAATTAGGTGCACAATTATGTCAATGAAAGCTAGAGGAAAAAATATCTCTAGGTCACACAACGTAGTCACGATTTGGTTTTGTAACCTTAACAATTTCTTAGGGTCAATTACTCTACTACATAGTGACTTAATGAAAAATATAGCTTTGTGATTGTAGCTCATACCTTATAAAGTAAACTACCTTATATTGCTACTAGAATAAAGTTTTCCATCAACACATGCCAATTGTGTGATTTAAGATCCTTCAGCTTCAAGTTTTTTATTGACACAAGGTTGATAATGTTTGACAAGTAACTCTCTGTAGCAAGAAACTCACAAAAACATTTTTTCTTCTTTAGATAGTGTTAAAGTCACTGACCGAAGGAATGTACGACATCCCTCTCCTCTAGTGCTAATTCCTCCTTTATTCCTATCTCAACTATAACACCATAACTTCATAATGTTTAAAAGTAGTTCAAAAAGTAAAATGAAGTAAAATCAGAGACTAGAAATAGTTTTAACCCATTTGGGATCCTGACTTTAATATAGGGTTTGATCTTGTATTTAAGTGGGTTTACAAAAAAAATTTCAAAACATTTTCATTATGGTCTCATTTTCATTTTTCAAATCTATTTTACTCATTCGGTTCTATTTCCATTTGTTAATTTTAGAGTACTTACCAAAGTTCTCAACGGATATTCTAGTTAAGCCATTAATTAAAGGGTACACATTGTATGGTTATGTAATCCCTTACCTTGACTGCCATTAATAAGGTTCAAAAATGCGCCATTAAGTTAAATTAGAGACCAATGGTTAATTTAAAACTTATTAAAGATCCCAACTTCAAGACACGTTACGATCCTGTGATAAAGTGGATTTTCAAAAACTTTCAAAACCTGTTAAATACGGTCTCACTTTCACTATCAAATCTATTTCGCTTGTTCGGTACTATTCCATTTAAGAATATCAGAGTGTATAACAAAATTCCCAATGACTCTTAGGTTTCATTCATTCAATAGCAGGGTCTACAGGGCACTTTTGCCCATTTCAGTTTCCATATCGGGGATTACAAAATCCAACACAAGTCTATGGTGAACTCAACCACCTTTACTACATTGCACTTGTACTTACACCATTTACAATATATAGATTTATCTAACAGAGGAAAACCAAAACAAAACTAATCTCCTTGCCGTGAACACTAGCTGCCCTTATATACTTGCATCTCCATTGCTCCGCTTGCCTTGGCTGTAGGTTAGTAGTGGAAAGAGTGAGATTTATAGGAATCTCAGTTGTAATATTTCACGTATATAATGCATAATTAAACAAAATATGTAATCAATTATCACAAAGTAGCAATAGCAGTAACAATCACAGTGATGTATGACTTGCGTCACAAATGACAGCTCTCACCGCTGTATCTACATGATGCGTGACTTGTGTCACAAATGACAGCTCTCACGACAATATGCACAATAACGACAACTCTCACGGCTGTGGTGCAATAACAATAGCAATCACTGTTGCATGCACAATAACGACAGCTCTTACGGCGTGGTACAATAATGACTGCAATCACCGCTGTATGTATAATAATGACAGCTCTCATAACTATAGTGCAATAATGACAGATTTTGCTGTATTCTCAATAACGACAGCTTGTGCTGTATTAACAATAATGACAGCTTTCGTTGTATTCACAACAGCATAACTAGTAGCATTATCGTTCATCACAATTCAATGACAAGCACATACATACAAAGCATTACACTTGATATAGGAGAAAAACTCACTACCTTATTCTTTCCATTCTTGCTTAGGTACCGGTTTTTTATGCTTAGGGCAGATATCAAATCCTATAAATAATAAGCAAAGATGGCGAGGTATTCCCATTCAATTCTCAACACTAAAACACTTGGAGTTGGTTATCATTTGAGACCTTTATGTAGCTGTGAGAAGCTCAAACAAAAGCCTAAAGGGTTGGGGAGAACTAGACTAGAAACCACCTTTCAAAAGTCCAAAATACTAAAATTAGGGTTTGACTGTGGCCAAAAATAGGTCAAAAACATTTGGGTCGCGGCCAAGAAAAATCCTGTTTCTTGGCTAAACTTCTAAAAATCATAACTACTTTTACAAAAAATCAAAATGAGGTGATTCCAAGTTATGTGGAAACCTATTTAAGTCTTGTATATAAGACAAATATGAACCACTGCTATCTACAATAATAAGAATACAGAATCCAACAAATTCCCATATTGTTCCATAATAGCTTACAGTTTCAACCTCAAACTTTGGAAATACACAACTTCTAGCACACACATCAAAATGACCCCTATAATATATCAATTTAAAGCTTGGCATGTACACTATTAAATTGGAAAGTTTCAGAATTTTTAGACACTTTTTACTCATTCAAAACTGCCCTGCAACCTGACTGCCCTGCACAGAGTTATCATTGATAGAATTTTCAGTTTTTTAACAAATGTTTCCAAAGGTCCAAAATTCACAACCAAGACCACTCCCACACAATTTTCCTCATGGAATCCAATGGAAACATCCAATTCACATTCCTTTCACAAGTTCTGTTTAGGGGTAGAAATTACACAAAATCTCATAAAGTTTCCAAACTTCACATTCAGTTCAAAAATTGATTCCATTTAGCCAATGAACACCAAAAAACACCAATACCATCAATGAAAAGCCATAAATCCTCTAACACGCTAATTACACGAAAATTAGGGCAAATTGCACAAGCCAAAATACTCAACCAAACATCACAATATACATGTGATGAACCTATGTCATGTGAGTTCTCAAAATAAAACTAGGTTTGAAAATGTAGCGTAGTAGCTCAACTTAGGTCGTTCTTGTGAGGAGATTAATTTTCAAGTTTCTAAGTAGTAAAGTGATACATACCTTAAAGTTGTGAGAAATCATTTTGAGAAATTGCATTGTTAAACTAATGAAGTAATCTAAGCTAAAGCAATATTTTTGTATTTTTCAGTTTTTAAAACAAAGAAACAAACGGAATTGAAATTAATACTAACAATAAGGTAAATTCAATTAACTAGTATAATGATGAGACGTGATTCCCTTGAGTTGAGGTTTTATTCTTCCTTGCCTGCTAATAATATGAATTCAATAATATGAGTCAAGAGGATGGAATTAAGCTACCACTAGCTCCATATTTGCAATAATCATTTAATTCATTCTACCGAAGCAATTAAATGAATACCATCAAATAATTTAGACTCAAGGAGATGAATAATCAAACTTCCAATTCTAGGTTGTAATTACCATTACAATAGTTCAAAGCATTCAGTTTAGTCATTTACAATCCACTTAACCAAGTTGGAATAAACAACTCTACCTGCTCTTAATTTGAATCATACAAAGCTTAATTAATCAACTCCTAGCTCAACCACCAAGTTTATTCACTTGGCATAGAACAATCTAGGTCATAACTACACACTTAACCAAGCCATATAATTATGAAATAGAAAGAGAGCATAAGGAAGAGGGGGATGAAGCTTGATGAAAGAGATCATAACTACTAATGGAAGAGGAGGATGAAGCTTGATGAAAGAAGTAGAGAATAGCCATTGAAATTGCACACCGAACAGTCCTCTTCAAATGTAACTACAACGCCTCACTCCCCAAATCCCTTTCTTCAATTCATTTCGGTGCCTCTTCTATAACACAACAGCCTCTCCATTTCTTTATTCCATCATCTACCTCTAAGTCATGTCTCTTCCCCCTTTTCACACTATCATAGCCGCAATACTCCTCCCCCTTCTTGTATCGTGTTGCTTCCCTTTTATGATTCACTACCCTTCACATGGTCCAGCTCATCTCAATTCCTTCAATCGGTCCAACCCCTCTTCAATTCGGTCCACAATGTCGGCTACTTCACTTTTATCATTCACAGCCTCAATTCCCTTCTTTATTCAATTAATTCCATGCTTATGTCAGCAACCATGGTTAGCTCCTCTCCAATTCTTCAATCTGGTCCACTCTCTCCCTAATTCGTTCTTCAATTTTGGTCTACTTTTCATTTCAATTTAGTCGCCTCTTGCTTTCTTTCTCTTCGCAATTCAAGTGTTTTTAGGTTAAAAGTGAGTTGTGCCTTGTTTGGATAAGAGATAAAAATCTGTTTTGGCATTAGACACAAAATTACAACCACCAAACAAGGCCCTTACTCATTTAACCTCCTCTTAGAAAAAATGTGAAAATAAATTATGCACTTGTGATGTTCCACTTTTGTCATTCATTAACCTCCAAAATAACATCTTTGACGTTGACCACTCAAGTTGCGCCACATCATCACCTACAAAATTAGATTTACAAAGATAATATCTTTTGCTCACAATTAAAGAATAATGGGAATAACAATTATTAATTAACAATATGACAATTTAACTACTATCATTCCTAAATTATTCTTTCACTAAAATCTCACATTAACACTTAATTATGCCCAAAATATTCAATTAAGTCCCACAAAAGACCAAGATTAATTACTAACAATATATAAATATCAAGCTCTATTAACATGTCAAAAGTTGGGTTTTGCTCACCTCTTTCTTTTCCACTAGCTTGTTCTTTAATTCACCAACCACTAGTTTTCTTGAGTTCTCAAAATACCTCCTTTTCAAAATCTAAAACCATACAAATGAAGCTTACATCAAGAGGAACAAGATTAGAGAAGAGGTTTTGAGTATTTAAGGTCATCCACTAGGTTAAAATAGCTCACCTTGCCTTTGCCTCTTTCTCTTTCTTCTTTCACCATGTTTGGATGACTTAGAGCTTGAAAAGAGAGTGAAAAGTAATGAAATGATCTAATCTTCATCCCTTCCATAACATGACAACCGACCAAGAGATGAGAGAGGGAAAAATATGAATTAAAAATGCTTTGTTTGACTTTTCCACTCTCCACACTTCATCCAAATCATGACACTTATCAAAAATCCCATGGCTCCTCTAAAGGCATGTAACTATATTTTTACTCTAACCAATTCTATTAGCCATTTAGTCACATTTCTCATTCCTAACTCTCAGTTCATTTCTTCATCAATTGCAGACTAATTAGCAAGTAAATTTCATTTTTCCTATTTTGTCCCTAAATATGGCAAAATTCACTTGAATTTCTACTTGACGCATGACTTAACTCCTTTTCCCTTCTTCATTCACCATTCCCCTTCTATTTTAGTCCAATAATAAGTTTTCCACGTAATTAAACTGAAATACAGGGTTTAGGCACTTTCTACAACTAATTCGACCATAACTTATATTTCATTTCCTGAAAGTATTCATTGAACATTCTTTACATTCTCATTTTAAGTCATTAGCCCTTATACAAAATTTGAGGCATTACAATTCTCCCCCTGTATAATAAATTTTGTCTTCGAAATTTGTAACACAAATTGGGACATAAACATATTGTGGAGCCTGTTCAAGTTTGGGGGTGGGGCTATCTGGTATGCTACAAGTTCGATTCTCGTAAGAATCTCAAAAAGACCATTGTACCATGGACTCAGTATCTTTCTCTTGATCGCTCTATCGATTCCCGTGATTAGAGACACTCTCAAGAACACGTAATCTCCAACTTCAAACTCTAGAGTCTTCTCCTGATTTGATCGCCTGATTTGATCATGGTTTAGATAGACTGTACTCATCTATCCCGGCTTTGAGCCTCTTCTTTCTTTGACCTCAAATCACTTTCCACTTTGGTAAACACTATATTTAGCATATATGATTTGATTCAAGGGATCTAAATCTCAAAACTCCTCTATCATCACTGCTGCAACCTGCACTACCTTCTAACTAAGTACATCTATGATGACTTCAACTTTGTCGGGATGATAGTTGATCTCCAGGTTTAATCTTTCAGCAAGTCCATTACCTGTGCTATCTCAAATTTGATTCTTTCTAATTACACAAACATTTGAGAATGTTGGGGTTGCAGTATAATTTTGCCATCACACTATACAGGCAATATCGCCATATCTTTAACACAACCACTAACACACACATAATTGCCGCAAGCTTCGGATCATGTGTGGGATAGTTCATTTCATGAGACTTCAGCTATTAGGAGGCGTAGGCCACCACACTGCTCAATCTAGTCAACCCCTCTGGGAACAACTTAAGGTACCATAGACTCTAATTTTATACACCGCCTCTCGACCTAGGGTCAACACCGATGCAACTAGCTTCGTGGCTAGCCATACTGGCCATATTGAGGTAAGTGCCCTTACAACATCCAGTGTGAACCCCCGATCATGTAGTCGAATTCGCCATCAGCTGAACTAGCTCTACTCTACTGCATACGGCCACACCCCAATCCCATCTTATTCACATCACGATACACAACATAAGTCAAGTTGGGTAGGGCACACCCCAACCCCGACTTATTCACATCACAATACACATCATCATCTGCATCACAATTCATAACAAAGTCAAGGTAGGATCGGGTATATTCAATACTGATGCTATCGACAACTTCACGTTCAGCTCCATGAGCTCTTCTCACATCATCCATATCATTCATCCTACTCAAATGATTGATCCTTTCATGTGAGCTTGGTCATTGGCAAGGCAATATGGGCGAATGTTTGAATCATCCTTCGGTAATAACCAGCAAAACCCAGAAACTGCGCCTTCAATAGCAGTTTCTGGCCCCTTACAATCCAGCACTACTTCAACTTCACTGGGATCCACTGAGACCCCTTCTCTCGAGATAACATAACCCAGAACTTTACTTTTGGAAGCCAAAACTTGTACTTACTCAGTTTGGCACAGAGTTGCTTTTCACACAAAATCTCCAACACTATTCTCAGCTGATGCTTGTGCTCTTCACTACTTTTATCAAGATGTCATCGATTAATACTACGAATTGATCTAAGTACTGTTGGAAGGTATAATTCATAACATCCATAAATACCATAGGTGCCTTACTCACCATCAACCAATCAAAACACTGTATGACTTCTAATTTATAGAGTGGCAACCAATTCAAACAAATCAACTACAGACTCATGCCCTTCAACAGTTATCACACAATTCAAGCAAGCCTTAACAGTCATAGCCTTGACACCCATTGGCATCGACACAATCGAGTCAAATGGTACTTTATACACACGTAATCCTAGGTGCTTCACACAGTCTAAGCAATGAAGGAATGACTTGCACTCGAACACATTTTGCCACTATATACCCCACCATAACAAGGACACAACCATACCGTTGGAGGTCTCTGATACTTATGATTCTCGGGTTGGTAGGGTTCTTATTGTCGCCTTTAGATAAGGATTCTAGCCCTTTCCGCTTTTGAGAAGTATTCTATTTAACAGGGCCCTCTGCGACTGCTGCCGCCTTAACTAGGTACAGATCCCCCAGATTGTTCTCTGTAATTCAGCACTCCTCCACAGCTTTATTGAACTCAGTAAACTATCTAGAGGCCAACCGTTTCTTTATTTCACCCCTCAATCCTCGGATCAATATATTAGAGCTTTACTTCTCATCATCCATATGTCACAGGTGTGAGAAGTAATAGCCAGTCAGATGAATCGAGACAAGTAATCATTAAATGTATCTTCACCACCCTACTTTATCGATAGGAACTCTGACTCCTTTTTTAGCCTCACTCACTTCGGGAAACACTTGTTAATGAATTTCTCCTGGAACAACTCCTAGGTTAGAGGCACATTTTGGGTCTGCAATGTCATTTAATTTTTCGCCACCACCTATCCGCATATCCCTTTAGCTTGTAAATGGCTAGTCGTGCCCTCACCTCAATTGGACATTCTAGTACTTCAAAAATTTTCTCGAGCCAGACCAGCCAGTCTTCCGCTACTTGGGGATCAAATCTTCCCTTGAAACCTGGAGACAGATGCTTATAGAATTTGAAGAACCAGAACTATAGATCTCTATCAATTCAGGTTGTCAGCTCATAGGAATCCTGGTTTGGCTCAGTGTGCGGTGGTGACTCCAGTGGTTAGGTCAACCCTTTTGTCGTTTCTTCATGAGCTATCTCTTCTTGTTTCAACTGAACTTTATATGCATTCTATTTCACTTTCACCACTTGGAGCTCATCCATCAATTCATAGATCATCTCTCACTGCTCCATTAACATTCCTATCATCTATTGTATGGGATCAGGTGGAATGTGGTTTATCTCTTCCACCTTCGATTCTACCCATATAATCTTTGGTCGAACCATTGTGTTCTTTTCACTCCAACACAAATGATTCCTAACATCAATATCATAATAAGTGTATACACATGCCCCTTAAAACTCACATACCAACTAATAACAGGAACATTTAGGTGTATACAACAATAGTCGTGGGTTAATTACCCATACTAAGATAACGAACTATTGCAACTATCCTAGCAAAACCTACCCTTGCCAGGAACTTCAGCTCTTATACTAAAAATGCAACCCCCTACCTTCATGTCCGATAATATGGTTCAAAAACGTGCCATTAAGTTAAATTGGAGACCAATAGTTAATTCAAAATTCAAAACTTATTAAAGGTCCCAACTTCAAGATAGGGTACGGTCTTGTGATAAAGTAGAATTTCAAAAACTTTCAAAACCTGTTAAATACAGTCTCGCTTTCACTTTCAAATCTATTTGGCTTGTTCGGTACTATTCCATTTAAGAATATCAGAGTATATAACAAAATTCTCGACAACTCCCGGGTTTCATTCATTCACAAAAAGGGTATACAGGGCACTTTTTCACTTCTCAGTTTCCATATCGAGGATTACAAAAACCAACACAAGTCTATGGTGGACTCAACCACCTTTACTACATTGCACTTGTGCTTACACCATTTACAATATATACATTTATCTAAACGAGGATAACCAACACAAAACTAATCTCCTTGCCATGAACACTAGCAGCCCTTATAAACCTGCTTCTCCATTGCTCCACTTGCCTTGGTTATAGGTTTAGTAGTGGAAAGAGTGAGATTCATAGGAATCTCAGTTGTAACATTTCACGTATATGATGCATAATTAAACAAAGCAAGTAAGAAATTGTCACAAAGCAGCAATATTAGCAACAATCATAGTGATGCGTGACTTGCATAACAAATGACAACTCTCACAGCTATATCCACATAATGCGTGACTTGTGTCACAAATGACAGCTCTCACTGCCGTATGCACAATAACGACAGCTCTCACGTTGTGGTGCAGTAACGATAACAATCATCGCTGTATACACAATAACGATAACTCTTACAGCCGTAGTGCAATAATGACCGCAATCACCATTGTATGTACCATAACGATAGCTCTCACGGCTGTAGTGTAATAACGACAGCATTCACTATATTCACAATAACGACAGCTTACGCTGTATTCACAATAATGACAGCTTTAGCTGTATTCAAAATGGCATTTTTATGACAGCTTTCGATGTATTCACAACAGCATAACCAGCAGCATTCCCGTTTATCACAATTCAATGATAAGCATATACATACAAAGCATTACGCATGATATTGGATAAAGAGTCACTACCTTGTTCTTTTCGTTCCTGCTCAGACACCGGTTTCTTATACTTAAGGTAGATATCAAATCCTATAAATCATCAGCAAAGACGATGAGTTATTCCCTTTTCAATTCTCAACTCTAAAACACTTGGGGTTGGTTATCATTTAAGACCTTTATGTAGCTATGAGAAGCTCAAACAAAATTCTAAAGGATTGTGGAGAACTAGACAAGAAACAACCTTTCAAAAGTGCAAAATACTGAAATTAGGGCTTGACCGCGGCCAAAAATCCCCTGGCTGTGCCCAAGAAGTAGTCAGAAACATTTTGGCCATAGTAAAAAACAACTCAAAACATTTGGGTCGCGGCCAGGAAAAATATTGTTTCTTGGCTGAACTTTCAAAAATTATAACTAATTATACAAATATCTAAATGAGATGATTCCAAGTTATGTGGAAACCTATTTAAGTCCTCTATACAGGACAAATATGAACCACTACCATTTACAATCACAATAATACAGAATCTAACAAATTCCCAAATGTTCCAGAATAGCTTCCCATTTCAACCTTAAACTTTGGAAATACACAACTTCCAGTACACACATCGAAATAACCCCTATAATATATCAATTTAAGCTTGGCATGTGCACTATTAGTTTGGAAAGTTTCAGAATTTTTAGACACTATTTACTCATTCAAAACTGCTCTGCAATATGACTCCCCTGCATAGAGTTCTCATTGACAGAATATCCATTTTTTAACAAATATTTCCAAAGGTCCAAAATTCATAACCAAGACCACTCCCACATAATATTCCATATAGAATCCAATGGAAACATCAAAACAACCAAATTCATATTCCTTGCACAAGCTCTGTTTTGAGGCAGAAAATACACAAAATCTCACAAGTTACCAAACTTCACATTCAATTCCCAAATCAATTCCATTTAGCTAATAAACACCACAAAACACGAATACCATCAATGAAACACCATAAACCCTCTAACACCCAAATGCATGAAAATTAGGGTAAATTCCGAAAGCCAAAACACTCAACCAAACATCACAATATACATGTAAAAAGTTAGCTTTTGCTCACCTCTTCGTCTTCCACCAGCTTGTTCTTTAATTCACCAACCACTAGTTTTCTTGAGTTCTCAAAACACCTCCTCTTGAAAATCTAAAACCATACAAATGAAGCTTACATCAAGAGGAACAAGATTTAAGAAGAGGTTTTGAGCATTTAAGGTCATCTACTAAGTCAAAACGGCTCACTATGCCTTTGCCTCTTTCTCTTTCTCCCTTTACCATGTTTAGACGACTTGGAGATTGAAGAGAGAGAGAAAAGTAATGAAATGATCTAATCTTCATCCCTTCCATAACTTGATAGCTGACCAAGAGATGAGAGGGGGAAAATATGAATTAAAAATGCTTTGTTTGACTTTTCCACTTCCTACACTTCATCCAAATCATGCCACTTATCAAAAATCCCATGGCTCTTCTGAAGGTGTGTAAGTATATTTTTACTCTAACCAATTCTATTAGTCATTTAGTCACACTTCTCATTTCTAACTCTTAGTTAATTTCCTTATCAGTTGCAGACTAATTGGCAGGTAAATTTCATTTTTCCTATTTTATCCCTTACTATGGCAAATTTACTTGAATTTCCACTTGACACATGATTTAACTTCTTTTCCCTTATTTATGCAAAGTTCCCCTTCTATTTTAGTCTAATATTAAGTTTGCCACGTAATTAAACTAAAATATAGGGTTTAGGCACTTTCTATAGCTAATTCAGCCATAACTCATACTTGATTTCCTGAAAGTATTCATTGAACATTCTTTACATTCTCGTTTGAAGTCATTAGCCCTTATACAAAATTTGGGGCATTACAGGTTAACTTATTCTAGTTCATTCACTACATTTACGTACTAGTGTTTGAGTTTACAGCTAGCGGATGAGCTACACTATGAGTAATAGTCATATTATATATAGATCCTTAATAACTAGATAACCAATAGAAAATAAACTTTAAGTCTTCAACTCTACTTCTTCCAGTGTGAGGTACTTGCCTGTACTGCAGATTAGTTATCGAAAAGGGGTGAGATTCAAAAGAATCCCGGTAGTAACAGATAACATTCATATAAAATGCATACAAAGAAATATGCCATAGCAACCATCACATACCAGATAATTCAATACTCATTCAACATTCAGAGATAAGCTTATAATATAGCAAACAATTCTATTCAAGGACTCACCATCCCTTCCCACAGCGCGAGGTATTCTACTAGGCCAAACCCTTCTCATATGAATACTTAATGGGCAATTCTGCCCAATTCATGTTCACAGTTCAAGTATTTATAATGGCAAAAATATGCATGAAATAAGATACATAGAATGAGGGAAAAGTTACTACCTTAGCCTTTCCAGTCTCATGCTTGTTTTGGTTCTAGCGCTCAGGGTAGATATCAAATCCTATAATTAGAATTTATGGACGACAAGTTATTACTTATTCCAATTCTTTCATAATTCAAACACTCAAGTTGGTTATCATTTGGGTTAATGCACTAAGTCAAAGGAAGAGTCAATGTGGTCAAACTATCCAAAAGTGATTAATTTTACCCTTGGTGTTCAATGTAATTACATTGTGCCATTATCTTTTTATTTTCGCATATTTACTAAAAGCTGGTAGCATTTTCAACCAAATTTGAAAATTCATATCTTTTTGTATAAATGTTCAATTGCAGTGATTCCAAAGGCTATGTGACTCTTATTAAGTCTAATTTCAAGAAATAATATTTTCCTTAGCCAAATGGACATACAACATTTCAGAATTACCATTTATTGTATACTGTCACAGAAACCTGCCAATTTTACATGACCAGCTTTAAACATGCATTAAGTCATAGTGTACAGATCCAATTGACCTATATGACCTATCAAATTAAAGCTTGATTAGTCTACTTTTATTCTAGAAAAGCTCATAGTCATTGGACATTGTTTAGTTACTCAAAATCACAATGCAACAAACTGCCATGCAAGAAACCCTACTTGGTAGCAAATGCAGTTAAGGTATTTTGTTCCAATGATCTAGAACTACTATTCAGGGGCTATTCCAACACATTTTTGCATGTAGATCACAATGGTGACATCAAATTTGTCAAATTCTTACCCCTATTTCATGCCCTCTTCAGGCAGAATCTTAGGGTTTCAAAGCAACAATTCACCAATTCACAAGTTTTCCACCAAACAAGTCTTATATGATTCACAAACATCATATAACTATATGTACATGAACAAGACATCATGAAATCCTAAAAACCTACATAATAGAAATTAAGGCAGCAAGAACAAGTCCACAAAAATCCACCAACCAACACAATATATATGTCAAAATGAAGCTCTTGTTTACCTCTTTCATTTTTCTTGGTTCTTTTTTTGTTCTTGAACTTTGGCTCGTGCTAGATAACTCAAAATTCTAGACCCTTAACGTTTTGCTATTTGCAAAGTAATAAACACATAGTTCAAAAGCCATACAGAGATAGCATACACATATTGATACAAAGTGCTTGTTTACATTATAGGAATTCCCTACAAGAATTGTACATAATATTTGCAAGCTTAAAAATATTAAACACCTGCAGATAACCAACGTCAACACTTGAACTAGACCGGAACCTTTAGTTGCCAGTAATTACACTTTTGCCCTTTTGATCTGCTGCCTGCTACTAAAAACTTTATACATGTATGGAACGGGTGAGATTCAAAAGAATATCAGTATTAACAAGTTATCAATCATATAAAATGTGATAAATATATATACAATAACACTGTAAACTGAAGTGTGCTCACTATTTAGGGCCAAACCCCCTAGTTGTCTATGTACCTTAACTGAGTCCAGTCCACAGCTAGGTAATGTGCCCCAAGTACTGTGTATCATAGCTGGGTCCCAGTGTTACGATTGGTAGGCACAGTGGAAGAATTTTAAAAATTTTCACCGATTCTAATCGAGGATCTATCAACGGCGTTTAAACCAAGTTGGAAGGATTCATACCTTTTTGATGATTCAGAGTTTTCACGATCTCTAGGAGCCAACACGTCAAGTCCGCTCCCTCTACCGGTATCCACATGAATGCTCTCCAACCGAGATTGCGTGCTAGCGCCTCTAATGTCTCCTAGGGTTTCACTTGCGGCTCTCAATTCTCATGTGCATATGAATATATCTGCTCTATCAAGTTTATAACCTATGAGGGCTATTTTCAAATTTAAAAATTAATCATTATTAATTTCGAAATTAATTAACAATTAATTATCTTGATGAGCTAATTAAATAAATTCAGTTTAAATTAAATCTGTCCAACAGTTTTAATTTAACCTATTTATTTAATCCAAATAAAGAGCCATTAGATTTAATTTATCTTCATAAATTAAATCTGAGATACTATATCTCTATCATGTTAGTTATTAAATTTAATATATCTTAATAAATTAAATTTAAAACTAACACAATATAATAATATCATATAATATATATATACATATATCTATATAATATTATTAAATATAATAATATCATATAATATATATATATACATATATATATAAGATATATATTTTGAAAAAATATATATCAATATAATATTATTAATGAATTTTATATTATATATATATATATATATAAATATAAAATTTATCCACCCTAAATTAAACATTATCTCGTGTTGGGCCATTCTTATGTGCGACCCTGTAGGCCCATATGAAGTTGGCAGTGGGCCAATAACTATACTAACCCAAAAGTCGCAAGCGGCCTCTAGCAAGACATTACGACTACCCAATTCATATGAGGATCGTTATCACGATGCAACCTGTCATACAACCATGTCACGTCCCTTTTATCACACGATATATCGATCAAGGATAAGGCATAGATAATGTCATCCTCTTGTTCCTGACCATTACTTTCTCGATTCCTGAGTAGCCTGATAACAGAGACAGAAACTCCTTTCATCATAGTATGGCCATACATTTCTCAGACTCACTCATCGAGGGGCCCAGTAATATCTCTCTACTAATGTGAGGGACAAATTCCATCTTGATCATTCATATTCCTCTGCATGAAAAGCCACTAAGCCCGATCGTAGCCTTTATCATCACCTAGTCAAAAGCGACTTTTGACTAGTTCAAAGCTTAGCAACTCTCATGTAGGAATCCATGATGACCTCAGGTCTTAGGGCATTGTGACGTGGTTATACATGAGAAAAGCTTATGACTTGATCCATGTAGCTTTCTCATAGTGGGTCGGTCCAGCACCTTGTACTCTTACAAGTGCCTAAGACTTTGATTCGTATCTCCATATCTTATCAAAGTCATACTGGTCTTGTTTCATCTCTGCTCCCGCATAGATGACCGACCAGGGATATTTTAGGACAATCTTTATGAATTATCCAAGGATACAATTATCACAGTTAACATGCAAATAATATGATAACAGAATGGAGAAATTTCATTAAAATAATAATGTTTCAAGTACAATGATTGGCCCTTAGAGCACAATTTCCAACATCATCCCACTTGCCCTAGGTGCAATCATTAATTTGCCTAATTCCCATTGCCCTAACATGAGGCTCATGCTTTGCCTATGCAAGTGGCTTAGTAAGAGGATCAGCAACATTATCTTCTCCTGCTACTTTACATATATTTATATCACCTCTATCATTGATTTCTCTAATAAGATGAAATCGCCTAAGAATATGCTTGGTCTTTTGATGTGACCTGGCTCCTTGGCCTGTGCAATAGCACCGCTATTATCACAGAATAAATATATTGGATTTGAGATAGTAGGCACTACCCCTAGTTCAGTAATGAACATTCTCATCCAAACGGCTACTTTACTCAGCTTCTGTTGCAGAATCTACTACAGTACTCTGCTTGGAGCTCTTCCAGCTTACTGCACCACCATTCAGGAGGAATACATATCCAGATTGCAATTTAAGGTCGTCTTGGTCAGTTTGGAAACTTGCATCTGTGTAACCGGTTACGGAGAGCTCATCATCCAATCCACCATAGACCAAAAATAAGTCCTTAGTCCTTCTTAAGTACTTTAGGATATTCTTGACGGTAGTCCAATGACCCTCACCAGGATCTTATTGGTATCTGCTGGTCATACTTAAGGCAAATGAGACATCCGGTCGAGTACATAACATGGCATACATGATGGATCCAATGGTCTAGGCATATGGAACCTTACTCATGCGATCTCGCTGATCAGGTGTACTAGGACACAGATCCTTGCTAAGATAGATGCCATGAGACATGGGTATGTAACCCCTTTTTGAATCATGCATACTGAACCTATGCAGTATCTTGTCTATGTATGTGCTCTGACTTAGGACTATTAGTCTTTTGGATCTATCCCTATAGATCCTAATCCCTAGGATATAGGTGGCTTCACCTAAGTCTTTCATTGAAAAGGACTTTCCTAACTAAGACTTGACACTCTACAAGGTAGGAATATCATTCCCAATGAGTAGGATGTCATCTACATAAAGCACTAGAAATACAACTATGCTCCCACTAACCTCTTGTAAACACAAGGTTCATCGATATTTTGAATGAATCCAAACTCTTTGACTACTTCATCAAAACGATGATTCCAGCTCCGAGATGCTTGCTTCAATCCATAAATGGATCTTTGAAGCTTGTAAATTTTACCAGAGTCCTCTGGACGGACAAAACCTTCAGGTTGTGTCATGTACAAATCCTCAAGCAGCTTTCCATTAAGGAAGGCTGTTTTGACATCCATCTGCTATTTCATAATCATAATATGCTGCAATGGCAAGAAGTATTCTGATTGATTTGGCCATTGCAACTGGGGAAAAGGTTTCATCATAGTCTACACCATGAGTTTGAGTGGATCCTTTTGCAACCAGTCGTGCCTTGAAGACATTTACATTGCCATCTATGTCAGTTTTGTCCTTGAAAACCCATTTGCACCCAATGGTTTTTACACCTTCAGGTGGATCGACTAAGGTCCATACCTGATTGTCGTACATGGATTGCATTTCAGACTTCATGGCATTTAGCCATTTCTCAGAGTTTTGTCCCACTATGGCTTCTCGATAGGTGGTGGGCTCATTTTGCTCAATGAGCAACACATCACGGCCTTCAGTAATCAGAAATCCATATCTTTGAGGTTGATGTCGTGTCCTATCAGATCTTCGTGGACCTTGTGTTACTTGAGGAGGCTCAGTAACTTATTGTGAGTCTTCTCTAATTTCCATCTGTGGTTCTGTACCATCTTGTGGCTCTCGAATTTCTTTGAGATGTGCGTCGCTCCCACTGGTTATTTTAGAGACAAACTCTCTTTCTAGAAACTTGCCATTTTGAATAACAAATACTTTGTTATCGGCGAGATTGTAGACATAGTATCCTTTCATTTCTTTAGGATACACCACGAAAAGGCACTTTATGGATCTGGGCGCTAATTTATCAGAGGCTTGTTGCTTAACATAGACCTCACATCCCCAGATCTTGAGAAAAGATAAACTTGGTTTCTTTCCAGTCCATATCTCATATGGTGTCTTTTCAATTGCCTTAGATGGAACACGATTTAGTGTGAACGCAGCTATCTCTAGGGCATGTCCCCAAAAGTATGGTGGAAGATCTGTTTGACTCATCATAGATTGAACCATATCTAATAGTGTTCGATTCCTTCGTTCAGAAAGCTATTCCATTATGGTGTTCCTGGAGGAGTCAATTGTGAGATTATCCCACAACTCATAAGATGGTCAATGAATTCTTGGCTCAAATATTCACCACCTCGATCAGATTGAAGTGCTTTAATTGTTTTACCAAGTCGGTTTTGTACTTCATTTTGGAATATTTTGAACATTTCAAAAGATTCAGATTTATGTTTCATTAGATAGATATAGCCATATCTACTAAAGTCATCTATAAATGTAATGAAGTAGACATAACCTCCTCTGGCAGCTATATTTAATGGTCCACATACATCTGTATGTATGAGGCCCAATAATTCAGTAGCCCTCTCACTGTGCCCAGTAAAAGGTGCCTTAGTCATCTTTCCTAATAAGCAAGATTTGCATGTATCATATGATTCAAAATCAAATGAGTTTAGAAATCCATCTTGATGGAGTTTAGAAATGCGTTTCTCATTTATGTGGCCTAAACGACGATACCATAGGTAGGTCAGATTCAAATCATTTGATTTTATCCTCTTAGTAGTTACGTTATAGATATTCCCATTATTAGGATGTTCCAAATTTAATATATAATGACCAACATGCAAATCACCATCAGCATAGAAAATGTCATTACGATAAATAGAACATTTACCAGTCCTAGTAATGGAAGTATAACCTTCCTTATCCAAATAAGAAAGAGAAACAATGTTACTATTTAAAGCAGGAACATAATAGCAATTGTTCAAAACTAACAAAAGCCCACTGGGCAAAACTAATTCATAAGTGCCTACGGCTAAAGCAGCAACTCTTGCTCTGTTTCTAACTCGTAGGTCCACCTCGCCCTTCTTCAGCTTTTTACTGTCCTTTAGACCCTGCACATTTCTACAAATATGAGAACCACATGCAGTATCAAATACCCATGTAGAGGAAGTAGAAAAATGAATGTCTATAACATAAATACCTGAAGCGATAGCCTCGCTATCCTTCTTGTTCTTTTTCAGATCTTCCAGGCAGAGTTTGCAATTCCTCTTCCAATGACCGGGTTCATTGTAGAAGTACTAGACTCCTTCCTTTGGAGGCTTTTCCTTCTTGGGTGCAGGCTTGGTTTTGGGCTTGTTTGACTCTTTGGTCTTACCACTTGAGCCATTACCCTTCTATTTGCCCTTCCCTTTCTTTTTCATACCCTTTCCTTTCTGAACCATCAAAACTATGCTAGGCTTTTTCTTAATGCTTTGCTCAGTAGTTTTGAGCATCCCATGTAGCTCAGAAATTGATTTCTCCATGTTGTTCATGTTGTAGTTCATAACAAACTGGTCATAACTCTCTGGGAGTGAGTTGAGGAACAAATCCGTAGCTAACTCCTGGCTCATGGGAAATCCAAGCCTCTCAAGGTGATTAATATAGCCTTTCATCTTTAACAATGAGTACTAACTGATGTACCTTCAGCCATTTTACAGGAATGTAAGGCCTTTGTGGTCTCATACCTTTCTTGCCTTTCCTGTTGCTGGAACATTTCCTTGAGATGTACAATCATCTCATGAGCCTCTATGAGTTCCAGGTCTCTTTGGAGCTCTGGAACCATAGTGGCAAGCATCAGGCAACCTACATCCACAGAGTCATCCTTATGCTTTGAGTAAGCATCTCTCTGAGCTCTTGGAGCATTGGCTGCAGGCTCCTCAGGAATGGGTTGATTTAGGGCATAAGCCTTTCTTTCCTGCTTGAGAACAATTTTCAAGTTCCTGAACCAGTCAAAAAAGTTTGTCCCATTGAGTTTGTCCTTCTCAAGGACCGATCGCAAAGATAGTGTAGCAGTATTACTAGTTGACATGATTCTACAATTAAAATATGCAAAGTTAGTTAGTAATCTCCCACTAAATTAACAACCCTCAATATAATAATTAGTGGGCTAAGATCTATATTTGGCTTAAACTTAAGTCCGCTTTGGCAAGATCCTTAAATTCAAGTTATTTAGGTAGGTAACCTATTTACCAATTACATCACATGTAACTCTTAGATCTTTATGAGATTTAATCATCATATGATCCGGCATGTTTAACCCCATCTAATGCCTTGAGATTCAAAACCGTTTTGTTAATCTCAATTAAGTCAAAACAATAATGAATATTATGAACAACACCATTACTCAAGCTTGTCTCATCAAGATAACTCAAGTGCATCCACTTTGGTGGTTTCCATAATTGAGCGATCTAGGTTTTGACAAGTATTCATTAATTGACAGCATTATGACTTAAGATTTGATTCAGAGGGCTTAATTAATTAGTTTTGTTTATATCGATGCAATCGTGGTTGTATCTCATACAGATAAATACATATAAACGTAAAAGTAATCATGCAATGATCTTATCAAAACCAGAATTTAAACGTGACACAACATGGCTTACCAAACCTAAAATCCTCCCAAGCCAATGAGAGGACTTCTCTAAATAAAAAAGAAATACATTGAGAGAAACCTCATTTAAACATTCGAGGGGAGTGAGATGAGAAGAGAATGTACATCGAGAGTATTTAGAGGAAGGCACGGCACGCAGGCCGTATTTAAATATTACAACCTTTGTAAAATTCTAAAGCCATGTTATTCACCATACCCAAACAAGGATAAATAACAAACCACAACAAGAATTCATACAATATGAAAAGCAATAAATGTCATGATCAGATTACATGTTTCAAAACCGAAAACGAAACAATTTCAAGATTCAATTTAAACGAAAACGAAAAATCAACGGAATTACAAGATCACATCTTTCTAAATAATTTCGTTTCGTATTAACCAAATCACATGCATATTCGAGTGTTTCTTATAAACATACGTACACATCCCATATATATCATATGTATAAGAATCATAAACTCAATTTAAACGCACAATTGATCTGGCTCTGATACCACTGTTAGGATCGGTAGGCACAGTGGAAGAATTTTAAAAAATTTCACCGATCCTAATTGAGGATCTATCAACAGCGTTTAAACCAAGTTGGAAGGATTCATACATTTTTGATGATTCAGAGTTTTCACGATCTCTAGGAGCCAACACTTCAGGTCCGCTCCCTCTACCGGTATCCACACGAATGCTCTCCAACCGAGACTGCGTGCTAGCGCCTCTAATGTCTCCTAGGGTTTCACTTGCGGCTCTCAATTCTCATGTGCATATGAATATATCTGCTCTATCAAGTTTATAACCTATGAGGGCTATTTTCAAATTTAAAAATTAATCATCATTAATTTCAAAATTAATTAACAATTAATTATCTTGATGAGCTAATTAAATAAATTCAGTTTAAATTAAATATGTCCAACAGTTTTAATTTAACCTATTTATTTAATCCAAATAAAGAGCCATTAGATTTAATTTATCTTCATAAATTAAATCTGAGATACCATATCTCTCTCATGTTAGTTATTAAATTTAATATATCTTAATAAATTAAATTTAAAACTAACACAATATAATAATATCATATAATATATATATACATATATCTATATAATATTATTAAATATAATAATATCATCAAATATATATATACATATATATATATAAGATATATATTTCGAAAATATATATATCTATATAATATTATTAATGAATTTTATATTATATATATATATAAATATAAAATTCATCCACCCTAAATTAAACATTATCTCGTGTTGGGCCATTCTTGTGTACGACCCTGTAGGCCCATATGAAGTTTGTAGTGGGCCAATAACTATACTAACCCAAAAGTCGCAAGCGGCCTCTAGCAAGACATTACGACTACCCAATTCATATGAGGATCGCTATCACGATGCAACCTGTCATACAACCATGTCACGTCCCTTTTGTCACACGATATATCGATCAAGGATAAGGCATGGATAATGTCATCCTCTTGTTCCTGACCATTACTTTCTCGATTCCTGAGTAGCCTGGTAATAGAGACAGAAACTCCTTTCATCATAGTATGGCCATACATTTCTCAGACTCACTCATCGAGGGGCCCAGTAATATCTCTCTACTAATGTGAGGGACAAATTCCATCTTGATCATTCATATTTCTCTGCATGAAAAACCACTAAGCCCGATCGTAGCCTTTATCATCACCTGGTCAAAAGTGACTTTTGACTAGTTCAAAGCTTAGCAACTCTCATGTAGGAATCCATGAAGACCTCAGGTCTAAGGGCATTGTGACGTGGTTATACATGAGAAAAGCTTATGACTTGATCCATGTAGCTTTCTCATAGTGGGTCGGTCAAGCACCTTGTACTCTTACAAGTGCCTAAGACTTTGATTCGTATCTCCATATCTTATCAAAGTCATACTGGTCTTGTTTCATCTCTGCTCCCGCATAGATGACCGACCAGGGAATTTTAGGACAATCTTTATGAATTATCCAAGAATACAATTATCACAGTTAACATGCAAATAATATGATAACGGAATGGAGAAATTTAATTAAAATAATAATGTAGTACAATGATTGGCCCTTAGGGCACAATTTCCAACACCCAGATCATAGTTAGATAATCTGTGTTCATTAGTCATATCACATAATATAGCAACATACAACATGTATACCACCACATAGTATATGAAAGATAGAGTTACTACATGTAATTGCCCTTTCCTTGCCTGTCTATCTGTCCAATATCTTGTGTCCGGCTCAGGCTACTGATATATCCTAAAATTCCCAAATGTACAAGAATTGAGTTATTACTTATTCATGTACTATTCCAAACTTATTTTGTTGGCTATCTTTTCCCTTGAGTTCAAGGTAATTACATTTTTCCATTACTCTTTAATTTCATACATTAACTGAAACGGCCAAAATTTCCATCAAACTTTGAAAATTCATAATTAATTCTGTAAATATCCAAATAGTTGGTTCCAGGTTCTATAAAAAGCTCTTTAAGTCATCTTTCAATGAAAAATATCACACAGCACCAATTATAACCATACAGTTCTAGAAAATTTATAAAACTCAGTCTGCCACATATTTCATTCGAGAATCAACATTAAACTTTGAAAACTCATATCGCTCAATCCACTGGTCCATTTGCATCATATTACCTATCAATTTAAACCCTAGGATGTTTACTTTTATCCTTTAAACTTTCATAAAGTTTGGACTAGGTTAGGCTACTGAAACAACTCTGCTCCAGAAAAAAAATCTGGTAGCAGGGTCATCCAACATCTAAAATTCCAGAATTATGTATAATTATCCAAAAATTATAACCATACCATATTCCTACACAATTTTCCATTTTTAAACATAATGAAATCATCAAATCAACCAAATTCTAGCTTTAACACCATGAACAGCAGCTGGCTGATACATATGGAAAATTAGGGAAAAATGTGATTTCATGTTTTATCCATCAAAACACCTTCCCTTTCTCTTGTAATCCCATAGTTAACCCTTTAAACATTTATTAATCATGATTAGTGGAAATTTGGGTAACATAACCCCTTAGGGTTTGAACTTCCCAAATTACAAAACCAACTAAAACAATCCACAATCTCATCCATGATCACAACAAAAAACTTTGATTCATCAAGAAAACAAGGTTTATGGATATTACCTTTGCTTCTCTTCTTTCTCCCTCTAGAATGCCACCTCCTTCTGTCTTTACCTTTGACTTTCTTCTTGCTTTACATGATTTCATGTATATATGAAGATTAGAGAGAGTTCCCATAAATTAGAAGAAAAGAATAAGTGGAAATCACAACCAAACTCGCCTTAATCTTGCTTCTTGAATCTTGCTCTTTTCTTTGTGTTCTTGTGTCTCAGACTCTCTTTCTCTCTTGATCTCTTTATTTGGATGAAAATGAGGCTTGTCAAAGAGGATAATTAGCTCGCCAAAATATCCTCTTGCACCTCCTTACCAAATAATATTTTAATTGCAATTTAACATGTGTTTACTTTTGACTTTTCAACTTATTTTACTTGGCCCAAAATGCTTCATCTTTTAGCATAATCATCTCAAATATTTATTTCCTCTTGATTTCCCTTGTTTGGATGAAAACATGGGCCTCTTGAAAGGATGATGATCTTTTAAAAATATCACCTCCTTACTTATTATTTATTTATTGCCAATTAGCATGTGAAAAATGACTTTTGACTCCATCTTTTTCACTTAGCCAATAATCCTCCCACATGGCATAGTTTATGGCCAAATAAATATTTTCTCTTGCCTTTTCTTCATGTTGATGAAGTATTCATAAAGAAAAGGAAAAATAAAGTCTATCTTGCTTTATTGGCCAAATGACCATTTTGCCCATACATTTTGTAATTAAATTGGGCTTTCTTCTTTTTCTTTCATGTGGCCGAAAATCACATATTGTTGGGCTCAAAAATTGTGCTCTTCCAATCTCTATGTTTTTGGACTTAAATAATGGGCTTTTATGAAGACACAAATTAAATTTTATATCTTATTATGGCCTAATATTCATGTGGCCACTAATTGCTCTATTTGGCTAACTCAAGTGTGCCAATATTCTCCATTTTATTCTCTTTAATACTATAAAGGTACAAGAAATTTTGGTGATTAAAATTTGGGATGTTACACAAAATACCTCCCCTTGAAGTTCTAATACCATAGAAATGAAGCTCTTATCAAGGGGAACAATGTTTATGAAGAGTATTTGAGCCATAGAAGTGGTTTACAAGGTCAAAATACAAGTAGAAACTCTTACCTTAAAGTTGTCTTCTTTTCTCTTTCCTTGAGCTCTTTGGCCGACTTTTTGCACAAGTGAGAGAGAGTGAGAATGTTCTGAAATTTCTCTCCCCTTATCCCATTATACTTGGCCGAAAATTGGCCAAAAGAATTAGGGAAAAATGTATGGCCAATATTTATTCTCCTTAGTAACAAGGCTTGTGGTAATTTAACTAAAGTGTGGTTAATCTAACTGAGTTGAATTTTTTCTTGATTACTTCTTACTTTTAAAGAGCAAATCTTGACCCTTTATTTTGTCTTCAATTTTAACCTCAAGATCAAGTAGCAATTGACTCTTTTACCCTTGATCATAGTAAAATTAATTAGTGTGCCATTAGTTCTTCTATTTCCCATTGTCTTCTCATAAATGGCGCCACTTTTTTTCTTTCTTAAGTTTAATTTAGGTTTTTGGTCATTTCTAACTTGAAGCAAAACACTAGGTAATTACTGATAGCAAATCGGTACTAAATTCATTGCAAATTTTTAGGGACAATTCTGTCATTAATTTTACTATGTTTTCAGTACATTTAGCCCCTGAGTACATTTTGGGATATTACATCAACCATGTCTGGTCTTGCATTTATGTCATCCTTCGTCTTCCCATGAATATGAAGTAACGTCACAAAAAAACTCTCGCACACATTTTTCTCAATATGCATGGCATCTAGAAAATGTCTAAAATTTAGGGAACTCCAATATGGCAGATTAAATAAAATAGACATTTTCTTCCACCCGCTTGTCAACATATTTCCCAAATGGCTTCCCAAATTTACAATCTAGACATTTCATTTTTTTAAGACTTCCTCACTAGTCAAAGGTTCAGGTGCCATCATAGCATTGGCTACTATTGTAATGTTCCATATGGGAATTCTTCATACCATGCTTCAACATGATCGACTGTGACACTCTTCACAAATTAGGCATACAAGTTTGTCTTTAATGTTGTACCCTAACAAATTATTGTATGCAAGAAAGTCATTGATTGTACCAAATAGTATGGCCTTCAATTAGCACCGCAAGGCATACATCTCTGTCATTCCCTGGTAGCCTTGGCCCTAAAATTAGAATTGACAACATCATATACTTGTTTTTCATCAAAAGCCATGGAGGGAGGTTGCATATAAACAACATAATCGGCCATGTAATATGGGTATTGCTCTACATCCCATATGGGTTTATCACATTAGTAGCCAATGCTAGGCAGATGTTTCTTCATTCTTTTACAAATTTAGGATACTTAAAGTCAAAGTTACTCCATTCTACAGAATCAATAGAATGCCGAAGCATGATGTCTTGAATCCTTTCATCTGCATGCCACCTTAAAAGTTTTGCATCATGTGCATTATTGTACAAGCATTTAAATATAGGTATAATTTGAAAATAGCCTAAAGCCTTCTTTAGACTCTTCTTATTCTCTTGGTAGTATAAGGCACAAAACTGTGGACACTAGGTTAACAATTCATATCTTTTATGAACAAAATACAATCATTGGGGTAAGCACGTATCTTTTCATAACTCTAGCAAATAATGTGCATCACTTGTTTTGCATCATAAGTCTTGGTTGGCATATCATTTTTCGGTGGTAGCATTCTCTCCAACCATGCAAGCAATTCTGTGAAGCCTGAGTCACTCTGCCCATTTTTCGCTTTTAAGTTGTACAAGTTCAACACTGTACATAATAATGTGAACTCTATATAATTCCCATACAAAGGCTTCTTTACATTGCTCTTCATCCTCTCAAACATTTCTAGGAATTTGTTAAATTTCACTTCAATTGCATAGGCCTTATCTTGAAGATGATCGACTTTAAATGTACTTGTGTCGAAGTTAAGTGATTAACACCTTTCCAAATTTGGCTAACTAGTACTACCCACATTTGTCTCCCCATCTTTATCCAACTGGTATAACTCTAATCAATTCCATACATCACTAAGTGCGACTCACAACTGTATGGAACAACACGCATCATAAAGCCATACTTTACGCAAGGGCAAATAATCATACTATGATCATCAACACTGTTACGAACTATAAACCTTTTGAAATCTCCCAACAGATGCTTGGCAGGCATCTATCTTTATTTGCTTTCCCTATTTAGAGCATATCATGCATGAAAATATTTATGTGACCACAACTTAAAAAATCACTAAAAAAATATTTCAAGAAACTTTACTCAAATCAATACTAAAAAATAACAACTTTAATGATAGCAAACTATTAAAATCAGTGTAAAACCATATGCACATACAAATCACTCAAAAAAATAATGTTTACATACTCTTTACTCGAATTAATACTAACAAATAACAACTTTAATGAATCAGTGGCAAAACCCTATATACATACAAAATCACTCAAAAAACAAAAAATCTTTACATACTCTTTACTGAAATCAATACTAACAAATAAACACTTTAATAACAACAATAAATTAAAATCATTGACAATACACTATACACATACAAAATCACTCAAAAAAAAATCTTTATATACTCTTTACTCAAATCAATATCCAAAAAATGTATCAATGAAACCAAATCAAAGAAGGATGAAACTAAAATTGCCTTTAAGAAGAAGAGGTGAGATCAAAATACAAACTCACAAACCTCAAAAGAAGAATCGAACACAGAAGCCACTAGTAAGAGAACCCACAAACCCACTTCAATAGATATCTTATATATAGACAACTCTGCTTTTTTTTACAATTACTATATGGAAAATAAAAAACTTTGGTCCTTATTATAAGTCCATTCAGACTCCAGAAATTAATTAATGACAGTATTGCAATTTTACCCTATCAAATGTAGAGACAAAAGAAAGAAGTGAAGCACAATCTATAAAAAAAATTTTATACCATTCATAAATGAGGGTAAATTGGGAAAATTAATCATTTTAGAAAATATTTAATGAGTTAACTTACTTTCTTTCTTTCGTATGTGAGAATTATGTAAGCTAAACTTATAAAGAGGCCATGATGATACGCCACTCTAATCCTTCTTATAAGTTTAGTTGGTAAAAAATGTATGATCCTAAATATATGTCCACCCTGAGAATCTAATGACTATTTTTCAATTTTACCCTATTGAATAAATGGGAGAAAATTGAGAAGTAACATCTTTTTTCAGTACTCATTATTAAATTAGGGTAAATGGTTTTTTTTTTTTTAAAGTTCATCAGTTTAAACTAAATGGTAGGGTATATATATACTTTTTTTAAGTAATGAATATCTCTGCCATCTTGCTCAGTCTTCCTGTATTTTGAGTCATATCTTTTTCTTTCTACTTCTCTTTCCCCTAAAGTCGCACTTCAACAAGAACCAAAGGATTCTTTCTCAAGTTTCACGATGGATATTTGTACCTTATACATTTTCTTCAATCTATTCTTCTTCTACAAATTCACAATATACTATTTTTAATCTGTTCACACGGCTGTGTCTGTTCCATATTAAAGATTAAATATAGCCTTGATGGGCTAGATCACTCACTGATCTCTGTGTTGTCATTGTCACCTGACTACTAATCTCGGGTTGAACAGGTAAGAATATGTAGTCTAACCTCCAATGATGTGTTTACTTTTTGAGTTTCTGCTTATATGCTTTTGATTATTTGTAAATTCTATATTTTTGTTGTTCCTAAACTAGAAGAGGATTCTACAATCCTTTGAGGATGATCTCTTAGGATAAGTGGTTCTACCTTGATGCTTTGGTTAATGCTTCAGTGTCATGAGAAATCATTCTTTGTGAATGCATATTTGGCTTTCGAATTTCAAATTGTACAACTAGTTCTGTTTATCCATTGACTCGAAATGGATTTTTAATCATGTTTAAGGGTTCATATTTTTCTATTGTGAATATGGGGATTGTGTTATTGTTGTAGAGTATCTGATTTTAATCTAATAGTTTGCTCTCGTACTAGGATTTGAGAGAATAATCAATAAGACAATTAGAAAGCTTCCTCCGAAGCCTTCAAAGTCAGTTGATCATGAATTTGGGAACTCATCAGTCTCTTACCTAAATACACCAAGTTCAAGAGCAAATGATCTTGTAACTAGTGCACCATTGAGCTCAAGTAGTTCATCTCTTCTGGCTCCTGGTATTGCTTCCAATGCATCATATGGTCAAGGAAATAAGGTTTCCACAGTTGAAAACTTAAAAGTGAATGGTAATACGGTAATTTCTCCTTATGAAGCATTACCTGGATTTAGAGATGTTCTAAATTCTGAAAAGAAAAACTTGTTTATTAGTAAACTGAATTTGTGTTGTGTGTTGTTTGACTTCACTGACTCAACAAAGCATATAAAGGAAAGTGAAATCCAACGACAAATACTTCTTGAGCTAGTGGAATATGTTACCAATAAAATGGCAAGTTTACTTAAAATGTCATGCAAGAAGTTCTTAAAGTGGTGTATGTAAACTTGTTCTGGTCACTTAATGCTCAGCCTCGAGAGAGTAAGGTTTTAGAAACCATTGACTTGGAAGATAAGGAACTACTGATGGCTGCGTGGTCTCACATGCAGATTGTGTATGAATTTCTTCTTAGATTTGTTTCATCTCCAGAAACGGATACTAAGCTTGCAAAGAGATACATTGATCATTCTTTTGTTCTCAGATTATTGGATATCTTTGATTCCAAGGATCCAAGGGAGAGGAAATATCTGAAAACTATTTTGTATCAGATCTACAAAAGTTTATGGTTCATTGCCCATTTATTAGAAAATCTATCAACAATATCTTCTTTCATTTTATCTTTGAAATAGAGAAATTTAATGGCATTGCTGAGCTTCTAGAGGTACTAGGCGTATAATTAATGGTTTTTCTTTACCACAAAAGGAAGAGCACAAATTGTTTCTTATCCATGCTCTAATTCCACTTTATAAACCTAAATGCTTAGGTATGTATCATCAGCAACTATCTTACTATGTAACATAGTTTGTGGAAAAAGATTGCAAACTTGCAGACACTATAATAAGAGGATTACTAAAATATTGGCCTATTACTAACAATTCAAAGGAAGTCATGTTCCTGATTGAGCTAAAGGAAATCCTAGAAATCACTTAGCTAGCTGAATTCCAAAGATGTACGGTGCCCTTATTCCGCAAAATCACTTGGTTCTTGAGCAGCTCACACTTCTAAGAAATGATCACTTTTAGCAGAGGCTATTTGTATCGGCAGGCACAACGGAAGAATTTAAAAATTTTTGTCAATCCCAATCAAGGATCTATCAATAGCATTTAAACAGAGTTAGGGAGAATCGTACCTTTTTGAATTTACGGTTTTTTTTATCTCAAGGAGCCAACACCTCAGGTCCGCTCCCTCTACCGGTATCCATACAAATGCTCTCCAACATAGACTACGTGCTAGCAGCCCCAATGTCTCCTAGTGTTTCCCTTACGGCTCTAAATTATCATCCGTGTCTGAGTTTTTCTGCTCTATCAATTTTATAACCCATGGGGCTATATTCGAATTTCAAAATTAATCTTTGTTAATTTTGAAATTAATTAACAATTAATTATCTCGATGAGATAATTAAATAAATTCAGTTCAAATTAAATCTATCCAACAGTTTTAATTTAACCTCTTTATTTAATCCAAATAAAGATCAATTAGATTTATTTTATCTTCAAAAATTAAATCTGAGATACTATATCTCTATCATGTTAGTTATTTAATAAAATTAAATTTAAAATAACACAATATAATAATATCATATAATATATATATTCATACATGTATATATATAATATGTATTTCGAATATATATATATATGATTTTATTTTCACAAATTTTATATTATATTTATAAATATAAATTTCGTCCACCCTAGATTAAATATTATCTTGTGTTGGGCCATTCTTGTGTGCGACCCTGTAAGCCCATATGAAGTTAGCAGTGGGCGAATAATTGTACTAACCCACAAGTCACAAGCGGCCTCTAGCAAGACATTACGACTATCCAATTCATATGAGGATCATTAACATGATGCAACCGATCATACAGCCATGTCACGTCCCTTTTGTCATACGATATATTGGTCAAGGATATGGCATGGATAATGTCATTCTTTTGTTCCTGACCATTACTTTCTCGATTCCTGAGTAGTTTGACAATAGAAATGAAAACTCCTTTCCATCATGGTATGGCCATACATTTCTCAGACACACTAATTGAGGGGCCCAATAATATCTCTCTACTAATGTGAGGGACAAATTCCATCTTGATCATTCATATTCCTCTACATGAAAAACCAACAAGCCTGATCGTAGCCTTTATCATCACCCAGTCAAAAGTGACTTTTGACTAGTTCAAAGCTTAGCAACTCTCAAGTAAGAATCCAGATGACCTCAGGTTAAAGGGCATTGTTACGTGGTTGTACATGAGAAAAGCTTATGACTTGATCCATGTAGCTTTCTCATAGTGGATCGGTCCAACACCTTGTACTCTTATAAGTGCCTACGACTTTAATTTGTATCTCCATATCTTATCAAAGTCATACTGGTCTTGTTTCATCTATGCGGGATCATAATGTTTAAAGTACAATGATTGGCCCTTAGGGGACAATTTCCAACATAAACTTCAAATACTTTTCTCTTTCCTACATGCCTTGCACTTCATTTTTCATTTAATGTTATTTAATAATAATTATCAGTTGGCAAGTTTTTAGGCCAATACAGTGACGCTCACTCTACTTTTACTAGTTGCTTTCTTGGATCACACTTCTTTTTTTATCAAATGATGGTCACTCACTTTTTACAAGGGGTATAGTTTTCATTTCTTTTGGTTTGTTCTATAGACTTATTGCTCTTTTAAAAGGCCATATTAATATAATGCTGAAAGTGATTTGGTTTTGGATTCAGTCATATGCTATATATGTAGGCCCATGTTACAGGCTGCTTGTTGCAACTGGAAGAAAATAAAAATTAGAAATTGTGCTACTGCTAAATTCATGCATTCACGCAATCACTTTGCTTTTAATGATGATGTATTTTAATGGTCACCTTTTGTCTTTAATAGCTATTATCCACAAGCTTATGACTGATTATTGAAATGTTAGAAATATGATTTTTGTTATCTTCAAATCACTTTTCACTTGACAATAGCTAATTTTATTTGTGCCGTAATCTGGTTATGGAATAAACAAACATTAGTATTGGTTTACATTTGTAACTGTTGCCAATGTCATGTCGAAAACTTTGTTTAAAAGAATTTGATTTGTGCAACACCCTACTTTTATTTCACCAATATTCCTTATAAACATTTGTGACATTCAATGGAATAAAATGGTGAATTTTAATGAAATTAAAATTACAAGAGTACCTTTAGTTGAGGTCACATGGAAATTGGGCTAAGACAACTCATGAAGCTAATTTTTGGGTTTTCCAAAAAGCCTATTATTTAAGTCCAAAATTGAGAGATAAAGAGCACAATCTTTGGCCCAATAATAAGGGTGAATTTCTATCAAGAAGAGTGAAAAAGGAAGAAGCCATAATTAAATGCAAAAATATAAGGGAAAAATGGTAATTTACTAATAAAACAAAGATAATTGTTTTCCTATTTTCTTGAGGCAATTTTCAGCCAAATAAAGAAAATAGGAGGGAAAATAATAATTTGGAGATAAATATCCAATTGGGAGCAATTGTGGCCAAATAAAATAAGTTTGAAAAGTGGAAAAGTAAATATGATGGATTATTTAATTAATTGAAGAAAGAGAATTAGGGAAATTAATGAAGTATTTTTTATTTCCCTTTTTCCTTGTGATTTTTGGCCAAAGAGGAAAATAGGAGGGAAAAATAAATACTTGGAGGATAATCATGCCACATGGAATTATCTTAGGCTAAGTAAAATGATGAAGCCCTAAAATCATAATTTACACGGTTAAATTACATTAAAATATATTAAATCCAAGGAGGTTGAGTGGAGATATTTTAAACCATTCTTATCTCATTCCTTGGGCCGTAATTTCGGCCAAGAAAAGAAAATAGAGAGAGAAGATGAGCTTGAAAAACATCAAGAGAAAGAGAGGTAAAGAGGTAAAGATCAAGGTAAGTAGTTTTGATTTCAAGTGTTTATGCCTCTAAAATCATGAAAAACCTCTTCTAATCGTTATGCCATCATGAATATCATGTGTAGCAAACAAAAATCCAAGGGAAGAGAGAGAGAGAGAGAGTGGTGATGCTTAGAGAAAGAAAGTGAAGAAATCAAGAGGTAATCTCAAGAACTTTGATCCTCTTAGTTAATATGTTGTTGTTATGGTGGTTGTTGTTGTTGGTTTGATTTGTGGTTGTTTTTGTTGACTTTGTAAATTTGGGATGAAGAAATCCTTAGGGTTATGTCATCTAAATTTTCACAAATCATGTCTAATAAGTGTTTAAGAAGCTAAATATATAATTAGGAATGAAAAAGAAGGAGTTTAAAGGGTTAAATCAAGAGAATCCAATTTTTCCCATTATTCTTATATGTTTTAGCAAGCTATAGAAATGAGGGAAGGAGCTAGAATTTCATCAATTTGATAGTTCTATTGAGTTTAAAAGGAAAAATTGAGTAGGGTATTGTTGGAAATTGTACCCTAAGGGCCAATCATTGTACTTTAAACATTATTATTTTAATGAAATTTCTCCATTCTATTATCATATTATTTGCATGTTAACTGTGATAATTGTATCCTTGGATAATTCAAAAAGATTGTCCTAAACTGTCCTTGGTCGGTCATCTATGCGGGAGCAGAGATGAAACAAGACTAGTATGACTTTGATAAGATATGGAGATACGAATCAAAGTCTTAGGCACTTGTAAGAGTACAAGGTACTGGACCGACCCACTATGAGAAAGCTACATGGATCAAGTCATAAGCTTTTTTCATGTATAACCACGTCACAATGCCCTTAGACCTGAGGTCATCATGGATTCCTACATGAGAGTTGCTAAGCTTTGAACTAGTCAAAAGTCACTTTTGACCGGGTGATGATAAAGGCTAAGATCGGGCTTGGTGGTTTTTCATGTAGAGGAATATGAATGATCAAGATGGAATTTGTCCCTCACATTAGTAGAGAGATATTACTGGGCCCCTCGATGAGTGAGTCTGAGAAAAGTATGGCCATACTATGATGAAAGGAGTTTCTGTCTCTGTTATCAGGCTACTCAGGAATCGAGAAAGTAATGGTCAGGAACAAGAGGATAACATTTTCCATGCCTTATCCTTGATTGATATATCGTGTGATAAAAGGGACGTGACATGGTTGTATGACAGGTTGCATCGTGATAACGATCCTCATATGAATTGGGTAGTCATAATGTCTTGCTAGAGGCTGCTTGCGACTTTTGGATTAGTGTAGTTATTGGCCTACTGCCAACTTCATATGGGCCTACAGGGTCGCACACAAGAATGGCCCAACACGAGATAATGTTTGATTTAGGGTGGATGAATTTTATATTTATATATATATATAATATAAAATTCATTAATAATATTATATAGATATATATATATTTTTTCGAAATATATATCTTATATATATATATATTATACTATATTATTATATTTAATAATATTATATAGATATATATATTTTTGAAATATATTATATATATATATGTATATATATATTATATGATATTATTATATTGTGTTGGTTTTAAATTTAATTTATTAAGATATATTAAATTTAATAACTAACATGATAGAGATATAGTATCTCAGATTTAATTTATGAAGATAAATTAAATCTAATGGCTCTTTATTTAGATTAAATAAATAGGTTAAATTAAAACTGTTGGACAGATTTAATTTAAACTGAATTTATTTAATTAGCTCATCAAGATAATTAATTTCGAAATTAATGATGATTAATTTTGAAATTTGAAAATAACCCTCATGGGTTATAAACTTGATAGAGCTGATAGACTCAGGGTACATCAGAATTGAGAGCCGCAAGTTAAACCCTTGGAGACATCAGAGGCGCTAGCACGCAGTCTCGGTTGGAGAGCATTCGTGTGGATACCGTTAGAGGGAGCGGACCTGACGTGTTGGCTCCTAGAGATCGTGAAAACTCTGAATCATCAAAAAGGTATGAATCCTTCCAACTAGCGGGACCGCCGTGACCACATCTGCGTAGCACAATATAATCTGATCATGACATTTATTGCTTTTCATATTGTATGAATTCTTGTTGTGTTTTATTATTTATCCTTGTTTGGGTATGGTGAACAACATGGCTTTAGAATTTTACAAAGGTTGTAATATTTAAATACGGCCTGCGTGCCGCGCCTTTCTCTAAATACTCTCGATGTACATTCTCTTCTCATCTCACTCCCCTCGAATGTTTAAACGAGGTTTCTCTCAATGTATTTCTTTTTTTTTAGAGAAGTCCTCTCATTGGCTTGGGAGGATTTTAGGTTAGGTAAGCCATGTTGTGTCACGTTTAAATTATGCTTTTGATAAGATCATTGCATGATTACTTTTACGTTTATATGTATTTATCTGTATGAGATACGACCACGATTGCATCCATATAAACAAAACTAATTAATTAAGCCCTTTAAATTAAATCTTAAGTCATAATGCCGTCAATTAATGAATACTTGTCAAAACCTAGATCGCTCAATTGTGGAAACCACCAAAGTGGATGAACTTGAGTTATCTTGATGAGACAAGCTTGAGTAATTGTGATGCTCATAATATTCATTATTGTTTTGACTTAATTGAGATTAACAAAACGGTTTTGAATCTCAAGGCATTAGATGGGGTTAAACATGCCAGATCATATGATGATTAAATCCCATAAAGATCTAAGAGTTACATCTGATGTAATTGGTAAATAGGTTACCTACCTAAATAACTTGAATTTAAGTGTCTTGCCAAAGCGGACTTAAGTTTAAGCCAAATATGGATCTTAGCCCACTAATTATTATATTGAGGGTTGTTAATTTAGTGGGAGATTACTAACTAACTTTGCATATTTTAATTGTAGAATCATGTCGACTAGTAATACTGCTACACTATCATTGCGATCGGTCCTTGAGAAGGACAAACTCAATGGGACAAACTTTCTTGACTGGTTCAGGAACTTGAGAATTGTTCTCAAGCAGGAAAGAAAGGCTTATGTCCTAGATCAACCCATTCCTGAGGAGCCTGCAGCTAATGCTCCAAGAGCTCAGAGAGATGCTTACACAAAGCATAAGGATGACTCTGTGGATGTAGGTTGCCTGATGCTTGTCACTAGGGTTCCAGAGCTCCAAAAAGATCTGGAACTCATGGAGGCTCATGAGATGATAGTACATCTCAAGGAAATGTTCCAGCAACAGGCAAGGCAAGAAAGGTATGAGACCACAAAGGCCTTACATTCCTGCAAAATGGCTAAAGGTGCATCAGTTAGTACTCATATGTTAAAGATGAAAGGCTATATTGATCACCTTGAGAGGCTTGGATTTCCCATGAGCCAGGAGTTAGCTACGGACTTGATCCTCAACTCACTCCCGGAGAGTTATGACCAGTTTGTTATGAACTACAACATGAACAACATGGAGAAATCAATTTCTGAGCTGCAAGGGATGCTCAACACTGCTGAGCAAAGCATTAAGAAAAAGCCTAGCACAGTTTTAATGGTTCAGAAAGGAAAGGGTATGAAAAAGAAAGGGAAGGGCAAATGGAAGGGTAATGGCTCAGGTGGTAAGACCAAAGAGTCAAACAAGCCCGAAACCAAGCCTGCACCCAGGAAGGCAAAGCCTCCAAAGGAAGGAGTCTGCTACTTCTGCAATGAACCCGGTTATTGGAAGAGGAATTGCAAACTCTACCTGGAAGATCTGAAAAAGGACAAGAAGGATAGCGGGGCTATTGCTTCAGGTATTTATGTTATAGACATTCATTTTTCTACTTCCTCTACATGGGTATTAGATACTGCATGTGGTTCTCACATTTGTACAAATGTGCAGGGTCTAAAGGACAGTAGAAAGCTGAAGAAGGGCGAGGTGGACCTACGAGTTGGAAACAGAGCAAGAGTTGCTGCTTTGGCTGTAGACACTTATGAATTAGTTCTGCCCAGTGAGCTTTTGTTAGTTTTGAACAATTGCTATTATGTTCCTGCTTTGAGTAGTAACATTGTTTCTCTTTCTTATTTGGATAAGGAAGGTTATACTTCCATTACTAGGAATGGTAAATGTTCTATTTATCGTAATGACATTTTCTATGCTGATGGTGATTTGCATGTTGGTCATTATATATTAAATTTGGAACATCCTAATAATGGGAATATCTATAATGTAACTACTAAGAGGATAAAATCAAATGATTTGAATCCGACCTACCTATGGCATTGTCGTTTAGGCCACATAAATGAGAAACGCATTTCTAAACTCCATCAAGATGGATTTCTAAACTCATTTGATTTTGAATCATATGATACATGCAAATCTTGCTTATTAGGAAAGATGACTAAGGCACCTTTCACTGGGCATAGTGAGAGGGCTACTGAATTATTGGGCCTCATACATACAGATGTATGTGGACCATTAAATATAGCTGCCAGAGGAGGTTATGTCTACTTCATTACATTTATAGATGACTTTAGTAGATATGGCTATATCTATCTAATGAAACATAAATCTAAATCTTTTGAAATGTTCAAAATATTCCAAAATAAAGTACAAAACCAACTTGGTAAAACAATTAAAGCACTTAGATCTGATCGAGGTGGTGAATATTTGAGCCAAGAATTCACTGACCATCTTAGGAGTTGTGGGATAATCTCACAATTGACTCCTCCAGGAACACCACAATGGAATGGCATTTCTGAACGGAGGAATCGAACACTATTAGATATGGTTCGATCTATGATGAGTCAAACAGATCTTCCACCGTCCTTTTGGGGACATGCCCTAGAGACAGCTGCGTTCACACTAAATTGTGTTCCATCTAAGGCAATTGAAAAGACACCATATGAGATATGGACTGGAAAGAAACCAAGTTTATCTTTTCTTAAGATCTGGGGATGTGAGGTATATGTTAAGCAACAAGCCTCTGATAAATTAGTGCCCAGATCCATAAAGTGCTTTTTCGTAGGGTATCCTAAAGAAACGAAAGGATACTATGTCTACAATCCCACCGATAACAAAGTGTTTGTTATTCGAAATGGCAAGTTACTAGAAAGAGAGTTTGTCTCTAAAACAACAAGTGGGAGCGACGTACATCTCGAAGAAATTCGAGATCCACAAGATGGTACAGAACCACATATGGAAATTAGAGAAGACTCACAACAAGTTGCTGAGTCTCCTCAAGTAACACAAGGTCCACGAAGATCTGATAGGACATGGCATCAGCCTCAGAGATATGGATTTCTGATTACTGAAGGCCGTGATGTGTTGCTCATTGAGCAAAATGAGCCCACCACCTATCGAGAAGCCACAGTGGGACCAAACTCTGAGAAATGGCTAAATGCCATGAAGTCTGAAATGCAATCCATGTACGACAATCAGGTATGGACCTTAGTCGATCCACCTGAAGGTGTAAAAACCATTGGGTGCAAATGGGTTTTCAAGGAGAAAACTGACATGGATGGCAATGTAAATGTCTTCAAGGCACGACTGGTTGCAAAAGGATTCACTCAAACTCATGGTGTAGACTATGATGAAACCTTTTCCCCAGTTGCAATGGCCAAATCAATCAGAATCCTTCTTGCCATTGCAGCATATTATGACTATGAAATATGGCAGATGGATGTCAAAACAGCCTTCCTTAATGGAAAGCTGCTTGAGGATGTGTACATGACACAACCTGAAGGTTTTGTACGTCCAGAGGACTCTGGTAAAATTTGCAAGCTTCAAAGATCCATTTATGGATTGAAGCAAGCATCTCGGAGCTGGAATCATCATTTTGATGAAGTAGTCAAAGAGTTTGGATTTATTCAAAACATCGATGAACCTTGTGTTTACAAGAAGGTTAGTAGGAGCATAGTTGTATTTCTAGTGCTTTATGTAGATGACATCCTACTCATTGGGAATGATATTCCTACCTTGCAGAGTGTCAAGTCTTGGTTAGGAAAGTCCTTTTCAATGAAAGACTTAGGTAAAGCCACCTATATCCTAGGGATTAGGATCTATAGGGATAGATCCAAAAGACTAATAGGCCTAAGTCAGAGCACATACATAGATAAGATACTGCATAGGTTCAATATGCATGATTCAAAAAGGGGTTACATGCCTATGTCTCATGGCATCCATCTTAGCAAGGATCTGTGTCCTAGTACACCTGATCAGCGAGATCACATGAGTAAGGTTCCATATGCCTCCGCCATTGGATCCATCATGTATGCCATGTTATGTACTCGACCGGATGTCTCGTTTGCCTTAAGTATGACCAGCAGATACCAACAAGATCCTGGTGAGGGTCATTGGACTGCCGTTAAGAATATCCTAAAGTACTTAAGAAGGACTAAGGACTTATTTTTGGTCTATAGTGGATTGGATGATGAGCTCTGTGTAACCGGTTACACAGATGCTATTAGATCCCAAGTTTTGATGATAACAAAAAGACAATTGTGTACAAAACATGGTTCTATAAGTTTAAGAAATGTTTATAAAGTTACCAAATGCATATAGTGTTGTTTTCTGGTATCTGCTGTCAAATTGAACTAGAGTGCTCGAGCATAAATTTTGCACTCGAGCATAGATCCCTTCTGTGCTTGAGCAGGTGCGAGTGAAAGCCAGAAAGTGTTCACCCGAGAGGCATGCCACTATTATACTCACTGATTCACTCGAGCACTGGAGTTTGCACTGAGCAGAGAAGCCATTCTCACTCGAGCACTTGCGAGTGAAGGTCTGCGAGTGCTTGGCCGAGAGCAAGTATTATCATTCTTCCTTGGTACACTCGAAGCAGAGACATCAATGCTCGAGCATGAGCATTCTGTACTCGAGCAAGGTACTGCGAGTGCTTGGCCGAGAGTCATGAAGTTCAGAGAAGCGCAAGTGTGCTCGAGCACAACCTCATATGCTCGAGTGACACATCAGCACTTGCGAGTGAAAAATCTATCCCTCTCCAAATCTGATGCGAGTGCTTGTATAAACGGTATATTCCTTGAGAATATTCTTCTCACTCGAGCAGGAGTCTGTGTGCTCGAGTGAGGGCCCACATCACCTGCGAGTGATAAATTTATCCCTCTGAAATTCTGATACGAGTGTTGGTATTGAGAGCATATTCCTTGAGAATATGCGTCCCAGTCGAGCAGGAGTATGTGTGCTCGAGTGAGGGACCACATCACCCGCGAGTACAAAATCTCACTCTTGCTAAAATGATATGCGAGTGACAACCCGAGAAGACACTCCCAGTGAAAAATACAAGATCACTCGAGCAGGAGGAGTTATGCTCGAGTGAGACCCCACATCACTCGCAAGTGAGAATTCTGTCTCTCTGAATTCTTATGCAAGCACAACCCGAAAACTGAAGCACAAAGAGAAAGTAAGGGAGATCACTCGAGTGAGCCATTCATGCTCGAGTGATGCTCTGCCAGATCACCAAAAAAAATACCAAGTCTCACAACGTTCAATCCGAATATGGTTTATTGTTATTTATTCATATCATCATTACTTATTATCATTGCTTAACATCATTTTGAATGTATTATAAGTGTGATACAGGAAGATGAACGTTTGAAATAAGCTAACACGAAGAAAGTCAAATAACGGCAGACAACATCATTACATGCACGCTCGTACCTACCGCATTCAGAATATTCAAACATGCGCATGTCATTCCACAGTTGCAGAAGCCCCGCTCCTTAAACTATGATTACTAAAACGGGCAAAATCTGAACATCTATATATACAGAGATTCAGAGATAGTCAACAGAAGAACGAAGCATAAGAATTCACAAGCTCATACACGAGTCTCTGCTATTCATCATTTTCTCTGTATACACATTGATCTTCAGTATTTATTTATTTGCTCTGTAAGAGAGTCATCATACAATTCAAATTCTATGTTTATTTGATCTCAAGGTATTGGGACCTTGAGAGGGTAGATTTCCTTACGAGAGAAGCAGTTGAGAGAATTCCTTGTTAAACCCCTCACTCATAAGTCTTATAAGATACAATCAGAAGAGAACGTTGCTGCTCGTAAGACTTACAGTGGTGTAAGCAGGAGAGAACGTTGCTGCTCATAAGTCTTGTATACATAAGCAAGTGAGAAGGGTCATAGGTTGTTTTTCTGCACGTAAGACTTGTCGTAAGGGGGAGAGAAACTTCCTAGTAAGAGAATATTTCTGCTCGTAGTCCTTTCAAGGACAATTGTTGTTGTATGGCATTCTGAGAGCCTATTGAATCTTGGAGGTATAGTGAAAATCCCAGTAGGTCTTGATCTCTGAGGACTGGACGTAGGCCTGGTTGTTAGGCCGAACCAGTATAACTCTCTGTGTTCAAATCTTCTCAACTCTACTCTATCTACTGTATTTTTCATATCTCCACATCAAGCGAAAAATTTATAACATCACCCAATTCACCCCCCTCTTGGGTGAAGCTTGCCTCTTTCAGATGCAAGTTTCCAAACTGACCAAGATGACCTTAAATCGCAATCTGGATATGTATTCCTCCTGAATAGTGGAGCAGTAAGCTGGAAGAGCTCCAAGCAAAGCACTATAGCAGATTCTGCAACAGAAGCTGAGTATATAGCAGCATCAGATGCAGCTAAAGAAGCCGTTTGGATCAGAAAGTTCATTACTGAACTAGGGGTGGTACCTACCATCTCAAATCCAATAGATTTGTTCTGTGACAATAGCGGTGCTATTGCACAGGCCAAGGAGCCTAGGTCACATCAAAGGACCAAACACATACTCAGGCGATTTCATCTTATTAGAGAAATCAATGATAGAGGTGATATAAAGATATGCAAAGTAGCAGGAGAAGATAATGTTGCTGATCCTCTTACTAAGCCACTTGCACAGGCAAAGCATGAGCGTCATGTTAGGGCAATGGGAATTAGGCAAATTAATGATTGTGTAATACCCCGAATTTTGAGACTTGAGGCTAGGGAATAAGCCTGGGATTAGTGGATTGCTAAGCCCCGGTTTAGCAAGATCCCAAATTGAGATTAAGAGATAATGACTCCAAAAGTTGATGTCATTAGTGATGAATAAACCCTTTTGGAGATTATGGTGTGATTTGGCACCCGATGTGATTCGTATGTGTTGTGAGCAGCGCCAAAACCCTGTATTTAAGCTCAATTATGGATTAACATCTAAATTGACTTAAAATAGAGGGGAGGGCGCATTGTGAAAGAAAATGAATGAGAAAATGTATTTGATGGTGATTCAAGAGAGATTACCATAATCAGGGGCAAAACGGTAAAGTTACCGACCAATTGATCGGTTACCGAAGAGGAAACTCATTGGTAACTTCAAGATCAATGGTTAGGATTGATTTGTGTAATAGATCAAAGGGTGAAATCCTATGTGGTGTGCTCATGTGAACTCATGGTTGATGGAACAAGGTCTTGACAAGTGGCACAATGTGAGCCCTTGGATTGGTCAAAGTGTCAAACCTCCATTCCTCTCTCTTCTCCTTCTTTTTGGTCGGTTTTAGTGGCCAAAACTGATCCTCTCTTCATTCATTTCATCATCTCATCTCTCTCTCTTGTTCTCCATGGCGCCATGCTTCAAGGTGGAAAGAGAAAAGAAAAAGGTAAGATTTGCCTTGTTTCTTGTCCTCTATTGCTAAAACACCCTTCTATAATGTTGTTCATAGTGATGAGAGCTTCATCTCTATGGTTTTAGATTCTTGATTGGTGGTGTTTGATGGCTTGAGGAAATTTGGAAAGATGAAGAATCAAGGAATTGGTTTGGGAAAGAGGAAGAGGTGAGTATTTGAAGCCTTTTGATCTAAGTTTTGTGATTTGTGGTTGAGTATTGTGAATTTTGGTTTTTGCCCTGATTTTGGTGGAATTGTGAAATGCATGAATTGTCATGTGTTTTATGTTGAAAATGGTGCCATGTTGTGGTATTTGGTCATAGGAATTGATTTGGGAACTTGAGATGGAAAGTTGTGCAATGTTGAGTTGAAATGTGGTTTTGTGATGACATGTTGTGATTATTGGTAAAACATGTCAATGTGATATGAATTTGGTTGATTTGGTATTTCCAATGGATTCCTTGTGAATTTTGTGTGAGAATGATATTTGATATGAAAATTGGACCATTGGAAGCCAATTGTGCAAATTTGGGAATTCTGTCTTTTGGAAGTTCTGTCTGGGCAGTCTTGTTGTGTGGACCTTTTGACTGGGCAAATGATGTCAGAAAATTATGAAACTTTCCAGTCTTGAAGTTCACATCTTAAACTTCAAAATGGACATATAATATGTGCCATTTCATTTTGGGAACTGGGAGTTATAGCTGTCCAAACTTTGAGGTCGAAAATGGAACCTGTTTTGGGACAGTCTTGAGTTTTGGGGAATTCTGTATTTGTGTGGTAATTTCTAGTAAAGGCCAATATTTTTCCTGTGTAGAGGACTTGAATAGCTTTCATTTGGCTTTAGGATCACCTCATTTCGATTTTTGTGGAATTAGTTATGATTTTTGGAAGTTCAGCCAAACTGGATTTCTTGGGCCGCGGCCCGTGGATTCTGGGCCGCAGCCCAAATGTTTCTGGGCAGTTTTGGGCCGCAGCCCATGGATTTTGGGCCGCGGCCCACCCCTAAAAATCAGTATTTTACACTTTTAAAGGTGATCTTTGGTCAAGTGTTTCCCAAGCCTTTAGGCATATGTTTAGGCTTTGATTAGCCACCTAAAGGTCATGAATGGTAACCAACTTTAAGTGATATGAAAGTAAGAGTTTGGAATAGAGAATAACCCTATGTCCTTGCTTTGATTATAGGGTTGATGTTCGCCCTGAACGTGGTTCGATATTCGCCTGGTCGTGAGTAAGCGGTGCTGGAGCTTACGTGGAAAGAGTGTAGGGAACATATCTCTTCTGCTTGTATTTGATATATGTGTTAGTGTGTTGGTGCATGCCTTAGCTTTGCATAATTGTGTGTAATTTGAAGCTATGTTTCAATTTATGATATGGCCATAGGTATATCGTTCGAAGCATTGAGCTTGCAAATTGTCATTGTGTTATCATGAGTTGTGTGATGCAAGCATGTCATGCATTAAACATCTATCGTACATGCATATTGATATTGTTTACCTACTGAGATTCTCTAGAATCTCACCCTCCCCTACTAACCTTTCAGACAGAGTAGTAGATCGATGATGGAGTAAGCAGTCAAGGGCGATGAAGACTCCTTCGGGATTGAAGTTGGTAGTTGGTTATCATAGTTGGGAGCATATAGATTTGGATGTGTATATAAGTATGTGGATGAGGATTTGCTATGTATTTGAGAAGACTTTGTGTAATCCCCATATGAGGGCTTGTAGGGGCGAATATGCCCTATAAGGCTTTGAGTTAATATATGGAAACCGTGATTGTGAATCTGTGACAGTTGTGAATAAGCTGGGACTGAGGTATAATTGTGTAGTAGAGCAGAACTAATTCAGCTGATGGCTAATTCGACTACATGATCGGGGATTCTTGTTTATGAGGGCAATTCCCCCGGCATGGCCAACCTGGCTAGCCACCATGTTGGTTGCACCGGTGTTAACCCCAGGCCGAAAGGCGGTGCGTAAAATTAGAATCTGCGATGTGTGTTGTTGTGAATGTGAGACCAGGTTATGAATGATTTCGAAAGGTATTTGTGAAAACTCCGTCTGGTAGATGGGTTTATAAATGTTATTTGATTGTTATTGGTCTCTATTTCATCTTAATTGCGTAATTTCGGATATAATTACGGCAGGGGGTTACAGATTGCACCTAGGGCAACTGGGAGGATGTTGGAAATTGTTCCCTAAGGGCCAATCATTGTACTTTAAACATTATTATTTTAATGAAATTTCTCCATTCTGTTATCATATTATTTGCATGTTAACTGTGATAATTGTATCCTTGGATAATTCATAAAGATTGTCCTAAAATGTCCTTGGTCGATCATCTATGCTAGAGCAGAGATGAAACAAGACCAATATGACTTTGATAAGATATGGAGATACGAATCAAAGTCTTAGGCACTTGTAAGAGTACAAGGTGCTGGACCGATCCACTATGAGAAAGCTACATGGATCAAGTCATAAGCTTTTCTCATGTATAACCACGTCACAATGCCCTTAGACCTGAGGTCATCATGGATTCCTACATGAGAGTTGCTAAGCTTTGAACTAGTCAAAAGTCACTTTTCACCGGGTGATAATAAAGGCTACGATCGGGCTAGGTGGTTTTTCATGTAGAGGAATATGAATGATCAAGATGGAATTTGTCCCTCACATTAGTAGAGAGATATTACTGGGCCCCTCGATGAGTGAGTCTGAGAAATGTATGGCCATACTATGATGAAAGGAGTTTCTGTCTCTGTTATCAGGCTACTGAGGAATCGAGAAAGTAATGGTCAGGAACAAGAGGATGACATTTTCCATGCCTTATCCTTAATCGATATATCGTGTGACAAAAGGGACGTGACATGGTTGTATGACAGGTTGCATCGTGATAACGATCCTCATATGAATTGGGTAGTCGTAATGTCTTGCTAGAGGCCGCTTGCGACTTTTGGGTTAGTGTAGTTATTGGCCCACTGCCAACTTCATATGGGCCTACAGGGTCGCACACAAGAATGGCCCAACACGAGATAATGTTAGATTTAGGGTGGATGAATTTTATATTTATATATATATATATAATATAAAATTCATTAATAATATTATATAGATATATATATATATTTTTTTTTGAAATATATATCTTATATATATATATATATATATTATATTATATTATATTATTATATTTAATAATATTATATAGATATATATATTTTCGAAATATATTATATATATATATATATGTATATATATATTATATGATATTATTATATTGTGTTGGTTTTAAATTTAATTTATTAAGATATATTAAATTTAATAACTAACATGATAGAGATATAGTATCTTAGATTTAATTTATGAAGATAAATTAAATCTAATGGCTCTTTATTTAGATTAAATAAATAGGTTAAATTAAAACTGTTGGACAGATTTAATTTAAACTAAATTTATTTAATTAGCTCATCAAGATAATTAATTGTTAATTAATTTCGAAATTAATGATGATTAATTTTGAAATTTGAAAATAACCCTCATGGGTTATAAACTTGATAAATCTGATAGACTCAGTGTACATCAGAATTGAGAGCCGCAAGTTAAACCCTTGGAGACATTAGAGGCGCTAGCACGCAGTCTCAGTTGGAGAGCATTCGTGTGGATACCGGTAGAGGGAGCAGACCTGACGTGTTGGCTCCTAGAGATCGTGAAAACTCTGAATCAACAAAAAGGTATGAATCCTTCCAACTTGGTTTAAACGCCGTTGATAGATCCTCGATTAGGATCGTTAAAAAAATTTTTAAATTCTTCCGCTGTGCTTACCGATCCTACAATTCAAACTCTATCAAATGGATGTAAAAAGTGCATTTTGAAATGGTTACATCATGAAAGAAGTATATGTAGATCAACCTCCAGGTTTTGAAGATGTAACCAAACCTGACCATGTATTCAAACTAAGAAAAGCTTTATACAATTTAAAACAAGATCCAAGAACATGGTACGAAAGGCTCAGTAAATTTCTTATTGATCAAGATTTTGTATGAGGAAAAGTTGATACAACACTTTTTACAAAACGAAAATGAGATGATATTTTAATTGTATAAATATATATTGATGATATAGTTTTCGGTGCTTCTAATGAAATCTTGTGTCAGGAATTTTCTGAGATAATGCAGGGGGAGTTTGAGATATCAATTATGGGAGAATTGAATTTCTTTCTTGGTTTGCAAATCAAACAAAGATAGAATGGAATTTTCATATCTCAAACAAAGTATTTGAAAGAGCTATTGAAGAAATATGGAATGGATGAAGCAAATGGAATGGACATGCGTATGAGCTCAACTACGTTGCTTGATACTGATGTCAAGGGAAAAGATTATAACATCATAAGATATAGAGGAATGATTGGATCATTACTCTATCTCACTACAAGCAGACCTGACATTCAATTCACTGTTGGTATGTGTGCAAGATATCAATCAGAACCAAAGGAGTCACATGCTAAAACTGTCAAATATATCTTCTGATATCTTGCTGACATGGCAGAATTAGGTCTCTAGTATCCTAAAGGAAGAAGTGAATATCTAGTTGCATACTCAAATTCAGATCATGGAGGTTACAAGACAGACAGAAAGAGTACTAGTGGATAAAGTCAGTTTCTTGGTGGTTCACTCTTATCATGGTTTAGCAAGAAACAAAATACAGTGTCTCGTTCATCAACGGAAGTTGAGTATGTTGCAACATCAAGTTGTTATGCACAAGTGTTATGGCTGAAGCAACAATTACAAGATCTTGGTATTTATCTAAAAGAAATACCAATATAATGTGACAACACTAGCACAATAAGCTTAGCAAAGAATCCAGTTCAACACTCTAGAACCAAGCATATTGATGTTAGACATCATTTCATCAGAGATCATGTGCAAAAGAAAGATGTCAAAGTGATATTCATTCCAACTCATCTTCAACTAGCTGATATCTTTACAAAACCTCTTGCAAAAGATCATTTCTTATATATTAAAAGAGAATTGGGAATAGTAAATCCCAATGAATTGTAAGTTATTTAGTGTTTATTAAATGTTAGATGATGTTATTTATTGATATTTTGATGATTACTAAATTAAGCATTAGAGTTTCTAACAATATGTTTTGTAGGCTCTTGATATTCTGTTTTGGGGTAAGGAAAGCAAAGGTTAATAAAGTATTATATCACTCAAGAGACAACTTCAAGTAATATATATTACCCGAGTGATAACTAGAAGTGATGATAAACATCACTCGAGTAACCACTCAAGTGATGACCTTGAAAATAAGGTAGAGAAGCATTAATTTAAAGGGAAACACATAATGGTTGAAAGTGAATAGTCAGGAGCTGAAAAGACTGATCACTCGAGTAACTACTTGAGTGATGCCACAGAGTCACTCGAGTAAGCCCTTGAGTGATCATGACAGCAAATTACAAATCAACCTTGTTTTCAACTTAATTCTGCCTTAAAGTATCATCAAATTGTCAAGGGAATATACATGAATAATTACAAATATTATTCATGCCAGGTATGCATTTAAATTCACTTCATTTTTAAATTTTTGGTATGATCACTCGAGTAGATACTTGAGTGATACCTCAATATCACTCGAGTAGGCCCTCGAGTAATGTCCTACACTAGGGCTTTATCTATTACAACTCGGTCATTTTTCACAAAATCTCCTATAGTGATTCTCCTAATGCTCTCCTAATAACTTTTCACAAATACTCTTTCATCTTATTTCTGTCAAAACCTAGTGATTTTTACTTCCAAAAACCTCTCAAATCTCTTAAAATCCTCTGCCTTAAACCTCTAACTTTCGAGAGAATTTCCAAAAAATCTTGATTCTCTCAATCAAAATGGTTAGAACCAAAATTACCACTCCCGATACTCCTTCTGAATCTTCTATTCCTCAGAAAACACTTGAATCTACTTCATCTTCTCTAACCAAAAGACAAAAGTTCACTCCCAGATCAAAAGCTAAAGCAATGCCGCAAGCCAACCCCAAAGTCAAGAGAGTTGTGATCAAGGAACCCACTATCACAAGAGCTCAATCTAAGAAGGATATTCCTCCTAGTAGAGGCAAAGAGACTAAGGCACTATCTCCGCCTTCTTCTGATTCCTCTGACACTCCATCTTTCTTTGAAAAGCCATCGAAAAAGGCCAAGTTTGACAGAAAACATGCTTAAGCCATGGCAAGTATACTAGATGAGGCTCACAAATTCAAAGGAGGAAAGCAAGGCCAATCTTCAAAGGAACTAGAAGACAGGGAAGAAGAAATTACATTTCCTCCAAAGGGATTCAATGTGAAGAAAATTGAGGAGTCTCAAAAATTCAGAGATCACTTTTCAAGAAGAAAAGTGTGCAAGATGCACTTTATTGACTCCAAGCTTCTTCAAGAGGTATTGAAATTCAACCTCAATCCTTATCTTGAATCCTATATGCCTTGGCTTTCAATTAAACTTCCATTTTGCATCAAGATAGTGAGGCATTTTTATTGCAATTTAGAGCATGTGAATGATCTTTTTCAAGATTCTTTGGAAGAAGAAATGGTTTATAAGATTAAAGGTCAAGAAATCCTCATCTCACCTTCCAAAATAAACACCTAGCTAGGAATAGAGGATCCCCCTGAAGATATTTATCCTACCCTAGAACCGAGCCAGTTGTTTTCAGTTCTAAGGCCTGGAGAGATTGTGGGACCTCTAAGTTTTAACCTGAGTGATATGTGTTATTTTCATCAAGTTCTGTGGTATATCTATTTGAGAGCCATAGTCAATAAATCCAACAAATTCACTCATTTCATAGAGAGGGACTTCAAAAAATTTTCCTCAATTCTTCTCAAAGAGAAAAAGGACTTGGGAGAATATATCTTTATTGAAATCAAAAGATACAGATTTGAAGGAAAATCCACTACTCCAATGCCTTATCCTCAGCTTATATCTTTATTCTTGAAAAAGAATAATATTTGGTACTTAGAGAAGAATGAACCAATTGAGAGGCTAACTCCAGTGGGACGAAACCAGATTGGGAAATTGAATATTAATATACCCCTGAAGACTCCTCTTGAACATGGTCCCAAGAAGAAAAAGATTAAGGCTGAATCTAGTAGGTTAGATGATATTCAGTCGTCTGCTCCTACTTCTACTTCTGCTCCATCATTCATTAGTTCAGCATTACAGATATTTATGGAGAATAGTCTTAAGGGTTTTCATATTAACATTGCAAATACAAATGTTGAATTGATAACCTACATGAATTTCAACATGGGAGAGGTTGTAGAGCGTATGGATAAGAGGCATGAGGATATGTTGGCAGAACAACAGGTACAGGGTGAACTTCTGAGATCACTTCATGCCAAACTTGATGCTATGGCACCTGGTTTATCCACTCCTGGTCCATTTACGCCTGCATCATTTTTTGAGCCTGTACCATCTGAGCCCGTATCATCTTATGAGCCTAGACCTTCTGAGCCTAGACTTTCTTTTATTCTTCTTCCTCCTTACCTATCACCGTCTCCAGAAACCTCCTATTCTCTATGCCTGACCTAGAAACATTCGAGACCATTCACATCACCATTGATGACTCAATCCCGCTAGTCCAGCCAGTTCAGCTTGAGCCAATGCCAACACCCATTGCATCCCCAACAGGCACTGAGGAAGTGATTGTCTCCTCTAGTGATCATCAATCACCTGAAAGAACAATGGAAGTGGAGATTTCTTCTAGGTACTAGGCCTACAAAGTCCTCCAAAGGATCTTAGTGTGGTTCCGTCTCTAATACTTCCTAACCTTAAACCTTCTAGCTCCTCTTTAGATTGTTCAAGTTCAGATGACTCACATGGCTCTGGCTTCACACCTCTTCCTGTTAATCCCATCTCTGCAATCAAGCCATCTAGTCCTACTCCTTCTCTTGATTGATCCTACCCTAGTGATAAAGACAAAAAAGGTGAGAAGAACTTTGGTATGACATTGTGTGAAAAATGATGCGATGATATGATTTTGTAAAAATGCCAATGGTTATAGGTGTATAGGATTTAAGGAAGCTTTATTAGTTTCTATTTTGGTATCATGAACCAATTATGTTAATATCATGAACTCATTCTGCAGTTTAAATTTGAAGTTATTTATCAATTATGGATTAATGAGTTTTTGATTATATGCAAGGTAAACTCTTACAAAATTATAGGCTTTTGACTTTAACATCATTAAATTTGGATTAAAAAAGGTTTCACAAAACTAAATTCTCAAGATCATTAGATTTGAATTCAAAACTTTCTTCACCAAGTTATTTCAAGAGTTTTCAAGTTTAAATTGAACAAATGATTGCAAATGAAAAGTTTTCATAAACTTTATTCAAAATCACCAAGTTTTGTCATCATCAAAAAGGGGGAGAATGTTAGATCCCATATGTTTTGATGATAACAAAGATTGGATTAATGATACAAAAGGTTTTGATAATAAACAAACGGTTTGAACAAAGTAACTAAGCTTTCCATTGCAGGTAAAAGCATTACTCGAGTAAGCACTCAAGTAATGAAGATAAAGTAAAAGATTGAGTACAGGAGAGAGGAACACTATGAGATTTTTGAAGACATTACTCTAGTAAGTCCTCGGGTAATGAATTCATTACTCGAGGGACTACTCGAGTAATGTGTGAGAAATTGTTCCAAAAAGCTATCTGTCAAAAATTGTATAGGATTACTTGAAGGGATCACTCGAGTAATTTGTAGAGTTATTTGAGACATTACTCAAGGGATCTCTCGAGTAATCAGAGCAGAAATCATCCAATAGCTCTCAGCCAAGAAATGAGTGACATTACTCGAAGGGATCACTCGAGTAATCTGCAAAGTTATTTGAAGCATTACTCGAGGGATCACTCGAGTAATCAGGTAAACAAAGAAGAAGTTACTCTCGGCCAAGAATTTGATGCCTTTGCTTGTGGGAGTACTCGAGTAATGAGAAAAGAATTGCAAGCATTACTCGAGGGATCACTCGAGTAATCAAAGAAGAAAAGAAAGAATTACTTAAGAGATCACTTGAGTAATCAAGTCTACCAAGTTTTAAAAAATGAATTACTCATTGGTTTAACTGAGTAATCTGATTAGACAACATTGACTTACTCTCTAGCTTAGTTTTAGTAAGGTTACTCGAGTAGCCATTTGAGTAATGAAGCATGATCACTCAAGTAGCCACTTGAGTAATGAAGTACATAAAGCATGATTTTAATCCAACGTTCATTGATTTGTTATCTATATGATTAACCTTTTATTGTATTAGTTTCCTAAGTATACTTGTAAAGAAACAATAAAGAGATCATGCATTGAGAGAGAAGTCAAACATATTATCTGCAACGTCCGAAACACTTACCTATCGCAAACGGCTAGTTTTCAAATTTGAGGAATGGTCAAACAAAGCTGCGCGATTCTAACGGACATGTTTGAAATACTTTCAATGGACATCACAAGTCATCTATATATATGGAGTATTCAACAAAGAACAAAACACAACAACTGAAAACACACACTCATATCGATCAAAATATTCTTAGAGATCTATTTTCTTATATTCACTCTTTATACTTCAGTGATTATATATTTGCTCTGTGAGAGAGTTTTTCATTGAAAACTCAATATTTCTTATTGATACAACTTAAGGTTGTGGAACCTTGAGTTAGGGATTTGTTTACAACGTGTAAGGGGGAGCGAGTATCCAGTAAAGGAACTTACTATGTACTGAGGTGCCAAGAACCCACTGAATCTTGGAAGATATACTGAAACTCTCATAGAAGCTCTGATGACTGGATGTAGATCAAAGTGGTTGTGGCTAAACTAGTAGAACTCCCGGTATACACTTTGGTGATATTTCTCTTAGCTCTTAACTACTTTAAATTTCCAGTCAATTCTTGTATACACAATGAAATTTCTGGTATCATCCAATTCACCCCCGCTCTTGGGTCAAACACTTGCAATAACAAATCGCCCTTCCCTTGCCTGTCTATCGGTCTAATACTTTGTGTCTGGCTTAGGCTATTGTCCGATCCTAAAATCCCAAATTTACAATTAATGAGTTACTACTCATTCATGTATTATTCTAAACTCATTGTGTTAGTTATATTTGCTTAAAATTGTAAGATTGCCAAAATACCCTTGATGCCCGGTTTAAGCGTTTCTGTACCCGATCTAACCATACTTTTTTCAGAAATTTTGACTCAGACTTATCCTACATATTTTCACCCAATGAATCCATGTTTGTCCTTGGTTTTGTCAAATTCATGCCCAAATTACCGTCATACCCTTGCAGCCCCAAATATAGGGTTCAAGGGTATTTTTGACGTTTCACTTCTAGGGCTTTTCTCACAACATGATCAACATCAACCCTACACAATTTTCCTTCCTAAACATAATGAATCCATCATATTAGTAAGATTCTAGCTCCTTCCCTTTGTTTTAGGTCTGGCCGAAATGTTCAAGGAAAAAGGGAAATTATGGTTTTCTTGATTCAACCCTTAAAGTTTCCTCCTTTTCACTCTTATTCACTTATTAAACCTCTTAAACACTGATTAGACATGATTTGAGGAAATTTAGGCAGCATAACCCTTTAGGGTTTCAACATCCAAAATTTACAAAACAACCAAACCAAGCCAGCAACCAACCAAAACCAACAACAACAATTGTGAAATAGCAAGATGTATCAAGTTTTCAAACTCACCTTGTTTCTCTTGATTTCTCCTTCTTGGCCGTGAGTTTCCTCTCCTTTTTTCCCTTTGATTCTATTCTTGATTTACATGATTTGAAGGAAAAAATGAAGGTTCAAGAGAGTTTCCAAGCACTTAAGGGCAAAAACATGACAATATCATTACTAACTTACCTTACTTTGCTTCTTGATCTTTTGTTCTCTCTCTTTGTGCTTGAGCACTTCAAACTTGTGTTCTTCATCTTTTCTCTCTATTTGGACGAAAATATAGTCCTTTAGAGGTGTCAAATAGCTTATTCAAGAAGCTCCCTCCACCTCCTTAAAATAATATCTATTTATTCCAATTTTGTCACATGCCTTGATATATTTTATTTCTCCTTTTCTACTTGGCTCATATTGCTTCCATGTGCCATCATTCTCTTCCAAGTATTTATTTTTCCTTCCTTTTACTCATTTTGACTGAATTTCTCAAAGAGAAAAGGAAAAATGATGGTTGTTCTTTTATTGGTCAAATGACCATTTTGCCCTTACTTTTTTTGCCATTTTCACACTTGTTGGAAAACTGGGTAAAATTTTCATCAAAATTTGAAAATTCATATCTTTATTTATAGAGATCCATTTAGTGTGATTCTAAAGGCTATGTGACCCTTATTAAGTTTATTTTCAAGGGAAAATATAGCCTTTGACCAACAGAAAGCTCAAAATTCCCAGAAATTCGTTAAACCTTACCTTTTCCAAAATCAGTTCAAGAAACAGGGTCTAATTTCGAAAAATCATATCTCACAATCCTCAAGTCCAAAAATCACATATTAGCTATCAAATTAATGCTTAGGATGTCTACTTTTATCCTATAAAATTTCACAATTTGTGGACATCATTTTCCTATTTCAAAATATGCTACAAGAAGACTGCTACACTGGAAAAATACATTGGCAGCAAATCCTTATTCCTGGGACTCTTGCTAAACTAGGGCTTAGCAGTCCACTTGATTCAGGCTTATTCTCAAGCCTCTAATCCAAAAATTCAGGGTATTACATTTCTCCCCCCATTCAATAAATTTCATCCTCTAATTTTGAACATCGTATCAAATCACCTATACCTTAGGGAATCCTTTTTTATCACTTAATCTATCTTTCCATGTGCAGGGTCACAAACCATGCAACACAACCATCATTATAAACCACACAGCCTCACAGATTTCTCCAATACAGACTACCTAGTTCTCCTCATTGCAAATCACATAACAAACCACACAGTTTGCCACACAGCTCACTACTACAGACCACACAGATTACTTCATTATAAACCACACAGGGGCACCATTACAAACCATACAGACTCACAATCCTCCTTATCTAGATTCCATTTTGGGAAAAGTCACCACTTGGTAAGTCACTCTCTTAGAGCCAAAGCTTATCCTTGACTCCTAGCACTACACATCAGGGTGTCTCACATTCTTCTTTACTCCTCAAGTAAAATAGTTTATTGCCATTAAGTCTATCACAGTTGATCTAAATACTATCACTAATTCTATTTAAGAAATCCACTTGTGTCTTCAAACAAGACAATAAAAAATCTACTAGCCCTGGGCATACGATCAATTACCAATTTGGCTTATGCCGATACTGAAAAATAAAATATCCTTATGTAACACTTCTTAGCTTAAGCCACTAAGAGAAGATTCAAATCACCTTGCGAGGTAGATTATACAAGTCTTTTATTTCTGCAGTGTTGCACCACATGCTTTACCATTAACCAAACACCCCTAATACAACCTTAAGTTGAGGGAATAGCTCACAAAGGAAATCTATCACAGGGTTTTATCCCATACACATACCATACTATTCAGTAAATATACTCAATGCGGTTTTCATGCCCATAGGTGTGATTACCCTCAAATTATAAAAAATCTCATCAAAAGTCCAAACCGTTAATCAAAAGGTTCTAAGTTTCAAAGGTACTTCCCAGGGGTCACCCATCTGAAGATTTCCCTAGGTTGAGTATGCTTAAATTTTATGTACCCGTATGAAAACATAGATACCAGCTTCAACTACTTCCAGCTACTGGTACTCGTGACTGTCCTTGTCTCAAGAGTCATGCCAACTATTCCCGACCAACTAAATACTACGAATGGAAGGTATATCAGAGCTGATACATGTACTTGAACACATACCAGATGATATGCTTCCTTAAGTCCACCAAGTTTTCATTCAGACCTGCTCTCACAGGGTCCATGACATCCTTATACCGCCCTCAAACCAGTATTATAATACCAGCAGCCCTCTAGGTATTCACTAATCCTTCGGGGGCTAATTCACAGAAGAGGGGTGATTCACCTCTCTGGTGCCCCTTTCTATGCATATTTCCTTTTACCATATACTCAAGACATTCCCAGTATACTATCCTGTTACTAGAATCGCTTGCTATGATACCAAACTGTAACGTCCTTAATCTTATTTCCAAATTTTTCATAGTTTTTGCGTGCAGTTCAGTGGGCATACAGGAATAGCATAAATATACTGATAAAAGTGCTCGATAAAAGAAATTCCCCAAAGGGATTGTATAAAAATTATAAATAATGTAACCATACAGAGTTGCTATGGTGTCCAAACCCGTTTAAAGAAACTTAGACATCATTCCATCTTCATTCGACTATAGCATCTCTCTGCGTGCCATCCTTTTTTCTGTTCTCAGTATGCCCCCTGTGATCACCTGTCTAAATGGTTGGTTGGGGAAGGGTGAGATTTGAGAGAATTTTAGTAGCAAACAGTACCAATATGCATGCAAGATAAATGTTTAGTGCATGACATGCTTGCATTACCTAAACTCACACTAACACAATGACATATCTACGTGCCTAATGTTTCAGACAACATACTAATATGGCCATAGCATAAATAGAAATAGAGCTTCAAACATTCATTTTATGTTTCACATAATCAAGCAAAGCAATCACATGCATCAATACACAAGCACAAATATCAAATACATGCAGGAGAGGTAAGTTCACTACCTGGATCTCCCTTCCCTTGCCTGTCTATCGATCTAATACTCTATGTCCGGCTCAGGCTACTGTTCGATTGTAAAATCCTAAATTTACAATTAATGAGTAACTACTCATTCATGTATTATTCTAAACTCATTGTATTAGTTATCTTTGCTTTAAACTATAAGATTACCAAAATACCCCAGGACCCCGGTCTAAGCCCTTTTGTACCCTGTCTAACTATACTTTTCCTAAAATTTTGACTTTGGCTTATCCTATATATTTTCACCCAAGGAATCCATTGTTTACCTTGGTTTTGTCAAATTCATGCCCAAATTACAATTATACCCTTACAGCCCCAAATTTAGGGTTTTAAGAGTATTTTTGTCATTTTACTTTCTAGGGCTTTTCTCACAGCATGATCAACATCAACACTACACAATTTTCTCACCTAAACACAAAGGATCCATCATATTAGTCAGATTCTAGCTCCTTCCCTTGATTTTAGGTATGGCCAAAACTTTAAAGGAAACAGGGAAATTATGGTTTTCTTAATTCTACCCTTAAAGCTTCCTCCTTTTCACTCCTAATCACTTATTAAACCTCTTAAACACTAATTAGACATGATTTGAGGAAATTTGGGGAGCATAACCCCTTAGGGTTTCAACATCCCAAATTTACAAAACAACCAAACGAAGCCAACAACCAACCAAAACCAACAACAATTGTGAAACAACAAGATGTATCAAGTTTTCAAACTCACCTTGGTTCTCTTGATTTATCCTTCTTGACCGTGACTTTCCTCTCCTTTTTCCCTTTGATTCTATTTTTGATTTACATGATTTCAAGGAGAATATGAAGGTTAGAGAGAGTTTCCAAGCATTTAGGGGCAACAACATGCCAATTTCATTACTAACTTCCTTACTTCGCTTCTTGATCTTTTGTTCTTTCTCTTTGTGCTTGAGCTCTTCAAAATTATGTTCTTCCTCTTTTCACTCTATTTGGATGAAAATATAGTCCTTTAGACGTGTCAAATGGCTTCTTCAAGAAGCTCCCTCCACCTCCTTCAAATAATAATTATTTATTCCAATTTTGTTACATGCCTTGATATATTTTATTGATCCTTTTCTACTTGGCTTATATTGCTTCCATACGGCATCATTCTCTTCCAAGTATTTATTTTTCCTTCCTTTCACTTATTTTGACTGAATTGCTCCCCAAGAAAAGGAAAAATGATGGTTTCTTGCTTATATTGGTTAAATGACTATTTTTCCCTTATATTTTTGCCATTTTCGCACTTGCTTGAAAACTAGGCAGAATTTTTATCAAACTTTGAAAATTCATATCTTTATTTATAGAGATCCATTTGGTGTGATTCTAAAGGCTGTATGACCCATATTAAGTTTATTTTCAAGAAAAAATATAGCCTTTATTTAGCCAACTGAAAGCTCAAAATTTCCAAAAATTCGTTAAACCTTACCTATTGCAGAATCAGTTCCAGAAACAAGGTCTAACTTCGAAAAATCATATCTCTCAATCCTCAAGTCCAAAAATCACATATTTACTATCAAATTAAAACTTAGGATGTCTACTTTCATCCTGTAAAATTTCATATTTTTTGGACATCGTTTTCCTATTTAAAAATACACTACAAGAAGAGTGCCATGCTGGAAAAATACATTGGCAGCAAATCCTCATTCCTGTGACTCTTGCTAAATTGGGGCTTAGCATTTCACTTGATTCAGGCTTATTCTTAAGCCTCTAATCCCAAAATTTGTGATATTACAGATCCTGCTTGTAATTTTCAGTTGTTAGCATCTGCACCGCTAATTAAAAAAAATAAGTGAACTATTTGGTTTGTGTAGGAATGGCACTAGGTGTTTTTTTTGTGTGTGTGTCACAAGGTAGCCAATGGCTATACGATCTCCCAAGTAAATATATGTGACTTTTTCTAAAGCTTATTTGCACTTTAAATTTTCAACTCTCTTTTTTCCCTTAATTCCTCTCTAATTGCAACATAAACATCACAATTTGTTTATTAAGAAACAAACATACATCACTTTTATTATGAAAAGATATGGAAACATCAGTTTATCACATCAGAGGGAACCTAGCTAAGCTACAACGCTTGGATTAATGGAAGCACATTGGATAAGTTCCACATTGGCTTCAAGCAAGGCCATGTCTTATTCTTCCATTGTCAAAAGCACTTCAATTCCTTCTCCATCTCTTGCATCCATCAATAATGCCATATCTTTCTTTGAAGGACATTCATATGTAGTCACCCACACTGGTTTCCCCTATCCAAAATTTGCTTCATACATTCCAATTCCACACCAACTTGTCATATTAAGCACAACTACCTTATTATTATTCTCACTTGATACTCCTGTACCTTTCAAATCTAAGATCTTCATCATGTGTTCTTTCCCAAACCCTTTGTTATATGTATACCAAAATTCATATAACCCCTTTTCAGTTTTCCTTACTAGGTCATGTAATTCTTCTTCTTCTTCTGCAAAGTTAGGACTCGATACTGCAAAACCCCAAACCAAGTTTACTACTGACTTCTCTTCTTGTGGAGGAACCAATCTAGCTCATAAGTCTAAAGCAACATTGAGATATGTGGTTAATTGGTTTTGACCCTTTGAAAATGTTGACCTCAAAGATGAAACCGCACTTTTGTAAATAAGTGCTCCCACCACGTGTTCTCTAGTAGAATTTTCCACTCCTTGAGTTGTAGCTATGTTCATAAGGGACTTAGAGTTTGTGGCATCTAATACAAACCTTTTTGACACCATATTTGGTTTACTTTTCTCAGCTTCAATTTTTAGGAAAAACGGTAACTCAGCCATGGGGAATATTGAAGCTCCATTGAAATGAGGTAAGGTTACTTGATAAGATTTTATAGTTATGGAAGCCCAGTCTTTGAAAAAGTGGCATAAAGAAGATGCTTCAGCAACCTTGTGAGACAAACACACACTTATGGCTGTTCCTCCACGCTTAAAATGGTTCACTTAAACCGCCACGAAGCTTCTATGTGAACCAGCGGTCAGTGTTTTCCAGTTCATTTCATCTGGGAATAGAGGGTTAAGAAATTCTTCACTTGGGCCTTTCAGAATCTCTGAGAGCTTCTGTTTCATGCGGGTGACAATAAATTTAACTCCCTCATCATTACATTATATGGAAACTTGATCTTTGACTCTACCAGCAAATGAGTAGTACACAGATAGAACTTGAGATAGCGATTCCTTTAGCATTTTGGTTCTTTCCTCACAAAGTTTGAATATGGTGGAGGTTTCTCCATTAATGTCAGGTTGAAAGCTCTGGTTTTGGTAAAAGAAAATTAATGGGATATAGTTGGGAGGACAAAGATGATCTATGAATGAGAGTGGATAAATTTCAAGGTAAGAAGGGGTAAGAGAAGAGGGTTTGATGATTTCTCTAGCTATCACTTCCATTTCACTAAATATATTCTGAATCTTACACTGAAACACATACAATCAAACCATATTATGGTGACTACTTATATATACATGAAACTCAGTACTCAAAAGCTGATTCGATCGGCTTGAAAAAATATTTTTACACTTTATGAGATAAAATTATTTTCATGTATTTATTTCACTGCGCAAAATCACTTAATAAGGGAATCTAAACAAGCACTTAGTACAAATCAATGAAATGAAATATGGATAATTTCATGAAGCAAGTAGACAAAGATGATGTGGTGACTGCTTAACTAATATTAGTAAAATAGTAATTGAACTCTATGTATATATGGTTGGCATCACTGTAAGTATCAGGAAAGATGCATTATTTAAGAAATAAGAATAATTGAAAGGACACAATTATTGCTATTTTGGTATATTATTTATGGTTGATCGAAGTACAGGACCATTAGGAATTAAACTTGTATGTTGTATCTACATATATAAGGCGACAAATTGATCATCATTAATTAATATATGTGAAATTTATAAAGGAGTTTGCATGTACTAGAGTAAGGAAAGAATCTCACGATTTACATGACAAAATTAATTATGAATAAAAGAATTATGTACTAGATATCCGTGAATACTCAAACAAAAATATGACCCTTGTTCCATAATCTTATGAACCTGCTAGATAGATATAATGACTACTCAAATAGCTTAATAATTGCTGAGTACGTAGTAGTTGGTATCACGCAGGAAAGGCATGTCTCCATTGACCTCCCTCTTTATTTGTTCTCCAATTAATGTATAAGCTATTATATCAACTTTTAATGGTTGAGATTTCATGATAGATTTAAATCTATCATGAAATCTCACAATTAAAAGTTCATCTAATGGTTGAAATATTAAATGGAGAGTAAATGAAGAGAAAGGTCAATAGAGATACCCCTCTCCCATATAACGCAACATTCATCTAAGAAAAAAATAATAAAGTAATTAAAAGGACATAATTATTGATATTTGGATATGTTATTTATGGCTAAAGTGACTTTCGGAGCTCAATTAACAATGAAGAATCTGTACTTGTGTCTATTGGGACCGGCCTGAAACTTGTACACACATATTTTGGTGATCAAATTTTAAGTAAGGGGTTGGACTTATCCCAAGTTAAGGGTAGTGCACCTGTCCGATCATATACAACTCAGATCTGTAGCTTAAATTGGGATGAGCTTTTGCAGCATGTTACTTTCTTTACCTGAGAATGAGTAACTTGTATTTTATATGTGGCCATGAATTATTCATTAATCATTCTTATAAATAATAATTAGGGAGAAAAATAGAAAAAGAACTTTGATTTTGAATAATTCTAAATAATGTATTTTCCAGAAAAAGAGTTATGAATTGTTTATCAAGTTTTGTCATCCGCTTATCAACTCTTAGTAACAAACCTGATTTAAGATTTTACAATTTTAAATTTTTTTTTTCTTTTTCCCGAATAATTAATGCAAATAATTAATCGATATGTGGATTTTATGAAGGAGTTTGTCTTTTAGCAGGATAAGAATTTCACATTTTTGTTTCTATCCAGATTCGCAATTTATAATGTTTGATATTCTTGAGGTGTTTTATTTAAACATAAATATCATTACTTATAAAGCACATAGTACATCCACATAGCTTTCCTATCCATTGCAAACTTATAAGAGAGAATTACATTATCGTCCTATGGAAGACAATATATGAAGAAATGGTCCCAGAAAATCTAAAAGTACTCTCAAGTCTCATGGGACCATTTTGTAATAAATTGGAAATGGATAAAGTCCAAAATACCCCTGTCAGACAAATAGAGAAAGGGATGGAAAAATGAAGGAAAACTCAGAAACGAATAGATCTAAAAATGGTGCAAGAAGCAGAATGAAGATCATCAGACAATATTGAAGAGTAAGGTATGAATTGATGGCAACACCTCTCTTGTCTTCATTATTCCATTTTATTCATGTTTTTTGTTGAGCGGATAAACAAATTTTTAGGTTTCCTTCGTTCATCTTCATTTTGGCTTGAAAAATGAGAAAAGCTGTTTTTTTTGTCGGTATTGTTCTCCATATGCTTGTAAACTAAAAAGGCAGACCTAGTAAATGCAATGGATTTGTTTTGATTGTGGTTTCAATGTGTTTGGGTATGGTTTAGTATGCTTTGTTTTCACTTTCGGTATACTCTGTTTTCTTGTTCATTTGTGCTGTGTTTCTGCAACAAAAGGCCTAAGGAATGAAGAGGAGGGTGAAGTGTTTGTAGCTACATAACTGATGTGTGAAAGAAAAAATGTGTTATTAATAGGAGCAGCGACAGTTGTCAATGGAGGCTGCTGAACTTGTTCATGACAACTATAGGTCATATTTAAATATTTTTTTACAACTATAGGTTTTGTTGATTGATTTTCATTTTGGCCTTGATAAATGAAAAAAGCTATTTGATTTTTGTAGGTATTGTCTTCCATATGCTTGTAAACTATAAAGACAAACCTAGTAAATGCAATGGATATGTTTTGGTTAAGGTTTCAATGTGTTTGAATATGGTTTAATATGCTCTATTTTTGCTGTCATTATGCTCTGTTTTCTGGTTCATTATGCTTCATTGTGCTGTATTTTTGCAATAGAAGAGCCAAGGAATGAGATAAGGGTTAAAGGTTTGTGGCTACATAATCTGATATGCGTAGAAAAAAATGTGTTGTTAATGGGAGCAGCGATAGTTGTTAATAGAGGCTGCTGAACTTGTTAATGACAACTATAGGTCATATTTAAATGTTTTGGTTACGGTGTAATGATGTTTGGCAAGGGTTTGAAACATTTGCTATGTTTTTTGGTATTTTGTGTTCTTTTTAGTCATTAAAAGTAGGATTTAAAGAACATGGTGTGAAAGTTGTGAGGTTGGAAGTTCTAATTATGTAGTAAAAATGCGTTTTTAATAGGGGCAGCGACAGTTGTTAACAAGGCTATTGAAATTGTTAATGACAACTATTTTGTGAAAGTGGACAGCAGTGACGGCTAGCACATATGGGAAGATTCTACTATGTTTCCTTTATATAGGGGGAAGGTTTGAAGTTAGTAGAGGTGGTGATATAACATATGTTGGGGGAACGGTCAAATCCAGAACCATTAAGGAAGGGACATGTTTTGACGAGTTTAAAACAATGATATATTCTTTGTGACCTTGTACATACTCATTGTAAATATCGTTACATTTTTGTAATGATCAAGTGTAATAACATACATTAAGCTCAAATATCATCCATAAAATCATCATATAAGGGAAAACAAATATCTAAATATTTTACTTATCACCTCTCTAAACTTTCGCCTCCTCCTCTCTCTTTCTCTTGATTTTTCTCTTGCTACATGTGTGTTTAAGAAGGAGTAGAGATTAGGAGAGAGTTTCCATGAATTTCAAGAAAAGAACAAGTAGAAATTGCTTGCAACTTACCTTGATTGTGCATCTTGAACCTTATGCTTCTCTCTTGCCTTCATTGTTCTTGAAACTCTCTCTCTCTCTCTTTCTCTCTCTCTCTCTCTCTCTCGGCTTGTGCTTTGGCCGAATATGAAGAAGAGAAGGGATAATTGTTTGGCAAAATATCTCTCTTCTTGCTTTTGGTTTAATATTGTTTAATGCAAAATCAACATGTGCATGATTTACTTGGCCCTTTTTTTTCCCTCTTGAATTAATATGGACTAAGTAAATTATTCCTCTCCTATTTCTTCATTTTGGCCAAAAATATTGGCCACTGAAAGGGAAAAATAAAGCCATCTTGCTTTATTGGTCAAATGACCAGTTTGCCCATATATTGTTTTCCCATTTTCTCACCTTGCTGGAAATTTGGCAGAATTTGCATTAAACTTTGAAAATTCATATCTTTATTTATAGAGATCCGATTGGTGTGGTTATAATGGCTATGAGATCCTTATTAAGTCTATTTTCAAGAAAAAATATATCATTTGGCCAACTAGAAGCTCAAAAATCCTAGAATTATCGTTTTAGACGCTACCACAGAAACTCTCCAATTTTACTGGGCTAACTTCAAAAGTACATAACTCTTTGTGTACAGCTCCAAATGACCTATATAAACTATCAAATTAAAGCTTGATAAGTCTACTTTTATTCTAGAAAATTTCACATTCATTAGACATCATTTGGTTATCTATAACCATCACACAACCAAACTACCACACAGGAAAACACACTGGCAGCAAAGTTTACATTCTTGGGACTCTTGCTAAATTAAGGCTTAGCAGTCCACTTGATTTAGGCTTATTCTCAAGCCTCTAATTCCAAAATTTGGGATATTACAAATACCTACAAACTTGTGAAGTCACGATGCAATAAAACATTCAAGGTGACAAATTCAATTGCTTTTGTGAAGTTATGTTTTTTTGGAAAACCCATTATTGTTCTAATCGAATGTTCCTCTCTTGTTATAGGAAGCTATCAACCCTATTGCTTTGACTAAAGGTTCATACTCTATTGATCTTTTTCTATGTAACTTCAGGAGATGTGGGGAGAAAACACCTCTCCTTTTTTAAAAGTATCCATATCTTTGGAAGTTACTTCGAAATGATCACTAACGATGTGATGAATAAACTAGTTCAATTGTACTGAGAGTCATACATGAGAAAGCAAATACCTACAACATTTGTCAAGTCACAACACGATAAAGCATTCAAGGTGACATATTAAATTACATTTGTGAAGTTATGTTTTTTTTGGAAAATCCATTATTGCTCTGATCGAAGGTTCCTCTCCTAGTTTTATATTGAGCAGGTGACACTGAGTTAAAAGCTCTAAAATTCAATATTATGATGAGTCCTAGACTCTTCAATGTGAGAGTTTTCTGAGCTACATGGTCTAACTTTATCTAAAGATTAGTACTTTTCACATCAAGTAGCCATGCAATTTGGGTCAAAATCAAGATTTTCTAGGCTTTGTAGCTAGAATCAATCACACTTGTGACCTATATATCTCTTAAGTATTCATCACCTATACCTTGTGTCTCTTTAGCAATTAACCCAGGAAAGAAATGGTTGGGTGAGGAAAAAACACAAATATCCATATAGCAAAGGCCGTAAGGGCTCAAGGGTTTGCATATCCCCTTACTTTGCTTAAGGGTTTGCATACCCTGTGTGTCCTCTCCAATACGGATATTCGTACATTTTTTCCCCTCAGGCCCTTTTAGGCCCATATGTTTTTTTTTTTTAAATTATTTATATGATAATATTATTATTAATTTTTTATATTTTTTTAATGATGTTGCAAATATTTAGTTGTTATTATCTTTTTTCAAAATTAAGTTTCATAAGAATATCTTGTATTGAGAATCCTAAAAATTCAAAACTTATAAAAGATATTTCTTATTTCATAAGTATTCTTACTAATCTTGTATTTTTTGACTTATTTTCTAGTAATTATTTTGTTTATATCTTGTGTTGTTTATTTTGTTGACTACTTACACTTTTCAAGACATATTTATAAGAAGTAATTTTAATTTTGATAAGCATTCTCATTAATTGTTTGTAATCGTGGTATGTGGACAATAATTTACTTACGATTATGACATAGTGACTGTGTTTGTTTGTTGCATGATACTTACTGTTTACACTTTAGTTTTAACAACATTTATGTGTTAAATTAGGACTTTCATTGTTGTCATTTTATTTCTTTTAAAAAAGGCTAAAAAACTAGTGAAAGATAGTTAAAATATCTTCAGCCCTATAGAGCCAGCCATGACCCTTATGCTTAAGGGCCGAACTTTGAAAAATGACTATTTTTCTTTAGTAGGGCCTAAAAGGGTAAAAAATATTTTTTTCTCTTTAGGCCCGGCCCTAGCTCATAAAGGCTGGCCCTTTTTACTAGCTCTAACTGCGCGTCACCTTTATCCCAAATCCAATATCAAACTTTCGTAAAATTCACATATAAATTAATTTCATTATGTACACCTTAAATTTTATGCCCCTTCAGTATGCATATGGAAGCGCTTATGTTCTTGTTATGACTTAGGAAAAATGATAATTAAAACTCCCAGCCAAAATTTATACAATTATTTTCTTGGGGCAGTATTCATTTAGTAAACTGTACTTTCAAATTTCTCAACATGTTTACACAGTTATTCACTTTAAACAATAATTTACACAATCATAAATTATGGCGTAGCAGTCTTCAACTCTTTCTTCACAAATTCCTCTGGCACATTATCATGCACTCCTCTTGTGCTCGAATACCTATATGGTTGGGTGAGGGAGGGTAAGATTCGGGAGAATCTCAATAGCAAACACTACCAATTATGATGCAAGATAAATGGTTAATGTATCACATGCTTGCTTTACATGAACTCATACTAACATAATAACATATTTGCATGCTTGATGTTTCACACAACATACTCATGGCCATAGCATTTAATAGAAATAGAGCTTCATTCATTCATATATGTTTCACATAATCAAGCAAAGCAATTACACTATCCATACATAAGTATACATATCAAGTACATGCAAGTTAGGTAAGTTTACTACCTTTTGTTCTTATGTCATCCTCTTGCTTCCTTTTCCTTCCAACCATTGTAGTTGCTTGACAACCCTTCCATTGCCTCTTCTTTGTCATCTTATGGCCCTAGAGATATAACCACATCATTAGAGCCAAGAAAGCAAGCCATTACTCATGACTTGTTCCCCTTACATAGTCTTTAGAACTCTTGTGTTCCAATGTCTATTAACATAATCAACATTATGTTATTCCTTGACCCAACTCTACTCTTTGGGATCAAGCTTATCCTAATTTGCCTTAGATATCTCAAATTCAAAGGTTACCCTAATCTGGCAGGTTTATCACCCAACTTTGAAAATTCATAACTTAATCTAGAAAATTCCAAATGACATGGTTCCAAGTCCTGTAGAAAGCTCTTTAACTCCTTTCTAAAGGAAAAATATCACTCAGTTCTAATTACAGGGGTAAAACCTCAAGAATCCTTGACTAACCTTACTGCCATAGAATGCATTCTAGTATTGGTACCTCAACTTTGGCATATCATAATTTACAATCTACAACTCCAAATAACGCATTCTACCCATCATATTAGATCTTAGGATGTGTACTAACATCCTATAAACTTTCACAGCTATTGGACAAGGTTTGGTCACTCACAATCAACCCACAAGCGTTCTAACTCGAATCTAGCAGAATCGAACTTTAACACTTTAAGTTAAAGTTCCAAAATTAAGGTTTTCTACCCAATTATCTAAAGATCATATGCACTAGCTATTTGTACATAATTTTGCCCATAGAATCAATTTCTAATAATAAATTTACCAAAATCCAGCTCCAACCCTCAGTTTAATGCTTGGCCAAAACTCACAAGATTAGTTCTTGCAATTTCACCTTCAAGACTTGTCATTTATCATCATAAAACCCTATCTAACATCATATTCATGATTTTAAGAACATTAGAACCCTCATTTTCGTTTTTGGTAAAATTTAAAGGAAGGCATAACTTCATCAAAACTTCAAGACACTATACTCGAATCGAAGCTTACAATTACCTCTACTCGATTCTATGATCGGTTCTTCACTTTGGCAGTACTTCCGCCAAATAGATGGCACTAAACACATCTTATCAAAAATCTATAACAATAGAAATGTAGCTCTCATTGAGAAGAAGAAGATTTGTGAAGGCTTAATAAGCTAAAAATGTGAAATTGGACGTGAAATCGGCAAGAATTCTCAATAACACACTTTCTTCTCTCGTCTTTATTTTTCTTGTGATTTTTCACTATTTTCCCCTTAATATTCTAAGGGCTGCACAAATTTAAAAAGGGTTGGGAGAGTCTTGGATGGTCTTATGATGACACGTGTCCAAGTACAAAAATCCTAGAATGTCAAGTGCTCCTTCTTTAAAAATCCGACCGACTAACTTATCGGGGAATTCATCCGGGTTACCTGAAGGGTGTCAAGGAAATAGCTTTATGATAGGATGACATCTTTTTCTTTCCTTTCCCCTCTTGACCGATTTTAATGCCAGGTGAGGGAAGTTTGGTGATTTCATCCAGCTTTCATGAACAGTGTTGGGGAAAATTGGACTTGTGGCTTGATAAGTAAAATATTTGCATATTTATTTTCCCTTATATAATGACTTTATGGATGATATTTGAGCTCAATTTAATAAATTTGGTGTAATTAATAAATAAATAATGATTTTGGCATAAAATAGAATTTCTTGAAAAATACTAAATTAGACCCTCTTTCAGTTTGCAGGCAATATCTGGAGCTCTAGATGTTGGATTGGGACGTTCTTTATACAGATAAAAGGCTAAGAAAAAGCTCTACAACTTTGATATTGAGACCAAAATCCAGTTCTATCTCCAAGGATTTTGAATTTTTCTTGGAAGTTGAAAGCGGGAATCATCTACCATTCCACCAACCATTTCATCTACCACTTCATCTTCCTTTTCACCTACTACTTCATCTATCACATTTCATCTAGCACTTCATCTTCCTTTTCACCAACTACTTCATCTACCACATTCTATCTACTACTTTACCTACCACATTTCATCAACTACTTCATTCTTCCCTATATATATAGCCACCCTCTTCTTCACATTTCACACACCCAAATTTATATCCATTACTCTCCTCTCTTCTTCACTTACACCAATTCATATCCATTACTCACCTCTCTTCTTCACTTACACCAATTCATATCCATTACTCTCCTCTCTTCTTCACTTACAACCATTTCATATCCATTACTTTCCTCTCTTCTATTTCTTCTTGCATGCCTCCTATATGGAAGGCTTAGGATTGTATTACTTTTTGCATGTCGCCTACATGGAAGGTTTTACCTTCTAAATGGATGGCTAGATTTCTTCATTTTTAATGCATCTTTTGGTTGTATATTTATGTTTGAGAATTTAATATTCAAGTTTTATGCAGTATTTATGAGAATTTCATTCTAGTTTTATGTAATATTAATTTATTTTTATTTTATTTATAATTTTATCATGATCTGAATTTCTATTTTCCTAGGGTGATGACATAGCTTACTAATGACGAATTGAATATTAACTTATTAGATCTAGTTTTAATTTATCCATCATGATTGAGTTTTAATTATTGTTCTTAATGCTTTTGATTGATTGGCCACCTTTTAAATGATTTCAATATGCATGTTGAGACCGGAAGGAGATGCATATGTGTAGATCCTATAATTAAAACCATGACTTGCAAATGAAATAGGAATATATTCATATGAGTTATGTAGTCTTACTGAGTTCCATAAATCTTAATGCATAATTAATTACTTAAATTCATATAGGAATATATTGGATTAGCAATTAATTATAGAATTGCTTGACCTTGGACAAGGCTAATAATTAAATTAGGGAAACTCGACTATCAATCATGTGGAATAAATTAGGCTAGAATAGATAAGTGATTCAATTCAAAATTTGTTAAGTGAAATCTGATCCCTAGGGCGTTTTCTCATATTTGCTTTCATATTATTTGCACTCATATTTAGTCATTTTATTTTGTTCTCTCAACCACCAACTACTCGATCGACTAAATAGAATTAAAATTACCCATTTGGTACTTAGTGATCAATCCTCATGGGAACGATACTCTACTCACTTCTGTATTACTTGGTTACGACAGTGTACACTTACACTTTCAAATAGACCATTTACACTCATAACGTGGCCAGACCGGGGACCGATGAGTTGTCCCGGCTAATTGCACATGTGATTCTTATATGCTAGGTGGCGCCTTCTCATTGGGCTAACTTAAAAGTGAATGCTAGGAGGCATCGCAACATCATTCTTGTAATGACCCAATTTGGGATTAAGGGCTAATGACTCTGATATTGATTTTAATTAGTGTATTAAACACTTTTGGAGAAATCTGATGTAAATTTGATATAAGTGTATTTGGAGATTAAAGATCAATGGTTGAGATTTATTGACCATGGGTCGGAATCCTATGCTTTGTATCTATGTGAGCTCATGATGGAAGTGGATAGATGTTGCCAAGTGGCATTTGGTGGACCATTGGATTATGCTAAGAGACAAAAACTCACTTTTTCTCTCTTTTCTCACTCCTATACGGTTTTGGAGTGTATAGGCAAGAAAGAGAAAGCTTGCTTCATTATCATCATTTTCATCATCTCACCATCTCTCTCCTTCTCCCATTTCCGGCGACCTTGAAGGTAGAAAGAGAGAAAAAAAAGAAAGCTTTGATTTTGGGTGAGTAATAATCCTCCTATACTCAAATCCTCTTCACTAAACTTGTTCATAGTGTTAAGGGCTCCATTTTGGTGGTTTCAGAATCTTGAAAAGTGGTGGTTTGGGTGTTAGAGAAATTTGAAAGTTGGAGAATCAAGATTCTGGATTTGGCAAGTTGAAGAGGTAAGGATTTGATGCATTTTGGTATATTATTTGTGATTTTTGGATGAGTTGAGAAATTCTGGGAAAATTGCCCTGGTCTTGTGTCATTTTCGAATGTGTGAATTTCATAGTGATTGATGTTAGAATTGGTTTATTGTGAAGCCATTTGAGTGTTGGATATGGTTTTGTGTTTTGGAAGTGTGTTGATTGGAATTGGGTGTTGTGTGTGTTATTGAGACCCAAAGAGTTAGATTATGTTTAAATGGTATTTGGGTGTTTTGGAGGTTACCAATGGGTTTCCTATGTCATTTTGAGTGAGTATAAGCTTTGTGTGGAGTTTGGGAACCATTGGGTGAGATTTTGGCCAATCTAGGAATTTCTTTCAGTTGCTGCGATCTGGCAATCTGATAGACTCACTTGAGTGAGGGAAGATCTCACTTGAGTGTGTTAGTCTGATTCTTGCCTATTTCTTTATGTTTTTCCTGGGTTTTCATGAAGAAAACTCGAGTGCACTTCTGTAACCACGATTGATGTTGAGGATCACTCGAGTGAGCATGGGTTTACTCGAGTGAAGCTTTAAGTTCATGTTGAAGGCTACGTCTCAGGTCTTCACTCGCTGGCTAAGTTTCAAGAGTGTGTTCTGACACTCGCTAGTGAAGTCTTCTCACCTGAGTGCTAGAGGTTGTGCTCGAGTGAGCCTTTCCCTCTGGAGTTGTCTGTGCTCTCGGGTCATCACTCTCTGTTTACACTTTCATGGACTTGAGTGGATTTAGAGTCATCACCTGAGTGTAGAGCTTTATGCTCGAGTGTTGTGAGCACTTTCTGGTCATGGTTGTTGCTCACTGTGAAACACTCACGAGTGAGAGACGTTCTCACTCGAGTGCAAGTCTCTCATCACTCGAGTGAGGTCATCTTCACTCGAGTGAGGTCATCTTCACTCGAGTGAGTCAGCCTAAAATCAGTGTTCTGTCTTCAAAAAAGGGGTCTTTAGGGTAGGTCTACCAACCCTTTTAGCTTATGTTTAGGCCTCTAAAGGCTACCAAAAGAGTCCTAAATGATAACCAACTTAGAGTACTATGGAAATATGCATTGGAAAAGAGATTAATCAATTGTCCTTAAATTGTTATAGGATTTGATATCTATCAGACGCGTGAGCCCACTGTGCCGAAGAACGTCAGGAAATATACAGGTAGTGACTTCTCTCTTATACTTTGTCTAAATGTATTGTATGTTTGGCTATCATGCATTGTGTGTTGCTGCTGCTGCTTTGAGATGCATTGAGATGCTTTATGGAGCTTTGTGATGCTTTGTCCCTTGTGATTACAGCGAAAGCTGGCATAGTGTTTACCGTGAAAGTGGGCATAGTGCATTGTGATTACAACCGTGAGTGCTGTTGGTTGTGGCACGAGCCATGACTCATAGTGTTGTTGTTGAACATGATAAACGTACATGCCTTGTGTTTATATATTGTATGAGTGATTTGTTACTACTGGGATTCTTTAGAATCTCACTCTTTCTAAATGACTAACATTTCAGATAGGACGAGTGGCTCGAAAGGGAAGCGGCCAACCAGGAGTGGTTAGGACTAGTAGGGACATATTAGATTTTGGATTGTTGGTTATCTGTTTTAGATTTTGGATTTTGGGATTACTATATGTATATGATTGTAAATATGGATCTTTTGGATATGTAATCCCCATGTTTGGGAAACTTGAAACCCGTTGTATATATACAAGTATCCTGAGGTTGCCGGGATTTTGGTTATGCACTCTGATTTTTATTATGTGATATAACTACACAGGTAATTATATACGGAAGTGATTGTGAGACAAATGAATAATGTTTTTGAACTGATTTTTTGAACACCCCATATCTTAGATGAGGGATTATAAAGGTTGTTTTGTCTTATTGGTCTCTATTTCACTTAAATTTCATAATCCGAGTATAATTACTATGAGGGGGTTACATTTTTGGTATCAGAGCTGAAGTTCCTGGCAAGGGTAGAGTTTGCTAGGATAGCTCTCATAGTATGGTCTTTGTGATAGTAGATCATCTTTGAATGATTACTTTATACACATGTATTCTTGTTGTGCGGATACATATATGATTTGTGAGATTATGTGTATACTAAATTGTTGGATTAATGGGGTGAATTATTTGTAGAATGAAAAAGACAAGAGCTCACCCCCAATATACTATAAGTAGACCCTGAGGTAGAAGAAGCTACTGACAATCCACTAGATCTGATGCAAGAGTTAATGGGTCTGACAAGAGATCAACGGGATATGATTGCTGAGTTAAGAGAAGAGCTCAGAATTGAGAGAGCCAAGAATAATGAGGGTCAAGGTCAGTCTACTCAAGAAGAGACTCGAGAAGAAACCCGAGAAGAGACTAGACATGAAGAGACCACTGAAGGGTCAGCACGCCAGTGGAGTCACCTCCTCATACTGAAGCGAACCAAAGACCGCATAGGAAGTCAGTTAATGAGGAAATAGATCTCCAGTTTTGGGTCTCCAAATTCTGTAAACACCTACCTCCAGTCTTTAAGGGGAAATTTGATCCTCAGGCGGCGGAGGATTGGATAAACTGCCTTAAGAAGATTTTGGAGGTCTTAGAGTGTTCCTCAAAGGTGAAAGCCCGGCTAGCGGTATACAAGCTCGAGGGAGATGCAAACCACTGGTGGTGAAATATTGTTTTGTCATTGCGGAGTAAGAATGTACCACTGACCTGGGAGGTGTTCAGCAGCACTTTAATGAGAAATATTTTCCCAAGTCGGTGAGGTTTGAGAAGGAGACCGAGTTCTTGAACATCAAGCAAGGGGACACGGAGTCGTTTGATGAGTACCTGTCCTGTTTCGTCTGTTTATCTCGGTATTCATCCTATTTGCGGATGATGGATGACGAGGAGTTGAGCTCAGACTTGCTTGTATGGGGTTTAAGGAGTGATATGAGGAAGAGAATAGCCACTCATCAGTTTTCTGAGTTCAACAAGGCAGTTGAGTAATGTCAGATTACAGAGAGCAATCTGAGTGAGTTGTATCCGGCTAAGACTGCTGGTGGTCATAGTGAGACCAGTAAGGGCAATGCTTCTCAGAATCGAAAGGGCTCGAGATCATTCTTATATAGAGGCAGTGGTAAGAAGCCTTATCAGTCTGGGAGTCGTGATTAGTATAGAGCTCCTATGGTATTGACATCTCCTCACTGTAACACGCCATATTATGGCAAGACTTGCGATGGTCGGGTGATTTGTTTCAAGTGCAAGCAAGTGGGGCATACATTCATTGAGTGTGGACAGCCACAATAGGAGCAGAGACTGAGAGCTCAGGGCCAAGTATTTGCTATGACTCATGAGGAAGGCCGGATATATAAATTAAATATAAGATTCATCCACCCCAAATTAAACATTATCTTGTGTTGGGCCATTCTTGTGTGCGACCCTGTAGGCCCATATGAAGTTGGCAATGGGCCAATAACTGTACTAACCCACAAGTCGCAAGTGGCCTCTAGTAAGACATTACGACTACCAAATTCATATGAGAATCGTTAACACGATGCAACCTGTCATACAACCATGTCACGTCCCTTTTATCACACGATATATCAGTCAAGGGTGAGGCATGGATAATGTCATCCTATTGTCCTGACCATTACTTTCTCGATTCCTGAGTAGTCCAACAAAAGAAATGGAAACTCCTTTTCATTGTAGTATGGCCATACATTTCTCAGACTCACTCATCGAGGGGCCTAATAATATCTCTCTACTAATGTGAGGGACAAATTCCATCTTGATCATTCATTTTCCTCTGCATGAAAAACCACCAAGCCCGATCATAGCCTTTATCATCACCCAATCAAAAGTGACTTTTGACTAGTTCAAAGCTTAGCAACTCTCATGTAGGAATCCATGATGACCTTAGGTCTAAAGGCATTGTGACGTGGTTATACATGAGAAAAGTTTATGATTTGATTCATGTAGCTTTCTCATAGTGGGTCTGTCCAGCACCTTGTACTCTTACAAGTGTCTAAGACTTTGATTCGTATCTCCATATCTTATCAAAGTCATACTGGTCTTGTTTCATCTCTGCTCCCATATAGATGAATAACCAGGGACATTTTAGGACAATCTTCGTGAATTATCCAAGGATACAATTATCACAGTTAACATACAAATAATATGATAACAGAATGAAGAAATTCCATTAAAATAATAATGTTCAAAGTACAATGATTGGCCCTTAGGGCACAATTTCCAACATTTGGGATGATGAAACCCTAAGGGGTTATGCTGCCCAAATTTCCATTAATCATGTTCAATAGGTGTTTAAGTCGCTAAACAAGTAATTAGAGGTGAAAGAAAGGTGATTAATGGAATGGAATCAAGAAACTCCAATTTTCCCAATTTATTGTAAATTTCGTCCAGTAGCTGTTTTCACTGTGTTTGGACTAGATTTTGGTGTTTTTGATTATTCCATTGTGTTTAGAAGGGAAAATTGTGTAGGGTTCATGTAGATTGTGAAGAGTGAAAAGCCTTGAAAAATGTGAATATAAGATAAGGGTCTTACAACCATCACACCTTACATGCAATTAAGATTAACTCATGAAATCAACTTAATTTATAAACTACTAGCAACTAATATACTTCCAAGCATCAATCACGTCTCTTAAAGTTTCAAAAATCAATTCCTCAAATCATGATCCCATTCACAATCTTATAATTTCTCAACTCTATTTCAATCATTAAAATCCTTACTTAACTTCAATAACATTTATTGTAACATCCTAAATTTTATTCATCAAAATTCCTTTACGCCTTTGTGGTATTAAAGGGAATAAAATAGTGAATATTAGCACACTTGAATTAGCCAAACAATGCAATTAGTAGCCATACGAATTTTGGGTCAACATAAAACATAGAGTCCAATTTTTATCTTCTTAAAAGCCATTTTTGTAACACAAAATACGATAATGGAATAACACAATTTTTGGGCCCAATTAATAGTGATTTTTGGCTAAACTCAAAGGCAAAGAAGAAAGCCCTAATTTTTGTCCAAACAAGGGAAGCAAGAGGGAAATAAATACTTAGTCCAAATTATGCAAAAGTTGGTGCATAATTAGCCAAGTAAAAGAAAGGAGAAAAGTCAACAATTATCATGTGATGAATTAGTAAATAAAATAATATATTTTAAGGAGGTGGATGATGATAATTCAAGAAGCCCTTTAGTTCTTTCAAGGGCCAAATTCACTTCAAGATGGAAAGAGCAAAGAGAAGCATTTGTGGCCAAGTAAACATGAGGAGAAAAGTCAAAAGTTAGACATGTGATTAATAACAATAAAAATATTAATATTGTAAGGAGGTAGGATTAGGATATTTTAAGAGATCATCATCCCTTTCAAGCGGCGTCATTTTCGTCCAACATTAGAAAGCAAGAGAGATAAAGAGTGTCTTGGAAAATATAGAGAACAAGAGGGAAGGAGCAAGTTCAAGAAGAAAATTAAGGTAGGTCTCCAAGCAATTTCACTTGTTTTTGACCTTTAAACTCTTGGAAACTACTTTTAATCTTTATGCCTTCTTGAACAACACATGCATCAAGCACAAAATCAAGAGAAAGAAGCAAGGAAGGGGACGGTTTTGAAGTTCTAGAGAGAGAAACAAGAGGTAAACCAATAAACCTTGTTTTATTGATTGATTCAAGGTTGTAGTTGTGGTTGTGGTTGAATTTATGGCTTTTGTTGGCTTGGTTTCATGATTGGGATGCACAAACTAGGGGTGAGCATGGTGCCCAGTGGCCCGGTGTGCCCACCCTAGCCCTACAAAAATTGCCCAGGCCAGCCTTAAAAAATTGGCCCGAAAAAATTTTGGGCAGCTTTGGGCAGGCTAATAACCGGGCAGGGCCTGGCATCGGGCAAGGGGTGCTGCCCTGCCCATTTGGCCCTGCCCAGAAAATTATGTTCATTTATTTATAATATAAAATTTCATATCAATTAAATATTATTTCATATATATATATTTTTATTTAAAATATATATTGTCTGTTGTATAATACTCTTCTGGTCATCTCTTTTTTGCCCTAGCCACTAAACACTATTTACAAGTAGATTTCTTCCTTCCTTCTTTACTTTGTGATGTATTAAACTATAGTTGCTTTTATTTTTTTTCCAGATGCTTCATCATTTGATCAACTTTTGGAACATTGAATTGATGCAAACTACTTTGACTTCACGGCTTTAATTACAATTATTTTGTTTCCTTATTTATAATGGATTATGGATGTTGTTTAATTTTTAAAGTATGGATATTTGTTAAGACATGTGGTAGTTTTTAAATTTCAAGACTCAAGTTATAGACTTATTTTGAAATATCCCAAGACGTGGAATCATCAAATGTATTTGAAGTTTATATTACTTACGGCGAAGTTAAAACATATGGTATTGGTAACTACAAGAATATTCATGAAATTTATATGGAATTATTTTTTTCATATGTGGACAAGACAAGGCGTTATCACTTGGGCAGGGAAGCTCACCCAGCTCAGCCCAAAATGATTAGGGCTTTTAGCGGGCAGGGCAGGGCATCGGGCTGCAAAATGCAGCCCATTCATCCTTCGGGCTGGGCATCGGGCATGGGTCTTACCCTGCCCAACCCTACCCATGCCCACCCCTAGCACAAACCCTAAGGAGAGTTGCTACCCAATTTTTGACTAATCATGTGCAACAACTGTTTAAGTAGTTAATCAAGTGATTACAAGTGGAAAGAAGGCGGTTTAATGGATAAAGCATGAAATCACAATTTTCCTATATTTTTTTATATTTTGGCCAGGAGCATTTCATAGGGCTAGAGCTGGAATTTGGTTGATTTGATGATTCCATTGTGTTTAAAATGAAAAATTGTGTATGGAACATATATAATACGAAGGGTGAAGGCTTTAGGGCATGAAATGACAATTTTGCCCTTAGAACCCTAACATAGTGGCTGTCAATGGTAATTCTATAATTTGATCATGAGTTTGACAAATATGAAGTTAAAAAAGGATTCTACACGTGAAATTGTGTAGGATTAGCCTGGATCATAATTTTGGTAAAGTATAGTTGGACCGGATATAAAGGGGCTTAGACCGGGTCCCTAGGGGCATTTTGGTCAATATGTGATTTTGAGTCAAGATAACCAACAATATGAGTTTAGAATGTGTAATAACTCATTTATTATAAATTTGTAATTTTAGGATATATCAGTAGCCCGAGCCAGACATATAGTATTGAGCAGACAAACAAGCAAGGAAAAGGCAATTCTAGGTAGTAACTCTATCTTTCATGAATTATGTAAATGTTGATACGCTGTATATTGCTATATTTTGTGATATGAACATGGTGCCTGGGGCACATTACCTAGCTGTGGTCTGGGACCCAGCTAAGGTACGTGGACAAGTAGGGGATCCAAACAGTCATTTGGCTCAGAACAGTGTGCGCACACACACGATACAGTATGTATTTTCATTTTACACTATATGGTGCATTACATATTTAATTATCTCATTTTATATAATTGATAACATGTTACTACTGAGTTTCTTTCGAATCTCACCCCTTTCCACAATGTACAGTGTCTCCAGCAGCAGGAAGCAACTCTAAGGGCAAAGTGGTAATTACTAGCAACTGAAAGTTTCGGTCCGGATCAAGCACTGACGTTGGTTATCTGCAAGCTTTTATTATATTTTAAGTCTGTAATTATTTTGTACAATCCCTGTAGGGAATTTCTATAATGTAATCAAGTACTTATTATCAGTATTTTTATGCTATTTTTGTATGTCCATTGAACTGCGTGTAAACACTCTAATGAATGTTGACATAAATAAGGGGTTTGACATCTATCTCTTTAAATCCTTCAAATCTCCAAAATTCCAACATTTAAAGTTTTACCCAAAATCATCAATATTCAATTTCAACACAAACACAAATACCAATCCATTCAATCTTCAATATAAACCCCAATAAGCTAAAATATAACATAAACATTCGAACCTAGAGCCTCAATATCATAAATTACAAAATTTTCAATCAAACCCTAACTCTATTTTCCTCAAATTAAACACTTGAGCAAAAGTGTAAACCATACAACTCTTATTCAAACCTTACTAGCTCCATTACTTTGCACGTGACCCCACTATTGATTTAATATATATTATTATTGTTTTAATTCCCACTTGTTTCTTTCTTTTTTTAAATTTGACTTTCTATTCAAACAATTGGATTAAGTCTACTTAGATAAACTTTTGATATTTAAATAGCAATAATATATAATTTTTAAATTATTCTAACCACTTTTTATTTTATCTCATCAAATTTTATAAAAATTTCTCTCTCTTAAAATTATGGGTTTGGAATTAGGTATTTGACTATAGAATGTGTAGACAAACTAGCAAGGAAAGCTCATGAGGTCGGGAGTCAAGTGTCCCTAATGCTTGGAGTCACCATACGTTGTGGGGATAGATTTCATTTGGATTGTCAATATGTAGGGAAGGTGTAAGCGTTAAGCTTGTCTTTGTCGCTGGAAAAAAATTAAGTATATAATATTTAATTCCATTTTGAGTAAATTCCCAATACTCAAGAATTGCATGGTAAATCTTAATTACTAATAAAGAATCTCATTAACTCAAATCCAAATCAATAAATAGCTACTCATTAAATTTTATATATTTCTTCCATAAAAAAATAATTAGATACCTTTTAAAAATATAATTAGGCTTATTAGGATTTTCCACTCCAATTTTAAATCATATTTCATTAGTATTATTTTTTCCAATTCTATATTTCAAAATTTCAGACAATATATTTAATCTTCTTTAAATCTCAAGTTAGTTGATAAATAACGTCATAATATTATTTAAATCTTAGGAGTAAAATTTGAGGATGTTACAATTTACTCACACACCCCTTTTTTATATACTCCCTCCGGTCCTAATTATAAGACAAAGTTGACTTTTTTGGAGAAATTAAGGAAGTCAATTAAATCACTTTAGAGTATTTATATTTTTAGTATCTTTAGATTATATATCAGTTTATTAGTCAAATTAATTAGTTTGAAGGAAAAAATAAAAATAAAAATATTCTAAAGTGATTTAATTGACTTCCTTAATTTCTCCAAAAAAGTCAACTTTGTCTTATAATTAGGACCGGAGGGAGTAGTATTTTTTGGTATCGGTTTGGGATTTATTGATACCTCTCCCAATATAAATATTTCCTTTGATACTCGAATTTAAAACCCATAAGAATCTAGTATGACCTTACATTGCTAAACTAATACTATATTGGTCATACACACCTACCCGTACTTGGCATCATGAGGTATAGAACCCATGACCTCATTTAAGAATTTATAGATTCACAACGTCTATAAAATTTTTCTCTTATGTATTTCATAGAATCGTTTTAAATAAAAATTTCATATATTTAAAATGAATTTTACCGCCTTGAGACGCCAGTTTATTGATTTAAAATAAATTTTTAATGGGAAAATTTTCATTTTTCTATCCATTTATTTTCTTTCTTAGTATTTTTTAGAGATAAATTTATTTTTTAAATATTCTTTCATTGATTTTAAACGGTTCCTATGAAAATTTAGTAATTTGAATTTTTATTTATTTTCTTTGTCATTTAACATTTTATTAATAATTTTATAAAATATTAACTTTGAATCGGCCAAATTTTAATATAATGGTTAAGATGAGAATTGGAGAGAAAGAGAATTTTTCTATGTGAAAACATGTATTTGAATTATTATGGTATTTAATTATATTAAGGGAGTATTAATGGGGGTAGTTTAGGGAAAATGAATAAATATGGGAGACAAAGTGTATTAGGGTTTCATATTTAGAACCAAATTGATCCCAAATTAAATTTTATATTAAAAATCGGAGAGAGAAAATTTTTCTTAATGTCGAATTTATAGTTTCTTTCTTCCCTCTAAAATAAAGTTAACCGCATGAATTTTTGTTTCAAAATTTTGATTTGGCTCTGATCGATTTATTAATTAAATTGAATTGAATTATTAGAAGATTTGGTAACTGGCCAGAAAGTAACCACGTTCCAATGTGGCCACTTAATTTGGTTTGGATAAGGGTACTGAACAATGGTCCAAAGCCTTAGCTCAGCTTCTTTAAGAGAACCTGTTAAATGTCCCCAGTCCAAACATAACAATGTGCTTACTACAGAAAATAAATTAAATAATATTAAACATCCAAGGAATACCTTGATATGCCAGATCATCAAAAAAACAATAACTACATCCAGAAGTAAAAAATTTTATGGAAGAAAACTAAGATAAAATCATCACAAATTACATGTTTATCTGTTGAACACTAGCCTTGGGAAATACATAAAGCTGAAGTGTATTGAAGGAACCAATAAATTCCAGAAAGCTGGTTCAATGCACAAGGCTCCCCCAAGTGGGGTCTGGGGAAGGATAAATGTACGCAATTTGATCACCACAATCAGATAGGCTATTTTTTAGGATTTGAATTCATGACCTCTAAGTTACATGACAGCAACCTTACCGCTGCAATAAAGCTCACCCTCTAATAATTACAAGGATAAAAAGAAAATTAACCAGGTAAACAAGCAAATTTATTTCAAAGTTTCAATTAATTTATGACCCAAAAATATTTCAAAGTTAGGAAAATGTTTGCACTAAAATTAGGCTTTTGTTAGTTATATGTTTATATATTATCTTTATTTATTTATTATTATTATTATTATTATTATTATTATTATTATTATTATTATTATTATTATTATTTGGCTTTGAAACACCAAAATTAGCTGTCATTTTTTATAATGAATGAATACTTGGAAATGACTAGAATTTAGGAATTGAAAGAAAACCACAAGGTTAAGACCAGGATAAAATTTGAAGCTTGCTCCCACCATTTTATATTTAATTATTAATGTAAATTTTAATTTTTTTATTATCAGGCATACAGTCCATCACTATAAAAAAAACACTGAATTTCCGATGAAATTTGCTACAGAATTTAGAGTTTCCAACGGAATGGATTTTGTTGGTAATAATAGCATGACAAACCAATTTCCGATGGAATCTATATTCCATCGCAAATTTCAGACGGAATTCCCTTCAAAAATTTACAATTCTGTCAGAAACGTGTGACAGAATTTTCAGACAAATTTTTTTTAACTTTAAAAAGTCACGTGGCAACTTCGGCGGCCACCATCTTATTGCCGGTAGTGGCGCGTGTCAACTCCGGCAGCCTCCACATTGTGGAGGCGCCTAGATCCGCCACGTGTCGCAACATCTTTTTCCTGAAAAATACGCACATGATGTCTTACTGGATGGGCTCGACTGCTTTGGCGTTTTATTATTACACAATTATATATACATAATCTTATTATATATAATCAATTATTTATAAATATATACATATATATATATATATATATATATTTCTTATATATAAGTGTAATAATAATATAAAATAATTTTATTTATTCTTATAATTTTTAATGTAAATTAACTTCAAATTAAAAAATTTACATCTTAAATAAATTTCATATGACTATATTTTTGTCTAATTTCAAAAATTAATTTTTTTATTAACTTTAATTAATACTAACAAATAATTACTAACTAATAATTTTTTATTAATAATAATTAACAACTAATAAATTTTATTTTTTATAAATTAATTTTTATATGACCATTTTGCCCTTACATGGATCAAAACCTATGGTTGGAAACCTAAGGAGCCAAAACAAAAATGAGGAAAAACTTAAGAGATAAAAGATAATATTAACCAAAATTTTTAAATAGTTATATGACTAATAATATCATAATTTTAATTTTTATAAAGATATTTTTTTAAAAATTTGATTTAATTAAAAAATAATAATTTGTTAATTTTTCTGACGGAATCAGCCACGGAATTTGTCCGTGGCAAATTGCCATGGAAATATCTAATTCCGTGGCAAAATTAGCCACAGAATTATTCCGTCAGAAATTCCGTGGCAACCGACGGAATTTATCACGGAATATTTAGCCACAAAAAAAATTCCGTTGTTTGTCACTTTCCGTAACAAATTCCGTCGGAAATTTAATGTTTTTTTGTAGTACATAATGTACTAACCCTTGTTGAGAGAAATAAAGATACAGAACAAGCTTGAAGAAGCAACCTTACTAAGGTTAATTTTGTCATCACACACATTTTATACAAATAGCCATATCCAAATCTTTTAGATAAGAGGATAAATGTCTCAACCCTCAACAGTTGAAATTCTTCTACAGTAGATGCAAATTGCAATTACCAACAAGCACCAAGTATTCATTTCATGCATGAAAGGTAATGATTATGCTATGAATAGGCCATGATCTACAAGAGTACAATCTGCAGAATCATGCAAGTGACTTGAAAGTTCTGCAACAAGACCTGGATCATAATACTCTGGCATTCCTATGTTCTCCAATCCCCAGTTCATATTATAGTATTCACCTTGCAGCCAATAGAAATGAAAGTCCTCGTCCAATAGGTTTTCGGGGTAAAATTCGAGGTCAGAATTGAAGCCCTGAGTTTTCATGACCCAGTTCTTAGTCGAAGAAGGTTCTGAAAGTTGACCATTCTCCATAAGGCTCTTGGACTGAGTAGGAAAGGTGTCCACTACACTGCCTATTGAACTCACAGGACTGGCATAATCACTTTTGTAATCAGCATAGATCGGCTTAGTTTCAACTGAGGCAGCAAGCTCTCCCTCTGTGATAGTCGGGTTCGAACTAACTGAAGCAATTGAATGTGATTGGTCCCCCTGAATCATGCACTGTGTGACATGTAATGGTAAGTGACTGAAGCTATCTTCCAATTGAAGAAATGGCTTGTGTTCTTTCTTGAGTGGCATTTCCGGAGCTTCGCTCCAGGTGAACTGAGTCGAAGGGATGGTGCAATCGAACACCGCATGCCTTCCTTCTGGCTCGAGAGGTCCAAAAGAAGAATGGTTAAGACTTATCTGGGGACTTGCATTGGTATCAGGAATGCTGCCAGATAAAGCTCTTCTTTTTTCTGCTATGGAATCTGAAACAATCGCCTTGAGATCACCGTCGTGAATCTTGGTCTCAGAGGTATGACTCTGTAATGTTTTGTCTGAATAATTGAAGCTGTCAATTGCCACATCATTTTGCTGCTTGTTTGTCAAGTTCTGAAACCCAAAATTTCCTGCAGCGTCTCTTGGAGGCAAATCTGAAGGCTTGGTCCCACTTGAGGAAGATCTCTGATCAGTTTCTTTCTGCAACCTACTCAAGTAGAGCCGGTATTTCTGTAGAAGAAGAAAAATTCTCAATCAGACCTCATACTTTTCAAACATCAAACTAATTGCCGAATAAGTAACAATTTTCTCTGAAGACTAATGATGTGGAAGTTGTTGCACTCTACTTTTATCAAAAGTGATTTCTCATGTGTACTAGCGACAGCTAAATGATCTGAAATATTATCTAATCCAGATGCTAATCTAAAAGAAAGACATGATACAAGTTTCTTTCTTGATAGTCTTCAATTGTAATACGCTGTGTGTGTGTGTGTGTATAATATCAATTAACTACTGAAACAATGCTCAGGACCAAGACGTGTACCTGCAAATGGCTAGCAACATTTTCTCTTGTCAGCCAAGGAACATTCATCAAATCTAGAATTCTTTTGGGCCCAACTTCTGCCAAACAGAGGATAGACATTAATAATATCATTATGCTTGAAGGACATAAGGGTCATTTAGCAAAAATATTATGCTTTGGAATCAAACCTTTTGTTCATAGAGAGGTCAACCAGATTTTTCTCTTTGGTGGGTTTCAGATCATAATAATTACGATGATTCAAAAAACTTACTGTCAAATCCAATTTGATTCACAGCTTTGACAAATTTCTGATGAAGATCCACTGACCAAACTACTCTAGCTTTCTTAGTGGAAGATGGATCTCCAAATTCTTTGTCATCATGTTTGATATCGAGGTCTTTTCTTTTCTTCATGGAGGACATATCTTCAAGGACAAACGACATCCCATCTTCTGACTGATCCGATCCATTTCTCATTAAATGAATGCCCTCGAATCCTTCATGACCTTCAAATTCTCTCGCCTCATGAATCCTCTTTCTGAACACATGTTGCCATATGTTTCGCAGTTCTTTCATCCGAATCGGCTTGAGGAGATAATCACACGCTCCATGTTGGACACCTTTCATCACCCTGCTAGTTTCTCCATCAACAGACATCACTGCCCAGAATAACAAATTGCAGCTCGTCAGTGCATGGACTTTTCAAGTCAACATGATCAAAGATCATTCAAAGAGATAGTTGAGTATATGAGTCTAAGGGAACTGACTTATGACAGGAAGATCCATCTCAAGTCCAACATGCTCAAGAAGTTTAAAACCATCCATGTCTGGCATGTTTACATCACTGATAACAATGTCGTATCCATCTTTTCTTTCCCGAAGCAAGTTAAGAGCCTCCCTTGCTAAACCACATGTGGTCACTGAAACATGTTACACCAAAAATCAGTCATATTATAAGGCAATGGGATGACAAAGGATGCCGAGGATTGTGATGTCCAACATGGATACTGAAATTTACAATATTCAAGGAAAAATACAGTTTATAAATGCAATACATAATTAAGATGATTGAAAGGATAGGAATAAGCTAGTGAACCAATGACTGCATTAGGTCAATATGATTAATGACTTTGAAGTCCAATTTAACATGCTGATTAGCAAAGTATCATGAAAAACAACATTATTCATGTGATAAAAGCTCTAACTGGTACCAATGCCTTTTAGATTAACCATCAGGCAGCGTGTGTGTTGTCCAATCTCAAGGCAATCATACCAATAGTTGAACCATGTTTCAATCAAGGGGTTCTTTTAATCACAGTTATACATTATGATGTGTTCATGATCATATACAAGTTAATGAAGAAAAAATATATTCTCAATTGCAGTTAGTAATTGTAAAATCTAATGCTTATAAGATTAAGTGATTCAGATTCTTAAGTAATATTACATGGTTACTTCAAATCTCAAAAGAGAGAAAACCTTAGGGTCTGTTTGGTTAGAGGGGACTCCCCTCCCCTCGTTTGGAAATAATAAAATTGAAGGAAGGGGAAATTTTTTGAAATTTCCCCTCCCCTCTCCTCCCCTCAAAACCCTTCCCCCTCAAATTGGGGGGATTTAGAGGGGAAGGGTGATATTTTGCCATGTGAAGACTATTATACCCCTACTTATTTCTATTATTTTCAAACTATCCCTCCCTCATTATTATAATATTTATAATTACTCTACTTTATTAAAATTATTATTATTATTACTATCTATATTTTAAAATTTTAATTATGATTACATTTATTTAATCTTAATAATTATATTTTATTGAACATTTTACTATGTATGAAAAAGTAAGATTAAATGAGGGCAAAGTTGTCCAAATAAAAATATATTTCCTCCCCTCTCCTTCTCAACTAAACAAGGTAACATTAAAATTCCTCCCCTCCCCTCCCTTTCGATTAATTCAAACAAGGTAATATTAGAATCTCTCACATCCCCTACCCTCCCCTCCATTAAAATCCCTCTCATCCCCTCCCCTCTTTTGAACCAAATAGACCCTTATTCTCAATTGTCAGTTTAAAATTGTAACAGAATTAAGGTTAGCTAAGACCTGAAGATCAAGTTAGATACCACCCAAGTTGGCCAGTTTCACCGTTCAATCTTTCATAAGGCGGGTAAAAAACAGAGTTTTAACTTTGCTTAACTAAATTTAACCAGTGACTCAAAGCTGCAGTACAAAAAAGTAAAACATATACCATTTTTCCTCACTTCATTAGCTTTAAGTTTACTACTGGATACAAATGCAATATCTTTTGCAGGTATTGCATTCAGGTCTTACATTTGAAGAGGCCACTGGAACTGTACACTCTCAATGATTCAGGCTGATTCAGTCACTTATAATACTTCAAAGATTCCATCTTAAATTTTTATTATGGTTGTTATGGTTCATGCGATCTGTGTAGTCAACCTTGCCTAGTGGAATAAGGCTTATTGTTGGTTGTGATATACCTAAAGCTTTATCTTACAATCTAATAGTTTACTAACTCCACATGTTTCCAATAGGCTACTGAACCAGTCAGTTCTAAAGATCCCAGTACAGTTGAAAGATCAAAAGGAATCAAATTCGACAAAGCCACTTCTTTTTTGCACTCTACAAATCGCTTTTCCCCGGAGAGCCAGATTTGATCAAAGACTTATGGCAACATAAAACAGTGTATAATTTATTGATGAGCACCATAAAAGAACAGAACCAAGAACGATCAGATTTTTTACTTTGAAGAGTTTCTTAATTTAAGAAACCCATGTGATTAAATTATCAGGTAAAAGTTCAAATTCAACCAGAAAACTAAAAACGCATGTAATAATCATCAGAAGTATCCTTATTTAACCTAAAATTAGCTAAATATTCAAAGCCATATTACATATCAAGAGTGAACCTTTTTGGTAGCACATTGACCAGAAAAAATGAAACAAGAAAACATGACTATTCCCATAACATAACAAATATTCAAAAACTTGAGAGAAATCGGAAAACCCGTAATTAAACCAACAGACAGAGCACAATAAGGAAAATTTCAATAAATGTTGAAGTCCCTTACTGAAAGATTATACTGGTATGTTGTCAGCACGTAATACAAGCAGCAGAAACATGAAAGGGGGGAGAAGAAAAAGTGGGGAAATAATGGGGGGGAAAACCTTCATAAGAGCACTTCTTCAGCATCTTTTCAATGATCCTGATCCATGTTGGGTCATCATCAACAACGAGAACTCGCAGACCAGCTGGAAAAGCGTCGCGTCGTGGAGAAGAGAAACCACTGTCCATGTTTTTGTTGAAGGAAGAGGTTACAGTACAGTCTGAGATTCAGATTGAGAGAGAAGAAGAAGAATTGAGTTGTCCTGGGAGAAATGAAAAAGTTGGCTCACTTGGGCTTTTAAACGGAGTGGCGAAACAACAAATAAAAAAGCAGAAAGAGAGCATCCACCAACGAATATTGGCGCCGGATGGCTAACCGTCCCCGCGGCGCAGAAATATAGTTTGTAGGGAAAACTGGTGTAGGTTGGCCAAAAAAAAAAAAAAAAAAGTAAAATTGGTGTAGGTTCGATTTTTTTATAATCTGTAATATTTATGATTCATGAATAATTTAATACATAATTATATTGAATATTTAGTTCTTCTAGGGGAGCATAAAATTTTTCAACATAATTCCTTTATTTTAAATATTTTTAATTTGTTGACAAAAAAATATTTTTTATTTTAAAAATATGTTTAAACCCCTTTATTACTGAACATTTGGAATTTGAAAGCTAGATATACGTATTTTTTAAATATATATAAATTGATCCAAATTATATTAAGAAATTTCATTTGGATTTATATTTGTATAATGCTATTTGTTTATTAAAATTAGATGGAGCTCATGAGAGTCTAATGAAAAGTTAGAGTCGGTAAAAAGGGTCGGCCTGACCCTTCACAAGCTAGAGCCTAAAAGGGCCGGCCCTTTTAGGTCTGGTTAAAGAGAAACAATCATTTTTTGAGGTCTGGCCTAGGAGTACAAGGGTCAAAGCTGGTCCTACAGGGCTGAAGCTATTTTAACAATTTTTACTATTTTTTTCAATTTCTTTTTTAAATTACAGCAATGAAAGTCATAATTTAATATATAAAAGTTGTCAAAATTAGAGTGTAAACAGTACACATCATACAGCAAACAAACACAGTCACTAAGTCATAATCAAAGGTAAACTATTGTCCATATGCCACAATTACAAATAATTAATGAGAAGATTAAATAAAATTAAAAATACTTCTTATAAATATACCTTGAAAAGTGTAAGTAGTTAATAAAATAAACAACACAAGTTATAAATGAAACAATTATTAGAAAATAAGTCAAAAAATACAAAATTGGTAAGATTCATACTTATGAAATAAGAAATATCTTTTATAAATTTTAAATTTTTAGGATTCTTAATAAAAGATAATATTATGAAACTTAATTGTAAAAAAGATTATAACAACTAAATATTTGCAACATCATTAACAAAGTATAAAAAATAAATAATATTATTATCATATAAATAATTTTAAAAAATATATATATATATACAGGCCAAGGGCCAGCCCTCTTTTAGGCCATCGACTTTACACTTCTGGCCCTTTTAGGCCCACTTTCACTTTTGAAGCAAAAATCTTAAGCTCGACTCTTACAAAATCAAAGCCTAAAAGGGCCGAACCCATCGGCTATATGAAAAGTTCTATTAAAAAATAATGTGTAACTGATGAACTTGATATAATGAACATAAAAAAATGAAGGGAAAATCATTGACAGGTCCCATGAACCCCAAAAAGTCACAATCCAAATTCTTCCACCAACAAGGTCCCTAGGGGCTGAAATGTGATTAAGTGGGAATGTGAAATGACTATGTTGTCCTTAGAATTTAAAACAGTGTGTCTTCAAAATAGTCTTCAAAATTTTCTTCGCAAACTTCGATCTGTATCTTCCCCTCTCATTCATTGCATCCTTCGTTCGTCCATTCGTCCATTCGTCCATTCGTCCGTCGCTACTCTAAACCCCCAGAGTCCTTCGTTCCTCCGTCACTCCCCCAAATGTAATGCCCCAAAATTTGATTAAGGGCTAATGACAATTATTGAAAAAGATTTGGGAATTAAAGTTAATTTGAGACATGGATCAGTTCTTAGGAATGCCCAACACCCTGTATTTTAGCATAATTATGTGATGAGATAATTATTTGGGCTAAAATTGGGGTAAATGACACATAAAGAAGAGGAAAAGAATTAATTATGTGTTATGTGGCAATTTAAATAAATGTGCCATAATAAGTGAGAAATTAAAAGAATGGACATAAGTTAGTGATTAATGGAGAAATGAGATAAGTAACTAAATGGCTAATGGAGTGGTTAGAGTAACTAATTAGTTACTTACTTTATGAGAACCAATGAGAGAGTGACATGTGGCCATTGGTAGATGAAGCAAGCATGAGTGTTGGTGGGGGAAAAGTCACTTAAATCATTTTAAACTCTCTTTTCTCTCCCCTCTCTCTTGTTTATGCGTGTAGGCATGGGATGGCAGAATTTTCTGCCTTCATCTTCATCATTTCACCCTCTCATCTCTCTCTTCTCTCTCCATATTTTCGGTTGCCATGGAAGCTCAAGAGAGAGGAAGAAAACTTGGTAAAGGTAAGCCATTTTGACCCTTCTGATGACCTCTAATGCCAAAACTCCCTTCTATAAAGTTGTTCCTTGTGTTGAGAGCTTTACTTTCATGGTTTTAGATTTTCCAATGGTGGTGTTTTGAGCGCACAAGGAAATCTAGAGATTGGAGAACCAAGGAACCTCTTTAGAAAAATTGTTGAAGTGAGTAAAAGCTTCATTTCAATATAAGTTTTATGGCCATTGGTTAGGCCTTAAATTTTTGGAAAATTTGCCCTAATTTTCGTGATTTAGGGTCATGGGGAGTATGGTATGTTATTGTCATGGGAATGGTGCCTTGTTTAGTATTTTGAATTGATAGAATTGAATTGAAGCTTAAATGTAAAGTTTGGCACCTTTGTGTTAGTTTTGTGTATTGGTCAAAACAGAGCATGTTGATAGGTTGTGATTTTGGTCATTTTGAGGTTGCCATTGTGTTCCTTATGGAAAATTGTATGGGAATAGGTTTGGTTATTGATTTTCAAGCCATTGGACATTTTGGTAGAAAATTGGAAATCTGTCAAGTGTGAACTCTGTTCTGGACAGTCTGTTTGCATGGAGGTTTTGAATGACCAAATGGTATCTAAAAGTTATGAAACTTTATAGTCTTAAAGTTCACATCCCAAGCCTCAAAATGGACAAATAATTTGTGTTATTTCGTTTTGTTTGTTGGGAGATATGATTGTCCAAAGTTTGGGATAAAAACTGGACTCTATTTTGGGGCAGTGGTGGATTTTATGTAATTATGGAATTGTATAGTGATTTCTAGTAATGGTCCATATTTTTCCTATGAAGAACACTTAAATACCTTTTATTTGGCTTTAGAATCACTTCATTTCGATATTTCTATAATTAGTTATAATTTTTGAAATTTCAGCCAAGAAACAGGATTTTCTTGGCCGTGGCCCAAATGTTTCTAACCTATTGTTGGCCGCGGCCAACCCCCAAAAATGACATTTTGGGCTTCCGAAGATGGTCTTTGGTCAAGTGTTTTCCCAAGCCTTTAGGCATGTGTTTAGGCTTTGATTAGCCACCTAAAGGTTATGAATGATAACCAACGATAAGTGATATTCAAGTAAGGATTTGGAATAGTGAATAACTCTATGTCCTTGATTTGGTTATAGGGTTGGGTATTCACCCTAATCATGGTTCGATATCCATTCGGATCACAAGTAGCCGATGCTGGAGCATACGTGGAAAGAATAAGTGTAGGGAACTTACCTCTCCTGCATGTATTGATATTTGTGTGTGTATTGATGCATATTATTGCTTTCTTGATAATGTGAAACATATATGAATGATTGAAGCTCTGTTTCTATTTATACTATGGCCATGAGTATGTTGTTGAAACATTGAGCACACAGATATGTCATTGTGTGATAATGAGTTAATGTAATGCAAGCATGTCATGTATTAAACACTTATCTTGCATGCATATTGGTATTTTTTTCTGTTGGGATTCTCTCGAATCTCACCCTCCCCTACCAACATTTTAGACAGAACAGGTGGCTCGAGAAAGGAGCAAGAGACTAGGGGCGGCGAGAATTCCTTATGGGCATTTGGATTTGGTAGTTGGTGATCGTCATATGTTGGGATAACTGTATATGTTTGGGTGTATATGTTCGGATGATAGGTTGGAATTTGTATTTGGAATGAGTATTGTGTAATCCCCATTTGACAAATTGTAAAGGGCGTATGTGCCCTATGAATCTTTAGTGAAGGTATGATCCTGGGATTGTCGGGATTATTATTGTGCACTCTGATATTTATATGAATGTGATTTATCTCCATGAGGTAATTGTATTCGAAATATGATTGTGAGACCAGGTTAAAGTGTTTGTGAAAGAAATTTGTGAAAACCCTATCTTAAGGATGGGAATATAAATGAGTTTTTATTATTATTGGTCTCTATTTCATTTTAATCACGTATTTCGGATAATAATTACAAAGGGGGTTACACCAAATGCCCAGGCTTCGTCTCTCCTTTGAATCCTCAGGACAAATTATACAATATCAAGTTTGATTTGCAGAAGACTCTTTGACAATTTTTATGAGTTCTTTTTCCTTTTTTTTACAAGTGCATGCGTCATTTTCACAACTGAGTCATAATTCCTAGCGGAGTTAATGAGTTTCACAGGTCCCAGCTTAAACAACTGCTTATTTGGTTGTTAAAAAGTTCTTCTACCATTTTCACAAGTCCATGAGTCATTTTCACATCTGCATTTTCATACCTCGAGGAGTTTATCAGTTTCACAGGTCCCAGCTTTTACAACGGCTTCTTTGGTTTTTAACAACTTCTTGTGCAATTTTTACAAGTTCATGAGTCATTTTCACAACTACATTTTCATACCCTGAGGAGTTTATTAGTTTTACAGGTCCCGGCTTTTACAACTGCTTCTTTGGTTTTCATCAACTTCTTGAGCCATTTTTACAAGTCCATGAATCATTTTCACAACTGCATTTTCATGCCCCGAGGATTTTATCAGTTTCATAAGTCCCAGCTATCATAACTGCTTATCAGAATTTTAACAACTTCTTGTTCCTATTTTGACAAGTCCATGAGTCATTTTGACAACATCATTTTCACTCACCAAGGTATTTACAAATTTCACAAGTCCCTAATTTGACAACTGCTTATCAGAATTTTAATAACTTCTTATGCCTATTTTGACAAGTCCATGAGTCATTTTGACAACATCATTTTCACTCACCGAGGTATTTACAAATTTCACAAGTTCCTAATTTGACAACTGCTTATCGTTATTTTAACAACTTCTTGTGCCTATTTTGACAAGTCCATGAATCATTTTGACAACATCATTTTAACTCACTGAGGTATTTACAAATTTCAAATTCCCTAATTTGACAATAGCTTATCAGAATTTTAACAACAACGTGTGACTATTTTGACAAGTCCATGAGTCATTTTGACAACATATTACATTTCATATTCTCCACCATTTTTACAAGTCCATGAGCCATTTTCATCTTCTCCACCATTTAAAAACTTCCCTCTCGCATGAAAGAAACAGAATAGATTCTTCCTCGAACTACTTACCATTTTTCATGACAATATGCAATATAAACTTTGTATTAACAACTACCACAATAATATTAACAACTACAACTACACATAGTATCATCACTTTTTTCATATCATATCATCATTTTGTAATCGAACAAACCCCCATCACATTCAACGATTCCCACTTAAAATAAAAGTAATCCCTCTATTTCCTTGCCCAAAAACAGAGCAATCCCTCTGCTACATTGCCCAAAAGCATAACACAGGTTCTGTATTGACAACTGCAACAACAATATTAACAACTACAACTGCACATATTAAAAACAATTTTTTTATATCATATCAATGTTTTGTCAGCAAACAAACCACCATCACATTCAACCATTCCCACTTACATTAGAGCAATCCTTATGTTACCTTGCCCAAAAACATAGCACAATTTAATTCACACAACCCAACCACAGTGAAACCCTATCTTCAATGGTCAAGATCATATATTTACCAAAATCTTAGCATTACTTACCTACCTTGTAGCACATAGTCCACTAATGAGTCCAAGCTTTAACCTTTAACCAACCCCTCAATCTCAATATAGCCAACATACACAGCAAAAAAAAAAGGTTTAAAATCACTGTTCACGCTGTCTAACAATAGATGAAGGCTGCAAAGTCTAACATTTGCCTAGGACATGGACATCACACTTAATCCCTTTAATGTTGCAGCTGCAACCATCGTAGGCTTCCTCTGTTTTCTCTTTCTCCTGTGCCTTAATGAGAAAAAACACTCCAACCCTCCTCCTCTCGTGCTTTTCCTTTTTTACTTCATTGGGGGCAAGTTAGTCATTTCACATTACCAATTAATCACACAAAAGTCCATAGGGACGTTTTTGATTAAAAAATTTGGATTGGGACTTTTTTGTGATTTTTTGGGTCCTTAGGATCTGTCAGTGATTTTCGCAAAAATGAACTTAAATTTTGTCCGTTAAATGGTCCATTGTTTATAAATGTTACTTATAAATTTTATAATTAATATTGGTTTAGTTACGAAGAGATCATAATGAAAATTTAAAAAAACATTTTAATTTTAAAAGTCATGTCCATCTTGTGAGAAAATTGGCATTATTAAAAATATATATATCCTATATGAGAAAATTTCAAGAAATAAATACAGTATTATAAAAAATACTTACTTTACTAATATTTTTTTATAATATACTTTATTGGCATGGCAAAATGGAATGAAATAAAAAATAATAATTTTGACAATAGAAATGTTCTTTATATACTTTGAGTGAAAATTAATATTAAATGGAGGTTATTAATAATATTATTAAATAATGAGAAATTAAGTAAAAATATAATAATATATATTATTTTTAAAATAAATATTTTATTAGAAATATCATATCGCACCTTAGTTTGTACTACTTTTGTTCCTTATTACAAAAGTTAGTTGGGTTGAATTTGATCCAAAATATAATATCTTAATTTATTTTATCTCCTATATTTATCAATTTCCCTAAATTAATTTGGCTAACTCATAAATCGAATGTTACAAATGGATCATTTAAAGAGATTAGGTCACATTTGTTTAAATTAGCTAATTTATTTCATTTTCTTTATATACCCAAATTAGTGAAGTAGTTCTTATTAAGAAGGGAAAATCCCTTAAAAAGAACTTCAAAAATGTCAAAAGGCAAAAAAGTGTTCTGAATATTCATAATACAAAAAAAAGTGTTAGGGCCTTGTTCATCCTTTTCAAAATTAGAAGAATATGACAGAGTTGTCCCTTGGAATTTAATTTTCACTCTGACAAAATTAGTTGTGAAAACTTTATCCGAACTTGTGAAATTCTTTAAGAAAGCTATGAAATTCTTTTGAGAACTTGTGAAAAATTTGCTCAAACTTGTGAAACATTTGCCTGAACTTGTGAAACCTTTATCAAAACTTGTGAAACCCTTATCAGATATTGTGAATCAAAATTTGTAACTTGTAAAATTCTTTAGGGAAGTTGTGAAATTATTTTAAGAACTTGTCAAAACCTTATCCAAACTTGTGAAAACCTTATCCAAATTTGTGAAACCCTTATCATGTCTTGTGAATTCAAATTTACAACTTGTAAAATTCTATTGAAAACTTGTCAAAACCTTATCCGAACTTGTGAAACTCTTATCAAATCTTGTGAATTTTGATTTGCAACTTGTGAAATTCTTAGGAGAAATTGTGAAAACCTTATCCAAACTTGTGAAAATCTTTATCAGAACTTGTGAAAATGCAACAACCTCTTTGTTCTTAATTTTAAACTGAGAGGGGCAATTATATCATTTCCATTTAATTTTGAAAATGACGAATCAGCCCTATTAAGAACCAATATTCTTTAAAACATGTTTTTTGTCGGATGAAATATATTGGTGAAGTTAGAGGAGGAAGTAAAAAAAGGACCCATCCTACCTCTCTATGAGACAAAGATAGAAATGAAACTATCATTTTTCTTTAAAAAAAAATTCTCCCTCTCACCTCAGTAGCAATATATAAGGAGAGGTTAGTCAAAATGAAATATCAAAGCTATTAGCACACATAGTATTTATAAATGAAGAAATTTTTTCTTATTTTTATCATCTTTTATCTCTACTTTCGTAATGAGTTTTCTCATAAATTGCTTTTATTATTTCTTTAATCTTTTTATACACAGTTCAAAAGAGATTAAATATTAGAACAATAATTATGATTTTTAGAAAGAAAATTTAAATTAATAGTTTTCCTTATGTATGTATTACAAAAAAAGAGTTATGGATAAGTTTTTCTAATACAAAGGATACAACAATCATTTATACAAAGAGTCATGAAAACCATTTACATAGTTTAAAAAGGAGATTTTCAAGTGTGAATGCCTTCTGACCCAATTAACATCAAGGGCGGTTACGAGCTTCAACCCCTTATGGAGGAGGTATATGTTCTAAGTCTCATATTGGGGAGGTGTCCTTGAAGAGACGTCATTGTACTCATTACAATGAGGAATTCATGGAGAGCCGACCAACCAGAGAGGGCAACTTGTGAAGGGGCTAACCAATTAACCATCAGGAGGCTAAGTAAAGCGTCAAAGTGTGGAGGGTGCATTGTCATGAGTCTCACATCAAGAGGGTTGTCTTGAAAGATGAGCCTTATAAGACCTTGAGCTCCCTAACTCTAATAGCTTGTTTTTTGAGTCAGGACTTGTGCGGTTGTGCTCATTATTCCAATAATAGGTTCTTGATTTATGGAAAAATAGGAGGTTTTGTGCACTCAAAGAGTCAAATAGATAATAATAAATTTGGTATTTATGAGAAACACATGTAGTTGAAGTTGCTAATCTACATAACTATAAACATCATTAATCATATTATCAAAACTGTGGCCACAAATTATATGAAGAGAAGATCAATCATGTTGCAAGTTATAACCAATTGAAGAAGCAAATTCATGTAAAAGGAAATTTGTTTCTAGGGCATGGGAAGCATAGGAGGGGAGTGCATGAAGGGGGAGCAGCCGCTGCTCACGACGAAAGAATCATATGCACTGAATCATTCACGGAAAAAGGTTTGTACTGGGGATGATCAATTTCTGCAAAAATGTCTTTGGTGCCCCTTGAGGAGGAATGGATGAATACTAGAGTTGGTAATACAGGCTAAACCCGCAGACTCAACTTGTGGGCCTGCGGGTTGGGACAGGGTTAGGGTTGGGAAAATCCCAACCTACAAAAGTACAAGCTTGTGCATGGCTGGTGGGCTGATGCGGGCCAGCCTGCGATATGGCGGGTTTGCCCGCAAAATTTTTGTTTTTTACATATAATAATTTCACAAAATTTATAAATTGTCCACTCATATCTTGGTACCTCCTAATCCAAAGAGAAAAAATCTTAGCCTCTTCCCTTCTTTTTTAAACAAAATTATTATATTTTGGTTGTTTGAGGATGAGTTTATATTTTGTTTATAAACTTTGGCAAATTTGATAACTTTATCTCTTGAATTGTGAATTATGTTTTTAAATTTTTATAAGAAGAATGATTGATGTTAGGAAGGTAAATTTAATAACTCATTTATACGTGTCTCATATTTTTGGCTGTCTTTAAAAAATAGGAATTTTTTTCCAAAAAAATATGTGGGCCCACGGGCTGGCCCGTAACCCGAACACTGCGGGTTAGGGTTGGCATAAGAAGTGCAGGCCGCATGGGCCCGCAACCCGCGGCCAGCAGGTTGGTGTGGGCTAGCCCACAACTCATGGGCTAGCCTATATTCCTGGCTCTAATAAATGTGGAGGAGGAGTTTCATGGTAATAGAGAAGATGCAAAGGAGCCTAGTCCTTGAAAATATTACAGAGACGTGTTTATGAAGGATAAAGAGGTAGTATAGGATGATGAAGATGAGGAAGAGGAGGAGGATTGGCATAGTGGAGATCACTGGAAGGAACATATTTCTGTGGAATATATATCTAAGGGCCCTCACATTATTATTCTACCGGAGGTAAAGCAGAAGATTATAAGGAAATGGTGTAATACTTTAATTGTAAAGCTTATAGGTTATTTGATAAGGGAGGATCGTCTGGTTTTCAAGCTCCAATAGATATGAGGCTTTGCATGGGGAACAATTTGAGTCAATTGATGTAGGGGCTAGCCTTTTCCTTATTAAGTTCAAGAACAAGGTTGATTATGAGTTTGTGCTAACTGGTTGTGTAATATCCCAAATTTTATGCCTAGAGACTTGAGGATGAGCCAGTATCAGGAAAACGACTAAGCCCAATCCAGGAAGAGTCCCAAGAATGCTGAGAGATAGAAAGACTCTTTAGGACTATGTGATACAGTCCTACTAGGCAGAGTGCACAGTATGCGTAGGCAGTAGGATTAGAGTGTCCGTGCAGATGTGCATAGGACACATATACAGTGTCATTGTGTTGGTAGAAAGATGCCACCCAGCTATGTCATAAGGTCAAGGACTAATTGGTCAAATAAAATATGCCGTTATAGGTGTGCACATGGCATTTTCAGGGTAGAGACATAAGTACCTTACGTTTTTTGGAAAAGACACTACAATGTGGCGCCATGTAGGGTCTACATACACTTTAATTAGGATGTCATTTGGTGGGCCTCGATATGCGTACTACAGTCTTGAGTAGTAAGTAAGCACCGATAAAGTAACTTTAATAAAGTAGGTCATGATGTGTAATGATTACTCTACTTTTATGGTGAATGAATAAGGTGACACTTGTTATCAAAGTACACATAATCATGACAAACAGTATTCATACTTTTTGGTTGGCAAATTGGCAAGTGACACTTGTCCTTTGATCATGAGGTATCCTTCTTGCCTTTTTGTTGGCGTTCCAAGACGGTGACATGTGGCACTGAAGTCTGGGGAATCTGTTGGAAATTGTGAACTAAGGGCCAATCATTGTACTTTGAACATTATTATTTTAATGAAATTTCTCCATTCTGTTATCATATTATTTGCATGTTAACTGTGATAATTTTATCCTTGGATAATTCAGAAAGATTGTCCTAAACTGTCCCTGGTCGGTCATCTATGCGGGAGCAGAGATGAAACAAGATCAGTATGACTTTGATAAGATATGGAGATACGAATCAAAGTCTTAGGCACTTGTAAGAGTATAAGGTGCTGGACCGACCCACTATGAGAAAGCTACATGGATCAAGTCATAAGCTTTTCTCATGTATAACCACGTCACAATGCCCTTAGACCTAAGGTCATCATGGATTCCTACATGAGAGTTGCTAAGCTTTGAACTAGTCAAAAGTCACTTTTGACCGGGTGATGATAAAGGCTACTTTCTCGGGCTTGGTGGTTTTTCATGTAGAGGAAATTGAATGATCAAGATAGAATTTGTCCCTCACATTAGTAGAGAGATATTACTGGGCCCCTCGATGAGTGAGTCTGAGAAATGTATGGCCATACTACAATGAAAAGGAGTTTCCATTTCTATTGTTGGACTACTCAGGAATCGAGAAAGTAATGGTCAGGACAATAGGATGACATTATCCATGCCTCACCCTTGACTGATATATCGTGTGATAAAAGGGACGTGACATGGTTGTATGACAGGTTGCATCGTGTTAACGATCCTCATATGAATTGGGTAGTCGTAATGTCTTGCTAGAGGCCACTTGCAACTTGTGGGTTAGTACAGTTATTGGCCTATTGCCAACTTCATATGGGCCTACAGGGTCGAACACAAGAATGGCTCAACACGAGATAATGTTTAATTTGGGGTGGACGAATCTTATATTTAATTTATATATCCGGCCTTCCTCATGAGTCATAGCAAATAGTTGGCCCTGAGCTCTCAGTCTCTGCTCCTATTATGGCTGTCCACACTCAACAGATGTATGCCCCACTTGCTTGCACTTGAAACAAATCACCCGACCATCGCAAGTCTTGCCATAATATCAGGCTACTCAAGAATCAAGAAAGTAATGGTCAGGAACAAGAGGATGACATTATCCATGCCTTATCCTTGATCGACATATCGTGTGACAAAATGGACGTGACATGGTTGTATGACAGGTTTCATCGTGATAACGATCCTCATATGAGTTGGGTAGTCGTAATGTCTTACTAGATGTCACTTCCGACTTTTGGATTAGTATAGTTATTGGCATACTGCCAACTTCATATGGTCCTACAGGGTTGCACACAAGAATGGCCCAACACGAGATAATGTTTAATATAGGGTGGACGAATTTTATATTTATATATATATATATAATATAAAATTCATTAATAATATTATATAGATATATATATTTTCAAAATATATATCTTATATATATATATGTATATATATATATATTATATGATATTATTATATTGTGTTAGTTTTAAATTTAATTTATTAAGATATATTAAATTTAATAACTAACATGATAGAGATATAATATCTCAGATTTAATTTATGAAGATAAATTAAATCTAATGGCTCTTTATTTGGATTAAATAAATAGGTTAAATTAAAACTGTTGGACATATTTAATTTCAACTGAATTTATTTAATTAGCTTATCAAGATAATTAATTGTTAATTAATTTCAAAATTAATGATGATTAATTTTGAAATTTGAAAATAGCTCTCATAGGTTATAAACTTGATAGAGCAGATATATTGATACGCACATGAGAATTGAGAGCCGCAAGTGAAACCCTATGAGACATTAGAGGCGCTAGCATGCAGTCTCGGTTGGAGAGCATTCGTGTGGATACCGGTAGAGGGAGCGGACCTGACGTGTTGGCTTCTAGAGATCATGACAACTCTGAATCATTAAAAGGTATGAATCCTTCCAACTTGGTTTAAACGCCGTTGATAGATCCTCGATTAGGATCGGTGAAAATTTTTAAAATTATTCCGATGTGCCTACCGATTCTAACAGTGGCATCAGAGCCAGATCAATTGTGCATTTAAATTGAGTTTATGATTCTTATACATGTGATATATATGGGATGTGTACGTATGTTTATAAGAAACACTCGAATATGCATGTGATTTGGTTAATACGAAACGAAATTATTTAGAAAGATGTGATCTTGTAATTCCGTTGATTTTCGTTTTTGTTTAAATTGAATCTTGAAATTGTTTCGTTTTCGGTTTTGAAACATGTATGTGATTCTCATTTTGGAACAAGCATGAAATCGATTCTGAACATGTATATCTTGAAACATGTATGTGATTTTCGTTTTGAACAAGAATGAAATTCGGTAGGGTACCTGAGATCGTAGTTGGCGGCAATCTTTGAGAAAACACAGGAACCAGACAACTGATCGATCAAATCGTCAAATCTAGGGAGCAGATACTTGTTCTTAATAGTCACCTTGTTCAGCTCTTGGTAATCGATATAGAGACGCAGGCTTCCATCTTTCTTCTTTGTGAAGAGCACTGGAGAACCCCAGAGTGATATGCTGGGTCGTGTGAACCCTTTCTCAAGTAGTTCCTCGATCTGCTTCTTTACCCTACCATTTTACTTGGAGCTATACGGCATGGTGTTTTAGAAATTGAACCCGCTCTAGGCCTCAAATCAATCTAGAACTCCACTTCCCTATCTGGAGGTAATCCACCGACATCCTCCAGAAAAACATCAGGAAACTCATTCACTACAGGGATACTTTCAAAGGATACACCGGCCTCTGATTGCATAGAGCAAAATACCATATACCCCTATCAACCTTTCTATAGATATCTCTTAACCTTAGCCACGGAAAGAAGGTTAAGATTGATTTCTGTGTTAGCATGCGGTTGTGGATTCAGATATATGACTCTCTTCTGTTTACAATCCAATAACACACCGTTCGCTGTCAACCAATCAATCCCCAAAATTACTTCCAACTCTTGCAGTGGCAAATAGATCAAATCTACGGTCGATTCGTGACCCTCGACATTTACCACGTAATTCAGACAATCATCGGTCGTCATAATTCGTGCGCCCATAGGTGTAGATATAACCAAATCATATGGGAATTTATGCACAGGTAAACATAACCGTCTCACACAGTCATATATAATGAATGAATGGCTGGCACTAGAATCATACATAACATGCACTAAACTGCTATTCAGAGAAATCATACCTTGAATCAATTCTAGAGACTTTATGGCTTCTTCCTGTGTCAGCGTGTAGACCCTACTTGAAACTCTAGGTCTAGTCTCCTCCTGCTGCTATTTTTATGGACAATCCCTAGCCATATGTCCCTGCTTGTTGCAAACATAATAGACAAGTAGTTTATTGGGATCATATTTTAGTGGTACACCATTACAAGCCCTACCAGGATGGAATGGTTTACGACAAAACCAATATATTCGACTTCCCGAGGATCCTTGGCCTCCACGGCCTCCTGTCTGATTTGGCCTCTTTATAGTTCCCTCGAAGGTTGACCCTATTCTTTCTTCTTCTATACTGAGCTACCACTTCCAGAAGTACCTTTATTCCCAGTCTTTGTTGCCCAGTTTGACATACGCTTCTGAATATACTAGTACTCTTCTGCCGTTTTGCTGAATTCAATAAAGTATTGAGAAATCAACGTCTATTTGAACTCGTGTCTTAACCCTTCAATCATCATGTCTACGTTCTACTCCTCATTGTCATTTAGCTTGTGATATGACAAGTATGGTGACAATCGGATATACTGGGCCAAATAATCATCAAAGCTCTCTCGGTCTTGCTATTTGATATAGAGGAATTCTTTCTCCTTTTCTCTTCTAATAGTCAGGGGAAAATATTTCTTGTTGAACTTTTCCTGGAATAATTCCCATGTGATAAGAACATTCGTTCCCTTCAGGATAAGATCTATGCCCTTCCACTAGTGATTAGCATCACCTTCCAGCTTGTATATAGCTAATCAGGCTTTCACTTCGTCTGAGTATTATAGCATGTCAAATATCTGAATCTAAGTGAGCTAACTAGTCTTCTGCTTGTTGAGGATCGAACTTCCCCCTGAACATAGGCGGCTATTGTTTACTAAATCTGCTTAGCCAAGTTTTAATATCCACTTTAGGCTTTGGTGGTAAATCCTCTAGTGGAGGTTCCTCATGTATTTCTTCATAATTTCCCCACATAAACCCGTCCATTTACTGTACTCCCTGAAGGTCAGTTCTTATTTCATTTATTATTTGCTACTATTATTCTAACATATCCAGTATTCGCTGTTGGATAGGGTCAGGCCTTAGTTCATCCTCATTGTTACCATGTCTACCACGCCCTCGGCCTCGACCTCTACCTCGGCCCCTACCACCTTCTCCTAGTTGTACCATTTCCATAATTCACTCTCTTGAAATTTAGAAAAGAGTAATTTTTGATATAAGAGTAGTGACATTTTTGTCATTTCATAAAAATCAGGGTACAAATATGTCACACATAGCACATCACAATTATTTACAGTAGTTACAGAGAAACAGAAACATCACATATCCTACATACTACTGTATTTGACATATTGTATTTTACATAACTAAAATAATAAGTTCATGCAACTTCCCAGGGGGTCACCCATCCTAGACTACCCCAAGTCGAGCACGCTTAACCTTCTTTGTACCCTTTAAAACTACCGACTCTAGCTAATTCATTCTTTATTTTTCGGTTTAACCTAACTACCCTTAACTCATAATACGTGCCGGTCACCAAAATAGCTCGTGTAGGCCCCACATCACAGCTCGGTATACATGAAATCCCGCACTAACCCTTTGATGTGCCTTCAAAAAACCCAGAAGTTCTCCTTTGGACCCTGCTCAACGATGAGGTTCTTCTATCAATTCTAGAATGCTGAGTCTGGGAAGTAGTAAATCGTGGAACAAACCCAGCACTCATCGGTCACCGTAACCCCCAACGGTATCTATAGTTGATACGTGGTTTCTATGCTGTCAAGGAATGTGAAGTACCGGCCTCTTGGGGTATTATGCTCCTATAATGCCCTGTGATACTTGGTCTTGAGAAGATATGACAGCTCTATGTCTGGCTATAAATTGTACGGCACACACACTGGCTCCACCTGAGACTCAATGTCGTTCAGCTTGTTCTCTAACATCTCCGGCTCATAGTCAGAATCCCACTCTGGGTACTCATCTAGCGCATCTCCGGTCTCCCAAACCTCTGTTACTCCTGGGGCTACTGGCCTCGGCTCCGGACCGTACACAGACAGCCTCGACACGCTCTTCCGTACTGCGTATCTCATACGTATACCGCCATACCTAAAATACTCTATAATCGGCCCTCTGTTTGGAGTATGCTGGTTCACCGTCATCTTGCTCCTTAGCACCGCTGATCATGAACACAGGCTCACTCGGAATATCCATGAGGAGTCATGTCGCTATGCAAACAAAACCATATCAGTATACCATTCTGATAATGCAGAACTGCTTATTAGCTTTAACACAAAAAATGTCAACACTTATTTCTATTTCGATAATTGAAGAGTAATAAACACAAAATTCCATGGGCATACAGAAAAGCACATATATACTGATAACAGTATTCGTTTACAATCCCAAAGTCTTTGGTAGACAAAATACAGAATATAGTGGAAACTTCAATATATACAGGATTTCCTAAAATATCTTAAGCATAAACTAACTATAACCACCGACCTTAACCTCACCTCAAGACATGTCAATTACTTCCCGACATCTATGCCTTTGCCTTTCATCCCACTGGCACCCGCTGAGATGTTTGTTTAGAAAAATGGGTGAGATTTCAAGGAATCCCAGTAGAAACATGCTATCGTTCATAGAAAATGTGAAAAATAAATATGATATGGGCCATGTATCCCCCAATTAATGAACAATATAAACACATCATCTGTATGTATACACATGAGTAAGGCCCAGCCCCACTAATCTACACCAGTTGGATTCTCACCAACTTCCAGTGTAAGTGCCCTTGGCACTAATTACCCTACTTTAGGCAAAACATGTTGATTAATAAAGTATATTTACAAATAATGGCATCCACACATTCATATAACTATGGCATGATATTTGAAGGATAATGTCCCTACCTCAAAGTTCTTCCAACCCCTTTTTAGTGTGCCTCATAAAACGTGTCGCTTCTGGCTTCTGACTCTGTCCTAAAATATTAAATGTACAAGAAATAGGTTATAACCTATCCTAGTATCATTTTAGACTCATGCATAATATTTCTTGTGGTTATATTAGTCTATGGTAAAAAATTACCAAAATGCCACCGGGACCCCGGCCTGGCCCCGCCGTACCTGGCCTAATGGCACGTTTTCTCAAAATTTTGACTAGGGCTATCCTGATGTATTTTCACCCAAGGAATCTATTTTCAGGATCGAAATTATCAAATTCAATGTCAAATTATGAAATTGCCCTTGACAGCCCGTTTTAGGGTTTTAGGAGCGTTTTCGTATTTATGCTTTTATGGGCTTTTTCTGGAAACGTGACCAACTGTAACCCCACTTATTTTTGCCTCCTGAATCCAATAAAACCATCAAATCATTGAAAATCCAAGTCCTTCCCATAGATATTCTCTTGGCCGAAACATAGGTCAAGAAAAAGGAAAAATTGCTCTTTTGTGTTTTAGCTTCCAAAGCTTGTACATTTTCACTTCTAATCCGTTATTAATTCATTTAAACATTATAACCATGATTCAAATAAATTTGGGCAGCATAACCCCTTATGTTTAGGAATTTTTCTAAATTTACAAACCTGACAAAAATCACCAAATCCAACTATACACTTCAACAATAACAACATACTTGTATGGATTTAAGTTTTTTGAAGTTACCTCTTGAGTTCTTGGATTTTCTCTCTCTAGGTGTCCTCTCCTATCTCTCCTTGAGCTCAAAATGTGTCTTTAAAACCCTGGATTCCATGAAGGAGAAAGGTTTAGAGATGGTTTTCATGGAAGATTACAAAGAAAATGCTTAAGAGATCAATACTTACCTTAAGCCTCTTCTTCCTTCTCTCTAGAACTCCAAAGTTCTTTAAGTTCTCTCTCTCTCTTCTTTTTCTTGTTGCTGGCTGAAAATATGAAGGGAAGAGGAAGGAAGAGTGTATAATAAAACACCTCCAATCACCCTTAACCACATGATCTCATCAAAGCATCCTATGGTGACATTTGTCACAATCCTTATCTCCTTCACATTTTTGTCATAATTGCTCTATTAGCATTAAACTAATTTCCTCCCCCTTTTGGTTAGCATAAAACTATCCCCCCTAATAGTCTCCCTAACCAAATGGGTTTCCTCCAACTAATCCAACTATACACTCAAGTATTGTACCATTATCATAATTACTATGTCCAAGTAGCATTATTTTAATGCAATTAGACATGTGTTCATCTTTATAAATCATAAACTAATCCCTTCACCATATGATAATGACACTTGGCATGTTTAATCCCAAAAATTATTTTTCCCTCCATTTTTCTTGTGCTAGGCGAAATTTACAAGAGAAAGGGAAATAAAATTGTCTCAACATTTCCATAATTCAATTAAATGGATTATGCATAATTCCTTCTAATTTCACAACTCTTGATTATTCCAAATATACATTCTCCTTTATTTTCCTTAATTAATTGGAAAATAATTAATCTTGGGCTAAATTGGCAAAATTATGATTTTGATATTACCTTTGTAATCTAATTCCTTTCTTGAATTAATTTGCCCATTTTTGCATGAATATTCATAATTTTATTGAATTTCTCAAATAATTACAATATATTCGGTAAATATAAAATTCGGGGTGTTGCAGAGTATTCCAAAGTCTATGAAACCCTCAATGAATCTAGTTCTAAGGAAAAATATAGCTTTTAGCCAACAAAAGCTTACAATTCCCATAATTATTGTTTTTGGACATTGCCACGAATACTGACCAGTTTCACTGGGTTAACTTCAAAAATTCATAACTCGTTGTGTACAGCTCCAAAAAATTCCCATGATATATCAAATTAAAGCTCATGATGTATATTTTCATTTTGTAAACTTTCACAATTTTTTGTCGTCATTTGGCCATCCAAAACCATATGACAAACTCACTGTCTCACAGGAAATTTCATAGGTAGCACTATTCACTTTCAATTTTAGTGTTTAATTCCTACAATCAGGAATATTTACCACTTCATTTCATTAAATCCCACAATTAAGTACAAGACATATTGGGGAATAAAAATTTGGGGTGTTACACTCTTGGACCACTCTAATGTTTCGGCCAGAGGGTGGTTTTGAGGCCATATGTGTTAAATCATGAATATATGATGATATATGGTGTTTAATTATAAAATAAGACTAGTTTAAGTACTGCTAGATTTGAGTTATGTGAGGCAGTCTGTTTGTGACGCATTTTTAACTGAGCAAATGATATCTAATGGTTTTGAAACTTTCCATATTTAAAGTAGACATAATAATATTTAATTGTATAGGTCAGTTGTGCCATTTGGACTAATATATTAGGAGATATGAATTTTTGAAGTTGGATTTGTAAAATTGGCAAAAATATTTGACAGTTTGAGTTTATTGGTGATTCTGGATTTTTATGCATGGAACTAGCTGAAGGAAATATTTTCTCTTAAAATAGACTTAATAAATGACACATAGAATTTTGAACCACCTAATTTGGATATTTGTAGAAAAAGATATCAATTTTCAAATTTTCTTGAAAATTCTGCCAAATTTTGGAAATTGTGCAAAAATAAAAAGGTCATGGCATTTGGTAATAAAGTTGACCTCCAAGGGTTAAGATAAACACTTGGAGTTAATGTGAGCCCATTAAATGCCCATTGCACCTAATGGGTTAACTTTAAAGTTAACGAACCAATGTGTCTTGAGTTATAAAAATTAGGACAAATATAGGCCCAAAGATAAGGGACATGTCTTAATGGCTAAAGTAACCCATTGGATATTTATTTGTCATGGCTCTAATAATATTGCCACTAATCTAGGGCCATGAGAAGACAAAGAAGAGACAATGGAAGCAACTTCAGTGGTTGGAAGAAAAGGCACCAAAAAGGGGACTCAAAGAGAAAAGGTAGTAGACTTACCCTACTTACATGTCCTTGATATTTATGCTTATATATTGATGTGAGTAATTACTTTGTTTGATTATGTGATGCATATATGATTAATTGAAGCTCTATTTCTTTGTTATGGTCATGAGTATGATGTATGATACATTAAACATGCAGATATGTCATTGTGTTAGCATAAATTCATGTAAGGCAAGCATACCATGCATTAAGCAGTTATCTTGCATGCTAAGTAGTATTATTTGCTACTAAGATTCCCCTGAATCTCACCTTCCTCAACCAACCATATAGGCATGCAAGCACAAAAGAGGAGTGCAGGACAATATGCCAAATAAAGAAGTTGCAATGAGGAGATGAAGACTAAGATGTGCAAATCCGTTATGTGTAATTAATATTTGAAATGGTTAATTGTATAACCCACATGATGGATGGATGTTTATCTGAAACATGATAATTGAACTAATAATGGATAATCACATGGTATGAGCCCATTAGTTAACTAAGCAGAGCGATTTAAAAGATAGAGAGATACTCTGATAATAAGGAATGAAAAGAATTAAGTAACCTCGTGAATAAAGTTAAACAAAATGGTAAAAACGTCCTTTACCAAATGAATAATTCCCCAAGAATAAATGTGACAGATGTTAGTTAGGAGATAATTTACTGATTCTCTGAAGTCGTAATAATAATGACGTCGCTTCCGATGCTTAGTAAAGGGGCAGAAGGAACGGATGTTACAATTGTTAGTATCAGAGCTGAGATTCTATCATTTGGCTAGTATGCTCTGTTGATGTGAATAGTAGCCATGAGTGATACTGGAATAATCCTGAGTGATAATAGAATTAAGAGTTATAGGTAATAAACAAACCAAAGAAATAGATCTCATCTCTGCCGAAGGAAGGGGCAGAGCCAAATATAGAGGCAGAAATAGAGCAGTAGTGATGTATACCCAGTATAGAAGGGCATGAGCTCCAGTGTATCTGATTTTGGATTAGTGTGAACCTAGATTCCAATAGATCTCCGTGGTTAAGCATGCTTAGGCAACAAAATTCCCAGGATGGGTGACCCCTTGGGAAGTTAGTTTAATGAGCTTGAGACTCTAAGAGATAGATGAGGTAGCAAGGGATAAAGATTCTATTGTTGACTCTTGAGTCTCTACTACTAACTAAGAATTAGAACCCTACTCTGTGTTATGGAAATACATTGAAAAGTTATACCAAGAAGATGGTACTACTTATGTTTCCCTTTAAGAGTAGTATCTAGTATCTCTAGAGGACTAGTGGATGTCATGAGCAATCTCTAGGCTAGATGATCATCTTAGTTAGATGAATTGTATTCAAAGGCATATAGGTATGATGAACAGTATTGAACTAGAAGAGGCCAGGAACTGGTATAGAGATATGCCATTGTCTGGGTCTTGCTGGTTAGTATAAGAGATTGATTAAGAATATCTCCTAAATCGCTTTGCTATTAATAAAGCTTATATGAATGAAAGAATTGTGTTTGAGTGGAATAGTAACTGTGAGAGTAAGCCTCCAAAATTTGAGGGAAAGACTGATATTCACACCAGTTATGACTATCTCAGATCCAGTACGGCTAATGTAGTCTACAGAGATGTGACCTGAGTGGTCTACAAATGAAGCAACTGGTATAGGTTACAGTGAAATGAGTATATAGGATTGGGATATGCCCAATGTAGGAGGGCAGAATGGTGACGGATGCCTCTTAACAACTGAAGCCTCAGAAGATAAGTTATTCACTTATGATATAGAGTTGGTAGAGATTGTCTTTAAGGTGAAAGAATGATGATTATAATATGCCTTTATAATATCAAGGATTGAGGTAGAGTTAGGACCTCGTGATCAAAGCTGATGCTATGAGGATTCGATCTTATTATACTAAAGGTTGAGGATAGGCTTGAATTAAATCTAAGCTAAAATAGTGCTTAGGTCAAAATGTGAATCAGGTTACACTATAATTATGTACCATGGCAGAAGTTTAAACCTTGTAAACCTTGTGGATAGTATTGAACCTTCAGTAATGTTTTGATGATAATACCTAGATACCGTGAAGGTTAGAATAGGCACTATTGATCATGATTTTAGCATGCTTATTAGGTAAATTTGAGGAAAATGATTTCTCATTTATGCAATGTTGAGGTTCTGGAGTTAGTGATGAATCTAAAAGTTGGATGTCTATCCAACAGCCAAAGAAGGGTTACCAAGTAAACTGTAACCTAAGAATCAACTGTTAAGTTTCGATTCCTTAAGAATTTGAAATAGCCCAAAATGATTCTAGGTACTAGAATATGTTGAGATATGTATGAGGTTTTCTATGGTTGCTAGTTGCTGATCTAGCATAAGGAAAGATCTTGATAATAGAATATTCCCTTAGAAAGATGAATGATAATAAAATATTCGGAATTAAAGAAGTAGATTGCACAACTGCTAAAAGATACAGACCTGTTAGTGAAAAGGAGTTTGTATGACTTAGTGAATTGCTATGAGATGCTCCAGTGCTATTGTTGAAAGAAAGACAGGAGTCTTATACTCAAGAAGAATTGGCTTGACGGTATAAAGGAAAGCAACTCTTGTTGTCATATCTTATGTAATGGTTCTGCATATATGTGTTTACTATTGAGTATATGGTGGGCAGTAAGACCTATTAGACCAGTGTATCCTTAGGTTGTATGACCTGTAGGTAGTGGGCCCCAAGGCAATAAGACCTATTGGGCCCATGTATCCGTAGGCCGTAAGACCTAGTATGCATTCAGAGCAAGGTTGTAAGACCTACTGACCAATTTGAACTTGAGATTCCAGGCAGTGACTCTATGCATGAGATTCCAAGATTGACCTGATGCATGATATTCTGAGCATTGTCTCGAAAAGGTTGTAAAACTTGAGAATGATGGGACAGTTAGTCCCAAGGCAATAAGACCCATAAGTAAAAGTTGTATTAGGAGTTACCCAGGGCATCTTGAGCCAGGAAAGCTTGAGGCAAAAAATCTGTGAGTGCACCTTATATGGCGAGTTACCCTGGGCTATAAGACCTAATGAATATCCAATTGAAAATGGGCATAGATTCGAGGCCATAAGTCCCGATGTGTCTATGGCATTGGGGTGATTCCCTAAGCCATAAGACCTTATAGGCTACCTAGGTAGTAAATGATGGACAATGTGTACTGTGATTTCCTATAGAACTATGTGTCCAATGATTGCTGAATGTCGAACAATTGATTGTTGATAGATGGTTAATTTTACGTGATTCGAGAACATTACATAAGTGTATGAATGGTTTGAGTAGCAAGAGGTGAAGCCTGTAATGAATTGAAAATAACTAGTGGACTGTGTGCCCTAGGTAGCGAGATTTGATATGTATTTAGTAAAGGTGATGGACTGTATGTCCTAAGGCTATAAGACCTAATGGACTAGTATGTCCTTAGGCCGGCAACATATTATATATTTGAGAATTGTGACCAGCAAAGGCTTGAGGTGGTAAGACGTATTTTCTGGATAGAAAAGATAGAGGCCCAAGGGAAACAAAACCATGAGGGTGGGGGCTACGGCTAGCCATAAAGCGGTGTGCAAGTTGCATAGGGCAGAGGCCCTAAGTTGGCAGACGGTAGTAAGACCTGTGAATCTAGCATTGTAGTTATTTCCTAGCATGGTGATATTGGACTAATATTTCTAGAGTATATCTTGAGGCTGGTAGAACATTCAGACTGTACCAAGTTGTTGCCGAAGCACTAAGTCCTGAGAAGCTAATGGCATCGGGGTGATTCCCTGGGCTGTAAGACCGAAATATCTAGCTCTGTAGGGATAGAATGAGCCGTAAGGCTTGATATGCATATAGTGTGATGTAAGAGAGTCTTGAAGAGGCTGGAAGGCCTGGTATGTATACAATGTGATCTAGGAGAGTCCCGAAGAGGTAGTAAGGCTTGAGAAACCAAGATCTGTGAGAATGGATTATTAGGTCCTATGTTTGAATGATATATACTGGGTACAAAATGAATGAGAATGTTGTATGATGGTGCTTGAATACTATCAGAGATCTAAGGATATGATCATTGTGTTGTATGATCTATAGGCTTGCGAATGAAAGAGCTAGATGAAAGAGATAGACTGAGTGTCTAGATATAATTCCTCGAGGTACATATAGTACCATATGATGTTTGAAATTTCGAGGATGAAATTTATTGAATAGGGGAAGAATTGTTATATCCCGAATTTTGGGCCTAGAAATTTGAGGATGAGCCTATATCAGCCAGGCGACTAAGCCCAGTCCTGGAAGCGTCCTAAGAATTTTGAGAGATAGAAAGACTCTCAGGGACTATATGATACGGCCTTACCTGGTAGAGGGCCAAGTATGTATAGGAAGTAGGATTAGAGTATCGATATAGATGTACACAGGACACATATATGGTGCCATTGGGTTAGTAAAAGGATACTCACCTAGCTATGTCATGAGGTAAGGTACTGATTGGTCAAACAAAATATGCTAGTATAAGTGTTAACAGGAATTTTCCTAGCAGACATGAGTACCCTGCATTTTTGGAAAAAGACACAAGAATGTAGGCCATGTGGGGTTACACATACTCTAATCTAGATGTCATTTTATAGGCCTTGATATGGGTACCATAGTCTAGAGTAAGACCCGAGTAGAATCCTGAGTAAGCACCGATAAAGTAACTTTAGTAAAGTAGGTCATGATATGTAATGATTACTTTACTTTTATGGTGGATGAATGAGAAGATGACACTTGTCATCATAGTACACATAATCATGACAAACAGTATTCACACTTTTTGGTTGGCATAATTAGAAGTGACACTTGTCCTATGATCATGAGGTACCATTCTTGCCTTTTTGTTGGCATTCAAAGACAATGACATGTGGCATTGAAGTCAAGGGAATCCACCGGTCTCCGGTCCGATCGCGTACTTGACTTCCTGAATACCAAACCTAGGAGTCTAGGGAAATTGTCATGCCTCTCCTTTCCCTGACTAAAGTGATGCCACCTAAGAGAGAAAAAGAGAAGATAAGATGCTTTATTGATACTTAGCAATCTTAAACTCTAACATTGTGACACTTGGCACACTATAAGACCATCTCATCTCAAGATTAAATCACAACCATTCCTTCCTCTTTAATAGACAATTTTCGGCAAGCCATAGGAAAGAGAAATAAAAATGAGACAAATGGAAGGAAAATGGAAGAGGAAAGAGAAAGGATGAATAGTGAAATCCCCAGAGTTCCAGAGCTGATTCCGACCCCGAATCATCGATTCTAGTTGACAAAGCCTTTAGTAAACTTCTTCTACTTACTTAGAGCTTCATTTCTATGGTCTTATTTTTCTAATCCAAGGTGTTTCATGTCATCTAGTTACATAGAGTGCCGTTGAAATACCAAACCAACTATAGAAATGTGAAGAGGTAAGCTTAAACATCATTTTGAACTGTATACCTTGTGATTTCGTTGAGTTTTTCTTGACTCTTGGACCACCCTAATGTTTCATCCAGAGGGTGTTTTTATGGCCATATTTGTTAAATCATGAATATATGATGATATATGGTGTTTAATGATAAAATAAGTTTAGTTTAAGTACTACCAGCTTTGAGTTCTATGAGGTAGTATGTTTGTGACGCGTTTTGACAAAGCAAATGATATCCAATGGCTATGAAATATTCCAAATTTAAAGTAGTCATCATAAGGTTTAATTGGATAGGTCATTTGTGGCTTTTGGATTAATTTATTAAGAGATATGAATTTTTGAAATTAGATTTGTAAAATTGGTGAAAATCACCTACAATGTGAGTTTATTGGTGATTTTGGATTTTTGTGTGTGGAACTGGCTGGAGGGAATACTTTTCCTTTAAAATAGACTTAATAAATGACATATAGAATTTTGAACCACCTAATTTGAATATCTATAGAAAAAGATATGAATTTTCAAAGTTTTATGAAAATTCTGCCAACTTATGGAAATTGTGGGAAAATAAAAAGGTAATGGCTTTTTGTAATTAAGTTGAACTCCAAGGGTTAAAGATAAAACACTTGGAGTTAATGTGAACCCATTAAATACCCATTGGGCCTAATGTGTTAACTTTAAAGTTAAACAACCAAAGTTTCTTGAGTTATAAAAATTGGAACGAGTATAGGTCCAAAGATAAGAGACATGTCCTAAAGGCTAAATAGCCCGTTGGACATTTATTTGTCATGGTTCTAATAATATGGCTACTTACCTAAGGCCATGAGATGACAAAGAAGAGACAATGGAAACAACTTTAGTGGTTGGAAGAAAAGGTACCAAACAGGGGACTCGAAGAGAAAAGGTAGTAGACTTACCCTACTTACATATCCTTGATATTTATGCTTATGTATTGATGTGAATAATTGCTTCGCTTGATTATATGATGCATATATGACTAAATGAGCTTTGTTTCTATGCTATGGCCATGAATATGATGTATGATAAATTGAGCATATAGATATGTCATTGTGTTAGCATAAATTCATGTAAGGCAAGCATATCACGCATTAAGCAGTTATCTTGCATGCAAAGTGGTATTGTTTGCTACTAAGATTCCCCCAAATCTCACCCTCCCTCAACCAACCATATAGGCACGCAAGCACAAAAGAAGAGTGCATGACAATATGCCAGATGAAGAAGTTGCAATGAGGAGATAAAGACTAAGATGTGTTAATCCATTATGTATAATTAATATTTAAAATGGTTAATTGTATAACTTGCATGAAGGATGGATGTTTTTATGAAGCATGATAATTGAACTAGTAATAGGTAATAGCATGATATGAGCCCATTAGTTAAGTAAGTAGAGAGCTTTAATAAATGGAGAGATACTCTGATAGTAACGAATGAAAAGAATTAAATAACCCCATGAATAAAGTTAAACAATCTGGTAAATACGTTCTTTACCGAATGAATAATGCCTTAAGAATATATGTGAAACATTTTAGCTAGGAGATGATTTACTGATTCTCCTGAGTCGTAATAATAATGACATCGCTTCCGATGCATAGTAAAGGCGCATAAGGAATGGGTGTTACAGGCAATCCGTAGATGATCATGGATCGTTATTTAGCAGTACTGCTATGGAAAGAAGATTTTAAGCTCAACTTGGAGAAAATTAGTCATATTTTGGTATGGCTAAGAATATCAAGATTGCCTATGGATAACTATGACTAAGGAGTCCTTTATGTTCTCGGAAGTTAGATTGGGAAGGTTCTCAAGCTCAATTTTACAACTCTAAAATAAGGCACATATTTGTGTCGAATTATATTTGACTAAACCTCCTCCCAAGTTTGATGGTGATTAGAATAAAATGAAGATCAAATATAAGGGTATCCATGTGATTTGTTTCTCTTGTGGCCTTGTTGGTCATAATAAGGAACATTGCCCTTATAGAAATCATAATAAAATGGTCAATTTGGATAAGAAGAGAGATGACAATGCAGGGATAGGAATGGTTTATAGCCATCAGAGGTAGGAGGATCGCAGGGAAAGGAGCCAGTAGGAAGGTCACAGGGTTTGTTGGTGCAATACCATGGAAACTCTAGTGCAATCTATAGTGATTAGATTACGATTCAATGGTAGAAATTGTGGCGATAGGGAGTAGAGAATCAGGGTTGGAAGTTAATAGGCATGATTATCAAAAAAATATGGGGGCGGGAATGTCATGCTTACATTATGCAGTATTAAACATTATGGTGCAGACTAGGAATAGGCCCATTAAGCCTATTGAGAAACATAATCGAGTATCCACATATGTAGCATCGAAACAGGCCCCAGCATAGAGGAGTCCAATGACTTATTACTTGATTATGAAAGAAAGGTTGGTTTGGGTCAGAGCAATTCAATCTTAACAAGAGTAGAGGGTGACATCAATCTTAATGTGGTCTAGAAAGGATGTCAAAGGTCGATCAAGTAAGGCTCCACCTTATTACATAATAACATGGCACTATCCAAAAGCTAATGATATTGATGATCCCGGAGATATTTTGACCTGTTTCTTGTTGAGACATAACCCTTTATCACAGAAATTGTTCTTGTTAAAGATGATATGGATGAACCTTCAACAAAGGGTCATGCATGTTGAGTAATTTTAGTCATTTTGCAGGTCTTTGTTTAATTTTATTTTTCTATGGATTTATTGGTATGGAATTCTAGAGGTGCTAGGGGCCTATCTTGCCCTCAGTTACTGGAGGATCTCAAGAAAAAACATAAGTTTCATTTTCTTGTTGTACTCAAACCTTGGCATAATAGTGAAAAGCTAGCACCACTTACATGTCGCTTGAATTCTCAAACATTGACATGGTAGAATCTCAAGGATTTAGTGGTGCAATTTGGTGTTTTTTGGATGAGTTAGTTAACTTCAGAGTAGAGAGTAAGTCTGACTAAATGTTGCATGGGGTTGTAAACGAAGGCCAATCGGATGACTGGTGGAACATGGTGGTGTATGGACACCTCAGTTTTTCTTTTATAAAGATGACTTTGGGATTGCCTACGGAATATTAGGAGTCATATGATGAAACCTTAGTTTGTAGTAGGAGATTTTAACGCAACATTGCAGGACAATGAATGTATTTCAAAAGCATCAAGTGGAGTCGGTCCGTATTTGTTTTTTCATAGTTGGGTGCAGGAGTTTAATTAACAGATTTGGATATCTATGGCTCTCAGTTTACATGGTGTGGGTGAGAGAGTTATAGTAGGCTAGATAGAGTGGATTATGAGTGGAATACTCTCTTTAATGATGCAAGAGTATTTCATTTAGCTTGTTTGACCATTCTCCTCTATTCTTAAAGTGCCATGTTGCATATAGGCAAAACTCAGATTTTGAGTAAGTATTCAAATACTTTGCACCATGGGTCACTCATAAGAACTTTCCTGACTTTGTTCATTTAGCATGGGATAGTAGTCTTGAATGGAAGGCCGATGTTTGAGCTTGTACAAAGAGTGTGGAGACTTGGAGTAAGGAGGTTTTTGGCCATATTGGCTTGCAAAAAAAGAGGTTATCCCATAAATTATAGTAGCATGAATAGGATTTAGTTAATAAACTCAATTACAGGGACACTGTTAAAAGATGTGATGATGATTGGGATCGTTTGGAAGGTTTTTTGCTACAGGAAGAGATTTTGTGGCTTCAGAAATCTCAATGCAATTGCTATTCTTTTGGAGATAAAAATACTCGCTATTTCTACTTTATGGCAAATAGACAATGAAAGTATGATCGAGTAAAGGCACTCAAGCTAGACGATGAGAAATGGTGCTATGATTATGATGAAATTATGATGGAAAGGATGTGATTTTTTGAATCGCTATATACGGATGAGGTGACTAAACTTAACCGGTTAATATTTCAAGTATCGTACTTATCTTTATCTAATTTAATAAAGAGTGGCCTGGAAATGAGGATTTCTATAGTTGAAATTAAATATGCCTTATTTGAAAGCCCCAGGATTGGACAATTTGAACCAATTGTTTTATCAAAGTTAATGGGGCGACACAATCTTTCAGGGATTTTTGTCCCATTAGTTTGTGTAACATTATATACAAGGTAATTGCTAAAGCTTTGAAAAATAGACTGAAAAAGATTATGCCTGTAATTATTTTCCTGACTCAGAGTAGTTTTATTTCAAGTTATCAAGGGACGGATAACATTGTTCTAACATAGGAAACTATTCATTCTATGCAGCCGAAGTGTGAGTATCCGTGTTTTATGGCACTTAAAATAGCCTTGAGAAAGCTTATGATAAGTTAAATTGGGATTTTGTTGTAGACTGTCTAGAAGAGTTGCCCTTACCTCTATGGTTGATTGCAATTATAAAAGAATGCTTATCTTTGGCATCCATACAACTTATATGGAATGGTAAAAGATCTAATGCGTTTAATCCTTCTAAGGGTATTCATTAGGGTGATCCACTCTTTCCTTACTTGTTTGTTATTGTGATAGAGAGGCTCACCCATTTAATTCAAGATGAGGTTCAAAATGAGGTATGGCCACCTTTTTGTTTAAAGAAGAATAGTATTGTGATCACCTACTTGTTTTTTTGTATATGATTTATTTCTTTTTGCCAAAGATAGCATGGATCAAGCAGATGTGGTTAAAGCAATTCTGGATGACTTTTTCCATTATTTTGGGGAAGAATGTTAATGTCGCTAAATCTCAATTTTTTTCTCATCAATGGTGAAACAATCATCAGTAGGAAATAAGTGATTATATGGGATTTATGCTTACATGTGACCTAGGGAAATACTTAGGGGTACCCATTCATCACAAAAGGGTTACCAGGTCCACTTATCAAGATGTATTAGATTAGATGGATAAACAGCTCTCCATAAGGAAAGTCAATAGTCTCTCATTCGCTGCCTATCAAACTTATCAGTTGTTTCTACAATGGCCAACCATGCAATGCAAACATGTTCACTATAGGTCATGTATGTAGTAATATTGATAAGAAGTGTCAGCCATTTATATGGGATCCACTTGCCAAAATAGAAAACTACATTTAGTTGCCTGGTAGAATGTCTACAAAGCCAAAAGCAAAGGTGCTCTAGGCTTGCGTGAGGCCAAAAGCAAAATGATGCTTATATGATGAAGTTGGGTAGGGGATTACTTTAAAAGAGAGATATATTATGGGTCAGGTGCATGGCATGTGGGTGATGACACTAATGCCAAATTTTGGACAGATCGTTGGCTGCCTTTCCATTATGCTTATTTTTTGTATTAACAGCTCTTCAGGAGGATAAAAAGAAGCAAAAGGTGGCTGATTTGGTCTTCATTTCAGGAGACTGAAAGTGGGATGAGTTGAAAGATTTTTTGCCTCCTCAAGCTTTTGTTGTAATCGCAAAAATACGAGTGGGGATATCGAGTTTAGTGGATGCACCATGTTGGCGGAAGGCGAGCCATATGGGAAGTTCATGGTCAAATCGGCTTATGAAAAAATTGCTAATCATGGAAGTAAAGATTTGGCAGGTCTTTGGAAGGTAATGAAGTTGAAAATGCCTCAGAGATGTAAAATAATATTGTGGCTTGTTAAAAGGGGTTGCTTATTTACAAATACTGTTTGGTTTTCTCAAGGGCTTGCATATACTAATGCATGTTCAGCTTGTCGCAATGTGAGCAAAACAATTTTACATGTGTTGTGTCATTGCCCCAAGCTCAGAGATGTTGGGCAACTTTAGTGCCTAGTTACATGTAGGATCATTTTTATGATTTTGAGGATGTAGTGAGCTGGGTAAAGTGGAATGTTTCTCAATCAGGGAAGGTGGAGGGGGTTCCATGGGATGTTTGTTTTGTAGTTAGCGTGAGGAATATCTAGCTTACAAGGAATGAATGTGACGTTCATAATGGTTCCGGCTCTTGATTGATTCAAATCTAAAACGAAGGCTTGTGCAACTTAAGCCAGTTTCGGTATAAAGAATATACAGGAGTTATAGGAGTCTGTGAGCTAGAGGATGACTTCAGAAGAAGTCTGCAAAAAAATTAATGTTAGTGGGACATTTAGTCAGGGCGGTATGCAGCTGGTTATGCTGGGGTTTTCTATGACTATCTTGGTACTCTGAATTATGGACTCTCACTGCATTTAAATACAGGAGGTAGCACCTATACCAAACTATTAGCCATTCTATTAGGTCTGAAGATCGTTTAGGATATGGGTTTGGAGTGGACTCTAGTGAAGAGTGACTGTATGGAGGTTGTGCATTGGATCCAACCTGACTGCCAATTGTAGGAAATTATAGCTTTTCTTAATCAAGATTGGGTGGCTTCAGTTTGTGCTTGCTCCCGATCATCAAATGGAGTAGCATATATGTTGGCAAAACACACTCTACAATAGATGTAATATCCCAAATTTTGGGACTAGAGGCTAGAGAATAAGCCTAAATAAGGTAGACTACTAAGCCAGCTTGGGAAGAGTCCCAAGAATGATGGGAGATAGAAAGACTCTCAGGGACTATATGATTAGTCTTACTAGGTCTGGGGCTCGGTATTTGTAGGCAGTATCAATAAAGCGTTGGTGCAGATGTGCACAAGACACATACGATGCCATTTAGTTAGTAGAAAAATGTCACCCAACTATGTCATGAGGTATGGGACAAGTTAATTGAGTAAATTTGCCCAATATGTGAGTGCATAAGGTATTTCCAGGGCAGACATGTGCACCATGCGTTTTGGGGAATATATATCAATGTGTGGCGCCATGTGGAGCCCACACACATATACTTTGACCTGGCATCATTTAGTGAACCTTATTATATGTGAAGCAATCCTGAGTAAGTCTCGAGTAGATGCTGATAAAGTAACTTTATTAAAGTAGCTTTAATAAATTTAGTCATTATAGCTAATGATGACAACTTTTGTGGTGGCACCACAAGAGAGTGACAAGTGTCCTCTATTATGACAAAGTACCAAGTGCCTTTTGTGTTGGCTTGATAGGAAGGTCACATGTGTCCCCCATGATGACACTTGCTTTTTGCCTTTTGTGTTGGCACACTTATAAGGCGCCATGTGTCACCTGAGTCAGGAAAATCTGCTGGTCTCTAGTCCAGTTGCATACTTGACTTCCCGAACACCAAACCCGAGAGTCTGAGGAAATTGTCAGGTCTCTTCTTCCCTTGACCAATCAAGGACACCTAAGAGGAGAGAGAAGGAGAGGGACCCACTTTTTAAGACACGTATCACCGAACCATTGGATCATCTGACAAATGGCACCATAGGCGTTTTCTCTCAAAATACCCTTCACAAACCTTCTTCTACTCATCCCAAGCTTCATTTCTATGGTTTCAGATTTTCATTTAGAGGGGTTTGGTGCCATCTCACCACCAGAGTATAGCCGATTTCCAAACCGATTGCCAAAACACGTAGAGGTAAGTGTAGCCTTCATTTTGAACTAATTAGTTTGTTGTTTGTATGAGTTTTCATGAGGGTAGGGGTACTGTTCATGTTTCAGCCAGGGGTATTTTTAAGGTTTAATCATATATTTATAGTTAAATGGTGATTTATGATGATATTAGGCCAAGTTGTCGGACAAAATTCTGTTTTGGTGATTTGGCAAAATTGGGTCTGTTCGATCAGTTAGTGTAGAGGCTAGAAGCTTTGTGATTTTGATGATTTCGACATTACCATTATGTTTAGAATGCAAAACTGTGTGGGAATAAGTTGTGAACATAATTTTAGAAGAGTTGGATTGAAAACCCAAAGATTGAAGTTTAAATAGTAGTGCTGTCATATTTCGTTTTTCTGGGGGCAGTCTGCTTGTGACAAGTTTTTGAGTGATCAAATATTGTCCAATTACCATGAAACTTTTTAAAACTATAGTAGACATGCTAAGCTTTAATTTGATATATTAAGCTCAATTTGGGTTTGTACATTGGGAGATATTAATTGTTAAAGTTTGAGGGTGAAACTGGAATTGATTCTAGAACAATATGGGGATTCATGGAATTCTGTATTTTTTGTAGTTGTAGACGGTAGTGGTTAATATTTTTTCCTATATAGAGGACTTAGAGAGCTTCCAATATAACTTTGAAACACTCCATTTCGATTTTTGTGGACTAAGTTATCATTTTTGGAAGTTGAGCCAAGAAATAGAGGATTTCTTGGCCGCAACCCAAATGTTTGTGGACCATTTTTAGCCGTGCCCAAAGTATTCCTTGGCCATAGCCAAGACCCCGACTTCCTACATTTTATATTTTTTTGAGAAACATCGAATTGTTTAGCCTCCCTAACTTCTTGGACATTAATATGCATTTCCAATGACACTCTATCATGTCTCTAATGATGTGATTGGGTATCTAGGGCCATGAGAGGTCAATGAAGAAGAAATGGAAGAATTTCCAAGAAGCTATAATGGTTGGAAGAAAAGGTACAGGAGGAGGACACAAAGACAAGAGGTAGTTAAACTCTCGATACTTGAATGTACTTGATATGTGAATGCTTGTGTGATGATATGTATTATTGCTTTGATGAATTGTATGGAACATATGTGAATGATTGAACCTTTGTTTGTACTTATGTTATGGCCATGAGTGAATCGTAAAACATGGAGCATGCAAGTGTCATTATGTTGGCATGAATTTATGTAAGCAAGCATGTCATACGTTAAGCATTATCTTGCATGCATAGTTAGCATTGTTTTCTACTGAGATTCTCTCGAATCTCACTCTTCCTCACCCAACCATATAGGTATGATGAGTACAGGAGAAGAGTTCATGATATGCAAGAAAGAAGGGTGACGACGAATTAAAGAATTATATGTGATAGTTTGTCATGTAAAAATTATTGCATGTTTTCATTGTTGTATAAACATGCCATGAATTATGAATATATGTACTCAAGGCTAGATGAATGAGTTAAGAATGAACAGAGAAATGAGCAGCAAATCACTCTGATTGAATTGAATAAAGATAAGAATCAATGAGAAACAATAAATTTGCGAACCACTATAAAACGCTTCCGCAAGATTTTAAAAATTTCTGAAAAAAACCCACTCAACTACATGTTCGAGTCCTATCTTGAGGATGGAAATTGAAAGAGTCTTTACATATGAATAGCAATGAGTGGTTCCGATATGTTGTGTAAAACTCATCAGACCGATTACAGAACTTAACCTACCCTTGAATAGCACCACACAGATCCAGCAACCATCACTACAGAAAGAAAATTGAAACCCAAAAGAAGAAAAAACACAAGCCAGACAACCTCCTTTCTAGCCGAGACTGAAGAGAAGCACTGGGAACAGCTCTCACAAATGGAGAAAAGATGCTCTCAAGAAAAGAGAAAAGGGGCTCCCACAGCAGAACTAGTTCAAAGAGCTTGTGATTACCTTATATATATATATATATATATATACTCACTTCAATCATAAATATAAAAGCTACTTAAGGGTTTACTTTAATCCTAAATATTATTACCAATGATTATTAATATAAGATCCACTTCAATAAAGAAATTGAACTATAAAGCGGATCTTATATTAGAGACAAGTAGATAATATATCTCAATCACTTTGTTCTTTAAATTTATATGTTTTTTTGCAAATCATCTTTATTGATTCCACCTGTTAAGTGAGTTTCTGGTAAGAGTTAATTCTAATGTAAATAATTAAAAAGAATATTTTAGTTAGTGAAATTTCAACAGATATTTATTAATTACAAGTAACTAATTAAATAGTTTTTTAGTCTTTATAAACTAATAACCTAAATTCCAAAGTTTTGTAAAGTAGTGATTTTGAGTAATAGGGGAAGGTAGGTTTTTCTGTGGGATTGATTTAATATATTTGTTGTATAATAATGGTGGTACAAATGTACGGCTTCCAAGGCAGGAATCCAAACCTTAGCTTATTCTTTATATATATATATATATATATATAAAATTTATATGACAAGAATCAAATGAAAACAAGTCCATGACTTGGCCTCTATTTGATTTTTCCTTTCTGCCCAAAAAATTATTCATTTCATGTTTTGGTGGAAAGGCACATGGTGTGTACTTCCATGACTGCCATGGAATGTTCTTTTTTGATGCATTAACGAGGAGATGATGATGATGAATTTTTATTTTATCCGAAATCATTATTTATCATTGTTGTTGATGATGATGTTATTGTTTTCTTATATTCCAATGGTATTCGGTACCTTTTCTAAATCATATTATCAGGTATCTAACCAACCAACTATTCCAGTTTCAGGATTTGTGGATTCCCCTCCTAACACAAATGTCTCTTTTAGGACTTGAACTCAAGACTCCAAAAGATCTAGTGAGCCCTTATACCACTAAACCAACTCTATATTGGTAATGATGATGTTGTCTAATTTAATAGCAACAATTTTCATTTTCTAATATATTAATGTAAAAATTAGTTTTATAAAGATTTTTTGATTTTGTATACATTAGTCAATCAATAATATCAACATGAAATTTAATTGATTTAAATTGCAATTGAATTCCAAAATTTAATATCCTACCATCATTTACATCTTTCCCTCATTGTAATCTTTCTGATTTTACTTAAACATGTTTATGTTCTTCGTTCCTTAATTATTTAATTTTAAATGAGAGAAATTTTAGGTCGCCTAGCCTAATGACATCAAACACCTCTTCAAAAGAGAAGACTGTGTTTTTGAATTTCAAGTGAACAAGTTAATGTACGTGTGTTTTGTGGAGTGTGTGAGTTGCTTGCCCATAGAAAGGAGTCATAAAGTCTTCAGTAAAAATTTTAAAAATAAAAGAGTGAAAATAAGAAAAATAAGAAATTTAAACTCGGAAAAAAGATTGGGTTATAAGTAATAAGAGTCTATCTTAAAAAATAATTAAAATAGAAAATCAACCAAAACATGATTTATCTCAAAAATACTTTAAAAAGGGTTAATTTCACTCTAAATTTATATACTTTTAACCAATGTTTGTTTTGATGCTTATATTTTCTTAATTCTTTTCCATCCACATTCTTTATACCATAAAAATATTGGTTCCTTTAATTTCATAAAGACTTAGATATAAGCTTAACAGCGTTATTTTTGCTTATGAAAACTACATAGAAAGTTAAATTAGCGTATATGGATGAAAAATAATGAAAAAAATAAGGATGAGAAGCAAAACTCATTAAAAATATAAGGACTTGAAGTGAGTTTAACCCTAAATAATTATTTTTGTCAAAGTCTTGCCCAAAAAAAAAAGTTCTCAAATAAGACCAAGGTTCATTAGCCTAAATCGGGTATTGAACTGGTTGGAGTACTAGGTTAAGGGTCAATGGATCAGATCGGGGTCAAACCGGAGCTAAATCAAGGCCAAATCAGTGAGAAATTGAAAATTTTAAAGTTATTAATATAAAATTCTAAATAAAATTTTTTAAAATTTTCTTTTTTAAATAGGAATCCAAATCGGATCGATCTACCAATCGATTTTCGGACCGAATCAATCAGTCCGATTCGGATTCATTTACCCTGAATAAGACAGTAAAGAGAAAGATCCCCAAAATTTGAGAAATTTTAAATGGCCAAGTGAAATGAAAGGTATAAATTTGAGAAAAAGCATGGCCCAAAATTAAGGCTGTTTCGTAAGGCACGTGGGGACCACCGCTGGCTTTCCATCATGAAATGGACTTGAAACAGACAGTCCTACAAACATCCAAAAATAAAAACAACAGAAAAAATATTTTCCCATAATGCTTCATGTGACAGTCGACGTATTATTAGTGCGTGTTTCCACGCCCTTCCACATTGCCCCTTTAAAGCAAGCTGCGGCAACATGATACATTTGCGTGCAGAATATTATTAGCAAATCACCAATCACATTAGTAAATACACTTTATATCCTTAATTTAAGATTTTTTATGTATTTAATATAAAATTTATTTATCTAATTTAATTAAATTAAAGATGTTAGTTAATACAATATGTATTTGATTAAAATATATTTTTAATCCTTTAAGTTTATATGAGGTATATGTTTAGCCCCTTAAATTTATAAAGTATACTTTTAACTTATAATTCTAGTACTGTCAATGTTGCTAATAGAAAACGCTGATGCAACAAACTTAAGTGATAACTACAATTTTAAATGATAACTATGTAATTAAATGTTATTAATCTTAAATTTAAAATATGTGTAAATTAAAAAATATCTAAAAACCTCATAAAGATATCAATATCAAAACGTCGATTGCATTAAAAAATTAGTTTAATAATATAAATATCTAACTCTTGATCTCATTTTCAGCAATTTGTGGTTTATTTTAGTTTAATAATCTAAATATAGTATATTAAAAAAATTAAAAATTAAATATGTTTTGTCAACTATATAATCATCACTTAAGTTTGTTGTGTCAATATTTCTTGTTAAGAATATTAACAGTGTTAGAAATATATGATTAAAAGTATACTTAATAAATTTAAGGGACTAAAAATATACCTCTTATAAAACTTAAAGGACTACAAATATACTTTAGTATTTATATTTTCTAAAATTTTCTAACCATATTCCTTAATTCATTACTAGTCTACGCATAAATATAAGTTACTTGTATCATTCTCGCATACTAAGAAATGCATTGGATAGATACACTTTTCAGAAAATCCCATATAAAGTTGCCAGAAATAGGAAAATTATAAATCAGGTTGGTAAATTCAATAAATCCCAATTTAAGATTTCAAAATGTGAGTTAAATGACTTTATTGTCCTCTCATAGTCTTCCCTCTCCACTTAAAGGGTCTTGGCTGTTACTTATTTTTTCAATATGTATACAACATCAATGTATAATAAAATAAAATATGATTAGCTTAAATCAAAAAAATTTTGTGTCGTTGAAGGATCATCAAGAATAATTCAAGCAGAAGAAAAGGAAAGAAAAACCCCAAGATCAATTAAATTATTTTCAGTTGAATGTTGAGAATAAAATATTTTCTTTTGGACTATGTTAATAAAAAAAAATCTGACTAGTGTGTATATATCAAATGTTTTCATTAGCGGCATTTTAAAAAAAGAGTTTCATCAATGTAAAAAAACAAACTAGATATTACAATGTTCAAATATAAATTTAATGAAGTTTAATTTTTTTTAATTGACAGAAAGATATTTTAAGTCAAGTTTTTTCTGAAAATACAATTTCTTATTCACGATACTCAAATAAAAATATTTTAATTAATATTGGGTCAATGCTTTTCTTTTTATTTTTGGACTTGAATTATTCTTGTTGATTCTTCCAAATTAAAGGGGTCACATTTTATTTTATTGTATGTTAATGTTTTTTTATATACAAAAGGAAAGCAAAACAAAAGTAAAGAATAAACTCTAAGCTAAGATAGTGGCATAACGCCAGCCAGTGTGTCAGGGCCCATAATGGTCAAACTAGGGTAGTCGTTCAAAGCCGTCTTTGCAAGTAAATTAGCTCTAGCATTCGAATTTCTCTCTATATACTCTATAATCACAACCCAGTCGCGTCGTAGCATTTCTTTCACTTCCATGATGAGAGACCAATCTTCGTGAAGGTCAGAAATATCATTTAGCAGCAGATGTATCGCCTCCTGAGAGTCGCTTCTTAATCAAAATAGTCTATGGCCTCCCTCCCATGCTCTCTTCGAGCCCAATAAGCAACCCCAGATTTCTGCTTCAAGAGATTCTCTCAAACCGTAGACGAAAACCTTCCAAAATACATCCATTACAGTCAATGATAATCCTCCGCATGCACATTTCCCTTAGTACCGAGAATAAGCTCTAACGACATCTACAGTAATATAACGTTCCATATTATGTAATGTAGAGCAGTCTCTAATTGCATGAATTCCATCTTCTATTAACTCTTGACAACGGTCACAATGGCCATTAGGATGAAGGGACATATGGTGTTTCAAGCTGTTGGTGATAAGCCATCCATGTAACATGAGCCAAGCAAAAAGCTTACATTTTTGGGGAATCTTGAGTTTCCATACATCACCCCATCTACCTTCTAAAGAGACACCTTCGTGGGAGAGAACACGATATGCCGATCGCACCATGAAGGAACCATGTTTTTCATATTTCCAATGAGCTCTCTCTATATCGTCCCTATCCCTAACTAACTGAATACCTTTTTGAACCTTAGGCTAGTTTTGTTTAATCCCACTTTAGGTGTTGGATCCTGCTTTTTGGGAGTTAATTCGAGGCATGAGATCATCATCACAACCATACTTGCTTCTGATAACTTTAGCCCATAGAGAGTCTCGCTCTTTAATCAATCCCCACCCAAGCTTCATCATATAAGCTCAGTTTTGTTGTCTAATATGCTTCATACCTAGTCCCCCTTTTGTTTTCTCTATACATACCTTATCCCACGACACTAGGTATATTCTTTCTCATTTATCGGAGGAACCCCAAAGTTTATTACGTGCCTTCTTTTCAATATTTTTCACAAATAGGTGCTGGTAGGTTGGTCATCTGCATGTTTTAAGATGGCATCACAGCTATGACTGATTTAACTAAGGTGTCACGGCCTGCAAGAGAAATTCTTGAGGCATGCCAACTGCTTAGCCGATCTTTAACTTTATCAACCAGATGCTGGAATGTTTCCGTAGTAACACGATCATGGTGTAAAGGCACACCCAAGTATTTCCCAAGGTTCCCTGTGCTTTGGAAACCCAACTCTTCTCTCATTTGCCATGCTCTCGTATGATTAACATTGTTGGAGAAGAAAAATCTTGTTTTGTTTGTGCACAATTTATGTCCTAATGAATTGCAAAATCTATCCAAGTAATCCTTAATTGTCTCCACTTGCTCCATATTTGCCTCTACAAAAAGTAACAGGTCATCAGAAAAAAATAAATAGGTAATAGGAAGGCCATTCTTACCTAGTATGATCGGTTTCCATTGCTTAGTAGATATCTCATGTTGAATGATGTGTGCCAATTTCTCCATACATATCACGTAAAAGTATGGTGAAATGGGGTCTCCCTGTCTGATATTGTGAGTTGGAGAGAACTCCTCCTCTCTACTACCTTCCCTAAAGAATTTGCATAGATAGAAAAGATATATAGGCCTTTACCACCTCTATAAGACTGTTAGAAAATTGGAGTTCCTCAAGGCAACTTAAAATGAAGTCCCAACGAACTCGATCATATGCTTTCTCCATATCTATTTTGATGGCTATAAAGCCCTTATGTCCTTTCATGTTCCGCATAGAATGTATCACCTCTTGAGCAATCACAATATTATCAGAATTGGATCTTTCCGATAAAAAACCACATTGTTTGGGTGAAATCACCTATGAAAGAAGGCATTTAATACAATTAGCAATAATTTTAGTAATAATCTTATAAGTTACATTACATAAACTAATGGGTCGAAAATCCCAAATTATTTATGGATACTTCCTTTTAGGAATAAGCACTATAAAGGTATGGTTGATATCTTTTATGGATGTCGGATTCTCAATAGCACTCTTGACCACTTTGATCACAGAAGTACCTAGGACATCCCATTAACTCTGAAACAAGAGAGCATTCAAACCATCCAAGCTCGAAGACCCATGTTGAAAACCGCTGATTTGATTTCCTCGCTGGATATATTACTTTGGAGACTTAATAAATCTGCCTGATCAATCCTTAGAAATGGATAGATAGATAAATCTATAATTTTTCTATCATTTTCCTCACTAAAGAGTTTGACAAAGAAGTCAATAGCAATATGTTTAATTTCGTTTGCATCATCGGTCCATTCACCCGAGTCATATGGCTTCAATTTTGTTTCTCCTCCTTCTAGCATTAGTATGAGCACAAAAATATTTGGTATTTTTATCACCTATAGAATACCAATTACACTTCGATTTCTGAGCCCTTAAAAGATCTTCCTAGATGAGGAATTCTTCCAATTCAAGCCAAAGCTTCTTCTAAATCTGATCCATAGATGAGGTAAACCTTGTCAGTGTAGTAGAATTAGAAATTCCATCATGTCGATTCATAAGTCTTCTTTTCTTGTGACCAATATGACTGAAAACATTATAACTCCATTTTCCCACGATTGTAGTGAACTTATTGTTGGAAATTGTGCCCTAAGGGTCAATCATTGTACTTTAAACATTATTATTTAATGAATTTCTCTATTCTGTTATCATATTATTGGCATGTTAATTGTGATAATTGTATCCTTGGATAAATCATAAAGATTGTCCTAAAATGTCCCTGGTCAGTCGTCTATGCTGGAGCAGAGATGAAACAAGATCAATATGACTTTGATAAGATATGGAGATACGAATCAAAGTCTTAGGCACTTGTAAGAGTATAAGGTGCTGGACCAACCCAATATGAGAAAGCTACATGGATCAAGTCATAAGCTTTTCTCATGTGCAACCATGTCACAATGCCCTTTAACCTAAGGTCATCATGAATTCCTACATGAGAGTTGCTAAGCTTTGAACTAGTCAAAAGTCACTTTTGACTGCGTGATGATAAAGGCTATGATCGGGCTTGGTGGTTTTTTATGCAGAGGAATATGAATGATCAAGATGGAATTTGTCCCTCACATTAGTAGAGAGATATTACTGGGCCCCTCGATAAGTGAGTCTGAGAAATGTATGGTCATACTACGATGGAAAGGAGTTTCCATTTCTATTGTCAGACTACTCAAGAATCGAGAAAGTAATGGTTAGGAATAAGAGAATGACATTATCCATACCTCATCCTTGACCGATATATCGTGTGACAAAAGGGACGTGACATGGTTATATGACAGGTTGCATCGTGTTAATGATCCTCAGATGAATTGGGTAGTCATAATGTCTTGCTAGAGGCCTAATGGACCCATGTCGTGTGAGTTCTCAAAATAAAACTAGGTTAGAAAATGTAGCGTAGTAGCTCAACCTAGATCGTTCTTGTGAGGAGATTAATTTCCAAGTTTCTAAGTAGTAAAGTGATAAAAAACCTTAAAGTTGTGAAAAATCATTTTGAAAAATTTCATTTTTAAACTAATGAAGTAAAATAAGCTAAAACAATATTTTTATATTTTTTAGTTTTTAAAACAAAGAAGCAAAAGGAATTGAAATTAACACTAATAACAAGATAAATTGAATTAACTTAATATAATGATGAAATGGGATTCCTTTGAGTTGAGGTTTTAGTCTTCTTTGCTTGCTAATGATATAAATTCCATAATGAGTCAAGAGGATGGAACTAAGCTACCATTAGCTCCATACTTGCAATAATCATTTAATTTATTTTACCGAAGCAATTAAATGAATATCACAAAATAATTCAGACTCAAGGAGATGAATAACTAACTTCCAATTCTAAATTGTAATTACCATTACAACAAATCAAAATATTTAGTTTAGTCATTTAAATCCACTCAATTGAGTTGAAATAAACAATTCAACCTACTTCTAATATGAATCATACAAAGATTAATTAATCAACTCCTAGCTCAACCACCAAGTTTAATCACTTGGCATAGAACAATCTAGATCATAATCACATACTTTACCAAGCCATACAATTATGAAGTAGAAAGAGAGCTTAAGGAATTCCATTGAAGTTTAGAAGCTCAAACCATTACCCAACTCAAGAAAATCACCAAGACTTGGCTACTCATGGAGGAAGAGGAAGAAGATGAAGCTTGAAGAGTGATTGAGCAATCAGCCATTTGATAAAGTGAAGTGCACCGAATGTATTCAATTGTACCACAAATTATCAATCCCTTTAAACAGCTCCTTGGTCTTCAATTCACAGTCAGAATTTTCCATCTAGCAGCTGAAGAAAGTCCACGTTTCTCAATTCTTTTTTTTTCTCATTCGATGACAGCCTTCCCTTTTCCTTTCCTAATTAATTCGATCAAGGTCTCCTCTCATGACTCCTCTCTATTTTTCTTCAAATCTGCATCTTGGTCCCAAGTTTTGACCCCTTTTTATTTCCGCAGCCTCCCCTTTTTATTTGGTTTAGCCCCTTTTCCATTCAGTCAACAACTTCGGCTTGTTCTCTTTTCTCATTCAATTTCAATATGCTCCTTCATGCTATTCGGTCCAGCAAGCTCCAATTGGGTCAACAAAATCGGTTGTCTTCAATCTCTCAATTCAGTCCAGCTCTACACTTCTCATTGGTCAATTCATCTCTTTTCCTTTCAATTCTCCAATTTCCCTTCCTTCATTTCATTTCGGTCGGATCTCTTTTCTTTCATTCAACCATTTCGGCTCTCTCTTCTCTTCTTCAAACAGCAGCAATTCTCTTCTTCATTTGGTCTAGATGTCCCAATCCTTCAATTCGGTCCATGCTCTCCTTAATTCATTCTCTAATTCTCTATTCACTCGGTCAGCTCTCCTTGATATTAATTCGGTCCATCCGTTTTAATTCTTCAATTCCGTTCACTCCTTTCCTTTTTGATTCAGCCGCCACTCTCAATTCTTTTCTCATCCTTCCTTTTTTCTTTATGTTAAAAAGTGAGTTGTGCCTTGTTTGGATAAGAGATAAAAATCTATTTTGGCATTAGACACAAAATTGCAACCACCAAACAAGGCCCTTACTCATTTAACCTCCTCTTAGAAAAAATGTGAAAATAAATTTTGTGCTTGTGATGTTCCACTTTTGTCCTTCATTAAGCTCCAAAATAACATCTTTGACCTTGACCACTCAAGTTGTGACACATCATCACCTACAAAATTAAATTCACAAAGGTAATATCTTTTGCTCACAATTAAAGAATAATGGGAATAAAAAATATTAATTAAAAATATAACAATTTAACCACTTTAATTCCAAAATTATTCTTTCACTAAAGTTTCATATTAACACTTGATTATGCCCAAAATACTCAATTAAGTCCCACAAAAGTCTAAGATTAATTAATAAAAATATATAAATATTGAGCTCTATCAAGGCCTTATGCGATTTGTGGGTTAGTACAGTTATTGGCCCATTGCCAACTTCGTATGAGTCTACAGGGTTGTACACAAGAATGGTCCAACACGAGATAATGTTTAATCTATGGAGGACGAATTTTATATTTATATATAATACAAAATTCGTGAAAATAAAAATAAAAATATTATATATATATATATATATGTATTTTTGAAATACATATATATATATATATGTATATATGTATATATATTATATGATATTATTATATTGTGTTAGTTTTAAATTTAATTTTATTAAGATAAATTAAATTTAATAACTAACATGATAGAGATATAGTATCTCAGATTTAATTTATGAAGATAAATTAAATCTAATAGCTCTTTATTTGGATTGGATTAAATAAATAGGTTAAATTAAAAATGTTGGATAGATTTAAATTTAAACTGAATTTATTTAATTAGCTCACCAAGATAATTAATTGTTAATTAATTTTGAAATTAATAAAGATTAATGTTGAAATTCGAATATAGCCCCATGGGTTATAAAATTGATAGAGCAAAAAAAAAAAAACTCAGACACGAATGAGAATTTAGAGTCGTAAGGGAAACCCTGGGAGATATTAGATACACTAGCACGTAGTTTGTATTGGAGAGCATTCATGTGGATACCAGTAGAGGGAGTGGACCTAAGGTGTTGGCTTCTGGAGATTGTAAAACCCTAAATTCGGAAAGGTATGATTCTTCCTAACTCTGTTTAAACGTCATTGATAGATCCTCGATTGGGATTGGTAAAAAATTTTCGGCTGTATTTGCCGATCCCAACACTTATCCACATTAAACTCCCAGCAACACTCTTGGTCCCATGTATCCTTCACCATTGTTGCAAAGTTGTCATGGAGAACCCATGAAGCAACAACCTGAAATGGACTATCCTTTATTGCATAAGGCTTTTTGATTATAGTTTGCAAAAGAATAGGTCTATGTTCAGATTTAAACCAAGGAAGATGTTTGACGCAAGACTCATTGTATATATCCTTGAACTTAGTAGTTGCTAAGACACAGTCGATTCGGCTCTCACACCCTTCTCTCTTCCATGTGAAGAATGGACAATGGACCCCAGATCATATAGCTTAAGATTCTCAAACCAACAACAGAAGTCTTTATCAACTAAAATAGGTGTTGGAAATTGTGCCCTAAGGGCCAATCATTGTACTTTGAACATTATTATTTTAATGAAATTTCTCCATTCTGTTATCATATTATTTGCAATTTAACTGTGATAATTGTATTCTTGGATAATTCATAAAGATTGTCCTAAAATGTCCCTGGTCGGTCATCTATACGGGAGCAGAGATGAAACAAGACTAGTATGACTTTGATAAGATATGGAGATACGAATCAAAGTCTTAGGCACTTGTAAGACTACAAGGTACTGGACCTACCAAATATGAGAAAGCTACATGGATCAAGTCATAAGCTTTTCTCATGTGCAACCATGTCACAATGCCCTTTAACCTAAGGTCATCATGAATTCCTACATGAGAGTTGCTAAGCTTTGAACTAGTCAAAAGTCACTTTTGACTGCGTGATGATAAAAGCCAAGATCCGGCTTGGTGGTTTTTTATGCAGAGGAATATGAATATCAAGATGGAATTTGTCCCTCACATTAGTAGAGAGATATTACTGGGCCCCTCGATGAGTGAGTCTGAGAAATGTATGGCCATACTATGATGAAAGGAGTTTCTGTCTCTGTTATCAGGCTACTCAGGAATCGAGAAAGTAATGGTCAGGAACAAGAGGATGACATTATCCATGCCTTATCCTTGATAAATATATCGTGTGACAAAAGGGACGTGACATGATTGTCTGACAGGTTGCATCGTGATAACGATCCTCATATGAATTGGGTAGTCGTAATGTCTTGCTAGAGGCCGCTTGTGACTTTTGGGTTAGTATAGTTATTGGCCCACTGCCAACTTCATATGGGCCTACAGGGTCGCACACAAGAATGGCCCAACACGAGATAATGTTTAATTTAGGGTGGACGAATTTTATATATATATATATATAAAATATAAAATTCATTAATAATATTATATAGATATATATATATTTTTGAAATATATATCTTATATATATATATATGTGTGTATATATATATTATATGATATTATTATATTGTTAGTTTTAAATTTAATTTATTAAGATATATTAAATTTAATAACTAACATGATAGAGATATAGTATCTCAGATTTAATTTATGAAGATAAATTAAATCTAATGGCTCTTTATTTGGATTAAATAAATAGGTTAAATTAAAACTGTTGGACAGATTTAATTTAAACTGAATTTATTTAATTAGCTCATCAAGATAATTAATAGTTAATTAATTTCAAAATTAATGATGATTAATTTTGAAATTTGAAAATAGCCCTCATAGGTTATAAATTTGATAGAACATATATATTCATACGTACATGAGAATTGAGAGCCGCAAGTGAAACCCTAGGAGACATTAGAGGCCCTAGCACCCAGTCTCGGTTGGAGAGCATTCGTGTGGATACCGGTAGAGGGAGCGGACCTGACGTGTTGGCTCCTAGAGATCGTGAAAACTCTGAATCATCAAAAGGTATGAATCCTTCCAACTTGGTTTAAACGCCGTGGATAGATCCTCGATTAGGATCGGTGAAAATTTTTAAAATTCTTCCACTGTGCCTACCGATTCTAACAGTGGCATCAGAGCCAGATCAATTGTGCGTTTAAACTGAGTTTATGTTCTTATACATGTGATATATATGGGATGTGTACGTATGTTTATAAGAAACACTCGAATATGCATGTGATTTGGTTAATACGAAACAAAATTATTTTGAAAGATGTGATCTTGTAATTCTGTTGATTTTCGTTTTCGTTTAAATTGAATCTTGAAATTGTTTCGTTTTCGGTTTTGAAACATGTATGTGATTCTCGTTTTGGAACAAGCATGAAATCGATTCCGAACATGTATATCTTGAAACATGTATGTGATTTTCGTTTTGAACAAGCATGAAATTGGGTAGGGTACCTGAGATCGTAGTTGGCTGCAATCAAATCGGGTCTAGGTTCGGATATCTATTCAGGTAATAGGGATCCGAACTATGGGGAAGATAAATTGGATCAGAAGCGTTCTGGGCCATTGTTGTTTTTGTTTTGAAAAATTGGGTCCGAAATTTAAAAATTTAAAATTTTCAAATATTTCTTTTAATCTGATCACGACATTTATTGCTTTTCATATTGTATGAATTCTTGTTGTGGTTTATTATTTATCCTTGTTTGGGTATGGTGAACAACATGGCTTTAGAATTTTACAAAGGTTGTAATATTTAAATACGGCTTGCGTTCCGTGCCTTTCTCTAAATACTCTCGATGTACATTCTCTTATCATCTCACTCCCCTCGAATGTTTAAACGAGGTTTCTCTCAATGTATTTCTTTTTTTATTTAGAGAAGTCCTCTTATTGGCTTGGGAGGATTTTAGGTTAGGTAAGCCATGTTGTGTCACGTTTAAATTATGCTTTTGATAAGATCATTGCATGATTACTTTTACGTTTATATGTATTTATCTGTATGAGATACAACCACGATTGCATCTATATAAACAACACTAATTAATTAAGCCCTCTGAATCAAATCTTAAGTCATAATGCCGTCAATTAATGAATACTTGTCAAAACCTAGATCGCTCAATTGTGGAAACTACCAAAGTGGATGCACTTGAGTTATCTTGATGAGACAAGCTTGAGTAATGGTGCTGCTCATAATATTTATTATTGTTTTAACTTAATTGAGATTAACAAAACGTTTTTGAATCTCAAGGAATTAGATGGGGTTAAACATGTCGGATCATATGATGATTAAATCCCATAAAGATCTAAGAGTTACATGTGATGTGATTGGTAAATAGGTTACCTACCTAAATAACTTGAATTTAAGCGTCTTGCTAAAGTGGACTTAAGTTTAAGCCAAATATGGATCTTAGCCCACTAACTATTATATTGAGGGTTGTTAATTTAGTGGGAGATTACTAACTAACTTTGCATATTTTAATTGTAGAATCATGTCGACTAGTAATACTGCTACACTTTCGTTGCGATCGGTCCTTGAGAAGGACAAACTCAATGGGACAAACTTTCTTGACTGGTTCAGGAACTTGAGAATTGTTCTCAAGCAGGAAAAAAAGGCTTATGTCCTAGATCAACCCATTCCTGAGGAGCCTGCAGCCAATGCTCCAAGAGCTCAGAGAGATGCTTACACAAAGCATAAGGATGACTCTGTGGATGTAGGTTGCCTTATGCTTGCCACTATGGTTCCAGAGTTCCAAAGAGATCTGGAACTTATGGAGGCTTTTGAGATGATTGTACATCTCAAGGAAATGTTCCAGCAACAGGCAATGCAAGAAAGGTATGAGACCACAAATGCCTTATATTCCTGTAAAATGGCTGAAGGTGCATCAGTTAGTACTCATGTGTTAAAGATGAAAGGCTATATTGATCACCTTGAGAGGCTTGGATTTCCCATGAGCCAGGAGTTAGCTACGGATTTGATCCTCAACTTACTCCCAGAGAGTTATGACCAGTTTGTTATGAACTACAACATGAACAACATGGAGAAATCAATTTTTGAGCTGTATGGGATGCTCAAAACTGCTGAGCAAAGCATTAAGAAAAAGCCTGGCACAGTTTTGATGGTTCAGAAAGGAAAGGGTATGAAAAAGAAAGAGAAGGGCAAATGGAAGGGTAATAGCTCAGGTGGTAAGACCAAAGAGTCAAACAAGCCCGAAACCAAGCCTGCACCCAAGAAGGCAAAGCCTCCGAAGGAAAGAGTCTGCTACTTTTGCAATGAACTCGGTCATTGGAAGAGGAATTGCAAACTTTACCTGGAAGATCTGAAAAAGAACAAGAAGGATAGCGAGGCTATCGCTTCAGGTATTTATGTTATAGACATTCATTTTTTGACTTCCTCTACATGGGTATTAGATACTGCATGTCGTTCTCACATTTGTACACATGTGTAGGGTCTAAAGGATAGTAGAAAGCTGAATAAGGGCGAGGTGGACCTACAAGTTGGAAACAGAGCAAGAGTTGTTGCTTTAGCCGTAGGCACTTATGAATTAGTTCTGCCCAGTGGGCTTTTGTTAGTTTTGAACAATTGCTATTATGTTCCTGCTTTGAGTAGTAACATTATTTCTCTTTCTTATTTGGATAAGGAAGGTTATACTTCCATTACTGGGAATGATAAATGTTCTATTTATCGTATTGACATTTTCTATGCTGATGGTGATTTGCATGTAGGTCATTATATATTAAATTTGGAACATCCTAATAATGGGAATATCTATAACGTAACTACTAAGAGGATAAAATCAAACGATTTGAATCCGACCTACCTATGGCATTGTCGTCTAGGCCACATAAATGAGAAACGCATTTCTAAACTCCATCAAGATGGATTTCTAAACTCATTTGATTTTGAATCATATGATACATGCAAATCTTGCTTATTAGGAAAGATGACTAAGGCACCTTTTACTGGGCACAGTGAGAGGGCTACTGAATTATTGGGCCTCATATATACAGATGTATGTAGACCATTAAATATAGCTGCCAGAGGAGGTTATGTCTACTTCATTACATTTATAGATGACTTTAGTAGATATGGCTATATCTATCTAATGAAACATAAATCTGAATCTTTTGAAATGTTCAAAATATTCCAAAATGAAGCACAAAACCAACTTGGTAAAACAATTAAAGCACTTCGATCTGATCGAGGTGGTGAATATTTGAGCCAAGAATTCATTGACCATTTAGGAGTTGTGGGACAATCTCACAATTGACTCCTCCAGGAACACCACAATGGAATGGCATTTCTGAATGGAGGAATCGAACACTATTAGATATGGTTCGATCTATGATAAGTCAAACAGATCTTCCACCATCCTTTTGGGGACATGCCCTAGAGACAGCTACGTTCATACTAAATCAAGTTCCATCTAAGGCAATTGAAAAGACACCATATGAGATATGGATTGGAAAGAAACCAAGTTTATCTTTTCTCAAGATGTGGGGATGTGAGGTATATGTTAAGCAACAAGCATCTGATAAATTAGCGCCCAGATCCACAAAGTGCCTTTTCGTAGGGTATCCTAAAGAAATGAAAGGATACTATGTCTACAATCCCACCGATAACAAAGTGTTTGTTATCCGAAATGGCAAGTTTCTAGAAAGAGAGTTTGTCTCTAAAACAACCAGTGGAGTGACGTACATCTTGAAGAAATTCGAGAGCCACAAGATGGTACAGAACCACAGATGGAAATTAGAGAAGACTCACAACAAGTTGCTGAGCCTCCTCAAGTAACACAAGGTCCACGAAGATCTGATAGGACACGGCATCAGCTTCAGAGATATGGATTTCTGATTACTGAGGGCCATGATGTGTTGCTCATTGAGAAAAATGAGCCCACCACCTATTGAGAAGCCACAGTGGGACAAAACTCTGAGAAATGGCTAAATGCCATGAAGTCTGAAATGCAATCCATATAGGACAATCAGGTATGGACCTTAGTTGATCCACCTGAAGGTGTAAAAACCATTGGGTGTAAATGGGTTTTCAAGAAGAAAACTGACATGGATGGCAATGTAAATGTCTTCAAGGCACGACTGGTTACAAAAGGATTCACTCAAACTCATGGTATAGACTATGATGAAACCTTTTCCCCAGTTGCAATGGCTAAACCAATCAGAATCCTTCTTGCCATTGCAGCATATTATGACTATGAAATATGGCAGATGGATGTCAAAACAGCCTTCCTTAATGGAAAGCTCCTTAAGGATGTGTACATGACACAACCTAAAGATTTTGGGCGTCCAGAGGACTCTGGTAAAATTTGCAAGCTTCAAAGATCCATTTATGGATTGAAGCAAACATCTCGGAGCTGGAATCATCATTTTGATGAAGTAGTCAAAGAGTTTGGATTCATTCAAAACATCGATGAACCTTGTGTTTACAAGAAGGTTAGTGGGAGCATAGTTGTATTTCTAGTGCTTTATATAGATGACATCCTACTCATTGGAAATGATATTCCTACCTTGCAGAGTGTCAAGTCTTGGTTAGGAAAGTCCTTTTCAATGAAAGACTTAGGTGAAGCCACCTATATCCTAGGGATTAGGATCTATAGGGATAGATCCAAAAGACTAATAGGCCTAAGTCAGAGCACATACATAGACAAGATACTGCATAGGTTCAGTATGCAGGATTCAAAAAGGGGTTACATGCCCATGTCTCATGGCATCCATCTTAGCAAGGATATGTGTCCTAGTACACCTGATCAGTGAGATCGCATGAGTAAGGTTCCATATGACTCGGCTATTGGATCCATCATGTATGCCATGTTATGTACTCGACCGGATGTCTCGTTTGCCTTAAGTATGACCAGCAGATACCAACAAGATCCTGGTGAGGGTCATTGGACTGCCGTCAAGAATATCCTAAAGTACTTAAGAAGGACTAAGGACTTATTTTTGGTCTATGGTGGATTGGATGATGAGCTCTGCGTAACCGGTTACACAGATGCAAGTTTCTAAACTGAACAAGACGACCTTAAATCGCAATTTGGATATGTATTCCTCCTGAATAGTGGAGCAGTAAGTTGGAAGAGCTCCAAGCCGAGCACTATAGCAGATTTTGCAACAGAGTCTGAGTATATAGCAGCATCAGATGCAGCTAAAGAAGCCGTTTGGATCAGAAAGTTCATTACTAAACTAGGGGTGGTGCCTACCATCTCAAATCCAATAGATTTGTTCTGTGACAATAGCGGTGCTATTGCACAGGCCAAGGAGCCTAGGTCATATCAAAGGACCAAGCATATACTCAGGCGATTTCATCTTATTAGAGCATTAAATGATAGAGGTGATATAAAGATATGCAAAGTAGCAGGAGAAGATAATGTTGCTGATCCTCTTACTAAGCCACTTGCACCGGCAAAGCATGAGTGTCATGTTAGGGCAATGGGAATTAGGCAAATTAATGATTGCACCTAGGGCAAGTGGGAGGATGTTGGAAATTGTGCCCTAAGGGCCAATCATTGTACTTTGAACATTATTATTTTAATGAAATTTCTCCATTCTGTTATCATATTATTTTCATGTTAACTGTGATAATTGTATTCTTGGATAATTCATAAAGATTGTCCTAAAATGTCCCTGGTCGGTCATCTATGCGGGAGCAGAGATGAAACAAGACCAGTATGACTTTGATAAGATATGGAGATACGAATCAAAGTCTTAGGCACTTGTAAGACTACAAGGTGCTGGACCTACCCACTATGAGAAAGCTACATGGATCAAGTCATAAGCTTTTCTCATGTATAACTACGTCACAATGCCCTTAGACCTGAGGTCATCATGGATTCCTACATGAGAGTTGCTAAGCTTTAAACTAGTCAAAAGTCACTTTTGACCGGGTGATGATAAAGGCTACGATCGAGCTTGGTGGTTTTTCATGCAGAGGAATATGAATAATCAAGATGGAATTTGTCCCTCACATTAGTAGAGAGATATTACTGGGCCCCTCGATGAGTGAGTCTGAGAAATGTATGGCCATACTATGATGAAAGGAGTTTCTGTCTCTGTTATCAGGCTACTCAGGAATCGAGAAAGTAATGGTCAAGAATAAGAAGATGATATTATCCATGCCTTATCCTTGATCGATATATCGTGTGACAAAAGGGACGTGACATGGTTGTATGACAGGTTGCATCGTGATAACGATCCTCATATGAATTGGGTAGTCGTAATGTCTTGCTAGAGGCCGCTTGCGACTTTTGGGTTAGTATAATTATTGGCCCACTGCCAACTTCATATGGGCCTACAGGGTCGCACACAAGAATGGTCCAACACGAGATAATGTTTAATTTAGGGTGGACGAATTATATATATATATATATATAAAATATAAAATTCATTAATAATATTATATAGATATATATATATTTTCGAAATATATATCTTATATATATATGTCTATATATATATTATATGATATTATTATATTGTTAGTTTTAAATTTAATTTATTAAGATATATTAAATTTAATAACTAACATGATAGAGATATAGTATCTCAGATTTAATTTATGAAGATAAATTAAATCTAATAGCTCTTTATTTAGATTAAATAAATAGGTTAAATTAAAACTATTGGACAGATTTAATTTAAACTGAATTTATTTAATTAGCTCATCAAGATAATTAATAGTTAATTAATTTCGAAATTAATGATGATTAATTTTGAAATTTGAAAATAGCCCTCATAGGTTATAAATTTGATAGAGCAGATATATTCATACGTACATGAGAATTGAGAGCCGCAAGTGAAACCCTAGGAGACATTAGAGGCGCTAGCACACAGTCTCGGTTGGAGAGCATTCGTGTGGATACCGGTAGAGGGAGCGGACCTGACGTGTTGGCTCCTAGAGATCGTGAAAACTCTGAATCATCAAAAGGTATGAATCCTTCCAACTTGGTTTAAACGCCGTTGATAGATCCTCAATTAGGATCGGTGAAAATTTTTAAAATTCTTCCGCTGTGTCTACCGATTCTAACAATAGGATCATGAGCTTTTGATCTTTGCTCATGGTGATAGAGAGTAGCATTGAAGTCCCCGTCAATTACCTACGGGCAGGAGTTGTCAGGACATAGATTATTTAAATCTCACCATAAGTGCCTTCTTCTAATCAAGTTAGTGCTAGCATAAATTAAAGTAATGAAAAATTTTTCATTTCCTCGTTCCACCTTTGTAACCCCTACCTTATAAATAGTAATTATGATTCAAAAATGCGTAATTAAAATAGATTAGAGACCACGGATAATTAAAATTCATTTCCAATCCCTTCCTTACGGTAGGGTTTCCACCAATTCTTTCAACATTTTCCCTTATCCTGGTCTTAGATTCAAGTCTTGAATATAATTACCCTGTGCAGTTAAATCACATTCATACATATTAGAGTGTACAACAAAAATCCCAGCAACCCCCGGGTTTCATATATATGCACTAAGGGTTTACAATTTCCCATTTAGGGGATTACACAACCGTATTCAAAATAATATACATAGGATGTACAGTGATTCTCAATCCAAAATAGATAACCAACAACCAAAACAAAAATCTCCTTAAGGAGTCTTATCCGCCCTTGGTCGTTTCTTTCCCCTTAGAGCCACTTGCCCTATTTGAAGGTTAGTCAAAGGATAGAATGAGATTCAAAAGAATCCTAGTAGTAACAAATCACTCATACCACATGTAATCACATAGCATGCAAGTAAATCATCACACAATATAGCAACACGAACACATATCACACCCCACCCTTATCCCCTTTTACCGCAGGAAAGGCACGCGGTCCTTACCTGAACCGTTGTTAGTGACTCAGGGACTATTGGCGTGTCAGTACATACACATAACCTTTCGGCCCACAATAGCCTTTCGACTTTCACAAATAGCCTTTCGGCTCTCACAATTAGACTCTCGGCTCACAAATAGCCTTTCGGCTCACATCTACAAGCTTTGCAGCATACAAAGTCTTCACAAATCAATGATAAATCAAGCATACAATGTATCACATATAGTATAAGGAAAAGCGTCACTACCTTGTTCTTTCCGTTGGTGCTCTGGCACAGGTTGCTCACGAGCAGTGAAAATATCAAATCCTATAAATCAAAGTCAAGGACGACGGATTAATTCCTATTCCAAGTTCTTTCTTTCATAACACTTAATTTTGGTTATCATTTGAACTCCTTAGGTGTCTACTAGAAGCCTAGATACATACCTAAAGGGTTGGGAAAACTTGACCAAAACCCCTCTCTCAGAAGCAAAAGCACTGATTTTTGACTCATGCACTCAAGTAAAGAAGTCCTTACTAGAGTGATATTAAGACTTGCACTCGAGCATAAAAGCACACTTGCACGAGTTCTTGGCTGAAAGCACAAACAAAGACAAAAAATACTCACTGCACCCGAGCAAACACATCACCACTCGATTGATAGCCTCTTGCTCACCCAAGTCTTAGAAAGTGAGATACAGGAAGTGACTACCCGAGAACAACGGGAACCCCAAAATTGGGAGTGCATTCGAGCACTGGCTTTGGCACTTGAGTGATAGCACAACACTTGCGAGTGCACACATACTTTTAACAAATTGGCTGCGAGTGACAACCCAAGACGCGGCCTCATAATGCCTAATACTCTTTCACTCGAGTGAGACAAGGGTTACTCAAGTGATAACCTATATCACTCGTAAGTGTGAAAGTGCACATTTGCTTTATGGCATGGAAGTGCGGCTGAAACTTGAAGGAAAAGAGAAGACATGATGCTGTACTCGAGTGAGACCCTAGATCACTCGAGTGAGGTTTATTAGAAGCCAAAACGCAACAACTAACAAAATTTTCTAAACTTTAAATCAAAGTGTCCAACAGTCTCCAAAACTAACAAACAACCTGTTCTTATGCAACATTTCATAAGGAATTCATTGGACACCCTAAAACAACCAAATTCTCATCATAACAACAAGTTTTGCTTTAGGTACCACATTACTACATATTACCCAAGTGCACCAGTTTTCCTTCTAATATTCAAAACAAATTCTAATGATACAAAGATACCATATCACACCAAATCCAACGCAGCACACTATCAAATTGTCCATTTCAAAATAACACTAAAATCAGGGCAAATCACAAATTTTCAAAACATAACTATATATGATCAAAATAAATATGTCAAAATGTATCAAATACTCACCTCTTCTTCTTCCCAAAGCTAGTTCTTTGATTTCACAACTTCCAACTTTCTTTAAACATTCAAACACCACCTTCCAAAATTCTGAAACCATAGCAACAAGGCCCTCAACACCATGAATAATATTAATAAAGTGTGTTTGAGCATTAAAGGTCACATGAAACACCTACCTCAAGATTTCTTCTTTCTCTTTCCTCTTAGTCTTGTACAAAAATGGAAGATGAGAAGAGAGAGATGAAATGATGAAGATGAAGCAGAATTTTTGGAGTCCCAAGTGTTTGGATCGGCAGGCATAGCGGAAGACTTTTAAAATTTTTACCGATCCTAATCGAGGATCTATCAACGGCGTTTAAATTGAGTTAGAAAGATTCTTACCTTTTTCAACTTAGGGTTTTAACGATCTCTAGGAGCCAACACCTCAGGTCTGATCCCTCTAACGATATCCACACAAATGCTCTCCAACAGAGATTGCGTGCTAGTGCCTCCAAATGTCTCCTAAGGTTTCCCTTGTGGCTCTGAATTCTCATGCGTGTATGAGTATATCTGTTCTATCAAGTTTATAACCTATGAGGGCTATATTCGAATTTCAAAATTAAACTTCATTAATTTTGAAATTAATTAACAATTAATTATCTCAATGAGCTAATTAAATAAATTCAATTTAAATTAAATCTGTCCAACAGTTTTAATTTAAACTATTTATTTAATCCAAATAAAGAGCCATTAGATTTAAGTTATCTTCATAAATTAAATCTGAGATACTATATCTCTATCATGTTAGTTATTAAATTTAATATATCATAATAGATTAAATTTAAAACTAACACAATATAATAATATCATATAATACACACACACACACACATATAAGATATGTATTTTGAAAATATATATCTATATAATATTATTGTGTTGGGCCATTCTTGTGTGCAACCCTATAGGCCCATATGAGTTGGCAGTGGGCCAATAACTGTACTAACCCAAAAGTCGCAAGCGACCTCTAGTAAGACATTACGACTACCCAATTTATATGAGGATTATTAACACGATGCAACCTGTCATACAACCATGTCACGTCCCTTTTGTCACACCATATATCGGTCAAGGATAAGACATGGATAATGTCATCTTCTTATTCTTGACCATTACTTTTTTTGATTCCTGAGTAGCCTGACAATAGAAATGGAAACTCCTTTCCATAGTAGTATGGCCATACATTTCTCGGACTCACTCATCGAGGGGCCTAGTAATATCTTTCTACAATGTGAGGGACAAATTCCATCTTCATCATTCATATTCCTCTGCATGAAAAACCACCAAGCCCGATCGTAGCCTTTATTATCACCTAGTCAAAAGTGACTTTTGACTAGTTCAAAGCTTAGCAACTCTCATGTAGGAATCCATGATGACCTCAGGTCTAAGGGCATTGTGACGTGGTTATACATGAGAAAAGCTTATGACTTGATCCATGTAGCTTTCTCATAGTGGGTCGGTCCAGCATCTTATACTCTTACAAGTGCCTAAGACTTTGATTAGTATCTTCATATCTTATTAAAGTCATACTGGTCTTGTTCATCTTTGCTCCCGCATCGATGACCGACCAGGGACATTTTAGGATAATCTTTATGATTTATCCAAGGATAAAATTATCACAGTTAACATGCAAATAATATGATAACCGAATAGAGAAATTTCATTAAATTAATAATGTTCAAAGTACAATGATTGGCCCTTTGGGCAGAATTTCCAATATCCTCCCACTTGCCCTAGGTACAATCATTAATTTTCCTAATTCCCATTATCCTAATATGACGCTCATGCTTTGCCTATGTAAGCGGCTTAAGAAGAGGATCAGCAACATTGTCTTCTCCTGCTACTTTACATTTCTTTATATCACCTTTATCATTGATTTCTCCAATAAGATGAAATCGCCTGAGTATATGCTTGGTCCTTTAATGTGACCTAGGCTCCTTGGCCTGTGCAATAGCATCGCTATTATCACAGAACAAATCTATTGGATTTGAGATGGTAGGCACCACCCCTAGTTCAGTAATGAACTTTTTGATCCAAACAGCTTCTTTGGCTGCATCTGATACTGCTATATACTCAGCTTCTATTATAGAATCTGCTATAGTACTCTGCTTTGAGCTCTTCCGCTTACTGCTCCACCATTCAAGAGGAATACGTATCCAGATTGTGATTTAAGGTCGTTTTGGAAACTTGCATCTGTGTAACCGGTTACACAGAGCTCGTCATCAAATCCACCATAGACTAAAAATAGGTCCCTAGTCCTTCTTATTAGGATATTCTTGACCACAGTCCAATAACCCTCACCAGGATCTTGTTGATATCTGCTGGTCATGCTTAAGGCAAATGAGACATCTGGTCGAGTACATAGCATGGAATACATGATGGATCCAATGGCCTAGGCATATGGAACCTTACTCATGCAATCTCGCTAATCAGGTGTAGTAGGACATAGATCCTTATTAAGATGGATGCCATGAGACATAGGCACGTAGCCCCTTTTTGAATCTTGCATACTGAACCTATGCAGTATCTTGTCTATGTTTGTGCTCTGACTTAGGCCTATTAGTCTTTTGGATCTATCCCTATAGATCCTAACCCCTAGGATATAGGTGGCTTCACCTATATTTTTCATTGAAAAGGACTTTCCTAACCAAGACTTGACACTCTGCAAGATAGGAATGTCATTCCCAATGAGTAGGATGTCATCTACATAAAGCACTAGAAATACAATTGTGCTCCCACTAACCTTCTTGTAAACACAAGGTTCATCGATGTTTTGAATGAATCCAAACTCTTTGACTACTTCATCAAAATGATGATTCCAACTCTGAGATGCTTGCTTCAATCTGTAAATGGATCTTTGAAGCTTGCAAACTTTACCAGAGTCCTCTGGACACACAAAACCTTCAGGTTGTGTCATGTACACATCCTCAAGGAGCATTCCATTAAGGAAGGCTGTTTTGATGTCCATCTATCATATTTCATAGTCATAATATGTTTCAATAGCAAAAAGGATTCTGATTGATTTGGCCATTACAATAGGAAAAAAGTTTAATCATAGTCAATACCATGAGTTTGACTGAATAATTTTGTAACTAGTCGCGCCTTGAAGACATTTATGTTAGATCTCACATGTTTTGGTGATAACAGATAATGGTATGAAAAAGATTTGATAAACAAATAAGTTTGAACAAAGTAATAATAGGGCAAATCATCACTTGAAGTAAGCACTGGGGTAATGAAGAAAGGCCAAGAGAAAAAGCTGAGAAACTACATCATTGACAAAATTTCTAAAGGGTTACTCGAGTAAGTACTCGAGTAATGGGACAGAAACTTGAAGTAACCAGAGTCAACCTTCAAGTAACCTGCCAACGTTACTCGAGTAATAAGGTAAAAGACTTCAAGTTGCTCTCGGCCTGCCAACATTACTCGAGTAACTACTCGAGTAACCAGGTAAATCACTTGCTGTTGCTCTCAGCCTGCCAATGTTACTCGAGTGAGTAATCGAGTAACCAGGTAAAAGACTTTCAGTTGCCTCGGCCTGCCAACATTACTCGAGTCTGTACTCGAGTCCCCTGCTTCAAGAAATATGTTGCTCTTGGCATTTTCAATTCTGCCAATGTTACTCGAGGAGCTACTCGAGTAACTCATTATGGTAAGCAAAACTTGAAGGTTATACTCGAATACCTTGAAATGCTATTATCACTTCACTCGAGGCACTACTCAAGTATGCAGGTATTCAATTATTCTTGGGAGAATTACATTCAAGTCCCAAGAAATAGAAATGAAGAAATGGTCCCTATAGATTATAAAATGAAAAAATGGTCTCATGGAGTTGTCAATACAGGCTCCTGGAGTTGTTAACGAGTTGTCAATACAGGCTCATAGAGTTGTTAATGGGACCATTTTTTCATTTTGTAATCTATAGGGACCATTTCTTCATTTTTTTTCTTCCATGGGACCTAAATGTAATTCTCCCATTATTCTTTATCAAATATTTGAACTGGATTACTCGAGTCAGTAATCGAGTAATCTGTAGAGTTATTTACAAAGCACTTGAAGTATCTACCCGAGTAAGCTATGCAGAAAATTTATGTTTACTCGAGTAAGTACTCGAGTAACAAGGTAAGCAAACCTGAAGTGCTCTCGGCCTTGTAATCCTGCCAACATTACTGAAGTGAAGCATCGAGTAACCTGAAGTTTATTTCAGAGATTACTCGAGTAGCTACTCGAGTAACCCATGAAGAAAATTGTACCATACTCGAGTAAGTACCCGAGTAAACAGGTATTTCCAAGGTTTGTAAATTTGTTTACTTCATGTAATACTCGAGTTATGTGATGTTCATTTATTAACTTGCTATCATTACTTTCACGATGATACTCGAGTAAGTACTCAAGTAAACTTAATGAATACTCGAGTATGCAAGTTCAGAAATTCAGAAATCATTCCAACATTCATTGATTTGTTTCCTATATGATTAACCCTTCATTATATTAGTATTCTTAGCATATCCGCAGATAAACAATGAAGAGATCTTACCAAATAAGGAAAGTCAAATACAATGTTCAAACGCTACCTACCGCCACCTACCGCAAACAGATATTTTTCAAATACTGGAAAAGTCAACAGTGGCTGCGCACACTCTAACGGGCGAGAAGAAAATGTTCCAACAGTCATTACCAACACATCTATATATATGGGAACATCCAAACAGAGAAAAACAACAAGAACACACACACGAACGCATTATCAAGTTCACGTTCAATACCTTGTTTTACATATACTTGTAATTATGTACTTCAGTGATTCTTATTCACTCTGTGAGAGAGATATTTCATTCAAACTCAATATTTGTTATTGAGGTAACTTAAGGTTGTGGAACCTTGAGTTGGGATTGGATTACAACTTGTAAGGGGGAGCGAGTGTCCAGGCGAAGGAACTTGCTTGTACTGAGGTGCCAAGAACCCACTAAATATTGAAAGTTATAGTGAAACTCTCAGAGATATTCTGAGGACTGGATGTAGGTTAAAGTGGTTGTGGCCGAACCAGTATAACTCCCGGTATATACTTCGGTGATATTTCTTCTTACTCTTTACTGCATTATATTCACCGTCAAGTTTTCATATTTGCAACGAAATTTTTAGTATCACCCAATTCACCCCCCTCTTGGGTCAAACGCTTGCTCTAACAATTTACATTGCCATCCATGTGAGTTTTCTCCTTGAAAACCCATTTGCACCCAATGGTTTTTACACCTTCAGGTGGATCGACTAAGGTCCAAACCTGATTGTCGTACATGGATTGCATTTTAGACTTCATGGCATTTAGCCATTTCTCAGAGTTTGGTCCCACTATGGCTTCTCGATAGGTGGTTGGTTCATTTTGCTCAATGAGCAACACATCACGGCCATTAGTAATAAGAAATCCATATCTTTGAGGCTGATGCTGTGTCCTATCAGATCTTTATGGACCTTGTGTTACTTAAGGAGGCTCAGCAACTTGTTGTGAGTCTTCTCGAATTTCCATCTATGGCTCTATTCTACCTTGTGACTCTCAAACTTCTTCAAGATGTACCTTGCTCCCACTGGGTTTTTTAGAGACAAACTCTCTTTCTAGAAACTTACCATTTCGAATAACAAACACTTTGTTATCGGTTGGATTGTAGACATAGTATCCTTTTGTTTCTTTAGGATACCACACGAAAAGGCACTTTGAGGATCTAGGCGCTAATTTATCTGAGGCTTGTTGTTTAACATATACCTCACATCACCAAATCTTGAGAAAAGATAAACTTGGTTTCTTTCTGGTCCATATCTCATATGGTGTCTTTTCAATTGCCTTAGATGGAACACGATTTAGTATGAATGCAGCTGTCTCTAGAGTATATCCCCAAAAGGACGCTGGAAGATCTGTTTGACTCATAATAGATCGAACCATATCTAATAGTGTTCGATTCCTCCATTCAGAAACGCCATTCTATTATGGTGTTCCTGGAGGAGTCAGTTGTGAGATTATCCCATAACTCCTAAGATGGTTAATAAAGTCTTGGCTCAAATATTCACTACCTCGATCAGATCAAAGCACTTTAATTGTTTTGCCAAGTTGGTTTTGTACGTCATTTTGGAATATTTTGAACATTTCAAAAGATTCAGATTTATGTTGCATTAGATAGATATAGCCATATCTACTAAAGTTGCCTATAAATGTAATGAAGTAGACATAACCTCCTCTGGCAGCTATATTTAATGGTCCACATACATCTATATGTATGAGGCCCAATAATTCAGTAGCCCTCTCACTGTGCCCAGTAAAAGGTGCCTTAGTCATCTTTCCTAATAAGCAAGATTCACATGTATCATATGATTCAAAATCTAATGAGTTTAGAAATCTATCTTGATGGAGTTTAGAAATGCGTTTCTCATTTATGTAGCCTAGACGACAATACCATAGGTAGGTCGGATTCAAATCGTTTGATTTTATCCTCTTAGTAGTTACGTTATAGATATTCCCATTATTAGGATGTTCCAAATTTAATATATAATGACCAACATGCAAATCACCATCAGCATAGAAAATGTCATTACGATAAATAGAACATTTACCATTCCTAGTAATGGAAGTATAACCTTCCTTATCCAAACAAGAAAGAGAAACAATGTTACTACTCAAAGCAGGAACATAATAGCAATTGTTTAAAACTAACAAAAGCCAACTGGGTAGAACTAATTCATAAGTGCCTACGGCTAAAGGAGCAACTCTTGCTCTGTTTCCAACTCGTAGGTCTACTTCGCCCTTCTTTAGCATGCTACTGTCCTTTAAACCCTGCCCATTTGTACAAATGTGAGAACCACATGCAGTATCTAATACCCATGTAGAGGAAGTAGAAAAATGAATATCTATAACATAAATACCTGAAACGCTAGCCCTGCTATCCTTCTTGTTCTTTTTCAGATCTTCCAGGTAGAGTTTGCAATTCCTCTTCCAATGAACGGGTTTATTGCAGAAGTAGCAAACTCCTTCCTTTGGAGGCTTTGCCTTCTTGGGTGTAGGCTTGGTTTCAGGCTTGTTTGACTCTTTGGTCTTACCACTAGACCTATTACCCTTCCATTTGCCCTTCCCTTTCTTTTTCATACCCTTTCCTTTCTGAACCATCAAAACAGTACTAGGCTTTTTCTTAATGCTTTGTTCAGCAGTTTTGAACATCCCATGCAGTTTAGAAATTGATTTCTCCATGTTGTTCATGTTGTAGTTCATAACAAACTGGTCATAACTCTCCGAGAGTGAGTTGAGGATCAAATCCGTAGCGAACTTCTGACTCATGGGAAATCCAAGCCTCTCAAGGTGATCAATATAGCCTTTCATCTTTAACACATGAGCACTAACTGATGCACCTTCAGCCATCTTGCAGGAATGTAAGGCCTTTATGGTCTCATACCTTTCTTGGCTTGCCTGTTGCTAGAACATTTCCTTGATATGGATAATCATCTCATGAGCCTCCATTAGTTCCATATCTCTTTGGAGCTTTGGAACCATAGTGGCAAGCATCAAGGAACCTACATCCACAGAGTCATCTTTATGCTTCGTGTAAGCATCTCTCTGAACTCTTAGAGCATTGGCTGCTAGCTCCTCAAGAATGGGTTGATCTAGCGCATAAACTTTTCTTTCCTGCTTGAGAACAATTCTCAAGTTCCTGAACCAGTCAAGAAAGTTTGTCCCATTGAGTTTGTCCTTCTCAAGGACCGATCGCAACGATAGTGTAGCAGTATTACTACTTGACGTGATTCTACAATTAAAATATGCAAAGTTAGTTAGAAATCTCCCACTAAATTAACAACCCTCAAAATAATTAGTGGGCTAAGATCCATATTTGGGTTAAACTTAAGTCCGCTTTGGCAAGACGCTTAAATTCAAGTTATTTAGGTAGGTAACCTATTTACCAATTACATCACATATAACTCTTAGATGTTTATGGGATTCAATCATTATATGATCCGGCATGTTTAATCTCATCTAACACATTGAGATTCAAAACCGTTTTGTTAATATCAATTAAGTCAAAACAATAATGAATATTATGAGGAGCACCATTACTCATGCTTGTCTCATCAAGATAACTCAAGTGCATCCACTTTGGTGGTTTCCACAATTGAGCGATCTAGGTTTCGACAAGTATTCATTAATTGACGGCATTATGACTTAAGATTTGATTTAGAGGGCTCAATTAATTAGTCTTGTTTATATGATGCAATCGTGGTCGTATCTCATACAGATAAATACATATAAATGCAAAAGTATTCATGTAATGATTTAATCAAAAGCATAATTTAAACGTGACACAACATGGCTTACCTAACCTAAAATCCTCCCAAGCCAATGAGAAGACTTCTCTAAATAAAAAAAGAAATACATTGAGAGAAACCTCGTTTAAACATTCGAGGGGAGTGAGATGAGAAAAGAATATACATTGAGAGTATTTAGAGGAAGGAGAGTATTTAGAGGAAGGTACGACACGCAGGCCGTATTTAAATATTACAACCCTTTTGAAAAATCGAAAGCCATGTTGTTCACCATACCCAAACAAGTATGAAAAATAAACCACAACAATAATTCATACAATATGAAAAGCAATAAATGTCGTGATTAGATTATATTACGCTACGAACAGGTAGTTACAATGGTCCAGCTATATTTCGGATCCCTAATACCCGAGTAGATATCCGAACTTAGACCCGATTGGATTGCCACCAACTATGATCTCATGTACCCTACCCGATTTCATGCCATCCGAAAACGAAAATCACATACATGTTTAGAAACGAAAACGAAAACAATTTCAAGATTCAATTTAAACGAAAACAAAAAATTAGCAGAATTTCAAGATCACATCTTTCAAAATAGTTTCGTTTCGTATTACCTAAATCACATACATGTTCGGATGTTTCTTATAGACATATGTAATATCCCATATATATCACATGTATAAGAATTATAAACTCAATTTAAACGCACAATTGACCTGGCTCTGATGCCACTGTTAGAATCGGCAGGCACAGCGGAAGAATTTTAAAATTTTTACCGATCCTAGTTGAGGATCTATCAACGGCGTTTAAATCGAGTTAGAGAGATTTGTAGCTTTTTCAACTTAGGGTTTTCACGATCTCTAGGAGCCAACACCTCAGGTCCGTTCCCTCTACCGGTATCCACACGAATGCTCTCCAACAGAGACTGCGTGCTAGTGCCTCCAAATGTCTCCTAGGGTTTCCCTTGCGGCTCTAAATTCTCATGCGTGTATGAGTATATCTGCTCTATCAAGTTTATAACCTATAAGGGCTATATTCGAACTTCAAAATTAATCTTCATTAATTTCAAAATAATTAACAATTAATTATCTCAATGAGCTAATTAAATAAATTCAATTTAAATTAAATCTGTCCAACAGTTTTAATTTAAACTATTTATTTAATCCAAATAAAGAGCCATTAGATTTAAGTTATCTTCATGAATTAAATCTGATATACTATATCTTTATCATGTTAGTTATTAAATTTAATATATCATAATAGATTAAATTTTAAACTAACACAATATAATAATATCATATAATATATACACACACACACATATATATATATATAAGATATGTATTTTGAAAATATATATCTATATAATATTATTAACAAATTTTATATTTTATATATATATATTTAAATATAAAATTCGTCCACCCTAAATTAAACATTATCTCGTGTTGGGCCATTCTTGTGTGCGACCCTGTAGGCCCATATGAAGTTGGCAGTGGGCCAATAACTGTAGTAACCCAAAAGTCACAAGCGGCCTATAGCAAGACATTACGACTACCCAATTCATATGAGGATCGTTAACACGATGCAACCTGTCACACAACCATGTCACGTCCCTTTTGTCACACGATATATCGGTCAAGGATAAGGCATGGATAATGTCATCTTGTTCCTGACCATTACTTTCTCGATTCCTGAGTAGCCTGTCACGGGGCCTAGTAATATCTCTCAACTAATGTGAGGGACAAATTTCATCTTGATCATTCATATTCTTCTGCATGAAAAACCACCAAGCCCGATCGTAGCCTTTATCATCACCCAGTCAAAAGTGACTTTTGACTAGTTCAAAGCTTAGCAACTCTCATGAAGGAATCCATGATGACCTCAGGTTTAAGGGCATTGTGACGTGGTTATACATGAGAAAAGCTTATAACTTAATCCATGTAGCTTTCTCATAGTGGGTCGGTCAAGCATCTTGTACTCTTATAAATGCCTAAGACTTTGATTCGTATCTCTATATCTTATCAAAGTCATACTAGTCTTGTTTCATCTTTGCTCTCGCATAGATGACCGACCAGGGACATTTTAGGATAATCTTTATGATTTATCCAAGGATACAATTATCACAGTTAACATGCAAATAATGTGATAACCAAATGGAGAAATTTCATTAAATTAATAATGTTCAAAGTACAATGATTGCCATTTGGGCACAATTTCCAACACCAAGGCCCTTTAGGCTGACTTTGAGAGGGAAGAGAGAAGGAAGGTGAGTTTAATTGTTGACCTTGATCCAATGGTTCTCATTTGGCCACTTGTCAAGATCTTATTCTCTCCACCTTAATCACACATAGGCTCACATACATACAATTCTACTCTTTTGATTAGTCAATCCTAACCATTGATCTCAAGTTACTAATCAGTTTTCTCTTCGGTAACTGACCAATCAGTCAGTTACTTTCCTTTTTACCCGTTTTGCCCTTGATTACAACAATTCCATTTGAATCACCACTAAGCACATTTTATCATTCCATTTCACCTTACCATGCACCCTCCCTCTTATTTAATTCAATTTAGATGTTAATCCACCTTTGAACTTCAATACAGGGTTTAGGCACTGATTAGAACACATTTAGATCGAATCTCACATCATATTCTTCAAAAGTGTTTGATTAACAATAATTACATCATTTTTGAAGTAATTAGCCCTTAATCCCATTTTTGGGTCATTACAACCTTCATATGAGTAAATTGATTAGTCTTGGTAATAGTAGAAATATTGTAACCCAGGTCATTCCAAGCAAAACATATAGCCCCACGGAGCCCATCAGCTTTGACTACTTCAAAATAATTAAAACCAAAACGACAACAACGAAGGAATATCTAAGCTAAGTTAGCTTAGTTTCAAATAAGGTCATAAAATCAACCAAATATCTCTTCTTCATCTCTTGTATGAGCCCCAGCATAAATTTGAAGCCCGACCCCCTATTATTCCAGAAGAGACAATTCATGGGGCACTATTGGAAGGGGATGTATTGCTTATAGGTCCCCAATTAGCTTCAGTAGAAGAGGTTATCTCCACCCCAGTAATTTCCTCTATATGAATTTCTTCATTTAACTTTGCCGAGACATTCGCTACGTGACTAATAGATGATGTCGCATTATGATCTCTAATCATCACACCATTTTTTTTCATTTATCCCATTATGCGCATAGTTAGAATTTTTAGGCACTAGTTCCTCATCCATAGGCTCCTCCCTTCCTTCAGTATCCAAAACTTGAAATGGATTAGGAGAATTTTGAAAATGAGGCTTCCCTTCTTGGGCTTAAGTAAAGTTTGGCCCATACTGATTTGAGCCTATTTTAAAATTGATCTCCTTTCCACTTGCAATATGCACGCTTCTATTATTTATCATCGGGTCTATAGGAATCCATCTTTTCTGAAATTTAGTTCCCTTTCCCAAGAACATGGGAATTCCCTTGTTTTGCTGGTACATTCTTTGACTTTCTCGGCACATTTGACATTTGTCTAGAAAACTTATCTCAATTATCACTTGAGAGATTTTTCCCTTCTCTAACTCCAGATTTCTCTCCTTAATATCAGCTCCCGCTAAATCGTCATTGACACACAAGAATCTTCCCCCACCTTGGTAAGCAGTAACATAGTGATCTTTGTTTCCCCATTTGTGACGCCAAGGTCGCTGCACTAGATTCTATGTTCCCAAACCCTCCTTGGTTGACGGTGTATCGCTAATGACCATTTTGATTTCTTCCATGATCACTGGAGTGCATGTTTTATTCAAATCTGTAGTACCAGGAACTTCAGAAAAACTATGCTTGTCTATAGTCTCATTAACTTGTGGCGTAGCTTTGGTCAAGTTAACCCCATGCTAGAAATTCGCAATCGTTAGCTTCTCTTCTGTGACTTGATCTTTTACACTCTCTGGACAAGCATCTTTATGATGACAATATCTCCCGCACCCCAAACAAATCAGATACAAACCCTCGTATTCAATACATCAGCGATGTCTAAAGATGCTAATTGCTGATTTCAAACTTTTCTTAAGATCTATCTCGACACAAATATGAGCATACCTGCCTCATTTACTTGCATAGAAAATGCGTTCAGTTTTTAATGTTTTCCCCACTAAAGAACCCAATCGGTTTAGACTAGCCATATTGAAGAATTCAAGAGGAAGAAACGGAATCTTGAACCAAACGACTATTTTCCTTTGCACCTTCACACTCCATAGGTCGAAGTTTAGTCGCCAACGCTGAACTACAAGGTAATGATCTGCCACCATCAATGGTCCTTCCTGATAGATCCTCAACATGTCTTCCTCATCATCAAAAGACACCAGGAAGAACCCATTGTCAATATCCCTTGTTGTAAATGGTTTACGTGTCTCCCACAAGTGAGACAAACTCACTCTCACTGCCCAAATAGGAATATTCTTACCAAGGAGTTTGATAATCAGATACCTCTTCCATGGTGCATACCATAACTCATATTCCTCTCTAGTGAACTTGAAAGTTGGGCAATCCTTATTGTCAGAATCTTCTTGTCCCTTTTCTTCTCCCGTCGTTTTCTGAAAAAAGCCTTCAGTCCCTCAATATACTCAGCTCATGCATCATCAATAACACTACTCCCTTTCTTGTCCTTCAAGACTTGCACATTGTCAGATCCAAGAAGTTTCTCCTTGAAAGATTGCCCCTAATATGTAATATTATCATCATCTTGGTCATTTGGATCATCCAGACGACCATGTCTTACTTTCTTTTTTACTCGCTTCAGCTTGTCACCATTTTCCATTTTCTCTTTCCCTCACAATCAAGAAAACTTCTCCTAAAATTCAAATCAGTAAAAAAAAAAAGCAGGATCTAAGGCAAAAATTCACATAATCTTCTCTTTTCTTCACACCAGAACAATGAAGCAACCAGAAATCTCAATAAAAAAATAAATCACGTGAAGCCCAGACCAAATGGTTGATGATCACTGTAAACAAACCAGTATTGTAATAGACTAGATCAGAGTAGAACGGCGAGATCTAGACTCTACCAGGCAAGTTCCGGATCGGAGGAGAACAACGGCGCGACCTTCTTTGTAATCGAGTAAAAGCCACAAGTGACGGCGACGGCGTGACCTCAGATCATATAGGAGGAGAACGACGGCGAGATCTTCTCTCTGATCGAGCAAAAACCACGAGCAGAGACCAATGAGCAGAGATCACGAGCGATGGCGACGCTGGAAGAGATCTATGGTGTGACCCACCATAGATCAGAATGCATGCGACAGAGCATCGTTGGTGAAAAGCTTGCAAAATTTAGTGCAAAATAGGTTATAAAAGTGCAATAAAGCCATTTTACTCATATTTTAAAATCTTAAATTAGATCAATAACTTAATGAGAGATTTGTTAAGTTTAATAACCTGATTTAAAAGTTTTCTATTTCAGACAATTTTATATAAGATTTTTTCATAAAATTGTCTACATTTGACTTTATTAAATTTTTTGTTTCTCTCTACTTTACAAATAATTTTAACACCTTGCTCTCTCCCTTCTCACTTTCCAAGAGAAATTAAATAGAGGTAAAATGGACAAAACATCATTAATTACCATACAAGTAGTGACTTATATTTTGAATCAAACTTTTTCTCTACAAGACTTATATTTAGGCATAGAGTGGTACTTTCATCTCTTTCTTGATTACTGCTGAAAGAGCATCAATATAAGATAAATTATGAAAAACTTGACAAATTTTATAAATAGGTTTTATATTTAATATCAAAATCAACTCCTCATTAAGTCTCATATTAAGAACTAGTTAGAAGGAGTAACAAATAGTAGGGATAATTAATGTTTTGGTCCTTGTAATTTCAACTCAATTATAATTCAACTTAGCCTTAAAATTTGACTTGAGGCAGCTCAATTGCCATAATTTTGATTTAGTTAAAACTCGATTTCTGAACTTTGACTTACTGTAGCTTAGTCCCTACTCCCTAAACTTCATGAAATATATAAATTTATTTTCTAAAAAATAGGGAATAATATTTTAAATGATTTAAATTGTAGAGATTGATATGCAAGCATCATGTCAAATTTTAGAAATTGGCTTATGATCAAATCAAAACTATAAGCACCGTAGGTTGCACTGAGTTAAGATTTGGGAGTTGAATCACTACCAAATAAAAACTATAAGGGCAAAGAGATTAATTTTTCTTAAATAATAATATTTTCTACAAGCAACAGATTAATTAAAATGATTGAGTACTTGTGTTCATGTTAATTAAGGCTTTCAATTCAAGCTTTATATGCGAAAAATATCATCATTAGGAAAGTTGTACACCCATATTACTATTTAATTCATTTCGATCCTAATTAATTATTCGGATCGAATTTTATAAACTAATTTATTGTTACAAAAAAATAACAATAAATCTATTGAAATGGTAACAAATATAAACTTTATATTAAATTATATATTTATAGTTTTACTTTATTTCATGTTAAATAAGAAAAAAAATTAGAAATGATATTTTTTCTATCGTCATGTTTTATATCATATTCTGTTTTTGGTAAAAATCATGTTTTATATCATATTATTTCAACAAAATGTTATAAATATATAATTTTTAGGAAGACATGAGACGTTGGCCAATATTTTCTCATGCAAATATAGCAATTTTTTTCTGACGCAAAATAATGTGCGTGTTTGGGGAGGCCCTTAAGTCTGATTGGGGAGACAAAAGTCCAATTGACAGCATGCTTTTTTTTTTTTTGAGTTTTTGGAGAGGTCAATTGGCAATTGCGCTTTTGATAAAGCCCAATTGATGAAAGTTCAATTGGGAGGAGCTAGAGAATAGAGCTTTTGTTAAAAGCTAATGTCATTTTATGTTAGATTGGGTTGTTTGGAAATTAGTTATATGATATTGGCTTTTCCCATAAAATATTTTTTAAATAGAATGTAATATCAAAAAATATTTTTTGAGTATTTTTAATCCTTTAAAATATGTTTCTAGTTGTACCCACTACTTAGTATGCTATCAGACTTAATGCAATTTTACCCACTTTCTAGTTGTACCCACTCAAAAAATATTTTTCTGGTGTTTTTAACCCCTTAAAATATTTTTTCAGCTGTATCTAATTTGTTATCAGACTGATTGCAATTTTACCTCTAATGTACTTTTTCAACTCCAAGAATTACTTTAAAATATTTTTTTGTGCTTTTAACTTTTTAAAATTATTTTTCTGTTGTACTCTGTCTTAGGAGATTGACTTCAATTTTACCTTAAATTTGTTTTTTTAGCAGTATAGAGCACCCAAAACTTAGAATACTGATTTATTAATTTCCACCCACTCTAAAATATTTTTTCAGTAGCACATAATATTTTAAAGTAATTTTTAAATATTTACTTGAGTTTTTAAATATTTTTCCACCCACTCTCTCTTACCATTATCACAAAAGTCCTTATACTTAAGCCAATCCAAACAAGTTTTATTTTTGCAAAAGCTCAATTGACAATCACCAATTCACACATAAATCACATTACACAATTTGGCTTTTACTAAAAGTAATATCCCAACAAGCTTAATTGAAACAAGTCCAATTGCCAATCGCTATTCCAAACACACACAATAACTTGATAACAATTGTTTAATGAAATATATATTAGTTTGAACAAATATTAAAAAAAATTGAATTTTAGTTCATATAATAAAGAAAGTAAAAAGAATACATAAAAATAAAATTATTAATTAACGGTATAATACAATGGTTTTTTTTGTTATACACATGTATCCTCCTATTGAAGGCAATCCTATTCGAGAACTGTCAGATACTAAATGTGGGCACCTCTCTCATTAGGAATTCGAACCTTAGGTTGTCATGTTGTGAGCAATGTAACTAGCTTCTTCTATTAGATCCAACATCCTTCAGTGATATAATACCATGATGGTATACAAATTCTAAAGCAAATCACATTCCTTATTGTTTCCTTATTTGTACTATCACTTCATATTTGAGCATTTAATAGCAAAGCTTAGCGTAGCTTTGAGACATATTTTGCACTTACATAATTTTAAAAACTTGTACTAGGCAACTATAATACACTTCACTAGGAGTAACACCAATATATCGGTGAAATATAATCACCCAAATATAATGGTCTTATAGCCTAGTGGCATGAGAACTCCTCTGTGAATGGAAGGTTTTGAGTTTGATCCCGCTTGTAACCTCAAGCCAATAATGCCTACCTCTTTAATTCCCAAAAAAAATGTAGCAACAATGTGTTGTTGATGTAGCTAAAGTAGTAATGTTTTATAATAGTAAGGATTTTGACCAAAATTAACTATAATTATAGTGATTGGTTCCCTAATGAAAAGATTACAGATAGTTGAGATACAAGTCAACCACAACAATGCAACTCTAAGGACTCACTACTACAGAAAATGCCTTTTATAATGGTTATTATCCACCATATATATGGTTCCGAACTATCATATATATGGGTCCTATATATGCTCCGCACAGATAAATTATAGTTCCGAACCATTATTTCTTCTAAACCTATTATAACAATTATAAGATAACACATGTTATGCATTAAGGCTTACTGAGGCTATAATATGCATATTGATTTGATAATAATTAATGGACACATGTAAACAACCGTTATAATTATGGTAATACTTACATAATACAAAGCGGTTCCGCTTTAACAACTGTTATATATTGATAGTAATGCTGACGGCTTTATTTAAACAATCATTATATATAGTTGACATAAATAATTGTTGTTAGGTAATAACTGTGATGTATCGAAGCTAATTTTTTTAAAAAAATTGTGGGGTTGTGCTTTTGATATCCCTTGCATATATGTTTGTATAAAATGATTAGAATATATATTTACATTCATTCATATAGAGAACAATACAACAAATCAGAATAGATTTGCAGTTATTCATGTCATGTGTACACTATTAAAACCAAAACTTTAAAACAAACAAATCAGTATCTAGAAATTTAGAGTCATTTGAAGTTTTCATTCTCCCATTGATGTTGTAGAGTTGTCACCAACTCTTTAGCAACTTCTTTTATTTGTGATTTGCTAAACATCGTCCAAGAGGCATTAAAATACTATGTGTAAAAGAAAACAATAGATGGAAGTTAGATATTATATTATATTATATAGCTGACTAAACGTATATATGAACGAATTAAGTATATAATATAGCTTATTTTGATTAATATTTTTAGGACTATGCATGATTATGTCCTTCATGTAATGCATCACATAGTACCCACAATCATTGCTCCTATCTAGTTGCTTTAGGCACTACAAAGAAATGAGAAGAAAAATTTGTCAATCAGTTACATATATAAATGTGTGTGCTTCAATTTAATATTATAGTTATTGGTGAATGATGTATATACAATTGGACTCCGCTATTGGAAGGCGCATCTGTAGCAGCCATCAATGGGCTGTGTCTGGTACAGTCGAGACTATCTTACGTGCGGTACGTGCACACCACTCTAAGAAGATACAATAATATATATATATATATATATATAAACATGCAATCTTAACTTAATTATAAGAGATGATGAATGGATAACTTACTGGTTGAATGTGTCCTGCCTATATGATCTCTTTTTTGAAACCCTACTTATAGAGTCATAATACCAAATCTTCTTACACATTGGGTTTACCACTATTACCATCTAGTGTCCCCTAAGTACAATAATATATCACACCATCAGGACAATTACAAGATAAATAAAAACTAATTTGAATAGTGCCCTCCTAATGAATTATTCTCCCAAAAACTTCACCTGAGATTGCTTTATGTCACACCCATACTTATTTTGACTTGTAGCGGAATATTAAAGCATGATTTGGTGCGCAAAATAGGAATAGCATAAATATACTGATAATATGTGCAAGATTACAGAAATTCCCCTTAGGGATTGGTACATGATAATTATAATCAAAGTAGTCGTACAAGGCTACTAGGGTGTCTAAACCCGTCCCAATAAAACGAAGACATCTTCCTGTCTTTGTTCCAACAAGGCTACTAGATGCATGATAGATGCTATGTGCATGAGATGTTAGTTTTAATTAGATGCATACCCTATAATGACATTTCTGCATGCTCAATGTTTCATTCAATAAACTATGGCCACAGTGTAAACAGAAACAGAGCTTCATTATTCAATTATGCTCGATACAAAGAAGTAAAGCAATCACATACATTACTATACAAGCAGAGATATAAAATACATGTGAATAAGGTAAGTCCCTTACCTTAACCATTTTTTATCCTTAAATAGGCTCCTCGAACTTTGTGCCTCGTAATATGTGCCAACAACTCGGCTCTCAGCTTGGTCTTAAAATATCAAATGTACAAGAATTAGGTTCAAACCCATTAATGTACTATTCTAGGCACTTCCATAGTGTTTTTAGTGATTATATGAGTCTATTGTGAAAATTTACCAAAATGCCCCTAGGGAACTGGCCCGGCCCCACTATACCGGTTTGACCGTGCTTTTCCTTCTTTGGCCGAAAACCTTAGCTCCCTTAAATCAAAAGTTAGCATCTCAAACACCTTGAATCACATGGAAGAGAAGCTTAGAGGAAGGATTATACAAGCTAGGAGCTAATTCACTGAAGAAATCAAGCTTAACTGGTGAAATTTCTCCTCCTTCTCTTCAAGAATTCCTCACAAGCTCTCACTTTCTTTTGACACTCAAAACCGATGACAATGCTTGGAAGAGGAAGGGAAAAGTGCTTTTATAATATTCTTATGTCATAATATCTAATTATCTAATTTCCCAAAAAAAAAACCAAAACTTTGGTTTTATGTACATAAGCTTTTTGTACATGTATTGGTAAGCCATAAGCCCAATAACCATACAACTAATATTTTTCCTCCTTGGCTCATCCAAAAACATGTCCTAGGGCCCCTTTAAATCAGCCAAATTGTGTAATACCCTGAATTTTGAGACTTGAGCTTAGAGAATAAGCCTGAGATTAGTGGACTTCTAAGCCCTAGATTAGCAGGATCCCAAATTTGGATTAAGAAATATGAAAATGATTTTGATGGTGATTCCAAGGGAATTACCATAATCAGGGGCAAAACGGTAAAGTTACTGACCAATTGATTAGTTACCGAGAGGAAACTCATTGATAACTCAAAGATCAATGATTGAGATTGAATTGTGCAATAGATCAAGGGGCGAAATCCTATATGCTTGTGTGTATGTGAGCTTATGGGAGATGTGGGGAGATAGTGACAAGTGGCACTTTGTGAACCATGGGATCTTGGTCAATGTTTCAACTCATTCCTCTCTCATTTCTTCCCTCAAATCGGTTTGTGTGTGTTGGAGGCCAAAAATCTGTCTCCTTCATCTCTCTCTCTCTCTCTCTCTCTCTCCTTCCTCCAAGGATGTTGAAGCTTGGGAGGAAAGAGAAATAGAAAAGGTAAGATTTGGTTAGTTTAATGTCATCTTTAGCTTAAATACCCTTCTTTAAAGTTGTTCATAGTAATAAAAGCTTCATTGTTATGGTTTTAGATTTGGGAAAGAAGGTGTTTTGAGAGCTTGAGGAATCTTGGAAGATGAAGAATCAAGGATTAGCTTTGAGAAAGAGGGAGAGGTGAGTGATATCCCCCTTTTAATCTATATATTGTGATTGTTTGATGATATTTGTGATTTGTAGTTTTGGCCCTAATTTGGTATAATTGTAGAATGGTGGTGTATTGTGGTTAAAATGATGTCATAGTGTGTTTTGGTGTCATTGGAATTGATTTAGAGCATTGGGTGTAAAGTAATGAAATTTGGGTAATGTGTGTGATAAGTGTGACCATCGGGGGGAAAATGTTATTGTAATAGGATTTTGGGTGTTTTGAGGTTTCCAATGGATTCCTTGAGTGAAATTATATGGAAATAGCCTTGTGTTAGAGTTTGGGAACCATTGGAGACATATTGGTTAAGTTTGGGAGAATTCTAGTTTTTTGCGTTTTTCTGGGTTCTGATAAGCATCACTCGAGTGAACATGGGTCTTACTTTAGTGCAGCGTGATGTTTTCCCTTTCCCCTTCAGTTTTGGTTGCACTTGTTCATAGAAGAAGCAAGAGTGCACTTCCTCACCTGCGAGTGATGTAAGTCTTCACTCGAGTGTACCATGTCTCACTCGAGTGAATGTGTGTTGTGTGCTAAGAGGTTGCTCTCGAGTTGTCACTCGTAGTTGGTTTGTCAAGAGGGTGAGCTAGCACTCGCAAGTGTTGAGCTATCACTCGAGTGAGGGTCGTTGTGTTCGAGTGCACTTTTGACTCTAGGATTTTTGTGCTCTCAGGTAAGAACTTTTAGAGCTTCACTTGGTAGGGCTCAGGTGGTTGAGGAGGTATCACTCGAGTGAAAGGCATCCATCACTCGAGTAAGGTCATCTTCACTTGAGTGCTACAGCTAAAAAGGGGATTTTGAGATTCAAAAGATGGTCTTTGGTCAAGTATTTCCTAACCCTTTAAGCATGTGTTTAGGCTTTGAGTAGCCACCTAAAGGTCATGAATGATAACCAACTTAAGTGTCTAAAAGTTAATGAATTGGAAAAGGGATTAACCTTGTGTCCTTGTTTTGGTTATAGGGTTTGGTGTTCACCCTGATCGTGAGCAGCCGGAGCTGGAGCTTACGTGGAAAGAGTGTAGGGAACATATCTCTCCTGCATGTAATTGATATTTGTGTTAGTGTGTTGGTGCATGTCTTAGCTTTGCATGATTATGTGTAATTTGAAGCTATGTTTCATTTTATGGTTTGGCTATCAGTATATTGTTCGAAGCATTGAGCTTACAAATTTGCCATTAAGTTAGCATGAGTTATGTGATGTAGCATATCATGCATTAAACATTTATAATACATGCATATTGATATTGTTGTCCTACTAAGATTCTCTTGAATCTCACCCTCCCCTACTAACCTTTCAGATAGGGTAGTGGATCGAGGATGGAGTAAGTAATCAAGGGCGGTAAGGACTTCCTTCGGGTTGAAGATTCGGTAGTTGGCTATCATAGTTGGGAGTATATGGATTTGGATGTGTATATATGTATGTGGATGAGGATTTGTTATGTATTTGAGATGGGTTTGTGTAATCCCCATATGAGGGCTTGTAATAGGCGAATGTGCCCTATAAAGCTTGAGTTAATAAATGGAACCCGGGATTGGCCAGGATTTATTTTGCGTACTCTGATATTTATATAAATGTGATTTATCTTTGTGTAGTAATTATATTCGGAATGTGAATGTGAGACCAGTTTATAAATGATTTTGAAATGTATTTATGAAAACCCCGTCATGTGATGGGTTAGTAAAATGTTATTTGATTGTTATTAGTCTCTATTTCACTTTAATTGCATATTCCGAATATTAATTACGGAAGGGGGTTACAAATTGGATGATGGGTTTAACCCAAAATTATGATTCTGCCCAAACTTTGAAAAATCATAAATAAATTTGTAGACATCGTATTGGAGTAATTTCAAAGGCTATAGAACCCATATGAGTCTAGTATCAATGAAAAATATAACCTTTAGCCAACTAGAAGCTCACAATGCCTAGAATTTAAATCTTTAGACCCTATTCCAGAAACTTTCTAGTTTTTCTGGGCCAACTTCAAAAATTCATAACTCCTTGTGTACAGCTCCAAAAAATTCCCATGACCCATCAAATTAAACCTTAGGATGTCTACTTTCATCTTGTAAACTTTCATAATTGTTTAACACCATTTGGTCATTCAATTTCACATGATAATCTCACTGCCTTACAGGAAATCTCACTGGGAGCATTATCACATTCTCCAAAATTCACTCTTTCATTTCATTAAATGCTACAAATGTTTATAAGGCATATTGGGGGATAAAATTTGGGATGTTACAGTTCTCCCCTTCTTAAATAAATTTTGTTCCCAAAATTTATATTCACAAATATATTGTAATTATTTGAGAAATTCAATAAAATAGTGAATATTCATAGATTTTGGAATTTATGAATTTTATAAATGTTCATATTCATGAGAAAATGGGCAAAAAAATAATTATGGAATTAATTTGGGTAATTTAAAAAGCCCAATAATAAGGTTCAAAAATGGAGAAATAATAGAGAAAATATTTGATCCAAAAATTGATGGAAATTGACCAAACAAAAAGAAGAAAAGAAATTAGATTAAAAAAGGTAATAACAATCGTAATTTTGCCAATTTAGCATAAAATTAATTATTTTTCATTTAATTGAATTTAATTTCGGTTAATTAAGAAAAATAAATGGTAAAAAAATATTTAAAATATTTGGTCAATTTAATTTGAATTCATGAAAAATTTGAGCAAAAAGTGCAATTTTGACCAAAATTGAGACTTTATGTATATACGTAACTGGGACAAGTTGTGGAGCCAATTGAAACCAAAGGGTAGGACCCCTAGGTGACTTCTACATGCTGTAAGAGAAAGGAAATGTTGGTTGGGCTTAATGAGCATGGTTACATGTATTTAAGGATTTATGTGCATAAAGTTAATTTTTGGAATTTTTGGAAAATGAAACAAATGAATAAAATAATGTAAATATATGATAAATATCATCATCTCCTTCTTCCTTCAGCCAAAAACCGCACCTAAGTGCTGCAATAAGAGAGACAAAGAGTTGAGAGCTTTTAGAGAGAGAAGGGGGAGAAATCTCGCAAGGTAAGCTGATTTTTTTCGATAATTTAGTACCTAACGCGTATAACTTCGCTCCTAAGCTTCGTTTCTATGTTCCTTAAGGTTTTTGAAGCTCATATTTGGTGTTGTGAAAAGCTAGGGTTTCATCCACCTTAAGAAAAGCCAGGAGGAAGTGAAAGGTAACTTCCAAACCTTCGTATATTGACTATTCTGGCTGCTGTAGACAATTTAGTCAGTGAAATTTTACCGGATTGTCTTTGTTCGTAAAATTTGGAAAAGTGACATTAGATGTGTTATGCTACCAAAATTTGGATTAAATGGTTGATGTAACCTAATGTAATAGTTGATAAAGCGATTAGGAGTAGAAAGGAACACGTTTGAGGAGTTAGAATCGAAAAACCCCGATTTTTCCTGGAGGATACCAAGATTTTAGCTAGCTCTAGTTAGGGGGCTCAGAGTTAGATTTTTAATGGTTTGATAATTGCATTGAGTTCAAGAGGGAAAATTAGGTGGGGTTACAGTTTGTCACTTTTTCGAAAAAGCATAATTACGAAAATGCCCCTAAAACCCTTAAAGCAGGGCTCCTAAGGGCAAATTCGTCTTTTGAGAGTGAATTTAGTAATTTTGAATCCATAAATGGATTCTTTGGGTGAAAATAGGTTAGAATAACCCTATTCAAAATTTTGAGAAAAGTACAGTCGAACCAGGTACGGCAGGAAGGGGCCAGGTCCCTAAGGGCATCTTGGTAAATTTGCACAGTATACTCATATAACTACTAAAAGCATATTGGAAGTGCCTAAAATTGTGTATTTGACACTTTATGACCGATTTGATTACTCGAGTTGTTGGCACGCCTATTGAGGAGCTGTTTTCAAGTAGCAAAAAAGATTAAGGTAAGGAACTTACCTCTCCTACATATATTTGATATTTGTGCTAGTGTATTGATGCATGTTAATGCTTTGCTTAATTATATGAAACATATATGAATGATTGAAGCCTTGTTTCTATTTATGCTATGGCCATAAGTATGTTGTTTGAAACATTAAGCACACAGATATGTCATTATGTGAGATGAGTTATGTAATACAAGCAAGTCATGCATTAAGCACTTATCTTGCATGTTTATTGGTACTATTTTCCTACTGAGATTCTCTTAAATCTCACCCTCCCCTACCAACAATTTAGTCAGGAGGAGACAAAAGATATGTTGAGAACAAAGAAGAGAATCGTAGAGGGGATTGTAGTGGTGGAATGAAAACAGGAAGATGTCTCCATTTTCACTAGGATGGGTTTAAATACCTTAGTAGCCCTGTGCGACTACATCATAACCACAGTCTTCATCTCGGGAAATGTGCCCATCAGTTTCCCGTCGCTTCGCCAAGTGCACTATAGCACATTTGGTTACTAAAGATCACATAAGATTTGTACTTGACCCTTAGGTCAAGGCTTCGATCTTTGGGAAAGTGACTCTTTGGAGAAAATTAGGAGTACCTCAAAAAGCAAAATCCCTAAGCCTACATGGCGGAAGGGGGGACTAATCCTACCAGGTACTACTTGCAATCTTGGCCAGCTGTGGGTGCTATGTGTGGTCCTGGGCTGTTACATAAAAAATCCTTGCCTTTCCAGCCGCTGGCACCCACTGAGACATTTTTATTTAGAAAAAGGGGTGAAATTCCAGGGAACCTCAGCAGAAACATATTATTGTTCACAAAGCATGTGATAAGTAAATATGATATGCACCATATATGCACCAATTAATTAACAATATAAAACATCAAACATCATCACCATGTACACATGACTAGGGCTCCTGGCCAACTATTCATACACCGGTTGGATTCTTACCCAACTCCCAGGTGTAAGTGTACTTTCAGTACTAACTGTCTCTTTCACCCTATATCGCGTGCCTCATAAAATGTGCCAACCTTAGGCTCCCATTTTACTTCATGAGTTCATTAATGTGTTATCAACCAACCAATTTCGAGGATTACCGCTAAGCCATGTAGCCATGCAATAGTAGACAATCAAGCATTTCCCTTGGCATTCACTATACAACTCATACATATATTGGCTATGGCAACCTTGACACCCGTGGGTATAAGCACAATCTATTCGTATAAGAATCTACGCATACTTACCACTTCTAATTCCCCTTTTAGGGTAGCCCTTTTCACATCCTCTGAAACAAATTCCAAAGAATCCATCAACCTACCAGGACATTAAATAACGATTCTTAACTATCCTTTACTCTATCAAAGATTTACTTCCAACTATCCAGAGAATATTTTATGATAGAGTCTTTCCTTATGCTAGACTGGCAACTAGCAACCTCAAGAAACCTCATACGCATTTTGATTCATTAATACTATGTTCTAATACCTGAGACCATCTAGGTCAATTCAAATTTCTAAAAAATTAGTTCAACTATTAAGTCTGATTCTCGGATCACAATGCAACTCTTAGAACCTTAACTTTAGCTGAGCCAGGAAATCACTTTCCTCAATTCCATGGATTATTACTAGCCCAACGCAATTCCAAATAAAATTGCTACTCTAAGGACACACTGGTCCGTTAGGTCTTAGGGCCTTTGGACATACGGGTCCACTACAACATATTTGGCATGGAATTATCATACAACTTAGGGTATCTAACCCAACCTTTAGGTTCATCATGAAATCTAGAACCTCAACATCACACTAATCAAAAACCATTTTCCTCAAATATACCCAATAGATTCTCTAAGAATCAGGATCAATAGCACCTGTTCTAACCTTCACAGTGTTTGGGTAATATCCTTAAAACATTGTTGAACGTTCAATACTATCCATAAGGTTCAATTTCCATCATGGAACAGAACCATAGTATAACCAATTCACATTTTGACTGAAGCACTCTTTCAGCTTAGATCAAATTCAAGCCTATTCTTAACCTTCAGTATCATAAAATCGAATCCTTCGGGATCGACATATGGCATAATCACCGCTAATCATTGCTCATATATCATTACATATCATTCTTAGCTATGTTCTATGCCTCAAATAACTCTGAGCCATTTCAACGGTCTTCAAACTTAAGGCTCAACATTGATTCTTGATTACAATCCATCCTTTACTTTCATTCTGGATCTATAACCTCAAAATCAATTGAGTCAAAGATTGTTCTACCTCAATCATACCCAACATACATACTAAAAATTATCATATAGTACTACTGTATGTCTTAATTAACTAAATATCATCACTTAGCATGGAGAAACCTCAAAACGATTACTATACCTTGAGTTTCCATAACCTCATCAAGTAAACTTTTTTGAGCAGTAATTACTGCAACAGAAACGGTTGAAATTAAAATTTATACTTAATTATCAACAACTCCATGCTTCTAAACATAGTTAAATTATGTAATTAAGATTATCTTTAATCATGGAGAAACCTTAAGATAATTACTATTCCTCAAGTGTCCATGACCTTACCAACCTAACTTCCAAGGGGGTCACCCATCCTAAGATTTCCCTGGATTAGGCATGCTTAACTTTCATGTACCCTTGCTAAAACTCAAATACCGACTCTTTTCGCTTCTGACAACTTGTACTCTAAGACTACCTTGTCTCAACAGTCATACCAATTTCTCCGGCTGTCAAAATGCTATGTGTGGACTGCACCTTCGCCTTGGCCTTCTCCTTGGGTTTCACAACATCCTGGGTCTAGTATTTCACCACTTGCTACCCTCCAAATATTCGCTGATCACCTAAGGGTAGCTTACAAACTAAAGTATTTCACTCTTTTGGTACCCACTTCTATGCATTTTTTCTATCACTGTGCAATCAAGACCATATTAGTATACCATCCTATTACCAGAACCGTCACTCTGCCAGAACCACTTTGGGCTCCTCTAGAACTGCTTTCGGCTCTGATACTAAAATGTCACACCCTTATCTAATTTGACCTACAGTGGAATCTCAATGCGTGATTTGGTAGGCAACACGAGAATAGCATAAATATACTGATAATATGTACATATCTACATAATTTCCCCTTAGGGGTTCGTACTTGATAATCCAACCCTGTGGGGAATTCCTCAATATAATCATGTACTATATATCAGTATTTTTATACTATTTTGTGTTGCTCACTGAACTACACGCAACTACTCTGGAAATATGGAAAAGGAGATAAAGGTATGACATATACATAGCCATAAATTATAGGTAACGCTTTCTTGTATTCTGTTCTTTATGATTAGACCAATACTTCAAATCCTGGTGGTTGCAATACAGTACTATAGTCACACCATAATGGTACGTCTCCAGATTTTTAGTGCAACACAATTGCTGCTAACTTAAAATTATGTGCGGGATAATAATTAATTTTTTTTCATGAGTCTTCCATTCTCTAGATGCATAAGCCAATACATGGCCATGCTACATTAAAACACTTCCCAATCTTGCCTACTAGCATCAACAAGGACAATAAAGGTCCACAGTTGATCTGGGATTATCAATATCAATGCTGACATTGATTTTCTCTCAGCTCAGTGAAGCTCTTCTCCCAGTTATGGTCCAACAGATAATATTGAGTTTTTGAACTATTCTAGAGAAATTCAATATGCAACTTTTGTAATATCCTACAAAACCCAGAAAACTACTATTTCAGAGACAATCTCTGGCCTCTTTTAGTTTAGTACTGCTTCGACCTTGTAAGGATCCCCCTGAGACTCCTTTCTATGAGACTATATGGCCCAGAAAACAAACTTCTGAAAGCCAAATCCCACATTTGCTTACCATGTTAGTTGGATCCCATTTGACCTTCATAGTAACAAACAATCGTTTATAAAGAATGCGATAATGCATATGCCTTGCACCTTATAATGCAATATTATACTAAAATATAACTCAGTTTAGTCAGAAATATGTTCAGAGCCAACTACTATTGCAACCCCTACACATTCCATACCTCAGTCCTCAACTGGGCATATCAATGTACCTGTAGGCACTATTCATCAGTGTACTTAAAGACACTCCCATAGGCATTATTCATCAATGTACCTGAAGGCACTGCCTGTAGGCATTATTCATCAGTGTACCTCAAGACTACTCTTGTCTCAAACATTGTGCTAGTTGCCTTCGGCTGACTAAATACCGTGCTTGTACCCTGGCCTTGGCTGCACTCGCTTCCTTGGGTTTTCACAATATCCTTGGACCATCCTCAATTCGGTAGTGCACTACTTACTGCCCTTCAGATATAATCCTAATCATTTGGGGCTAATTTACAGAAAAGGAGTAGTTCACTTCCCTAGTGTCTCATTCTATGCATATCTCCATTTACCAAATAATCAAAACCTTATCAGTATAGTATCTTGTTGCCAAAACCACCACTCTGCTAGAACCGCTTTGGGCTTCTCCAGAAACAATGGGGCTCTGATACTAAAATGTCACACCCTTGCTTATTTTGACTTGCAGCGGAATATTAATGTACAATTTAGTGGGTAAAACAGGAATAGCATAAATATACGATAATATGTGCATGATTACATAAATTCCCCATGGGGATTCGTACATGATAATTATAATCAAAGTAGCTATACAGGTCTACTAGGGTGTTTAAACCCGTCCCAGTGAAATAGAGACATCTTCCCGTCTTCATTCCACCACTGCAATTCTCTCATGTAGTTCTCTTCTTTGATCTCTGCATACCTTCTGTATTCACCTGTCTAAATTGTTGGTAGGGAAGGTGAGATTCGAGAGAATCTCAGTAGGATAAGAGTTACCATAATACATGCATGATAGATGCTATATGCATGACATGTTAGCTTTAACTAGATGTATGCCCTATAATGACATTTCTGCATGCTTAATGTTTCATGCAACAAACTATGGCCATAGTATAAACAGAAATAGAGCTTTATTATTCAAATATGCTCACACAATCAAGTAAAGAAATCACATACATCACTACACAAGCTGAGATATCAAATACATATAAATAAGGTAAGTCCCCAACCTTAACCCCTTTTGACCCTTAAATAGGCTCCTCAAACTTCGTGCCTCGTAATATGTGCCAACAACTCAACTCTCAACTTAGTCCTAAAATATCAAATATACAAGAATTAGGTCAAACCCATTCATGTACTATTCTAGGCACTTCCATAGTGTTTTTAGTGATTATATGAGTCTATTGTGAAAATTTACCAAAATGCCCCGGGGAACCGGCCTGGCCTCACCATATCAGTCCAACCGTACTTTTCCTGAAATTTTGACCTAGGCTATCCTAACATATTTTCAAGCAAGGAATCCATTTCTAGACTCAGAATTACGAAATTCAGTACCAAAAGAGCATAATGCCCTTGGCAGCCCCTATTTCAGGATTTTAGGGGCGTTTTGGTAATTATGCTTTTTATGGCTTTTCTGGAAAAGTGTTCAACTGTAACCCCACTTAATTTTCCCCCTGAACACAATGGGATAATTAGATTATCAAAAATCTAGCATTAATCTTTCCAAATAGCACTAGCTGAAACCTAAAATTCTTCAAGGAAAATTAGGGTTTTTACTTCTAACTCCATAGACTGCTCCTTTTTACCCTTAATCACTTTGTTAACTATTTAATTATGTTATAACCACCATTTAAACCCAATTTTGGCAGCATAACGTTTAGGGTTCAATATTTCCCAAACTTTACAATCACAGCAATTCAGTCACAACTTCACCGATTAAATTAACCACAACAGCTAGAATAATCAATATTTGAAGTTTAGGAAGTTACCTCTTCTTCCTTCTGGCTTTTCCTTCTTTGGATGAAAACCTTAGCTCTCTTAAACTATAGTTAGCTTCTCAAACACCTTGAATCACATGGAAGAGAAGCTTAGAGGAAGGATTATACAAGTTAGGAGCTAATTCACTGAAGAAATCAAGCTTACTTAGTGAAATTTCTCCTCCTTCTCTCCAAGAATTGCTCACAAGCTCTCACTCTCTTTCGACACTCAAAATCGATAGGAATGCATGGAAGAGAAAGGGAAAAGTGCTTTTATAATATGCTTATGTCATAATATCAAATTATCTAATTTCCCAACAAAAAAAAATTCCAAAACTTTGGTTTTATGTACATAAGCTTTTTGTACATGTATTAGTTAGCCAAAAGCCCAATAACTATGCAACTAATATTTTCCCTCCTTGGCCCATCCAAAACACGTACTAGGGCCCCTTTAGATTAGCCAAATTGGATGATGGGTTTAACCCAAAATTACAATGTTGCCATCATAAAATTTTCCCCATTTTCGGATTTGTCTTAATTCTGGCAGATTTTCTGCCCAAACTTTGAAAAATCATAACTAAATTTGTAGACATTATAGTGGAGTGATTCTAGAGGCTACAAAACCCTTGATGAGTCTAGTTCAAGGAAAAATATAGCCTTTAGCCAACTAGAAGCTCACAAGTTCTAGAATTTAAATCTTTAGATGTTGTTCTAGAAACTTTCCAGTTTTTCTGGGCTAACTTCAAAAATTCACAACTCCTTGTGTGTAGCTCCAAATAATTCCTATGACATGTCAAATTAAATCTTAGGATGTCTACTTTCATCCTATAAAATTTCATAATTTTTAAACATAATTTTTTTCTTCAATTTCACATGACAATCTCGTTGCTGTACAGGAAATCTCTCTGGCAGCATAATCACATTCTCAAAAATTCACCCTTCCATTTCATTAAATGCTACAAATGTTTACAAAGCATATTGGGGAATAAATTTTGGGGTGTTACACTTCACATCTTCTTTCATGCCCTAATTACACTTTACATCTTCTTTCTTGCCCTAACCCTGGTGATTGATATTGCTTCATAGAGTCATAGTACCAAATCTTCTTACTCATTGGGTTTACCACTATTAGCATCCAATGTCTCTTACATACAATAATAGATCACACCATCAAGAAAATCACAAGATAAATAAAAACTAATTTAAGTAGATTTAATGATGTACCTACCCTTGAATAAAGCCCTCTTAATGAATTCTTCTCCCAGAAACTTCACTTGAGATTGCTCTATATCTTCTTTCATGCCCTTACCTTGGTTATTGAGATTCTTAGGGTGGATAAACTTGACCTTATCCTAGAAGCCATAGGGAAGGATGTAATTATGGTACATGTGCTTGAAATGCCGAAAACAACATATCAAAATGTATCAAAGTTCTAAGTAGTAAGCTATTTAATCATAGTTGAAGAAATACCTGATAAAGGAGTTGACAGAGCTTGTACTTGCCAACTCCTTACACAGGACCTTATTAACAAGCTCTTACTTATAACTTCCTGTTGGTCTAGTAGGTTAAAGATCTCTCTCTAAAATTGATCATTGCAAACAAGTTTGAAGTGAAGAATTTGTCAGCAAACTCCTGGAGGGATATCCGTTCATATTGACCAATGAGCTTATTCTATGAGAATGACTTCTTCCTAGATTGATCATTAGAGGTGGGATGCTTCCTCTTCTTATTCTAAATGGGGGTCTTGGACTGAGTTGGCAGCTTGGACTAAGTGGGGGGTTGGACTGATTGGGGGTTTAAACTGATTAGTGGTCTTGGTAGGCATCTTCTTTTGAGAGGTGGACTTCTTGGTCTTCTCGTATATGAAGTATATGGTAAGGCCAAGTAACAAAGCTACCTATAGCCCTTTCCACTGTATCTATGTCTTTGGTAGCTACAGGGAGCATATAGCTAGGGTTGATGTTAGTATTGATTTTCACCTTCACATGCTTAGGAAGGATAGGCTCTTTATGAAGCATGTTATCCTCTGGGCAGTTGAACATACAGCCCATTACACTTGTATGGTGTCCAGGGATATCGGTAAAATAGTCAATGTCCACTAACCCCTCAGGCAGATCATGGCTTGGAAATGTGTAGCTGCCTCTAGTACTTGGGCTGCTATTTCCGCCTTAATGCTTTATACAACACTCCTTTATAAACTCCTCTATGAGAAATAGTATTTGTTTTTGCATTTCATCACATTATTTCTAAAGCTTTTTATATTTTTCATTCCTATCATTTCTTCAAAGTTGTCGGTGACCTTAATATTTTATCTTGGTCAATCCAAAGCTAGCACGCCTTAGAACACTGGGATGGTTAGGCCCCAATGTATTAGCCAATATGTTAATATTTTATGTAGTAACTTTTTAGGACATGGCTAGCTATGCATTTAACAATAATGTTAATATTAATAGTTAATTGAAGATATTCCTTCCATAAATCAGTACTAATATTAATATTTACCATTTTTTTGATGACTTCCTTTACTTGAGGATTGTCATAAGAGCCATCTTTATTTTTCCTTGCCACCAACCAAAGTTTAAGTCCTGGAGGTCTACTACCGTCCCCATTCTTAGTAGAAGTTGTTGAGCAATGTGAGCATAACTCATTCACCCTCCCTTATAAGGATACTTATTGTTCCTCACCCTCTCCTTATTTACCCAGCTTAATTCCTACAAATATGCATAACATTCTAGTTAATTTAAACAAATACATGGGGGTCTTATGAATTGTGAACAACTATTACTTGGAATGATGGGTCACGACATGAGATGACAAATTCTCTCCACTCATCTAGTTTGATGGTGGACTAAAGATCCTGTGGAACTTCTGTAATGCGACAAATTTTTTTTAAGGACTAATGATGATTATTGAGAATATAATTGTGAATTAAAGTTAATTGAGGCATGCATTGTTATTGGAAATGCCCAACACCCTGTATTTTAGCATAATTATGTGATGAAATAATTATTTGGGCTAAAATTGGGGTAAATGGCACATGAAGAAGAGGAAAATAATTTAATTATGTGTTATGTGGCAATTTAAGTTAACATGCCATAATCAGTGAAAAAATGGAAAGAATGGAAATTATTGGTTGATTAGTTAGTGATTAATTGAGAAATTAACTACTAACTAAGAAAAGAAATGAGAAGTATAAATAAATGGCTAATGGAGTGGTTAGAGTAACTAGGTAGTTACTTACATTAGGAGAGCCAATGGGAGTTTGACAAGTGGTAAGATGATATGATAAGGGAGTGGTTGGAAAGTCAAATGCTACAATATTCAATCATTTTCTTCTCTCTTCCCTCCCTCAATTTCCGCTGAGGCAAGTATGGCATGAGAAGACCATCATTCCTTCTTCTTCTTCACACTTTCATCACTCTCATCTCTCACTTCTCTCTCTCCATTTTCAGTTTTCATTTCTGTAGAAGAAAGAGAAAGTGCCAAGATAAGTTCTTGCCATTTTAACCCTCTTAATGACCTCTAATGGAAAAACTCCCTTCTTTAGTCTTGTTCCTTGCATTGAGAGATTTGATTCTATGGTTGTAGATTTACCATTGGTGGTGATTTGAACTCGCAACGAGATATAGAGTTTGGATAATCAAAGAAGTCCTTTGGAGAAAGTTGAAGAGGTGAGTGAGTTGAGCATTTTGATATAAGTTTTGTGGTCATTTGGTTAAGTTGGAATTTCTAGGAATTTAGCCCTATTTTTGAAAATTAGGGTCTTTTGGTGTTTGAGTTGTTGTTGTCATGGATATGATGTTTTGAGATATATCTTGGATAGATAGAATTTGATTGAAGTTTAAATGCCAAGTATGACAATTTTGGGATTTTTGTTGAATATATGCCAAAAATAGAACATATATATGGAATGAGAATTTGGTTGTTTTGATGTTTCCATTGTGTTCCTTGTGGAAAATTGTGTGGGAGTAGTGTTGGATGTGAATTTTGAACCATTGGAAACTTAGGTTGAAAAGTTGCAAGTTTGGTCAGTGAAAAACTCTATGCTGGTAGCTGTTTTACATGGACGTTTTGAAATAGCAATGGTGTTAAAAAATTCTGAACCTTTCCAGTCATAAATTTTACATGCCAAGCTTTAAAATGGACCTATAATTCTTGTCATTTCGATTTGTGAGCTAGGAGTTATGAGTGTCCAAAGTTTGATGTTAAATCTGGGATCAATTCTGGAGCAGTGTGGACATTTCTTGAATTCTGTATTTTTGTGGTGATTTCTAGTAATGATCCATATTTTTCTAGTAAAGAGGACTTAAATAGCTTTCAATGGGCTTTAGGATAACCTCATTTCAAGTTTTCTAGAATTAATTATAATTTTTTGAAGTTTCCTTGGCTGCAGCCAGAAACTTTCTGTGTTGTTTTTGGCCATAGCCAGAGGTTTTTTGGCTGCAGCCAACCCCTGTTTTCAGCACCTTGTGATTTTCAAAAGTGGTTTCTAACCTAGTACTTCCCAATCCTTTTAGGCTATTATTAGAGGCTTTTATAGCTACCTAAAGGTCTTTAATGATAACCAAATCTAAGTGTTTTTGGGTCATTTGAGTATCGGGATAAGTGATAACCTGTCATTCTTAATGATTATAGGATTTGATATTTGCTCGGAACGTCGAAGGCATAAACCTGAACAAGAACGGAAAGAACAAGGTAGTGACACTTTATCCTATATCATGTGTAATGCATTGCTTGTTTGTATTTATCATTGAATGAGCGAGGGGATGTGGCAGTGAGCCTGGCATTGAATATGGGATGTGGCATAAGCCCGACCTTGAATATTGTTGAGGGGACTTGGCGTGAGCCCGGCCTTGAATAGGGGACGTGACAGTTAGCCTGGCCTTGAGTATTGTTGAGGGGACGTGGTGGTTAGCTCGGCCTTGAATATTGATATGCTGTATTGTGATATATGCTTACTTGCAATGTTTAATTATGCATCATATGCGTAAACTGTTGCTACTGAGATTCTTTTGAATCTTACTCTTTCCAAATAACATTTTTAGCCAGGGCAAGTGGATCTCGAGACAAGAAGTGAGCAAGGATGACTAGGATTGTCGGTGGTAGTCTTAGTTTCTTTTTGGTTTTTGATTATCATTTGGACAACTGTATGTATATATTGGATTGACCATAGATTTGTAATTGTTGTGTAATCTCTGGTTTTGGAAACTGAGATGGGCAATGATGCCCAGTAAAACTCTTGGATTAATGATATTATCCCGGCTGAATGTCGAGAATTTTATTGGTACTCTGATATTATATATGTGACAAATCAAACAGGCCTATTGTTTTTATGAATGAAAGGATTGAGATCTTGTCGTAAAGGTTTTTGGAAAAATGTTTTTAATTACTCTCGATCTCTTATCTAATTATAAAACGAGTTTAAACACTAATCTCAGCCTTGATGATGGCGGGGGTTACAACTTCTATCAGGATTCTACAAATACGCCTTCATCAAGGCATTATGGAATTTGTGTAGTGATAGCTCAACCTTCTTGAGGACAAATTTCTTAGAAGTTTCATCTATATTATATGCAGACTATAAAGCACGCAATCCAAGTTAACACTTTTTACAAGTAAATAGAAAGCACATATACCTTACCTTGATATTGTCCCAAATAACATTTGTGTACTTTTTTTGTACTTAATGCCAGTTACCTGACATGGTAGGAACGTTAGTACTTGTTGTTAAGCCAATGTAGCTGATGAAGTGTGACGGCTTATGAGCTTGACCCTTATTGTTCCATGTCACATCAAATTTTCTCCCCAAAGACTTTGCTTCATTCACAAAAGTTAAGGCACAGAGGCCCCTCCTTACAATATCCCGCACTCATTCTAATGGCTCTTCTGTGGTCAAGTTTCTGGTTTGCCTAGGGGCAACATCAATACTAAGGGGAATACTAGTACTAGAGGCATTATCAAAACTAGGGGCATTATCTGTACCAAAGGAAGTAGAACTGGCCATGTTAACTAGAAAACAAAACTCATTCAGTCAGTCATAAGGAACAGAGCAATAAGTTGTACAGAAAAACATGATGCATGACTAAGGTCAAATCCTAGCTAGGTAAGATGAAGTGAAAATTAAGGAGAATGCAGAATACGGAATGGAGAATGGATAATGCAAAATGCAAAAGAGAAATCATATACCTTAAAAATAGGAGAACAAAGCATGTGAAGGAATGCAATCTAGCTAGGTGTCTGAAATGAACAGGCTAGTTGGGGTAATTGAAGCAACTTGAGAGGTTGTTGGCCAAAGTTCAAAGAAAGCAATGGGGCATATGGTTTGCTTGAAAGTGATTGTCATAGCCAAAAAATTCAACTAAATTTTTGGGGTTCCAAGGATGGTGGATAACATTAGACAAGTGTGTTAAGTGTAGTAACTTGGGAATATGAAGATGAGCAAGATAGTAGGTGTTTTAAAAACTTTGACAAAACTTGGTCAGGGTGATCAGTTTAAAACTGTTATGAAATATAGCCTTTTCTTATGGTTCTTAATTTACAACCATAATGAATATGTGAACGAAAGTTTATAGATTTACACCATAAGCATTAGGTTTTGTAAACATTGACAGTTTTATCTTAATAACCATTAGGTATTTGACATGATATTCTAAAAATTAATAGGTTTTACATAATAACTATTATTTATTTGATTTTTTTAATAATTCTAAAGTTGATTATTCAACCCCGTAGTACAAATAAAAAATTAAACAAAGAAAATGAGAGTGTGAATAAACAAACAAAAAATAAAAAGTTATGAGCATAAAGGATCCGTTGCATCATCATATTCTTCCTTCTTAAGTAATTTGTCCATCTTCTTGATCAGAAAGCGAATGAGAGAGGTCAATTCCTTTAAGCACTTGTCTATGCATCCTTGCTCTCCCATGTAATCATCGATCATAAGTTGGAGGTCATAATTCGTGTGGATTAGCCTTTCAATGCTTATTGGTGGATGGTGATCATCTTTTAGTTTCACCACAGGGAGGTCAAAAAAATGATGAACTAGAAGATCTTTTGTGTTTGTTCATGATATCGATGAAGAACAAAAGTCAAAAGTTGAATATGAAAAGTTGGATAGAAGTGGATGGATAAGTGGAGTTCATTTTTCGGACATTTAAATAGAAAGAGTTTCATGGATTATCTTACTGTAGAGTGCGCCCTTTAGTAAAGATTATTTCTTTTTAATTAAATAGAAGCATAATGGAAAGGGTTATGCTGGTTATCCAGCAGAACGTGTCCCTTAAAAAGGAAAAGGGTTACGTTATAGATCCAAACATGTCCTTATTAATTGCCATGGTTAACATAAGTAACGATTATTTACTAATAACCATAACAGTCCCTTATCAAATGACTAAATTAGTAACAATTGTTTAGTAATAACCGTGAAGTGACAATTATTTTTTTAAAAAAAAATATTTTTGGGCTACCTTCCCCTAATGATTAATTTTTTTAAGATTAAAAAAAATAGTAGGAGTCATCACTACTACTATTGTCCTCCTCCTCCTACCCCCCCTCACTCGGCACATCATCAACATTTGAGGAAGGAGATGAAGGGTTTGACTTGAAGTGGTTATATATAATCTGATTGTGATGAAGGGTGAGGTCCGACCTCTTGTTCAAATTGTGAGTGTGTGTAACGAGATGCCTTCTGGAGCGGTTAAGGGTTGCCAACGTCTATAGCAAAGCCTCCATTTAAGGAGGAGGCAAAAGAGGAGGAGGAGGTAGTTGTGGAGGAGGAAGGGGAGGAGCTTGTAGAGGAGGCAATGATCGAGGAGGAGGGTGACGATGACGAGGAAGAGGAGGAGGAGGGCGAATGGAAAGAGTTCTCTGACATTTGACCATAATGAAAGAGAGAAGGACAAGGTTATGAAATTATACTTTTTAGAAAAGTACTAAGAGTAAAAGTAATATGTCAGTATAAATAGAGCTGAATACTTCGCTTTAAAGTTTTTAACTTAGGAGAACTGATACTTGATGTTGCATCGAATGAGGTTATGAAAATGTGCTTTTTAGATTTGTTCTTTACATGACGGTTATTTATTATTAAAGGTCGCTTTTGTCGTTCATACTTTACGGTTAATTGATATAACCATTATATTTGTGTTTTTACTGATATAAGGTTGGAAGATAAATAGTTTTTATGTGTAAAGTAACAGTTGTTTCTTAAGAACCCTATTTTTGTAACTAAATAAATTATGGTTATTAATTACAACAATTATTTTTGTGCTTTCGTGAATTCCACCACTTAATACATGACGGTACGCATAATTAACTATTACTTTAAAGCATTATATATTCTTGAGCGACCTTTGCCTCGACATACATGACATTTATTCGATGTAACTGTTATTTATTAAGCGTTATATATATCCGAATCTGTAGTAGTGACTAATAACTACATTTTTCCAATAGATTGATGTAGGAAATTTACTAGCTAGGACATTACACAAATGACATATTTAAAAATAAAAATGTTAATGATGCTTAAAATATTATAAACAAAGCTAATGCAAGTCATATTATAATGTAATCCAATCCTTAATATAGGGAATATTTAACTAATTTATTAAATTAAAAAATTAGTTAAATTAGTTGGCTATAATAAATATGACATGTTTTTTTTTAAAATATCCTTGGTCAATATTTTTTAAAAAGTGGCATTTTAAAAAAATTGACTCCAGTTAACTCGCCTTCATACATCTGGGCTTATAAGGTTGTTCCAGTCCAACGCTGTCTGACATAGGTGCATTATTAATTCATCATGTTTTTTATTTAACTGTTTAGGTGGCCAAAAAACTTAATATAGTTTAGTTCTTGAAAACATAATGAATTAAATCATTAGTTATATAATACAATATATAGTAAGAAAATTAAAATAGTAGAATTGGTGTGTGTGGGCATTAATGAGTAGCAAACATTATTCACTTTATAGAATACATATGTTCATTATTAAATATGTATGTAATTATTGTTGAGGAATTATCACCAATAGGGCTAATTTAGGGAAAATTTATAAATATGATAACTATGTCCTGTATTTAACATCAAGATTAACTCTATAATTAGGTTATACGTTAAGAACCCCATCTGTGTGCGTCGGGACTATGATGAAATACAAAGATCTTTTTTCCTAAAAATACAAAAGCATGCCAACTTTCCACCATTCTATGGCTAGCTAGTTGTCTTATTGGATTGCGAGTGAAATGCATCTTTATTAATTTCTTCAAAAGGCAAAAACAGTGTAGAACAATATTGACAGAAGCACTTTAAAAACTAAGATGGAACTAGGCATCAATTTAATGGAGAGTGCACTGAAGAAAGGTAATTGGAATGGCTTAGCAAATCAAATGAATGTGCTATACTCAATAATGTTATCTAATTAAGTTAAGATATCAATTTTTTAATGAGAGATCATTACGTGCCCAACCATCATATTGATTTGCCAGTCACCACTAATAAACGAAATTAATGCTCGAACGTCTTTAACGTGCAGTATGTTTGCGGGTTGGATAATTAATTTGTAGAGATTAAAAAAAATTAGATAATTTAGTTATTAGTAAAAAAGTGTGTATCATCAACTTTAATTTGTATTAGAAATCTTGTAATACAAGCTTAGTAACTTGTTTAACTTAGAAACAGGTTGGATAATCACACCAATAAAATTGTCCATCTGTTATTATTGGGGTTTGACTATAAGGAAGAAAGTAAAATGAATTAAAAATTATACATTAAATCATAAATTATAATTTTATTTATGTGGTCTAAGCATACCAAGGAGATTCATATTACATGATTGTAGGGATCTCTATAACTAAGTTATTAGTGCAATAAATTATATTAATGTGATCAAATTTGGGTTAAATGGTATTGTCCATGGGTAATTATTGGGATTTGAATATAAAGAAAAAAGTAAATTAAATTTGAAATTAGATGTTAAATCATGAATCATAATTATATTAATAGTTATATAATTGTGATCCAAGAATGCCAAGGAAATTTACCTTCCATAATTGTAGGGATGTCCAAAATTATATTAATAATTAGGTTATTAGTGCAGTAGTTTTTTAAAATTATGACCTAATGATAATGATTAGATTTTGAAAAAGTGATTCCTAGTTTTTAGTATTGGTGAATGAAAATTATGTCTCTATCAATGGTTTTAATACTGTGAAGGGGGAAAATGAATCTTTCGAATATTGATTAATAATTGGGAAATTAATTCCGCAATAATTACAATTAGGGTATTAATTGAGAAATTAAAAATATTTCAACATAATATTGTTGATTTTAAAAATAAATTGACTTTGGACTTTTATGAATGATAATAATTATCACATGAGAAATCAATTAGACCTCACAAAAAGAAATTCATTATTTTTCTGATGCATTATAGATTTTTGGAAATATAATAAAAGAAAATTTATGGAATATTATCAATTAGTATATTAGCCAGATACTAATATGACAATAACTCTTAATTTATTATGAAAATGAGAAGAATATAAGAGAGATTTGGGATGAGAGAGATGAGCAAGACATGAAAGAACTTGGAGAGTAAAGGAGGAGTGATTCTTATTCCATTGCTTTTCTCAAATGTGTGTACTTGCCTTCACTTATAGGGCCCCAATATTAAAGACTAACCCCATAAGTTACAATACATAAAGAGGTGAATCAACTTTATACTAGAAGTCTTGTAATACTTACTTAGTAATCTATTTAACTCAAATTGTTAAACCCCTCAACATTTTGATAATTATCAGAGTAACAACGTATAGTTCAATGGGCATACAGAAATAACATAAGTATAATGATATAAAGTACTTGATTACATTTACAGGAAATCCCATAGGGTTTGCACAAAATATATATAGATGCCAAAAGACAAAATAAAACTACGAATAACCAATAGTAGCCTAAACTGGACCAAAAACCTCAGTTGCCGATATCTACATCTTTGCCCTAAGAGCCGATCCCTTTAGTTGAACAAATTTTAAATTTGTGGAAAGGGATGAGATTCATACGAATCTCAGTAGTTTCACACAATCAATTATATAAAATGTGAAAAGAAACGTGCAATACACCATATAGTGTAATAGAACAATCATCATGCAAACTTAATTGTGCACATTGTTCATGATCAAATGATTGTTTTATCCCTACTTGTCTTACTACCTCAGCTAGGTCCCAAATGAGCCAGATAGTACTTGTACTTTTTCCACCGGGTGGTACTTGTGCTTTTCCCACACCACTGCTAGGTTTTGTAACTATCATTCATATCACAGAACATAGCAACACACAACATATAAACAATCACATTATTTATGAAAGATAGAGTTACTACATGAAATCCCTTCCAGCTTAGCTATTGGTCCAATACCCTCGGTCCGGCTCAGGCAGATAGCAAGTCCTAAAATTCCAAATTTATAATAAATGAGTTATTACTCATTCATGTCTCATTCTAAACTCATATTGTTGGTTATCTTAACTTGAAAATGGCCTGGCGATCCGTTCAAGTCCCTTTATACTCGATCTAACTTACTTTATCAAAAATTATAACCTGGGCTATTCTTACACAATTTTATGTGTAGAATCCATTTTTGACCTCAAATTTGGTAAATTCACACTCAAATGACCAAAACACCCTTAGCAACCTTGAAATTAGGGTTTTAGGGGTAAACCTGTAATTTTACACCCTAAAGCCTCCATACTTCATATTTTACATGTTCCCTACACAATTTTTCATTCTAAACACAATGGGATCATCAAATCCATGAAATTCTAGCCCAAACACCCAAAAATTCCCCTAGCCAAAATTTTGAAAAATTGGAAAAATTGGAGATTTCACTTTCTATGTAATCAAACATCTTCCTTCCACTTCTAATCACTTGTTTAATCACTTAAACACATTTTGAACATGATGAATAACAAATTGGGCAATATCTCCCCTTAGGGTTTATGCATCCCAAATCACAAAATCAAGCCAATACAAAGCAAGAACTCAACCACAACAACAATATGGCCTTAAATTCAACCAACAAAACTTACCTTTGTTTTTCTTTCTTGCTTCTTCAAAACCGTGCCTCTTTCTCTTGATTTTGTGCTTGCTACATGTATGTTCAAGGAAGGTGTCAAACCTTTTCTTTATTTCGACCTTGACCAGAGTGTTTGCGCACAGTTCAGTGGGCAAACAAAAATAGCTTATACATACTGATATAAAGTACTTGATTACATTACAGGAATTCCTACAGGGTTTGTACATAATACTAACAAATCCCAAAAATAATAATAAAATCTACAGATAAAGAACAATCTTGTTTGAACTGGACCGAAACCTTCAGCTGCCAGTAATTACATCTTGCCCTTTGAGTCGCTTCCTTCAATTGGATAAATTTATAGAAAGGATGATATGACAAAACATGGCATACATATAGCATACAACACAATCATATAGTGCATGAGAGATAGAGCTACTACCTGAAATCCCTTTCCCGCTCAACTGTCTGTCTACTCTACCCGGTCTGGCTCAGGCAACAAACAAATCCTAAATTTCCAAATTGATAACAAATGAGTTATTACTCATTCATGTTCCCATTCTAAACTCATATAGTTGGTTATCTTTGTTCAAAATTGTAAAATGACTAAAATATCCCTAAGAACCCAGTCAAAGCCCCTTTATACCCGATCTAACTGTACTTTTTTAAAAATTATGACATATGCTATTTCTACACAATTTCATGTGTTGAATACATTTTTGACCTTAGATTTGACAAATTCATACTCAAATTACAGAAACACCCCTTGCAGTTGTTAGGTGTTAGGGGTAAAATTGTCATTTCACACCCTAAAGCCTTCACACTTCATATTTCACATGTTCGTTATACAATTTTTCATTCTAAACACAATGGAATCATTAAAAACACCAAAATCTAGTCCAAACATTGCCAAGTAGCCCCTGAATGAAATCTGAAAGATTTAGGGAAAAATGAAGTTTGTTGATTTCAATCCATAAAACACCTTTTTTCATCTTAAATCACTTAATTACACTTGCCATATGCTTAATCAAAATTTGGGCAGCATCTCCCCTTAGGGTTTGAGCATCCAAAAATCACAAAGTCATGAAAACCAAGCCAATAATCAACCATAACCACCAACAACAACATGAATCATCAAGAGATAACAAGGTTTTATGGCTTTACCTTTGTTTCTCTCTTTTTCCCTTCAAAATTGTGGCCCTCTTCCTCGCTCTTCTTCTTTATTTGTGTTTTCTACATGTGTGTTCCATGAAGGCATAGAGATTGGAGAGAGTTTTCATGAATAAAAAGGGAAGAACAAGTGGAAATTACTTGCAACTTACCCTGATTTTGCCTCTTGAACTCTTGTGCTTCTATCTTGTTCTTGTGTTCTTCAAAACTCTCTCTCCCTCTTGGCCAAAATTTGTAGCCAAGTAAATATTTTCCATCTTGTTTTTTCTTTTTTGGCCAAAATATCGCCTACTAAAAAGAGAAAACCAATTTCTTCTTGCTTTATGGCTAAATGACTATTTTGCCCTTTCATTTTTGTAATTAAATTGGTTCTTCTTCCTCTTGCTCTTGTTTGGCCGAAATTCACATTGAACTTGGGCCAAAAATTATGTTCTTCCTTTCTTCATTTTGAGCTTTAATATTAAGTCTTTAAAGGACCCAAAATTATACCTTTGTGTCCAAATATAATCATGTTGTGTGTGTCCACTATGTGCAATATTTTGCCAATCTTTTCAATATGTCAAAATTCACCATTTATTCCTTTTGATTGCCACAAAAGTGCAAGGAATTTTGGTGAATAAAATTTGGGATGTTATAGAAGGCATAAGGATTAAGAGGAGTTTCCATGACTTTAAAGACAAAACAAATGAAATTTACTTGCAACTCACCTTGTTTTGCTTATTAATTTCTCTTGTTCTTTCTTCTTGCTCTTGCTTTCTTAAAGTCTCTCTCTCTCTCTCTCTCTCTCTCTTCTCTTGTCTTGGCAAAAATATGGCCTTTGGGAGGGATAATGCCCTTAAAAATATCATCTTCCACCTCCTTAAACAATATTATTTAATTGCTAACTATCACATGATAATTTGACTTTTTTGCTTTTTCCTTTTTACTTGGCTCAAATGGCTTCCACTTGGCAATATTTATATCCAAATAATTATTTCCCTTCCCTTTATATCTCTTTGGCCGAAATTAACCTTAATTAAAGGAAAAAATAAAAGTTTCTTGCTTTATTGCCAAATGTCCAATTTACCCTTACATTTTTTTCCAATTGTTGTATTTAATTGTGCCTTCTTCCTTCCCTTTCCATTTTGGTCGACATTTTCCCAATAAATTGGGCCAAGAATTGTGCTTCTCCCTTCTTCATTTTGGTCTTTAACATTAGGCCTTTAAAGAAACAAAATTGCACTTTTGTGTCTTCAACTTAGCCAAGTTGTATATAACCACTAGTTGCAATGTTTTGACATTACAGGTGCACCAAAATTCACCATTTTTACCCCATATAATGTCATAAATGTACAAGGAATTTTGGTGAATGAAATTTAGGATGTTATAGCTATCCCCCCTTAATAAAATTTCATCCCTAAAATTTGCTACGTGAACATATTCATAAATTCCTAGTAACGTCTCCACATGTCCTCCTTCACTTCCCAAGTAGCTTCTCTAGGAGATAATCCCTTCCATACTATTTTTATGAGGGATACTCCTATGCCTGAGTTATTTTTCCTGCCGATCATGATTTGGTCAGGTGTGACCTCATAGTAAGGTTGTCCCACACATCTGCATCCTCATATTCAATTACATGGTCTGGGTCAGGTTGATATTTCTTTAACTATAAGACGTGGTAGACATCATATAATCTGCTAAAATTTGGGGGTAAAGCTATCCGATATGCTACTAGCCCAATCCTCGATAATATTTCAAATCAACTAATATACCTTAGGCTTAGCTTCTTTACCTTTAATGCCCTACCAATACTAGTGACAGACAAAACTTTCATAAACACATGATCTCTGACTCCAAATTCTAGAGGTTTTCACCTTTTGTCGGCATAACTCTTCTGCCTGCTCTAAGCAGCTAGTAGATTTTGCTTTATTAATTTGATATGCTCTATTGTTTGATCAACTATATTCGGCCCATACAACCGCTTCTTAGACAATTCTATCCAACACAAGGGTCATTGACACATCCTTCCATACAACACTTCATATGGAGCCATTTGAATACTTGAATGATAACTATTATTGTATGCAACTTCTACAAGTAGAAGGAATCGATCCTAACTGCCTTTGAAATCTAATACACACGTCCTTAGCATATCTTTTAGCATCTGTATTATCCTTTCTCTTTGTCCGTCTGTCTGAGGATGATAGGCCATATTAAATCTAAGGTTGGTACCCAAAGCCTTGTGTAACGATTTTGAAAACTTGTAAGTGAATTGAGGATCTCAATCAAAAATTATGTTCTTTAGTGTACCATATAATCACACAGTTTCCTTGATATAGATCTCTACTAGCTTATCAAGAGAATAGTTAATGCTAATTGATAGAAAAAGGGCTGTTTTTGTCAATTGATCAATGATTACCCATATTGCATCATGATTTATGATTTTGGGTAAATTAGGGTTTTACAGAAGCCTTAACAATCATTAATGCTCGACTTTTACCTTCTGACAATTGAGAGAACGAGCTACAAATTTTGTCACATCTCTTTTCATCCCTAGCCACTAATACATGGACTTCAAGTCATGATACATTTTAGTTGCTCCTGTGTATAGAGTATACTTACTCTTGTGTGCTTCATCCAGGATTTGCCATTTTAGTTTTGTTTGCGATGGAACATATATCTATTTTTTGTGTCTGACTAGTTCACTTGGTGTCAAGTCATAATCTTGAGTTTCTCCCCTTTTAATCATGTTTTAGATAAACTGTGCTCTTCTATGCAACATCTAAGCTTAATGCTATTCTCAAATCATTTTCTGCTGACTGACATTATTGCCACAAATTATAATCTAATCAGACAGATTGAGAACTTCAAACTCTTCAATCAGTTTCTACTCATAAACCATTAGGGATGCTACCTGTACTATCTTGTGGCATAATGTGTCTGCAACTACATTAGCCTTGCCTAGATTGTATTTGATTTCCAGGTTGTAATCTTTAAGCAACTCCATCCATCTTGCTATCTCATATTCAACTCTTTTTTATCATTGTTACGAGTTTAGATGATCTATTAAATAGTGCAAGTGTACACTATCGTAATCAAGTAATACAGAAGTGAGTAGAGTATCGTTCCCACAAGGATTGATCACTAAGTACCAAAATAGATCATTTTAAATCTATTTAATCAATCGATTTAGTGATTGAGAGTATAGAATAAAAGAAAAACAATTAAATATGAGTGCAGATAGTATGAAAACAACTATGAGAAAAATCCCTAGGGAATAGACTTCAATTAACAAATTTTGGATTGAATCACTTATCTATTTTAGCCCAATTTACTCCACATGATTGATAGTCGACTTTCCCTAATTTAATTCCTCTTCCATGGACAAGCAATTCTATAATTAATTGCTAATCCAATATATTCCTATATGAATTTAAGCAATTAATTTTGCGTTAAGATTTGTGGAACTCAATAAGACTACACAACTCATATGAATATATTCCTATTTTATATACAAGTCATGGTTTTAATTATAAGATCTACACACATGCAGCTCCTTCCGGTCTCAACATACATATTTAAATCATTCAAAAGATGGCCAATCAATTGAAAGCATTAAGCATAATACTTAAATCTCAATCATGAAGGAAAACTTAAAACTAGATTTAATAGGTTAAGATTCAATCCATCACTAGTAAGCTATGTCATCACCGTAGAAAAATAGAAATTTAGCTCATGATAAAATTAAAAGCCAAACCGACATAAAATGAGAACCTCATAAATATTGCATAAAACTTGAATATTAAATTCTAAAACATAAATATACAATCAAAAGATGCATGAAAAATGGAGAAATCTAGCCTTCCTTATAGGAGGTAATACCTTCCATATAGGTGACAACCTATACCATCCATATGGGAGGTCTACCTATACCATCCATAAAGGAGGACTACCTAAGCCTTCCATGTAGGAGGCATGCAAGAAGCAAATACAATGCATAAAATTAACTCTAAGATGGTTTATATGGAGAAGAGAGGAAAGTAATGAATATGAAATTGTATGTGGCAAATGTGAGGGAGAGCATGGCCATATATAGGGAAGAATGAAGTAGGTGAAATGGCAGATGGAATGGAGTTGGTGAAATTTTAGATGAAGTAGTAGGTGAAATGGAAGATGAAGTGGTAGGTGGAATAGAGTTAGTGAAATGGTAGATGGAATTTCACATTTTGATCTTCATGAAAGTTGTCGCTCAGGATCTCAGCTTGAAGAGTCATGTAGAAACTCCTCATTTCAATATTTACAGCTCAAGTTATGGTCAAATTGGTGCGTAAAGGTCAAACTTGAACAAATTCATGTCCTCAACTTCCAAGCAAAATTTTCAACTCTTGGAGGTAGAACTGGGTTTTAGTCTCAACGTAAAAGTTGTAAAGCTCTTTCTTAGCTTTTTATCTATATAAAGAACGTCTCAATACGACATCTAGAACTTTAGATATTGCTTGAAAACTAAAAGAGGGTATGATTTAGTATTTTTTTCAAGAAATTCAATTTTATGCCAAAATCATTATTTATTTATTAATTACACCTAAATTCATTAAATTGAGCTAAAAAATCCTCGACAAAATAATCATATGAGAGAAAATAAATATGTAAATATTTTACTTATCAATCGTACAAATATTTCAATCTCTTGTGGTCGTAGTACAACTCTACGGTTGCCTTAGAAAGATAGTGTCTCTAGATTTTCAATGCAAGCACAATTGATGCTAACTCAAGATCATGAGTAGGATAGTTTAGTTCATGAGGCCAGCTGATGAGAGGTATTTGCTATTACTCTGCCTACTGCATCAGGACACATTCCAATCCATACTTTCTTGCATCACTGTAGACCACATACGTCAACTATGGATTAGGGATTGTTAACACTATTGTTGTTGTCAATCTCTCCTTCAGCTATGTGAATTTCTTCTCACAACTATCGTCCTACACAAAAGGTAGGATTTTTTGTATCAATTTTGTCAAAGATAAGGCAATTCTTAGAAGTTCTGTATGAATCTTCTGTAATAACCGGTAAGACCTAGAAAATTGAGAATTTCAACAATAGTCTCTGGCCTCTTCTAGTTCAGTACTGCTTTCACCTTACTAGGATCTACTAAGACCCTTTCTTATGAGACTACATGACCCAAAATTTAACTTCTGTAAGCCAAGACTCATACTTGCTCAGCTTGGCATAGAGTTGCTTATCTTTCAACGTGCTCAACACTGTTCTCAAATTCTCTTCATGTTCTACTTTGCTTCGTGAATACACTAGAATATCATCAATGAAGACTACCACAAATTGGTCCAGATACTGACAGAAAATTCAATTCATGTAGTCTATAAATAATGTAGGTGCATTTGTTAGCCTAAATGGAATTACTAGAAATTCATAATGGCAATATCTGGTTCTAAAAGCAGTCTTTGGTACATCCTCTACTTTTAATTTAAGTTGATAATACCCTAATCTCAAATCAATTTCAAGAATATGCAGGAACTAGATAACTGAAGCAAATCATCAATATGGGGAGTGGGTATTTATTCTTAATAGTCACCTTGTTTAGCTCCCTATAATCAATACAGAGTCACAGGCTTCTATCTTTCTTTTCAACAAAAAGCACTGAAGCTCTCCATGGTGAGACACTGGGTCAGATAAACCCTTTCCCTAATCGCTCATCAATATGCTTTTTGCAATTATGCCATCTCATTTGGAGCTATCTTGTATGGGGCTTTGGATACTAGTCCTGCTCCAGGCTTTGTTTCAATTGCAAACTCTACTTGCCTTTCCAAAGGTAATCCACTGGTATCTTCTGGAAACACATTAGGAAAACCATTCACTACAAGGATATTTTCAAATGTTGTTCTAACTTTTGACTGCATAGAGAGGAATATTATATCCCTCGATAGCCTTTATGTAAACATCTCTCAGCCTCAGCTTTTGAGAGAAAATTAAGGTTGACTTTTGTAAAAGCATTTGGTTGTAGATCAGGATAAATAACCTTTTGCTTCTGCAGCCTAAAACGTTGTTTGCTATCAACCAGTCAATACCAAGAATTACTTCTAGTCTATGCAATGGCAAGCATATCAGATCCACTATTTACTTTTGTCTTTCAGCGTTTATTATGCAATTCAAATAAACATCAGCTGTGACAATTCTAACACCCATAGGTGTAGACATAACCAAATTGTATGGAAATTGGTGCACACTCAGACCTAGCTATCTTACACAGTCATATGCAATAAATGAATGACTAGCTCTTGAATTATACAATACTTGCACTGAATTACCATTAAGAGAAACCATACCTTGAATCAGTTCAGGACATTTTCTGTCTTCTTCTTGAGTCAAAGTGAATACTCTGCCTTGAACTCGTGGTCTAGGCTCTACTACCAATTGCTGCTGTGGACAATCTCTAGCGAAATGTCCTAGTTGCTGGCATAAATAACAGATTATCTGCCTTACTAGAGCCTACTTTGCTCAAGCACCACATGGCTTCGTAGGATGAAATGACTTGCCACAGTGCCAACACGTTTTATTCTCTGAGAATCTATGATTACTACAGCCCTCAGATTGATACAACTTCCTATTATCCCATCTGGTTGGACCTCCCTAATTCTTGCATTTCTGGGAAGAATTCCCACTGCCAGATGCACCCTGGCTGTTAATATTTCTGCTAGAATACAGATTCAACAAGTTGCTTTTTGTGATTTGGAACCTTGTTGAATTATGTGAACTGTTTGGAGACCAGCTTCTCTTTCAACTTCGGTTTCAGTCCCTAAGTCATCATATATGAGCTCCAGCTCTCATCATCCGGTATGTCAAATAAGAAGAGTATCGAGACAACCTAATATATCGAGCCAAATACACGTGAAAACTTTATTTTTCGTCTTGTTGGTCAATAGGAACTCCATTTCCCTTGTGATTCTAACTGATTAGGGAAAATATTTCTAGTTGAATTGTTCTTGAAATAAATCCCATGTGATAGGAATATTTTGTGCTGATGGATTATTTTAGTATTCTTTCACCGCTTGTCTGCATCCCCTTCTAATTTGTAAATTCCAGCCAGACTTTGATGTTGTTGGCGCATTCTAAAATTTTGAAAATTTTCTCTAGTCAAGATAGCCAATCTTCTGCTAGTTAGGGATTAAACTTCCCTCGGAAGATAGGGGGTTGCTATTGATTGAATCGTGCCACCCATGTCTATGAACTTTTGACCTCAATGAAAAGTCTAGGTAGAGGCCCCTGTTCAGGTTCTTGAGGCTGTACATGTTCATCTCCATGTCCACGAGGATTACTGTGCATTTCCCTATCTGCATTTTGTTTCTACTGCACTTCTCGCGGCTTATCCCTAAGATTATTTTATCATGGTCCGTTGTTTAGTCATTATGCCCAATAATTGCTATATTAGGTCAGGTCCAGCTCCTCGACCTTGCCCAACACCTCTACCTCTTTGTCTTACCATCTTTATGTTTCACTATATTGAAATAAGGAAGAGGTAAATTTCATATAATCGTAAGGGGATACTTTTCATTTCACAAAATTTTGGGTACACAGGTACTTCAGAAATAACATACAGCAGAGATCTATAGTAGTTAGGGAAAGTCTTTAACAACATACAACCTATAAACTACTGTACAACATGTTCTTATCCCTTTACATGGCATAATATAACATGTACAAAAACTTCCCAGGGCAGTCATCCATCCCGATATTTCCCTGGCCCAAGCACGCTTAACCTTCACGTACCAATGTAAAAACGCTAATACCGGCTCCAACTGCTTTCGACCACTAGTATCCCGTGACTTCCCTTGTTCCAAAAAGTGGAGCCAACTGCCTCTAGGCAGTATTTAGTTGCCCAATCTAAATCAGATTGTATTTCAATTCCAATACATGTACTCCAACACAAGCATTATGATGTACACCTTAAATGCCAAAAAACTATTGTTCGAACACTGCTCTATAATCTTGTTCTTCTTACAGGCCTAAAATGTAGTATCCAAGAAAAAGCACATCATAGTGCGAATCTAGATCTCATCCTGGCACTCTAAATCCAATAGACCCTGATACTAATATAGTGTGTCTACATCATCCAGGTATGTTGTGTACTGGTTTACAGGGGTGTCATGCTCTCAAACGGCCCATAGATATATGCCCCGAACATGCTCCAACAACTCCTGATCTTGTCGTAGGTCGTGCAACACATAGACAATCCCAGCTCTGGAACTGGTAACAAAAGCCGGTTCTAACTCTGTTCCATCTGTCAATAGTTGCTCAGTTTCTCCAATTGATGAGCTCTTTGTCGGTGCTTGTCTAGGGTGATGCCCAAATATTGGCCTTACTCATCATTACAGCACCTAGAGTCCGATATTATCAGAACCGTTGCCCTTCGTGAATCCGTTAATCCTCTAGGGGCTAGTTCATTAACGGCGGTGATCCACTTCTAGCAATATCAGATTGATGCCTCTTTCCGAGCATAATTTTTGCCATCGTATAACTAAGACCATATCAGTATACTATTCCAATACTGCCAAAATCATCATTCTGATACCAAAAATGTCAAACCCCTCAATATTTTGATAATTACTAGAGTAAAAATGCACAGTTCAATGGGCATACAGAAATAGCATAAGTATACTAATACAAAGTACTTGATTACATTTATAAGAAATCCCGCAGGGTTTGCACAAAATATATACATATGCCAAAAGACAAAATAAAACTATGGATAACCAACATCAGCCTGAACTGGATCGAAACCCTCAGTTGCTGGTATCAACATCTTTGCCCTTAGAGCTGCTCCTTTCAGCTAAATAAATTTTAAATTTATGGAAAGGGGTGAGATTCATACGAATCTCAATAGTAGCACACAATCAATCATTTACAATATGAAAATAAAAATGCAATGCACCATATAGTGAAACAGAACAATCATCCTGCAAACTTAACTGTGCACACTGTTCAAAATCAAATGACTTTTTCATCCTTACCTGTCTCACTACCTCAGCTGGGCCCCAAATGAGTAAGATGGTACTTATGCTTTCCCCACCTGGTAGTACTTGTGATTTTCCCACACCACAGCTAGGTTTTGTAACTACCATTCATATCACAAAACATAGCAACACACATCATATAAACAATCACATATTATATGAAAGATAGAGTTACTACTTGAAATCCCTTTTAACCTAGCTATCGATCCAATACCCTTAGTCTGGCTCGGGTAGATAACAAGTCCTAAACTTCTAAATTTATAATAAATGATTTATTACTCATTCATGGTCATTCTAAACTCATATTGTTGGTTACCCTTACTTCAAAATGCGAAATGACCAAAATGCCCCTAGAGACCCAGTCTAAGGCCCTTTATACCCAATCTAATTGCACTTTACCAAAAATTATGACATGGGCTATTCTTACACAATTTCATGTGTAGAATCTATATTTGGCCTCATATTAAACAAATTCACACTCAAATGACAAAATACCCTTACCAACCATGAAATTAGGTTTTTAGGGGTAAAATTGTCATTTCAAACCCTAAAGCCTTCATACTCCATATTTTACATGTTCCCTACACAAGTTTCCATTATAAACACAATGGAATCATCAAATCCATGAAATTTTGGCCTAAACACCCAAAAATGCTGCTAGCCAAAATTCTGGAAAAATTGGGAAAATTGGAGATTTCATGTTTTATGCAATCAAACATCTTCCTTCCACTTCTAATCACTTAAACATCTTTTGAACATGATGAATGACAAATTGGACATCTCCCCTTAGGGTTCATACATCCCAAATCACAAAATCAAGCCAATACAAAGCAAGAACTCAACCACAACAGCAAACAACCTTGATTCAACTAAGAAAACAAGGTTTATTGGTTTATCTTTGTGTCTCTCTCTTGCTTCGGCAAAATCATGCCTCCTCCTCTCTCTTTCTCTTGATTTTGTGCTTGCTACATGTATGTTCAAGGAAGGTATAAGGATTAGGAGGAATTTCCATGACTTTGAAGACAAAACAAGAGAAATTTACTTGCAACTCACCTTGTTTGCTTCTTGATTTCACTTGTTCTTTCTTCTTGCCCTTGCTTTCTTCAAGTGTTTCTCTCTCGTTTCTCTTGTCTTGGCCAAAAGTATGGCCTTTGGGAGGGATAATTGCCCTTAAAAATATCATCTTCCACCTCCTTAAATATTTAATTGCTAATTATCACATGTTAATTTGACTTTTTGGCTTCTTCCTTTTTACTTGGCTCAAATGGCTTCCACTTGCCATAATTTATATCCAAATAATTATTTCCCTTCCCGTTATATCTCTTTCTCCGAAATTAACCCTAATTAAAGGGAAAAATAAAAGTTTCTTGCTTTATTGCCAAATGTTCAATTTACCCTTACATTTTTTTCCAATTGTTGTATTTAATTATGCCTTCTTCCTTCCCTTTTCATTTTGGCTGACATTTTCCTAATAAATTGGGCCAAGAATTGTGCTTCTCCCTTCTTCATTTTGGTCTTTAACCTTAGACCTTTAAGGGAAAAAAATTGCACTTTTGTGTCTATAACTTAGCTAAGTTGTATGTAACCACTAGTTGCAATGTTTTGCCATTACAAGTGCACCAAAATTCACCATTCTTATTCCATATAATGTCACAAATATACAAGGAAGAACTTTGGTGAATGAAATTTAGGATGTTACACAAAGGGGTCAGATAATCACACCATCAAAATTGCCCATCCATTATTATTGGGTTTTGACTATAAGGAAGAAAGAAAATTGAATTTGAAATTATACGTTAAATCATGAACTATAAATATATTAATGTAGTCCAAGCATACCAAGAAGCTTCATATTCCATGATTGTAGGAATCTCCATAACTAGGTTATTAGTGCAATAAATTATATTAAAAATTATATTAATGTGATCAGATTTGGGTTAAACGGTATTGTCCATGTGTAATTATTGGGGTTTGAATATAAGGAAGTAAGTAAATTGAGTTTAAAATTAGATGTTAAATCATGAATCATAATTATATTAATAATTATAAAATTGTGATCTAAGAATGCCAAGGAAATTCACCTTCCATGATTATAGGAATCTCCATAAATTATATTAATAATTAGGTTACTAGTGCAATAATTTTTTAAAATTATGACCTAATGATAATGATTTGATTTTGAAATAGTGATTCTGTGACATCCTTCTTGTTATATGTAACATCCCATTTTTATGCACCAATATTACTTGTAAATATTTGTAACATTTGATAGAATAAAATGGTGAATTTTGGAACACTTGGAAGGATAAAAAAATACCTTTAGTTGAGGTCACATGAAAATTGGGCTATAACAAGACATAAAATCTAATTTTTGACTTCCAAAAAGCCTATTATTAATGCCCAAATATGAGAAATGAAGAGCACAATTTTTGGCCCAATAATAAGGGTGAATTTCAGCTAAAAAGGAAAGAAAAAGGAGGAAGAAACACTTTGGTACAAAAAATCACAAAAATGTATAGGCAAAATGGTAATTTGCTAATAAAGCAAAAAGTTAATTATTTTCTCATTTTCTTGAGACAAGTTTTGATCAAATAAGGAAAATAGGAGGTAAAATAATAAATTGGAGATAAATATCAATTGGGAGCAATTGTGGCTAAGTAAATGAAGTTTGAAATATCAAAAAAGTAAATATGGTGAATTAATTAATTATTTGTAGAAGGGAATTATGAAAAAGCAAGAAGGCATTTGTTATTTCCCTTTCCTCTATAATTTTCAGCCAAAGGGAAATAAAAAGGGGAAAAATATTTACTCGGAGGATAATTGTGCCATGTGTAAATATCTCAAGCCAAATAAAAAGCAAGAAGTCATAAAAGTAAATCACATGGTAAATTAGCATTCAACTATATTATTTCAAGAAAGATGAAGTGATATTTTTAAGAGCTTCTTATCTCTTCCATGAGGCCATATTTCGGCCAAGTTAAGAAAAATAGAGAGAGAAGAGAGCTTAAAGAAACAAGAACAAGAGAGAAAGAGCAAAGGTTCAAGAGGCAAGAATCAAGGTAAGTAGTCTTGATTTCAAGAGTTTATGTCTCTAAAACCGTAGAAAAAATTCTCTAATTTATATTCCCTCTTGAATATTGTTTAGAAAGAAAAAATCAGAGAACAAAAAGAGGGAGTGGACAGCTAGAGACAACAAGAGGAGAAATCAAAAGGTAATCTCAAGAACCTTGATTATCTTGTTGATTATTATGTTGCTGTGAATGTTGTAGTTGTTATTGGCTTGATTTGTGGGTGTTTTGATTGCTTTCGTAATTTTAAGATGATGAAACCTTAAGGGGTTATTGGCCCAAATTTCTACAAATCATGATTAATGAGTGTTTAAATGGTTAAACATGTAATTAGGAGTGAAAAGGGAGGTGTTTAAAGGGTTAAATCAAGAAAATCACATTTTTTCTTTTATTTTGTTAAGTTTCGGTCAGCAGTAGAAATAGGGGTAGGAGCTAGAATTTCATCAATTTGATGGCTCCATTGTGTTTAAAAGGAAAAATTGTGTAGGGTATACGTTAAGTGTGAAGTGTGAAAAGCATTATAATGTGAAATGATAAGATTATTCCTAAAACCCTAAGTTAGGAGCTGCCAAGGGCAAAATAATCTTTTGGTAGTGAATTTGACAATTCTAAGGTTAAAAATGGATTCTACATGTAAAATTGTATCGGAATAGCCTAGGTCCTTATTTTTGAAAAAGTACGGTTGGACCAGGTACGAAGGGACTTGAACCTTGATAATTTTACAGTTTTAAACTAAGATAACCAACAAAGTGAGTTTAGAAAAATACATGAATGAGTAATAACTCAATTCTTGTAAACTTGGAATTTTAGGACCGGACAGTTAACCCAAGCCGTGATAGGGTTTAGAACAATTTATGAGCCAAAAAGGGATTTAAGGTAGTAACTCTACCTTTCATACGCTATGTGAACTTGTATATGCTTTGTGTATGCCATCTTCTGTGATATGTATAATGCACACACATTATCTTATAGGTACGGGAAAGGCACAAGTACCGTCCGGGGGGAAAAGCACAAGTACCCCAACGGCCTAAAGGGGACCCAGTTATGATACACAGTGCCAAGAAAGTACATTGCCCAGTCTTTAGACTTGAGCCTAGCTGAGGTACGGACAAGTAGGGGTTCTAACAATGGTTGGCCTTGAATATGTGCACATACCAATTATTATGATTATAGTATTATTATTCTGTTGCATTATATGGTGTTTGGCATATTTATTTGTCACACTTTATATGACTGATTGTATGTACTATGAAATTCATTTGAATCTCACCCTTTTCAATGTTTAAAAATATTCCAGCAAGGGCTACTGTTGGTTATCCTTGTTTTATTTTAGTAGTTTTAGACAATTTGTATATACCCTATGGGGATTTCCTGTATTATAAATAAGTACACAATATCAATATATTTGTGTTATTTCTGTATTCCTGTGGAACTATGCCTTTATTACTCTAGCAAATATCGAAATGTTAAGGGGGTTGACATTATACCCCTTTATTACGCATGTAGAAGTCATATATTCTTAAGGGGTGTCATAATTAATTATCAAAGTGAATCTTTTAGCTTAGCACTCTGCTCTATTACAATTTCCATGTACACACAAATACAAATAATATAGCCACACAGGGCTACTAGGGTGCCTAAACCCATTACAATGAAATGCAGACAGCTTCTTATCTTTGTTCTTCCATTGTACTCCTCTCGTGCAGTCCTCTTCTCTGTTCTCAGTATACCTCTTGTTTTCACCTATCTCAATGATTGGTTGGGGAGGGTGAGATTCGGGAGAATCTTGGTAGTAAACAATTATTATAATGCATACAAAATATATGCTAAGTACATGACATGTTAGCCTTAATTAGATGCATGCCACATAATGACATTTCTGCATGCCCAATGCCTCACATACTATACTTATGGCCATAGCATAAATAGAAACAGAGTTTCATCATTCAAATATACTCTACACAATCAACTAAAGCAATCACATACATCACTATAGAAGTATAAATATCAAATACATGCAAGTAAGGTAAGTTTAATACCACTTGTCTTTGTGTCCTCGTATTGTCCCTTTTCTTCCAACCATTGAAGTTGTTTTTTCTTTGTCACCTTATGGCCCTAGATAAATAATGACATTATTAGAGTCATGACCAATTAAACATCTAATGTGGCTATACTAGCCCTAAGTACTCAATTTAACCCTTGGAGTTCCCATTTATTACAATATACCCTTATTCTCTTAATTTCACACCATAGCCAAAAAGCTGGCAGAATTTTCAACCAATATTGAAAATTTATAACTTTGTCTAGGAAACTCTAATTAGGTTGGTTCAAAGTCCCATATGATCCTCATTAAGTTTTTTTTCAAGGAAAAATATTTTCCTTAGCTAAAAGGAAGCACAACATTCCATAATTCTCAATCAATTCACCCTATTTTAGAATCATGCCAGTTTTGCATAACCGACTTTAAAAATGCATAATTCATAGGGTAGAGATCCAGTTGACCTATATGATCTAACAAATTAAAGCTTAATTGGTCTACTTTTATTATACAAAATATCATGACCATTGGATCACATTTGGTTATGTAAAAACCCATCACAATTACACAACCTCCCAAAAATCACATCCTGGCAACACTATGTTTAAATTCCAAATTTTGGATTTCAAATCCATTCTTTCTAAAATCAACCAAAAATATATTCCTATGCAATTTTGCCCAAGGAATCCATTGGAAACCTCAAATTTGGAAAAATCATATTCCTTCTTATAGGCTTGCACCTAGCCGAAAGTTAGGGTTTCAAAACAACAAAACACAAATTCTCAATTTATCCACCAAACTAGGTTCATATGCTTCCCAAGCATTACATAATCACATGTATATGATCAAAGTATCATGGAACCCTAATTCCCCTTTATGACTAAAATTCAGGGAAGCATGGAGAAGTTCATAAGACTCATCTAACCAACACTATACTTAGGTCAAAATGAAGCTTATACTCATCCCTTTCACTTTCTAGGGCTTGTTCTTGAGTTCTCCAACTTTGGCATTTTGTAGACAGCACAACGCACCTTCTTTCAAGAAAATAAAACCATAGAAATGAAGCTCTTAGTGACAGCAACAAATTTCATGAAGACTTCAAGAGCTAGAGAGGTGTTCTTGAAGGTGAAAACTGAGCTAGAAGCTCTTACCTTACTTTTTAGCTTCTTTTCTCTTTCTTTGCCTAGCTTGGCTGAAATTTAGACATGAGAGAGAGAGAGAGAGAGAGAGAGAGAGAGAGAGAGTGTGTGTGTGTGTGTGTGTGTGTGTGTGTGTGTGTGTGTGTGTTATGTTCTAATTTTTGTCTTCCTTGGCCACTTAATACATGGCTGAAAATGGCCTAAAATGAATTAGGGAAAAAGAAAATAACATGTTGCCAAAAATGCTTTTTTCTTTTTCAAGCCAAGTTAACTAACCAAGAGTGGTTAATTCCATTTTGTTGACTTTTCTTTCCTCTTTTCTTCTTCTTGTGGATAAAATTCCTGCCCATTTCGAGAGGAAATGTTGACAAAAAAGTCTCTTATTTCTTCCTTTATGTCTTAGCCACAATTTTTGACCAAGTCTTCTTGTAAGTATGTTGACTAATCCCCTTTTTCTCTTAGTATGCCTTTTTGGACCTTTTTGTAGTCTTAAGGGAGTGAGATGATTTGCTTTTCATTCTCATAATTGCTTCTCACTTTTGAAGAGCAAATCCTAGCCCTTCACTTTGTCTTCCAATCTTAACCTCAAGATCAAGTGGCAATTGTCTCTTTTGCCCTTGATTATGACAATATTATTTCTTGTGCTATTAGTTCTTTCAATTCTCTTTGTTTCTTCTTTCTTCACACCATTTCCCTCTACCTTGGGATCCGAGTCAGGTTCTCTGACATTCTAATACATCCTAAAGGAATCGGGTATTTTCTTTCGACTATTCCGCACGGAAATTCTTATTCTATTCTGAATGTGATTTTTATAAGTCATTATGCTTCTTATGCCTTCCTAGTACACTTGCTAAACTGGTGCTTAGCAGTCCATTGATTCAGGCTAATTCTCAAGCCTCTAATCCCAAAATTCGAATTGTTACAGATTCCCAGTTTTTATTATTGGTTAACGAAAATTATGTCTCTGTCAATGGTATTAATATTGCAAAGGGGGAAAATGAGTCTTTTGAATATTGATTAATAATTAGGAAATTAATTCCATAATAATTACAATTAGGGTATTAATTGAGAAATTAAAAATATTTCAAAATAATATTGTTGACTTTAAAAATAAATTGACTTTTGACTTTCATGAATGAATGATAATAATTATCACATAAGCAATCAATTAGACCTCATGAAAAAGAAATTCATATTTTTCATATGCATTATAGATTTTTGAAACTATAAAAAAAAATAAAATTTATGGAATATTATCAATTAGTATATTAATCGGGATACTAATATGACAATAACTCTTAATTTATTATGAAAATGAGAAGAATATAAGAGACATTTGCGATAAGAGAGATGAGGAAGACAAGAAAGAACTGGAAGATAAGAAAGAACTGGGAGAACAAAGGGGGAATGATTCTTATTCCATTGCTATTCCCAAATGTGTGTACATGCCTTTACTTATAAGGCCCCAATATTGAAGACTAACCCCATAAGTTACAATACATAAAGAGGTGAATCAACTTTATACTAAAAGTCTTCCCGCTTAGTAATCCATTTAACTCACAAATGGGTTGGATAATCACACCATCAAAATTGTCCATCCATTATTATTGGGGTTTGACTATAAGGAAGAAAGAAAATTGAATTTGAAATTATATGTTAAATCATGAATTATAATTATATTAATGTGGTCCAAGCATACCAAGGAGCTTCATATTCCATGATTGTAGGGATCTCCATAACTATGTTATTAGTGCAATAAATTATATTGAAAATTATATTAATGTGATCAAATTTGGTTTAAACAATATTGTCTATGCGCAATTATTGGGGTTTGAATATAAGGAAGGAAGTAAATTGAATTTGAAATTAGACGTTAAAACATGAATCATAATTATGTTAATAATTATATAATTGTGATCCAAGAATGCCAAGGAACTTCACCTTCTATGATTGTAGGCATCTCCATAAATTATATTAATAATTCGGTTATTAGTGCAATAATTTTTTAAAATTATGTCATAATGATAATGATTTGATTTTGAAATAGTGATTCCAAGTTTTTAGTATTGGTGAACGACAATTATGTCTCTGTCAATGGTATTAATACTGTGAAGGGGGAAATGAATCTTTAGAATATTGACTAATAATTGGGAAATTAATGCCTCAATAATTACAAGTAAGGTATTAATTTAGAAATTAAAAATATTTCAAAATAATATTGTTGACTTGAAAAATAAATTGGCTTTTGACTTTCATGAATGAGCAACCAATTAGACCTCGTAAAAAGAAATTCATTATTTTTCATATGCATTATAGGTTTTTTGAAATATAAAAAAGGAAATTTATGGAATATTATCAATTAGTATATTAATCGGGATACTAATATCACAATAACTCTTAATTTGTTATGAAAATGAGAGACTATAAGAGAGATTTGGGATGAGAGAGATAAGCAAGACAAGAAAGAACTAGGACAACAAAGGGGGAGTGATTCTTATTGCATTGCTTATCCCAAATATGTGTACATGCCTTTACTTATAGGGCCCCAATATTAAAGACTAACCCTACGAGTTATAATACATAAAGAGGAGAATTAAGTAATATAATTGTACCATGAATGTTACAAAGAATAAAGGTTAGAGACTTCAGTTTGGGGGTTACAAGCTATGATGTCATTCAATATGGATAGAGGAGAAGAGCCTTATTCTTGGATGTTAGGGACATTCATACAATCATAATATTCATAACACTCCCACTTGGATGTTCATAAGCAAATATTGTACCGCATTAAAACCTTACTAGGAAAAACCCATTGGAACAAAAACCTAGTGAAGGAAAAAGAGTACACAATACATACTGAAGCTGCATTTTAAAAACTTTACTAAGAAAACCCTGTGGGACAAAACCTTAGTTAAGGAAAAGAGTACATCATGTTATATACTCCCCTTGATATTATGATAATATCAAATTTTACTTCTTCAAAGTACTATATCATTTTTATTCCACTTGACAACAACATCACCCTTCGTCATTTTATTTCTATATGGGGTACTAATTCCTAACATCAATTATCTCCAACATCGTTTCAAGCATATCTTCTAGATGTGTGTGTGTGTGTGTGTGTGTGTGTGTGTGTGTGTGTGTGTGTGTGTAAAAATCACTAAGATATATCTTGCATATGCATGTTTAATTTGTTGTGAAGAAAATGATCTCATGTAACTATTTCATAGAGTTATCACATCAAATCTCAATTTCATTATCCACATGCATACCTGTAAGAACTTTATCATAACATGAAGTATCACCAAGATATGTAATTATTATGAGAGAATACATATATGGGATCTCTAGTTAAACTTAATATATTTGTGTAGGGTAAAATCATTATAGCAAAAATTCATGATTTTGAAATCACTCAAGCATTCAATAGCTTGATATATTAGTCAAGTAAGGTGCAAAATTATTCATTTCTAATATTTTTTGAGTAGATTATACATAATCAAATTATTTTAATCCACATAACATTATATTTTGTATATTGAACACTTTTCTAGGACATGCTTCTAACATTTTAGAACCTTCAATGACTCTCACGTAAACTTCACAATTTACTGAGCCAAATGCATAGGTTATAACAATATCCAATAGACACATATTTTACATTATATGCTTCCTGACATATAATATATGCAAAAATTATTGCATCCACCCCAAATTAATATATCTCAACATAATCGTCATCAGACCTTTGCAAAAATCTTCATTTTCACTTACATATTGGTACATCACAAACAACTTTTATATTTCAAGTGTTTGGATTGCAGGTCCATAATTTTAATATATTGAAAGAATACACCCATATTTTCATGGTGTCTTTTTTCCTTTTATTTTTCCTTTTGGCCAATCACATTTTTGCCTACTTTGCATAACAACTTCATGTATAAGATTCTCATTTGATCATGTGAAATTATTATCAAAATCCTTGATGACAACTTAATATTTTTAGTTCAATTTTTTGTTGGAAATTGTGCCCTAAAGCCAATCATTATACTTTGAACATTATTATTTAATGAATTTCTCCATTCTATTATCATATTAGTTGCATGTTAACTGTGATAACTATATCCTTGGATAGACCATAAAGATTATCCTAAATGTCCCTGGTTAGTCATCTATACGGGAGCAAAGATGAAGTAAGACCAGTATGTTTTTTATAAGATATGAAGATACGAATCAAAGTCTAAGGCACTTTAAGAGTACAGGGTGCTAGACCGACCTACTATGAGAAATCTGCATGGATCAAGTCATAAGCTTATCTCATGTATAACCACGTTATAATGCCTTTTGACTTGAGGTTAACATGGATTCCTACATAAGAGTTGCTAAGCTTTGAACTAGTCAAAAGTCACCTTTGATCGAGTGATGATAAAGGCTACGATCGGGCTTGATGGTTTTTCATACAAAGGAATATGAATGGTCAAGATGGAATTGTTCCCTCTCATTAGTAGAGAGATATTACTGGGCCCCTTGATGAGTGGGTTTGAGAAATGTATGGCCATACTATGATAGAAAGGAGTTTCCATTTCTATTGTCATACTACTCAGGAATTAGGAAAGTAATGATCAGGAATAGGAGGATGACATCATCCATGCCTTATCCTTAACCGAAATATCATGTGACAAAAGGGATGTGACTTGGTTGTATGATAGGTTGCATTATGTTAATGATCCTTATATGAATTGGGTAATCGTAATGTCTTGCTAAAGGCCACTTGCGACTTGTGGGTTAGTATGGTTATTGGCCTACTGCCAACTTCGTATGGGCCTATAGGGTCGCACACAAGATAGCCCAACACTAGCTATAATGTCCAGGTTCATTGAATCTAAGATATATCTAAGATTCAATAAATACAATGTTTAATATAAGGCGAACGAATTATATATATTTATATGATATTCATGAAAAGAAAATTAATAATATTATATATATACATATGTATTTTTGAAATACATATATATATATATATATATATGTATATCCCTGAAAGGATCTAAGAGAAAGGAAGAAGAAAGAAAGCTTGAGAAGTAAGAACCGACACGGAGTCGTTAATTCATTAAATGCAAATGCAAATGCAGAAAGTTTGAAAGAGAAAAAGGTAGAAAAACTTATATATTATTGAAATATAAAAATTATAGAACAAAGAACAAAGAAAAAAACATAAAAATGAAAGAAAACATACAAGGCTTATCAGCCTAGAGGAGGAGGGGATAGAGAATTGATCCTGAAAGCTCTAAGGATCGAGTGAGTAACAACCGAAATGAAATGTCATTTTATAGGCATTTGGATCAATTACTATTCATAGTAATTTATTTTCTCCCTTTGGGTAAAATCACTTTAACTCAGAGTAAGAAACATTTTACTTAGATAAAAGTGCTTTTACATAAAGTAAAAGAAATTACATCATTCTGTCTGCAGAAAGTAAAGATTCCTAAACTTTACGTCTAATTTCTACTAAAAGCAGAAAATTTGTGTCAGAAAGTCTTGGACTCTTGTGCCGATGAATTTTCTTTAGAATCAATCTTCACCGAGGCTAATGATTTCGTCATTCGAATCATGGCCAAAATATTGGGCTGGATCTTTAGCTTCTGACCCATCTGACGATTAGGCGATCTGCTACCTTGAGGCTCGTCCGATTGGATTTGGAGAAGCCCAAGAATTTCATGAAGTTGTCTGGTTAGAACTTCTTTATCAGTTGCTGAGCCCAAACAAGCTTGAATTTTTGCCTTCTGGTTGAGGAAAACACTAGATTCATGATCTCCTGCCATAAGGAATTTGGGATTTTGCCTGAACCATTTCTTGAGATTCGTTTCAGACACCAATTTTATGTTCGGAAACTTTGCCCACCATTTAACTGAGGAAGTTCTCTGTAACATGGGGAACATTTTTTGATACTTGGAAGCTCCATATTTGAAGCTCCATTTAAATGCCCAGGCTAAACCAAATTTTGAAAAATAATGAAGATCTGCTGGGAAGGGATCTTTACTAAGATTGACACAACTTTTAAAATAATTGAATCCAATTTTCACTGTGGTAGGAAGAATTTCCTAGACAGGACCAAAATAATCCCACCAATTATTGAACCACAATGGAAATTGGTATTTTGTGTCATTTGTAAACATGAATAGCCAAGTATGGCTAAATTTTGGATTTTGGTACCAAAGGGTACAATACCATGCATCCAGATAGTCCCAATAATTGAAACCAATTAGATCATGTTTAACAGAAAATGGTTTTCTTTTATTCAAATCTTGACCCCAATCCTGAGAAAATAAAAATTCCCATATTTGAAATGTCGGATATCCATGGATACTTTTATCATTCGGATAATCAGGATCAACAAAATGTCTTATTTCAGTACACTTTTTATCTACCAAAATAAACTCATAAAATTTTTGAGTTTTTTCTAAAGATTTTGGGGTAAAAAAGAACCCTTTTGGAAATATTTTAGTTGCCAAAGCAACTGGATTTTTGTCATAGTATCCTGGTTCTGTGTGGAAAAGGTTTAAGACCTTTTCTGGTTTTAACACAAACGTGGTTTGTGTTAGTTGAGAATATAAAGCTAATTCTTTTGATGATGAACCAACTTTAGTAATCTCTTGAGATTTTGTTTTAATTGCTAAGGCAAGAGCCTTGGCATTTTCTTCTTCTTGGACCATATCAGCCCAGTTTTTGGTTGGCAGTTTGGCCAATTTTTGATTAGCTTTTAGGGCTAAAAGTGTTTCAATTAGGAATTCATAATGTTTTGGATCCATTATGATTCCAGAAGTTTTTTGAACAGGTTGTTCAGAAATTTTGGACCTCAAAGAGGATATTTTTTGGTGGATCGATGATCCTTAGGTCAATAACCCTTTTGATAATTCAATTACTGCTTTGAGTTACTTCATTTCTTCTTTTATGATCCTTTCTGGATTGTCTTTTTGATGGGCTTTGCCCTTTCCTTTCATTTTCTTCTCTTTTTCTGACATTTTTGGTCACTTTATTTCCCCTGCAAGAACTCTCTAGTTAGAAAGTCTGGGAGAGAATTTGAAGTACCTTTGATAAAATCAATTTCAAAATCAAAGACACTTAAAATTGCTTGCCAATGAGCAAAAATCTGTTTTGATGCTAAATTTTTAACATCATTTTGCAAAACATCTTTGCAGCTTTGCAATAAACTCTGATTAAAAATTTTTGATTCAGCAAATCGCTTTGAAACTTGTTTAGGCACAAAAAAATTGCTAAAATTTCTTTTTTAATAGTGGAATAGTTCTATTGTGCCCTATTCCAATGTTTTGAAGTAAATGCAATCCAACGCTCTTTACCATCAATTTTTTATTTTAGAATGCCACCATAACCTATGTCAGAGGCATCAGTTTCAACAATTTTGAATGCTTGTGGATTTGGAAGATACAAACATGGAAGATTGTTGACAAGAGATTTGATTTTGATAACTACATTAAGGTGATCATCTGTCCAAGGAGGAGGACTTTTCTTAAGATGCTCATGAAGAGGCTTAATGATATTGTTTAGGTCTGGAATGAAATCACCTACGTAATTCAAGCAACCTAAGAATCTTTGAAGTTGATTTTTGTGAAGATATTGTTATCCCCGAAGTTGGTATCAGAGCCAAAAGGGGAAGTAGGGATGTATTAAATACTTTGAAGTTTTAAAATATTTATAAAGCTAGTATAAATATTACTGGATAAGTATGTTCTCTGGTCGCAACCTTGGTTGATCTTTCATATCAGAAGCATGTTAATAAAAAGCTAAGTATCAGCTTAATATTATTATTATCTGATAGCACGCAAGCTAGTTGTTCTTATAATAGCATATGAACTTCGTTCGTCTTTTCTAGGGCTATGGCAGTAAGGCACGACGGACAGGGCAAGTAACTCCAGACGCCTATTGTTCTAATGTTCATATGATATTAAGGATCAATGTTCAAGACGTTGGCTAAGTGATAATAATATTTACAGATCTTTATCTTTATAAGAACATACAAGGTAATATTTATAATAGCTCCATAAGTAACCCGGAAACTTCATGCTATCTAGCACAATTCTATGAAACCTGAAGGAATGATATCAGTCTAAGAGAGTAAGTTTTAATCATGTTTAGATCTTTTTCTTTCCCCTCCAACTCCTCTTGCTCTTCTTCTACTCCTTCTGTATCCTCTAATTCTGGTATTACACCAACCAAAAATCAAGGAAAATCTTCCTTACAAAATAATATTTTCAATAATGAAATCCATTTTGAAGATATTGATCAAAATTTTAGTGAATGAACATTTCCAGTCAATAACCAAAATGATTTATACAAACCTAAGGATAAAAAATTCTTTAAATCTTCTGTTTATATAATTAGAACAGTTGAAGAAACTATTCCTCTAAACTCAAGACCAACTGACATGTGTCTCTTGTCAGAAAAATCAATTTTAAAACACCAAAAGAAATACAAATTTATACACATTGGATGTGTCTAAATTGCAATTAAGCCCTTAGTCAAAACAGGTTTAGATGTCTCCACTTTGGTTTGTGTCAGAGATAGAAGACATGAAATCTTCTTTGAATCAATTTATGGAATGGTTGAACTGGGTCTCTATGATGGACCAATCTACTTCAATTGTTTCCCAAATATAACGGCTTCTCTTCATGATGATCCTTCCATCGATGTTTTGAAATTAAGCCTTAAATTACATGGGTTTAATATGAAACCTGGAGTTTCCCTGATTGCCTTAATTTATAGAATTCAATATAAAGTCATGAATTCTTCTACCTTAAATGTTAAAATGTTTAACCAAGGTAAAGAAACATGTTTGTTATAGAATTTACTCTTCCTGATAATTGGGATTTAGTTAAAATTGCCCCAGTTATCCTAAAACCGGTACCTGATTCTTACAGAATTAGGCAAAATAAAAATGGAGATGTTAGAATCACTTTTGATCGAAGAAGATCATTTAGTGTTTCTATAACACCTTCCATTTAGGAAAGCTATAAGACTGCTCTAGAACAACCTTTAGGCATTCTTGTAGTTCTTCTGTCAAAGAACCAATAATTTCACATTCAGTTATGCAAGGTCTAAATGAGTCGGCCAATGTCGTAAGACCTGTCTACCAAAATCCTAAAGATAAACAAGTTGAAACCCTAACTTGCCAATCTCCAACATATTCCGATATGAATGTCATATAGGAACAATTTGAATTAGATAAGAAACTTTTGCAAAAATATTTCTACTCTAATGAAAACAAAGAAAGACGATCATGGTTTTTCACAAGATATAAGACCAAAGAATTGTGAAATCCAATTCAAGAAATCTGGGTTGCTATTGTTGTTGTGGTTGGTTTAATCGGTGGTTTTATGGTTGATTTGGGTTGGATTGTAAATTTGGGTAATGATGAACCCTAACTGTTATGTTATACAAATTTAGTCTAAATCATGGTTAAGATACAATTAAATATTTAATCAAGTGATTAAGAGTAAAAAGGAGCAAACTTTTGAAGTCAGAATTCAAAAACCCCAAATTTTTTCGTAGATTCCTAAGTTTTGGGCAGGACCAATTGTGTTGCATGCTCGATGAGCTTGCATACAAAAGAGATAGATTGAATATGACCATTATGTTGTGCGGCTTGTGAGTCTGCACATGATAAAGGGATGAGTTGAGTGATAAGGATTGATCCCCAAGTTGTAGACATTCAAATTTTGTGGATGAAATTTATTGAACGGGGGGAGAAATGTAATATCCCAAATTTTGGGATTAGAGGCTTAAGAATAAGCCTGAATCAAGTGGACTGTTAAGCCTTATTTAGCAAGAGTCCTAGGAATGAGATTTGCTGCCAATGTATTTGTCTAGCGTGGCAGCCTTCTTGCAGAGTATTTTTTAATAGGCAAATGATGTCCAAAAACTGTGAAATTGTACAGGATGAAAGTAGACATTCTAAGCTCTAATTTGATAGGTAAAGGGTAATTTTTAGGGCTATACACAAAGAATTATGATTTTTTGAAATTTACCCAACGAAACTAACTATTTTCCGGAACAGCGTCCAAAAACTTAAGTCTATATTTTTCCTCGAAACTAGACTCAATAAAGGTTTTATAGCCTTTAGAATCACTTTAGTTGAAGTTCTATAAATAAAGTTATGATTTTTCAGAGTTTGGGAAGAAAATCTGCCAGAATTGCCAAATAATCCAAAAATGAAGAAATTAATGTGATGGCAATTTTGAAATTATGAGATAAATGGGAAAATTCATTTGGGTTGATGGAAGAAACCCTTTGGCGTGGAATTGGGCTGATTGAAAGGGGAGGAATTAGTTTGAATATAATGGCACATTAAGACACAAGTTACATGTAGATAAGTTTATGCCTCAAAAGTCAACATTTTGGGAATTTGTTAATTAGGGAAATTAGAGAAAATTCAAGATATTTTAAAAAGCTTTTTCTCTTCCTCTTTCTTACAAAATCATCAGCCATGGAGAACTAGAGAGAGGAAGAGGAGGAGGAGGAAAACTCTCAAGGTAAGCTTAATTATCTTGGTCTTTGGTTTCCAATTTGTGTAATCCTTCATCTAAGCTTCCCTTCTCCATGATTCAAGGTGTTTAGGAAGCAAAATATTAAGGTTTGTGGAGGGAGGAAGTCCAGCCAAGAGATAGAACCAAGGAGAAATCAAAGGTGACTTTATAAACTTTAAATATAGGTTGCTATTGTTGTTGTGATTGATTTAATCGATGGTTTTGTGGTTGATTTGCTGTAGATTTTAAATTTGGGTAATGATGAACCTTAGCTATTATGCTCTCCAAATTTAGTCTAAATCATAGTTAGGATGCAATTAAATAGTTAATCAAGTGATTAGGAGTAAAAAGAAGCAAGTTTTTGGAGTCAAGATTCAAAAACCCTAAATTTTCCCGAAGATTTATAAGTTTCAACTAGGACCAACTAGAGGGCTAAGAGCTGGATTTTTATGAAATTGAGGGTTCTATAGTGTTCAGGAGGGAAAATTAGGTGGGGTTACAGTTGAACACTTTTTCAGAAAAGCCCTAGAATCGAAATGACCAAAACACCCCTGAAACCCTAAATTAGGGGCTGCCAAGGGCATTTTTGTCTTTTGAAATTGAATTTGGTAATTCTGAGACTGAAAATTTATTCCTTGGGTGAAAATATGTAGGAAATACTTCGGTCAAAATTTTAGGAAAAGTACAATCATACCCAGTATGGCGAGGCCGAACCGGGTCCCTAGGGGCATTTTGGTAATTTTTCAATATAGACTCATATAACCATTAAAAACACTTTGGAAGTGCTTAAAATAGTACATGAATGGGTTTTAACCTAATTCTTGTACATTTGATATTTTAGGACCAAGTTGAGAGCCCGAGTCATTAACACATATACCAAGGAACGTGTATCACGTTGGAAAAGGTCCAAGGTAGTGACATTATCCTTAATACATTATACCATGGTTCATATGTTTGTGTATGCCATTGTTTGTAGTTTAATTAATCAACATGGTCTGCCGAGAAGGGGTAATTAGTGCGATAAGGGGACTATTACCTGGTTGTGGAGCAACAATCCGACCAAGGTGTATGGATAGTGGGGTTGAGCCCCTATCCCATGTATACATGTTATTATATTGTTCATTAATTTGTACATTCATGGAGCATAACATATTTATTTTTCGCATTTTATATGAACGATAGTCTGTTGCTACTGAGATTCCTTAGAATCTGATCCTTTTTCATAAATGATAAATGTGCCAGCGGGAACCAGCAGATACAAAGGCAAGGTGGTAGACATGGGGAACTGATAGTTCGGATTCTGAGATAGGGATAGCGGTTATATGTAGTCTTTATTTTTCAATATTTGGATATGTTAGAACAATTTGTATATATACTTTCAAACCCTATGAGGAAGTAACCTGTGTTGTAATCAAGTACCTTGTATCAGTATATCAATATATTTATGTTATTCTTGTGTTGCTCACCGAACTATGTTCCAGTACTCTGATTAATATCAATGGTAATTGGTATGTAAGACGGGGTCTTACATTTGACAAGTTTTTTGTAATATTTTATGAATGTAAAGCCTGATGAACTCCTAGTTTATACTGCTATATTCCAGGATTTATATTTGATAGTAATAATGCATTCCATGTAATTTCTTTTCTAGCTATTCAATCTCTCCCCCTCATGTTAGGAAAACTTTGTCAAATGACAATTGACTAATCTTGCGGTATAAGTCTCCTAAATCCATTTGTTTTCTTTAGAAACATCCTTTTATTTCATTTAGAGACAAACAGGAAGAAGGAGGTTCTTACCCAACAATTTTATCCCAACTTTCTTTAAACATCCATATATGCGCATTGTGGTGGATTAATAGGAATAATCATTGCACATTCAAAAATTTAAGATGGAAAAAATATGGCTCCTGACAAGAAGCCAACTTTATTGGGAGAATTTTGTTGGCTAGTATAAGTGCTGCAATATGTAAGACCAAATATGCCAACACTACAATAGAAATTTTGTTCTTTTTTTTATAATAGAAGGAAAAAAACAAAAACAAACTAAGACACTACAGACAAACCCTCCAACTCCAAGCGCAACATAGCCTAAATGTAATCAGGTGGTGAGCTAAAGATTTGCATATCCACTGCCATGTTCCTTGCATTGGCAGCCAATGCGTCGGTAATTGAGTTGGCATCACGATTACAGTAGTGAAGTTCAACACTCCATGACCTTCCCATCAGCTGTTGTATCTCTATAAAAATTGCATGATCGGGATGGTCATCATGAACAATAGACATAACAACATCAATAACCTCTTGGCAATCACTCTCCATAATAAGGGAACGATATCCATGATCCTATGCAAGCTTTAAAGCCCATAAAACTCCCCATGCTTCTGCTGTAATAATACTACCGTGGCCCACACAAAAGCCGAGACCTTGGACAAAGTTCCCTTGGCTATCCCTACAAGCATTAATCTAGCTATTTATGGAGGATTCAATAAATGATTTCGGGATCATATAATATAGAAATTGCATGCTCAACATAATAATTTATTCAAACATTCTTGCAAACTTTAAGTTGTTAACTAATGGTAACCTCACATGTAACCATCTTATAGATGCATCTATCTACATTATTGAATAATTATATGGTTACATGCTATTTGAATGGATGGGCCCATATATTTTAGTTTGATACATTTCGAGAAATGTGGAGATCCATTCCAAATCATAATTGGTGATAATCAATTTTTTTAGAACAAGCAACACAGAATAATTCTTGAATTATATAACATGTTGGCTATTTATGAAAAATATTTTGATTCTTCAATTGATGTCAATAGATAATCCTTTATAATTTATTGCATCGTATATATGATTCGGATGACCAAACAAGTCATGCCAATAATAAATGTGTTTGGATAAGTAAACTTCTGGTTTACTTAACATGTTTTTTAACCAACAACAAACTTTTCAATTTCCATAAGATATTGATTTAAAATGTCTATATGACATCCATTTTAGGAGATCAATAGGCTTTGTAATGAAGTATATGAGTAGAGCTTTTCAATATTAACTCACACCTGTATTCTAACAATCTCCCCATCAAGTATGAGTCATATAAGTATAGATGCTTTATTTTGTATTTCAAAGACAAACTTGTATAGTATGGCAATAACATATCTTTCAATTGGAGGCTCAATTACTTCATACCTCATGTACAATCATGGATTTCTATCCAATTGGGCTATCACTTTCAGGCCCTTTAATGAATGGAAGCTAGCTCTGATGTAAATCTATGAGTAATAAATTTTCATGATCAATTATTCTTCTTGGCATAGAATGAAAAAAATCTTTATTATTAGTTCTTTAGGAATTATATCAATTTCGATACTAGTTTTTTGGGAACTATATGGATATAGTTATTTAGGAACTGCAATGTATTGTTATATCACCATACAATTTTGTTGCTCATAAATATTATACTTCAATTTGATGCATATTCAAAGTATATCTTCCACCATGGAGAAATATGAAGAGATCCAGAAAAATCACATTGCAATTATTTGAGAGGAATAAAATGAAATTAATGAAATTGATTTGAGAGGAATGTAAAGACAATTGCATTATAATACAAAGTATTGAATAATTAAGATTTTACAAATTATCTAAGACAAATCAAAATCAACATAAACTATTCACAATGTTTTTTCATAAAAGTATATAATTCTCTTTAATTCTCTCAATTCAAATGTGGCATAAATATATGACTTTTCTTTCTCTCTCAAATGACACAATAAAACTATTGTAATTTCAATATATTAATTATTTAAATTCATAAACATATACATTTTCATAACTAAACTAAATAAATCAATTTCAAAATAAAAGTAATAAAAAATATGTAAACTAGTTTATAAACATCTCTTTTGTGATGTGATGAATACATTATCTTCCATAAATTAATAACAAATAATTATCCTTAGAGTTGAACTAACACCAAATTAGATAGCGAAAAGTGTAACCGTAATACTAAACTAATTTAATTATAAGATTAATACTTATAAAGGCATAATTCACTTGCCCAAAAAAAGCACTCATAAAGGCATAATTGTAATATTATAACAAAATGTTTCTGTTATACACACACACACACATATATATATATATGCTAAAGCACTTGCTTGAGTAAGCAACTGCCATGCTTTGTAATATACCAAATTTTGTAATACTAAAAAATGTGTAAATATAGAAATAGTGGAATAAAATAAATACTGGTATTTACAAATTAAAGGTAGAGTTACTTTCGGAATTCCCAGATGTCCATTGTGTCATTCATGGAAATCGAGAAGTCAAGATTGTAAAAATACAAGTGTAAGAAGTTAGAGGAAAATTCGTTGGTGACTGCAGGGCACAGAGGTGTCAATTGTGAGATCCGAGGAATTCGAGCATTACATGACGTGCCTCAATATGCCTGCGATGATCCCACATAGGTCCCTCATGGAATTCCTGGTAATGCACTAATGGAGCAACTTTATTAAAAGAACTTCAATAAAGTATGTAATGACACATCATTATGACTCATAATGACACATCTTTCATGTTGGCCAAATAAGAAAATGACAAGTGTCCCGAAATCATTACAAAGTAAAAACATGTTTTTGTGTTGGCCAAATAAAGAGGTGACATGCGTCCCCCATCATTACACATTATTACACCCACTTTAAGCCTTTCGTGTTGTCATCTCTAGAGTCTGCCACCTAGCGTCTGACTCGGGGGAAATCATCGGTACCGGTCTCCGGCCGAGTCGCTTGCTTTACAAGTCGAACACCTAACCCAGGAGTCCAGGGAAATTGTCAGGCCTCCCCCTTCCCCTGACCATTTATACCCCACCAAAGAAAGAGAAAATGGAAGACCAATGGTTGCACGACACGTGGTACTCCTAAGCCTTAAACTTATGACACTTGGCAAGATGAGATGAGATTATTTTATGTGATTAAATCACGACCATCTATGCCTAATTAAATGCCAAAATTTAGTGCAAGCATGGAGAGGGAGAGAGAGAGAGAGAGAGAGAGAGAGAAATATGATTTCTTAAGCTTGGAAAAAGAGATAGAGAGTGAAATATGATTTTTTAAGCTTAAGAGCACAAGAAGAGAGAAGGAGGAGTGAATAGTGAGTTCTTCTGACTACAGGAGCCGATTTCGACTCCGAATCGCCGTTATCGTCTGGTAAGTCCTTCAGAAAACTTCCTCTACTCACTATAAGCTTTAAATCTATGGTCTTAGATTTCTCATCTAAGGTGTTTTGTTCCAATTAGTCTGCTGAAGTGCCGACGGAATACTGAACCACTTGTAGAAACGCGAAGAGGTAAGCGTAGGCTTTCTTTTTAACTAATTACTTCGTGTTTTTGTTGAGTATTTCTTGACTCTTTTGCCACCTTTAATTTTTGACCAAGGGGATTTTTTGAAGCAAGATTATTCTTTTTAATCATGTTTAAGGTGATATATGATGTTTGTGGAAGTATTAGACTTGTTGGTAGTTAAAAACACAAAGTTGAATTTTTGTTGTTTTGGGACGTAGATTTTGGTTAGGGGCTAAATCTGGTAGAAAGAATTTGATTTTGGTATTTTTGAACTTTCCATTGGATTCTACACAAAAATTTTGTAGGAATAGGCTCTGGTTATAATTTTTGACAGACTGGTTTAAAGACTCAAAAATTGGAAATTAAGTCTGCTTATGTAACAAAGTTGCCAATGTGCGCTTTTTGTCTGGCAGTTTTGTTGCGGAAACAATTTCACTATCCAAACTTCTCTGATGATAATGATATTTTTCATAATTAAAGTACACTTAAAGACCTTTAATTTGATAAGTATTATGAAGGATTTCGATAAGTATACTAGGAGTTATGAGTGTTTGAAGTAGACCATTAAAACTGGTCAAATTTTCTAGCAGCCGGAGGAAAAAGAAAACCTGGGAAGTATGCGAGGTCAAATGGCTACTGAAAGTATTTTTCCCTTAAAATAGACTTAATAAGGGTCATATAGAATTTTGAATCACCCCAATATGATTTTTCTAGAATTAGTTATAATTTTTCAAAGTTCAGTGAAAAATTTGTCAGCTTTTGGTAATTGTGCGAAAATTCAAAGTAAAGTGTTTCTATAATAGAATTGGACATTTAAGAGTTAAGTTAAGCATTTGGAGTAGCTTGAACTCATTAGCTTCATATTGGACCTAATGTAATGACCTTAATGATAACCAACATAAGAGAATAATTTATGAAGAATTGCACTAAGAAATAACTCATTGCCCGTAAATTATAATTTATAGGACTTGACACTTGCCCAGAATGTTCAAAGCACGTCAATCAAGATCAAGATTTTGAAAAATTGTCAGGTAGTAACTTATCCCTCACATACTATGTGATATGTTATATGCATGTTTGTACCACTGTGAATTTACAACATCCAGATGAGAAGGGCTAAGGCCCAATAGAATTTTCCAGTGCTGTGGCAAGGGATGGTTGTCCTTGAATTGGTAACTTTATGCTTTCTGCATATTATGAATTTATCTCTGAATGTTGAATATATTGATTGTACTGTAACTTTGGTTGACATGGCATGATATATGTGCATTTTATATGAGTGATATCTATTACTACTGAGATTCATTGAATCTCACCCTATTTTTCCAAAACAAAATTTTAGCTCTAGCAAGTAGTTCCTCTGTCAAGAAGGTAAACACGGGCAAATGAAGCAAAGGACTCAGAATTTAATTTTCTGTCGGTTTCCCAGTGTGGTCAGTCTCATACTGACATGTATGTAAGCGCCTATATATAAGCAAGCGAACAATGACATTCGAACCAGTAGTGGATAGCAGTCCACCTAGAGCCTTTAATTAAACATAGTAGTTTGGGTTTCAACAGAGAACTTATTAGTAAAAAATCTGATATGAAGAAATGAACCGAAAATGGATGGCTTAAAAACAATCGTAAAATAATATGAGACCAAATCTAAAAATGATTTTTAAAAAGATTTTTTGAAAACCCACTCAAGTGCAGCTCCACACTCTGCTTGAAGTTGGGACTTCTATTGTTTACAAAAGATTACCAGTCTCCTTTTTAGAGATATTACTACACTTATGTCATCTATATGCTTTCAAAACATGGGTGTTACATGCTGCATAGAAAGCATTGAGAATACATCAATTTCTCTGCAATTTGATTAGTTATCACCTCAAGGAGCAATATATTTTCATCACCACTCATGAAACACTTATACTACAATATCAAAAACTTGCAATAATTTTTCTCTCACAAGTTAATTACAATAAATTTAAACAATAATAAAAATTAAATATTAGGTAGCCTTGGGCTTATGATTATTTCTTTTTCCTTTACAATAAATTTGGGCATCTTTCTCCATAACTCCTTGCCTCTTTTGATATTTTTATCACATCTCATTAGTTGTACAACCATTTTGGCCTTTACTTTCAATAAATAGATACATATTTGGCTAAGTGGCTTCAGGCCATTTTCTAACATTTACTAATATTATTTTTTATGACCATAAAGACATTATTTTTCAATGATCATTGCAAGGCAAAATGTTATTGACTTTCAATAGTCAATTTTTACATTGTAATATGATCGTTGTCATTATTATTCTCATAAACATGTTTTTGTGCTTTTATTTCAATGGCACATTTTCAATTTCGTCTTCTAGACTGGCAAAATTCTTTAATTATCAATTTGGTCTTCAAGACCACAAAAAGATCTTTCAGAGCTATAAGCCCCTTTTTTGTCATTTGATGTTTAAACTTTTAGCCTTCAGGGCTTGATATTTGTAAAAATTAATTAGGTAATCACACAAATTTTTCTTGTCATACCATTTCCTGAAATTGCTTGCCAGTGTTCTTTCTCAAAAAAACTATCACAAATGTGACGTGACTTTTGGTCATTTAATCACATAATAATCATGGCATTATGGCTGCTAGCCATTGAATAAAATTAAAATAATACTGTCACAAAATAATTTGAGTAAATTCAAATTCATAACCAAATTTAAACAATAAATAAGCCCGTATATAAATCATATTATACAATCATGTATAATACTATGATAGATATAAAACACATAATCTAAACAGCATAGATATATATAAACTGACAATATAAATGATAAATATATTAATTATTTTGATGTGAACATGACAATAAACAACATATAAGATAACATAAAAATAAATAATAAAATATTAAAAAATATAACAACAAGAAAGATAAAATAGATAATGTGAATTGAGAATAACAAAAAATATAATATAATATAAAATAATATACAAATGAAAATAGCATAATATGAGATAAACAACATAATAAAATGGTATAAAATAGCAACAAACACTACAAAAAAATAAAGCTATGGCGCTTCTATTTAAACTAGTTGTGGCGCTTAGGAAGTGCCACATATAAAGGCGCCACTAAAAGAAGCTGTGGTTCTTCCAAGCGCCACAACATTAATTTTTTTTTAAAAAAAATGACCCTCCTATGGTGCTTTGTGGAGGAAGGGCCACAGGAAGGGGACTTCCTGTGGCGCTTCCTTAGGAAGGGGACTTCCTGTAGCCCTTCCTCCACAAAGTACCACAGGAAGGGCCATATTCCTGTGGTGCTTCCTACAGGAAGTAGCGGAATTTTTTTTTGTTTTATTCCTATGGCCTTTTTTTCAGGAAGCGCAATAAGAAATATTTTTTTTAAATATATATTTCATATTTTTAATTCATAACCCTATAATTACAGTGATGGACTGCTTTAAACACAAATTTCTATATCCACAGCAAAATGAAAAAAAGCAAACAACTATGAAATAACTTCAAAATGACAAACAAATAACTAATTAACTAAATTAATACTAAATATATTTACACAATTGTGAATGAAATACAAAAAATTCAACTTAAATAAACAATACAACAATTGGCAAGAAACAACACCTAGACTAGTTAATTAAATAGTAGCTACCTAGAGGTTTGCTTAAACACATATTCACACCATTCCTTAATCACTTCATTAACTTGATGGTTAGTCAAACTATCACAATTTTGATCTTCATAGTACTACATATAGGTACAATCATACACAAATTAAAATGAATTAAAATCACCAAAACTTGATTATTAGGCACTAATTAATTAAATTTAAAACACAATATGAATTGTAACTGAGTGACTTACTATTTGAGGAATAAATGGCTTATCATAAGCAATTACATCTTTCATAAATTTCATGATGTAATTCCCATAATCATTATCATTGGGTGTAATATCCCAAATTTTAGGATTGGAAGCTTGGGAATAAGCCTAAATTAAGAGGACTGCTAAGTCCCAATTTAGCAGGTGTCTCAAACCTATTCTCTAATATTTCTTATATCTTTGAGGTATTAAAGGGAATAAAATCGTGAATTAAAGAGTATGGGAATTTGTATAGAAAAATGGAATTTGTTGAAGTTGCAAGTGCATGCCATTTCATTACTTCTAGTGAGGCAGTGTTGTTGTGCAATACATTTTGTTGCTCAAATGATGATAAAAAATTATGAAATTTTATCGAGTGAAAGTAGACATCCAAAATTTGATAGGTAATAGGTAATTTTTGGAGCTGTATACAAAAAGTTATGAATTTTTGAAGTTTACCCAGCAAAATTGGTAATTTTCTGGAACATGTGAAGATTGAAAATCTAGGAATCTTGTGCTTCCATTTGGCTAAAGGCTATATTTTTTCTTGAACCTAGACTCAATAAGAGTTCTATAGTCCTTGGAATCACTCTAACTCGAAGACTACAAAATTAGTTATGAGTTTTCAAAGATTAGACAGAAAATCTGCCAAAATTGTTATTAAATATGAAAATGGAAAATTGTGTTGGCAGATAATGTAATCTTGAGCTAAAATTCATATAATCCCATTTTGCTCTTTTAAGGGACTCCTAGGACATCTTTAACTTAGGCCAAGAAGAGGAAATATTATGTACATGCTATTTGGGCTTATAACATTAAGTTTATGTACATAAATATTAACATTTTGATTTTTGGAAATTAGTTGAAGATGACACAAGCATACATAAAGATGACACAAGCATAAATTTATAAAAGCACTTTCTTCTTCTTCCATGCTCCATCCACGTAGGTTTTGAGCTCAAAGAAGAGAGAGAAAGAGCTTGAGAGAAAGAGGAAGAGAACTTGCAAGGTAGGTCGATTTCTTCGGTGAATTCGTACCTAACGTGTATAACTATTCTCCTAAGCTCCTCTTTTATGTGATTTAAGGTGTTAGAAGCTAGAATTTTGGTGTTAGGCAGAGCTAGGGTTTCGACCATACAAGGAAAATCCAGAGGGAGCTTGAGGTAACTTCCGAAACTTCAATATTTGATTCTTCTGGCCTTTGTGGACAATTTAATTGGTGAAATTTTGCCGGATTGTCTTTGAATTGAAATTTGGAAATTGTAATGGCCTAAGGGTTATGCTGCTGAAATTTAGTCCAAATGGTAGTTGTAACCTAATTAAATAGTTAATAAAGTGGTTAGGAGTAGAAACGAACACATCTGCGGAGTCGAAATCAAAAATCCCAATGTTTCCCGAAGTATTGAGGATTTTGGCCAGAGAAAGAAATAGGGCTTAGAGTTGTGTTTTCAATGATTTGATAATTCTATTGAGTTTAGGAGGAAAAATTAGGTGGGGTTATAGTTTGTCACTTTTTCGGAAAAGTCCGAAAAAGCATAATTATGAAAACTACCTTGACACACTGAAATAAGGGCTGCCAAGGACATTCTGGTCTTTTTGTAGTGAATTTGATAATTTTGAGTCCGGAAATAGATTCCTTAAGTGAAAATATGTTAGAATATCCACAGTCTAAATTTTAAGAAAAGTAAGCTGGACCAGGTACGACCGGGCCAAGTCCCAGGGGCATTTTAGTAAATTTTTACCATAGGTTAATATAACCACAATAAATACTATGGAAGTGCCTAAAATGGTACAAGAATGAGTTTTAACCTAATTCTTGTACATTTGGACTGAGTTGAGAGCCAATTGTTGGGCAAGCAAATCGAGGCACATATTTCGAGGAGTTAATTTAGGGATCAAAAAGGGTTAAGGTAGGAACTTACCTTTCCTGCATGTATTTGATATTTGTGCTGGTGTATTGATGCATGTTATTGCCTTGCTTAATTATGTGAAACATATATGAATGAATGAAGCTTCGTTTCATTTATGCTATGGCCATAAGTATATTGTTTGAAATATTGAACACGCAGATATGTCATTATGTTAGCATGAGTTTATGTAATACGAGCCTGTCATGCATTAAGCACTTATCTTGCATGCATATTGGTATTGTTACCTACTGAGATTCTCTTGAATCTCACCCTCCCCTACCAACAATTTAGACAGGTGAATATTAAAGGTACGCAGAGATCAGAGAATAGAACTACACGAGAGGATTGCAGTGGTGGAATGAAGACAGAAGGATGTCTCCATTTCACTGGGATGTGTTTAGACACCCAAGTAGCCCTGTGTGGCTGCATTGATGGTAATTATCATGTATAAACCCCTATGTGGAATTTTTGTAATCATACACATATTATCACTATAATTATGCTATTCCTATATTGCCCACCGAACCATGCATTAATATTCTACTACAAGTCAATATAAGAGAAGGGTACTACATTAGGCTGGAAAGGGCACTGCAACAATATAATGAAATAGTTAACTCATTTTTTGAATAAAAATTGTTTAATAACAAAAGTTTGTGAATGGTTCAAAGTAGTGAGCTAATGATATAAATCATAAGTGAACAAAAATATAAATAAAAAGGAACAAATAATCCACACCATCATCAGCTCCCATGTGCATGGCAAAGAAAAAAGAAAGGAATAAAAATCATATCTGAAAAGTGTCATAGGAATGGATAATTCCAAAGGGCTTTATCATGATAACACACTCAATATGTGTATTTCCTTTCTTTGACTCCTCCCGACCCCATCCTTATTGCACCACCAAACAGTATCTTACTATACCAATTCAAGTAAAGTAGATCTTGGGAAAGTTTTATACACACACACACACAGAGTTTGCCACTATTAATAAAAAAAGAAAGAAAAGCCTTCATGTGCGTGTGTGTGTGTACTACAAGAAAGGAGTATATAATTTTTTTTAAAAAAAAATAAAGCCGATGTATGCATGTGTGTGTGTGTACAAATCTGATACCACAATAACTTAACTAAGAATATCCAAAAATATAATAGAACGATAAAGTACAGATTGTGCATAAAAATTAAACAAAAAAATGATAAATGGCATGTAATACTTGCACATTTGTAGTAGGGACCAAATGTGACTTGGATACTGCAGTGGCGACCAACAGAGGAGTAGTGGGGACCAAAGAGTAGCACGGTACGAAGAAAAGGGAATAAAAGGATGAAGGAAAAGGAAAGCTTGTGGGGAAAAAAAGAAGAGGGGTCGATTGAGAGGAGGAAGAAATAAATTAGAACACTTAGCTTGCTTGTCGGGGACCGCACGGAGGAAATAAAATGAAAGTCTTGCTTGATAATGGGGACAGACCGCATGGATATAAGGAGAGGAGGGAATAGCTTTTACTTTATTCTCTTGCATGTTGTCTGATTGGGAGGCCGGTTGATTTTCTTATCCACAAAGACATGGTTAGCCCACATAAAACCCCACACGTGACATTAGGTGGCACTTGATTGACCAAGCGCCCCCCAATCAAACACGTGCAGCTGTGGCGCTACCCACAGCTACTCCCCTTGTCTTGTGTGGCAATTCTTTAAATAAGTGCCACAAAATGTGCACCACTTATCCCTCTTTATGCGATAGTGAAAATAACAATATAATCTAAATCAAAGAAAGGAAAGATAAAACAACGTAATGATTAAAATTTAAATGTACATGAAAGAATAACTCACTAAATATAAAATAACAATATAATATAAATAGCAAATGATAAAGAGATAATTTCTTATGATAATCGAATAGTCACTTTAAAAAAATGACAACTCGTAGCGGTGCATTTGTAGTGGTTAAAATAAACCACTATAAATGTGAGTATTTCTAGCAGTTTTGCTTAAAACCACTACATATTTGCAATGGTGTGCCTCACACCAAATGGCGTGTGGTTTTTTTTACCAACTTTATAGCAGTTTACAAGGTATAATCGCTACAAAATTTGGCACCAAATTTACCATAGTTAATTTGTAACAGTTAGTATAAATTAACAACTACAAATGTGGTGCCAATGCGTGAAGCTGGCGTGACTATTGTGGTGGTTAGTTTGTAGCGGTTGGGATGACAATAACCTCTACAAAATGCAAAGAGCCACCTTTTTGTAGCGGTTATGGATAACCGCTACAAAATGTTATGCAAATCTATAACGGTTATAGCTAACAACTGCTATAGAATACAGAGGGTCTATAGGATTATAGAGGTTATTTGTAAGAGCTATAAATTTTCATGTTATTCGAGGTAGCGTTTGTGGTTTTGTAGTGGTTAAGGTAGCGGTTACCTTTAAAACCGCTACAAATCCTGGCGCTATAAAAGCACCATAATCCCTCATTTTTCTCATTTTAGCAATTTGAATTCTCACGCGCCCTTTGAGATTTTCCTTGAGATCTAAGGTTGTGCCACTCGAGGTTAGTAAAGTTAAGTCCTTTATTTTGATTATGGCTATTATTTTATAATTTTGATATAAATGTTGCTAATTATTTTCTTTTGAAGGTATATATTATGTCTTATAAGCGAAACAAGGGGAAGGAGGCTGAACTTCCCCCCAAACCTATTCTGCAGGGGAGCAGTAGTAAAGAGGGTAGTGGGAGAGGCAGTAAAGGGCAGCACGGAGGTAGGCACATCCCCATGCCATAGCCAGAGGCGACAGTGCCACAGCAGCCATAGGAGGTGGCCCTACAGTGGACGACCCCACATGTGGAGGCTACCACTCCAGAGTTGCTTATTCAACCTAAGGGGGAGATTAGTCTCAGCGATTACGACAAGAACGAGGAATTTGACTTTCGAATTCCTATCAATGACATGGAGCAGTTCTTGGATAAGGAGGAGATGTGCGACCATAACAACCCATGGTTGCAGATCCAAGGTAAATTTAATTATTATTTTAATAAATTTAATAATAAAATTGCATAGGTTAAATGTGGATCAAAATTTAATTAGGGAAAATTAAAATAAAAAACCTAGAGAAAATAATATTTATTATAAAGGACCATAAAAAATGTAATTACATAGAAGGACTGAACATCATAATATAAATCTAAAATCACTAAAGTGCTTACCTTGGATTTTCCTCTTTTCCACTTCTTGTGCTCTTGCTTCTCTATGTTCTCAAGCTCTTCTCTCTCTCTCTTTCTTGTGTATGGCGTGAAAATGGATGAAGAAAGATGATGATAGTGTATTTAAAATATCTTATACACCTATCTTATGATATAATATTTTAATAGTTATGATATGTGTTTATTTCCTTAGCCTTATCGTCTCCTAATTGTGTCATAAACCTTCATAGATTGTAGACCAATTTCCTTCATCTTTTTAAGCCCAAAAATGACGCCATATGGGGTCCTAATTAGACCAAATTCGCTTCCTTCAATTATTCTAACCAATTGCACATATATTATATTTTAATGCTAATTGAACATGTGCTCATATCTTAATTAATCCTTGTTTAATCCTTTGGCCATGGATGATGACACATGGCACAATTAGCTATCAAGCCTTATTATTTCCTCCTATTTTCCTTCTATGGACGAAAATTACAAGAGGAAAGGGAAATAATATTTGTGTCATGTATTTCTCATACCCTCTTTCATCAATTAATTGATTATGTACATATCCACCTTTTTTACTTTTCAAAGTTCATATACTTGGCTAAGAATGATTCTTCCTTGATTAATTTGGACCAAGTGTTTAATTCCTTTGCTCCCTTCCTTGTTGGACGTCCTACACACATAAGAAAAGGGGGAAAAATATGGCCTTTGGATTAAATTTAGCCAAATGACTGTTTTGCCCAAACATTTTGTGATTTCCACACATTACTGGAAATCTGAAAGAATTTTCATCAAACTTTGAAAATTCTTAACTATTTGCACAAATGTTTAATTGGTTTGGTTCCAAAGGATATGTGACCCTTATTAAGTCTATTTTCAAGAAAAAATATAGCCTTTAGCCAATTGGAAGCTCATAATTTCCAGAATTATTATTTTTGGATGCTGCCACTGAAAATCGTCAGTTTTGCTGGGCTAACTTCAAAAATTCATAACTCTTTGTGTACAACTCCAAATAACTCATATGACCTATCAAATTAAAGCTTAATAAGTATAATTTTACCTTGTAAACTTTCATAGGCATTGGTCATCATTTGCCTATTTAAAAATGCCACACAACAAGACTGCTACACAGTAAAACTCACTGGCAGCAGATACAATTGTTTATACTTTTTGTTGTAAACATACTCATGTTGTGTATGACCACTAATTGGAGTATTTATCTTTTTTTTGTACATCACCATTCACCATTTTACCCTATTAAATATCTCATTACATAAGGGATAATTGGTGATAATAATTGGGTTGTTACAGCTCTTCCCCCTTAAATAAATTTCATCCCTGAAATTTGCTACACATTCATAGCCATAAATTTCAAGTTATGCTTCTACATATGTCTCACTGACATCATTACCACTAATCAAAATCTCCTTAAACAGACTAAGATCTCTAAAATCCTTGATCAAGTTTTGCTCACAAATCATCATGGCTGCCACCTGCACTGTTTTACGGCTCAATGTGTCAGTAACGACATTAGCCTTTCGTGGGTAATATTTTACCACCAAGTTGTAATCTTTAAGCAACTCCATCCATCTGCGCTGTCTCATTTTCAGTTCATTTTTTTCATATAAATATTTCAAATCCTAGTGGTCACAGTATAACTATACAGTCGCACCATAGAGGTAGTTTCTCCAGATTTTCAATTCAACATAATTGCTGATAACTTAAGATTATGTGTGGGATAGTTCTGTTCTGTGAGGCTTCAATTATTTAGATGCATAAGCCACTACACGGTCATGCTGCATTAATCACTTCCCAATCCATGCCTATTGGCATCAGTAATGACAACGAAGGTTTACTGTGGATCCGGGATTATCAGCACTGGTGCTATCATTAATTTCAGTCTCAATTTCAGTTTCAGTTCAGTGAAGTTTCTCTTACAATATGGTCCCATAGATAATATTGACTTTTTTTTGGTTAACTTTGTTAAAGGCAAAGCAATTCTAGAGAAATTCGATATGAATCTTTTGTAATATCTGGCAAGACACAGAGAACTGTGTATTTTAGAAATAGTCTCTGACCTCTTCTAGTTTAGTATGCTTCCGACTTGCAAGAATCCACCAGGACTCCTTGCAATGAGATTATATGGCCCAAAAGTCTAACTTCTGAAAGCCAAAACTCACATTTGCTCAACTTGGCATGGAGTTGCTTAGATTTCAGTATGTTTAATATGATTTTCAAATATTGCTTGTGTTCTACTCTACTCCGTGAGTATACCAGAATATCATCAATGAAGACTACTACGAATTGGTTCAAGTACGAACGGAAAATTCAATTCATGTACTCCATGAACACTGCAAGTGCATTGGTCAGCCCAATGGCATTATAAGAAACTCGCAATGGCCATATCTGGTCCTGAAAGTAGTTTTCGGTACATCCTCTGCTTTTACCTCAAGCTAGTGAAACCTAGATCTGAACTCAATTTTTTTCTTTGGAAAACACACAGGAACCAAACACCTATCGAGCAAATCATCTATTCCAAGAAGTGGGTGCTTGATCTCAATGGTCACCTTATTAACTTCCTGTAATCAATACAAAGTCATAGACTTCTATTGTGAACTCTGATGTTTATCTCCTAATATGAGCTTTAATAATGTCTGGATGATTAAGTAGGAGTCCCACAAGAACCTCCTATAACACTTGACTGCACTAGAAATATTGTTTCTTTGTGCCAGTTCCTGGCCCGTTTCAACTACAACATTCTAGGCCATTTCAAAATTTCAAGGAATCAAAACTTAATAGTTGATTCCTAGGTTACAATTTACTTGGTAACCCTTTTACTCATACCTTTCATCACATCATTTTCCATCCACCAATCAACTCCTAGTATAGCCTCAAGTTACTAGAATAGCAGGCAAATGAATTATGTCTTATTTCATCTGAGAGCTATCACCTCAATCAATCCTTTAAGGGAATATTTTATCATCATAATCTTTCCCTATGCTAGACTTAGCAGCTAGCTAGTTTTCAACATCCCTTTCTATAAGGATTTGTATCCTTAAGAATCTTGTTCCTCGATCTCACGGAGCATCACTAGCTCGACACAATTCTGAATACATCTGCCAGCCTAAAGACACACTAGTCCGCTAGGTCTTAGGGCTTTTGGACATACTGGTCCATTACAATATATATGGCATGTAGAAGTTTATAGCCTAGGGTCTCTAACCCAACTTTTAGGTCATCAAGAAATCTAGAACCTCAACATCACAGATTGGAAATCATTTTCCTCGAGTATACCCAATAGGTTTACTAAGAATCAGGATCAATAGCGCCTATTCTAACCTCCACGGTATTTGGGTTTTATCCTCAAAACATTACTGAAGGTTCAACACTATTCACAAGGTTCAAACTTCCATCATGGAACAGAACTATAGTGCAACAAATTCACATTCTGACCTAAGCATTATTTCAACTTAGATCATATTCAAGCCTATCCTCAACCTTCAGTATCATCAGATCGGATCCTCTAGGATCAATATAAAGTATAATCACCATTCACTATATAGCATCATATATCATGTCTACATTCCTTTAACGTTACGGTGTTACTAAGGATCACACCTAGCATGGAAAAACCTCAAACATTTACTACACCTCAAGTTTCCTATCACCTTATAAAATGAACTTTTCTGCGCAGTAATTACTACAACAGAAATGGTTCGAATTAAGATTAATACTTACATCGTCATCATCTCCATGCTTCTAAACATCATTTAAATCATCTAATTAAGATGGTCATTAGTCATGGAGAAACCTTAAGATAGTAACTATTCCTCAAGTCTCCATGACCTTGCCAACTTAACTTCCTAGGGGATCACCCATCCTAAGATTTTCCTGGGTTGTGCTCGCTTAACTTTTGTGTCCCCATGTCAAAACACAAAGACCGGCTCTATCTGCTCCTGACTACCGGTACCCTAAGACTACTCTTGTCTTAAGCATCGTGCTAGGTGCCCTCGACTGACTAAATACTATGTGTGGTCTAAACACTGGCCTTGGCAGTACTCACTTCCTCAGGTTTCACAATATCTTTAGACCAACTTTAGTTCGGTATTGCACCATTTGCTGCCTTTTGATATTATGATGTTCCTCATGGCTAGTTCACAAACGGGGTGATTCACTTCCCTAGTGCTCCATTCTGTGCTTATTTCCTTTCACCATATAATCAAGACCATATCAGTATACTATCTTGTTGCTATAATCGCCACTCTTCTGAACCTTTTTTGGCTCTATTCTGTTGCCAGAACCGCTTGGGCTCTAATACCAAACTGTAAGACGCCATCTCACATACCACTTATCATTGATATTAATCAGAGTAGCAATGCACGGTTTAGCAGGTACACAAGAATTGCATAGCTATAGTGATAAAATATACATGATTGTTTTACAAGAATCCCCCACAGAGTGTGTGAATAGCAATTACAGACCTTGAAATAATAAAAATAGTCCTTAGGTAACCAATAGTCTTGTTCGATCAACACCGAAACCATCAGTTGCAGGTAAGTACACTCTCGCCCCTTTGAGCTGTTGTCCCTTGCTGGAATATTTTTAAGGGTTAAAGGTCATTTTTCCCTGAAAGTATTCGCTTTGAGCCAATTTTAGCTTGAAAGTTTTTTGAGGGCCAATTTTGCCCTTAAAGTTTCAAATTTGGAACAATTTTGCCCTTACATTAGTTAACTGTTAGCCGGGGTTAGTTGACTATTAATCGGGGCAAATTTGCTCCAAATTTGAAACTTCAGGGGCAAAATTGCACCTTAACCCAATTACCATTACTCTGGCGCATCGAAAACTGCTCTTCTAGCCGCTAGACCCTACCTCCGGCTGAGCCAGGGTGTGCAGGCTGTTAAACAGAAAAGAGAACTCTTCCCGAGGCCCCTGCCAATATCTCCAGACTCACTAACGTTACTGTCAACTGCCATGTCCCGGTTTAGGAATTTTGACCCGATTCTCTTTCTAAGTATACGTGTTGCACGCTATCAGACGGGCTTCCCCCGTCTCTTAGGATCGACTAACTCATGTGCAAGTATCATTCACATGGAACATTTCCTCTCTTCAGCCTTCAAAGTTCTCATTTGAATATTTGCTACTACTATTAGACGGGCTTCCCCCCGACGGCCGGGTATAGGTCGCACACTTCAGTGCTAGGGAGGATCGGCCATCAATGCAGATCTTGGTGGTAGTAGCAAATATTCAAATGAGAACTTTGAAGGCCGAAGAAGGGAAATGTTCCATGTGAACGGTACTTGCACATGAGTTAGTCGATCCTAAGAGACGAGGGAAGCCTGTACTTTGAAAGGGAATCGAGTCAAAATTCCTGAACTGAGACGTGGCAGCTGACAGTAACATTAGTGAGTCTGGAGACGTCAGTAGGGGCCTCGGGAAGAGTTCACTTTTTTATTTAACAGCCTGCACACCCTGGCCCAACCGGAGGTAGGGTCCAGCAGCTGGAAAAGTAGTGTTTGATGGGCCTGAGTAATGGTCATTGTGTTAAGGTGCAATTTTACCCCTGAAGTTTCAAATTTAGAGTAAATTTGCCCCTACTAATGGTCAACTAACCTCGGCTAATGATCAACAAACGGTCAACTAACGTAAAGGCAAAATTATTCCAAATTTGAAACTTCCAAGGCAAAATTGGCCCTCAAAAAACTTCCTGGCCAAAATTGGCCCCCAAGCGAATACTTCCAGGGCAAAAGTGGCCTTTGACCCTATTTTTAAATTTGAAAATGGGTGAGATTCAAACGAATCTCAGTAGTAACAAACGATTGATCATAGAAAATGCAATAATAAATATGTCAAGTACCACTTACAGCAATATTATAATAACACATAATTCAATTCGGTCAGAAATGTCCAGAGCTAACCACTGTTGCAACCTTTACTCATTTCGTACCTCAGCTGGGCTCGAGACCACAGACTGGGCATATTGGTGTACCAGTAGGCACTATTTATCGGTGTACCCGTAGGCACTGTGTATCATACATATTACAAAAGATGACATACACAAAGCATATAAAAATTGACATAATGTATGAAAGATAGAGTTACTACCTTAAACCTTTTTTGAGACACAAACAGGTCCTTATATCAGATCGAGCTTGGGCTGGCAGTCCGGAGTAGAATTCCAAATTTATAAAAAATGAGTCAATACTCATTCAAATATTATTCTAAACACATATTGTGGGTTGTTTTAGCTTAAAACTGCGAAATGACCAAAATACCTCTAGAGACCCAGTCTAGCCCCTTTGTACCTGGTCCAACTGTACTTTTTCAAAAATTATGACCCAGGCTATTTCTACATAATTTCACCCAACGAATCCATTTTGGACCACAGAATTACCAATTTTACTGTCAAAAGATGAAAATGCCCTTAGCAGCCCTTAACTTAGGGTTTTAGGGGTATATTTGACATTTCACATTCTAATACTTTTCACACTTCATGATCAACATAAACCCTATAAAATTTTCCCTTCTAAATACAATGGAATCATCAAAAACACCAAAATATAGTCCAAAGCCTCTATGAACAGTGTCTGGATGAAATTCCAAAGAAAATGGGAAATTGTGATTTCATGTTTTAACCCTTTAAACTCCTTCCTTTTTCACTCCTAATCACTTGTTTAACTTCTTAAACACTTATTTGACATAATTTGAAGAAATTTGAGTACCCTAACCCCTTAGGGTGTGTTTGGTTTGAGGTTAGGGGAGGGGAGGGGAGGAGAGGGCTGATAAATTACAATTTTAGATGGGAAAAACCCAAAATATACCCTCTCATTCTTTTAAATTTTGGATTCTCGACCAAAATTTACCCTCTCATTCCTTTTAAATTTTGGTTTCTCGCCCAAAATTTAAATACCTTCAACCCTAAAAGGTAATTTAACCCCCTCTTATTCCCTCCCCTCAAACCAAACACACCCTTAGGGTTTCAACATCCCAAATTTACAAAATAACCAAGAAATTCCACAATCAAGCCAAGAATCACAACAATAACAACACAACACCAAAAGAATTTAGATTCTTGAAGTTACCTCTTGAATTTCACACTTCCTCTCTCTAGGCGTCTGCCTCTCTCTCTCTCTCTCTCTCTCTCTCTTCCCTTGGAGTTTTGGTTGGCTACACATAAGGAAAAGGACTTAGAAAAGGTTCTACACATGATAGACGGCATGATCACTTGGATTAACAAGTGCTTACCTTGGATTGTCCTCTTCTTGTACTCTTGCTTCTCTATGTTCTCAAGCTCTTTTCTCTCTCTTTTTTGTGTATGGCGTGAAAATGGATGAAGAAAAATGATGATAGTGTATTTAAAATATCTCATACACCTTTCTTATGATATAATATTTTAATTGTTATGACATGTGTTTATTTCCTTAGCCTTATCCTCTCCTAATTGTGTCATAAACCTTCATTGATTTTGGACCAATTTCCTTCTTCTTTTTAAGCCCAAAAATTACGCCATATGGGATCCTAATTAGACCAAATGTGTTTCCTTCAATTAGTCTAACCAATTGCACAAATATTATATTTTAATGTTAATTGAACATATGCTCACATCTTAATTAATTCTTGTTTAATCCCTTGGCCTTGGATGATGACACATGGCACAATTTGCTATCAAGCATTATTATTTCCTCCTATTTCCCTTCCATGGATGAAAATTACAAGAGGAAAGGGAAATAATATTTGTTTCATGCATTTCCCATAACCTCTTTCATCAATTAATTGATTATGTACATATCCACCTTTTGACTTTTCAAAGTTCATATACTTGGCCAAGAATGCTTCTTCCTTGATTAATTTGGACCAAGTGTTTAATTCTTTTGCTCCCTTCCTTGTTGGACGTCCTACACACACAAGAAAAGGAAAAAAATATGGGCTTTGGATTAAATTTAGCCAAATGACTGTTTTGCCCAAACATGTTGTGATTTCCGCACATTGCTGTAAATCTGACAGAATTTTTATTAAACTTTGAAAATTCATAACTATTTGTACAAATGTTCAATTAGTGTGGTTTCAAAGGCCATATCACCTTTATTAAGTAAATTTTAAGGAAAATTATAACCTTTAGCCAACTAGAAGCTCATAATTCCCATAATTATTATTTTTGGACACTGCCACTAAAAATCGCTAGTTTTGCTGGGTTAACTTCAAAAATTCATAATTCTTTGTGTACAACTCCAAATAATTCATGTGAGCTATAAAATTAAAGCTTGATAAGTCTACCTTTAGTCTGTAAAATGTAATAGGCATTGGTCATCATTTGCCTAATTAAATATGTAACACAATAAGACTGCTACACAGGGAACTCACTGGCAGCAAATACTATTGTTTACACTTTGTGTTTTAAAAATACTCATGTTGTATGTGACCACCAATTGGAGTATTTATCTTTTTTTTTGTACATCACCATGCACCATTTTACCCCATTAAATATCTCATTACATAAAGGGAATAATGGTGATAAAAATTGGGGTGTTACATTAATGGTTTCAAGTTTTGCACGCTTTCACGAGATCAAGGATTGCAAACTCAAAATTCGGGTGTTTTATGGTACCTTTGGGACAAGAAGTTATACAAGTAGTAGTGGCGGCAACATCCAGTTCAGAGGCGTCCCTTACTATAGAAAGCTTCTTGATGTCATCAAACTAAATTACCAAAGTTGTTTCACCGTGACGCTGTTCAAGTGTTAGTGGGCAAATACAACAACTTCCCGGGGACTCAAAATTGACAATTTAGGCATCACATCGGTCAATTTCTCCAAACCAATTCACACTGGTCAATCTTAAGATGATGAGCCATATATTCTTACCTCAAAGGCACACCAAGTTTATTATGTCAAGGACGAGAGGCACAAGGGTTGGAACATGGTGGTTCACTTAAAGCTTTAAGACCTTTACGACATGGGTGATGGTGATAACATCGCCTATGAGAGTGAGTCATTCCAACCCTCCAATTTTGAAAACTTATTCCTTGAAGGCGATGACAATTTAACTATAGTTGCTTGTGTTTTTATAAGTTAACATCATTTAAATTTAATTTTTGTACAAAATAAAACCACACTAACATTTTCTTCACACAATTTTTGTAGGGATGACGATGAAGAATGATTAAACAAATTATACTTTTGTTTTTGTAATCCTTAATGTATAATTTTTAAAAAAAATCAAAACAATATTTGTAGCCGTTTTATAACTGCTACAAAATCAACCAAAACAGCTACAAATGTCAAAACCGCTAGAAAGAACATCACTATAACTGCTACAAACATCAACTGCTACAAAACCTGTTACATTAACCGTTACAAGTGCTACGTAGATCCCTATAAATACCCCTACCACACCTCATTTCAAATACTCCATTTTTTCAACCCTTCTTCTCTTTTGTTTTCTCTCATTTGGAAGTTTCTTTAAGAGCTGAGGAGCTGAATAAGGTGATCAAATATGGTGAAAAATATTTAATTCTTTCATTTCAACATTTTTTCCCTCTCATAATATTTATTCTCATTATTTTTCTTTTTTCCAGAAATTGAAGGACATTTCCTCACCTTTTTCAATATACCTTCCACAATGATAACCACATAGTAGATAACATAATAACTTCTTATTACCTACATATCTTCGATCATATTATCAATATAAAGTTTATACTTATCCAACTTAATTTAATCATTCTTTTTAAATAATAACTACTATTAGCCAATCTACTTAAATAATAAACTATTCAATCCAATATTATAAAAATGGAGTCAGATAATTGTATAACTTTTTTAAAAAAAAATTCATGAAATTTTGTAGCGGTTGTTAGAAACAAAATGGGATTAAATTTATGGCGCTACTTTTGAAATTTCATATGATATAGGTTTGGCGCCATTTTTAAAAAAATTATTATTTCAATTTAGTAGCAGTTTTATAACCGCTACAAAAATGGAGCCAAATTTTCATTTTTCATTTCTCGCCAATCAACATTGTGGCACCAACATTTGTAGCAGTTATATAACCACTACAATCTTGACAGATAATGTGTTATCAACATTAGCATGTTGTAGCGATTAGAATGAATTGCTACAAAATTAGTAGCGGTTGTGTGACTTGAGTAGCGGTTATGTTCAACCGCTACAAATCCGTTTGCAACAGTGGATTTTGTATCGATTTTGGCAACCGCTACTAATGTCGTTTGTAGCGGTTTCAAATACACATTTTTAATTAGTACTAAACCACATTTTTTTTATAGTGAGCAAATTAGAGATGAGCAGATGAATAGAAACTTTAAATTGCATATGACAATTGAACAAGAGGATAATAGGGTAAAAGAAAACCAATAGAGTGTCATAATTTATGAATAATATCAAATACTATATTATAATAGGCGATAATAGTCAGTAATGCTCATATTGATAGATTGATCACAATTAAACGACAAGAGAGGAAGAACATATATACAATTGCATAGAGAAATACTATCAAGGAAAGAATAGGTAGTGTAAAAAATTAATTAACATAATATGAAATGAAAAATAATATAATGTAAACTAGAAAAATAAAATAACATAAAGAATAAACAACATAAAATATAGTATCAAAGTGAGAAGGTTAGAGAGCAGAAGAAATAGAAAACAAGACTAAAGGCTTTCAAAGTGAACTTGTGCTGATAACATGTTATGAAAATGTAAAGAATATAAGAGAGATTTTAGGATAAAAGAGATGAGCAAGACAAGAAAGAACAGGGACAACAAAGGAGGAGTAATTCTTATTCCATTGCTTATCCCAAAAGTGTGTACATGCCTTTACTTATAGAGCCCTAATATTGAAGACTAACCCTATGAGTTAGAATACATAAAGAGGAGAGTTAAGTAATATAATTGTACCATGAGATGTTACAAAGAATAAAGGTCAGAGACTCTTCAATTTAGGGGTTACAAGATATGATGCCATTCAATATGGATGGAGGGGAAGAGCCTTATTCTTGGATATTGTGAACATCCATACAATCGTAATATTCATAACATAATTCAACTTTTGAATAGATTTTAATTGAGATATTGATAACTTTAAAATTAAATTTTCTTTTTTTCTTAAGAATGATAGTAATTACCTTCATAAGCAACCAATTGGATTTCTAAAGAATAAATTCATACTTTTCCAAATGAATAGAGATTCTTACCAAAATTTTGTTCATATACTTGAAAACCAAACAAATAATGTTTTGATATCTTTCACATCGAGCAACACTCCTTGTACAACACATAAGGGAAATAAAGCTTGTTTGTTTCTATAAAATGTCCCTTTTAATAATTTTACATTGAAAACTATACTTCTTTAACAAAAAAAATCCCATTAATTAATGTGCAGTGAATAGGGAGAGTTTAGGGCAAAAAGTTATAAATTTATGAAATGTCAAATCCCTTAATATTTTGAAATTTATCAGAGTATTAACACATAGTTCAATAGGCAAACAGAAATAGCATAAAAATAGTGATATAAAATACTTGATTATATTACAGGAATCCCCACAGGGTTTAAAACAAAATATTTACAATATCCAAAATATCAAAAGATGCTATAGATAACCAACACCATAACTTGTATAGGAATGGAACTCTCAGTTGCCAGTATCTATGTCCTTGCCCTTTGAGCCATTCCTTCCAGTTGAATAAATTTAAATTTATGGAAAGGGGTGAGATTCATACAAATCTCAATATTAACATACAATCAATCATATAAAATGTAATAAATAAACATGTAATGCACCATATCATGTAACAGAAATAAAATACTGTAAACTTGTCTGTCTGCTTGACATTCAAGATCAAGTGACTATTTTGTCCCTACTAGCCATTTTGTGTTCATTGTTTAGGATCAAATGACTATTTGATCCCTATTTGCTGTAATGATCTGAAGCAGATGATTGTCTGTCCATATTTGTCTCACTGCCTCGTAGGTCCTGCTTGGCCAAATGGTACTTGTGATTTTCCCACCGAGAGGTACTTGTGCTTTTCCCATACCACAATGAGGTTTGTAACAAACTTGTATCACTACCTAAGCTGGATCCCACTAGTCCTGATGGTACTTGTACTTTTTCCACAGGGTGGTACTTGTGTTTTTCCCACACCACGGCTAGGTTTTGTAAGATCCCACTAGGTCGAATGGTACTTTTGCTTTTCCCATCAGGTGGTACTTGTGCTTTTCCCACACCATAGCTAGGTTTTGTAATATGCAATTCATATTATAAAATATGGCAACACAATGCATATAAATAATCATATAGTACATGAAAGATTGAGTTACTACCTGAATTCCCCTTTCAACTGTCAACTACTTGGTTTAATAGTTTGGTCCGGCTCGGACAAATGTCAAATCCTAAAATTCCAAATTTATAATAAATGAGTTATTACTCATTCATGTTTGATTTCTAATTCCATATAATTGGTTATCAAAAATGCATAATTACCAAAATGCCCTTAAGAATCTGGTCTAATTCCTTTCATATCCGATATGATTGTACTTTACCAAAAAATATGACCCAGGCTATTCCTACACAATTTCGCATATAAAATCCATTTTTGACCTCAATTTTGCTAAAATCACACTCTATTTCCCAAAATACCCTTGGCAACCACAAAGTTAGGGTTAGGGGTAAAATTGTCATTTCACACCCTAAAGCCTCTATACTTCATTTTTCACATGTTCCCTACACAATTTTCCATTTTAAACATAATGGAATCATCAAATTCCAGCCCAAACACTAAAAAATAGCCCTGGCCAAAATTAAGCAAAAATTGGAAAAATTGGAGTTTCTTGTTTTCAATCAACAAAACTCCTTCTTATCTCCTTAAATCACTTCTTAAATCCTTTAATCACACTTCCCACATGATTAATCAAAATTTGCACAGCACCTTCCCTTAGGGTTTATGCTTCCCAAACTCACAAAATCAAGACAACCAAGCAAAATAACCAACCAAATCACCAACAACAAACACAAATCAATAAGTAGAATCAAGTTTCATGACTTACCTATTAGTTTCTTCTTCTTCTCTTCCAAACCGTGCCCTTCTTCTTGTTCTTTCCCTTAATCTTCTTCTTGCTTTGCATGATTTCAAGAAGCTTATGAAGATTAGAAGAGATTTCCAAGACGTTAGAGACAAGAACCAATATTTTAAAAGCCGGACCGGATGGTAAGCCGGAAAGGATAACGGGTCATGGTCGGACCGGTTGGACCGGTCAAACCGTTCGGTCGGACCGGTGACATAATAATTATATAAAAACAATATTTTGTACATATATAATAATCTATGTAAAATAAATAAAATATCAAAACATTTAATAACTTTAAAATTTAAAATAAACTTGAATATTTCGGTTTTTAGGAGTTAACAGGCTTACCTACTGGCAAAAAAAAAAAAAACAAGCTTACATGATTATAATATATCTCGCAAATTACAAAATTATTGAAAATAATGTAACTAAATGTATTTCTGTTATTCCCCTCCTACTATGTTACTATATCATCTTCCATTTTCTCCTCCGATCTTCTTCTTCCTCCACGGTTTGCTGTAGTCTCAACTCAAATTTGGTTTTTCTTTTCTCAACTGCGTGAGACTCAGCCGTTCGGTTTTTGCAAACTCGCTCCGGTTTCCGGATTAACACCGGCTCCCGGTCTGACATCCGGCTTGAAGCGGGTTAAAACGGCTTAACTCGTAAAACGAGTGGATCATATGAAACGAACCGGAGAGTATTCCGGTCGACGGCCAGACCGGCCGGACCGTCCGGTTCGGTCCGGTTTTTAAATCATTGACAAGAACACATGAATTTTGCTTGCAACCTACCTTAATTTGCTTCTTGATCACCTTGTCTCTCTTTTTGCTTCTTGTATTCTCCAAACTTCTCTCTCTCTCTCTCTCTCTCTCTCTCTCTCTCTCTCTTCTCTTGTTTTGGCCAAAAATATAGCCCTTTGGAGATGTCAAATGGCTTCTTCAAGAAGCCTCTTCCACCCCCTCACAATATTATTATTTTAATTGAATTTTGCACATGTGTCTTACTTTTTTATATCTTCTTTTTCCACTTGGCTTGAAAAGTGTTCACATGGCTTCTTTCTTGACCAAATAATTATTTCCTCTTCCCTTCTTCCTTCTTGGCCAAATTGGCCATTAAAAATGGAAAATTAAGAGCCTTCTTGATTATTTAACAAATGACCATTTTGCCCTTACATTTTTCCAATTTTTGAATCGCACTTGTCTTTGTTCTTTCCTCTTTGTTTCTTGGCCAAATATTCATACTAAATTGGGCCAAAAATTATTCTCTTCCATTTTCCTCTTTGGGCTACAAAATTAGGCCTTCAAGAAGACAAAAGTTGCATTTTTGTGTCTCAACTTAGCCAACATTTTCGTACCTTCTGCTTCTAAAATTTCGCCAATTCAAATGTATCAAAAATTCACCATTTTATTCCATTTATTCTAAAAATATATACAAGGACTTTTAGTGATCAGAATTTGGGATGTTACAGGAAACAAATGTCTTGAGGAGTAACAATATTTCCAATTTTGATTTTAAATATAAAACTTCAATACACTTTATTTAAATTTCTTTTCAAACTATCCTTATTGGTTACTCTTCCATGTCCACAACATAAGTCTCTTTAACTAATTCACTGGAATGAAGAAATAACATTTAACTCATTAAGTATGTTTTAAATTGAAAAACAAAAAATCACCGGATCCAACACTTGCATTTTTCATTGGGGTTCTAATAATTTCATTGTATACGTACATACACTCTTTGAGGGAAAATTTCGATGCAATTTTTTTCCTTCAATTCTTTTGTAGAATCAATACATCCCTTCAAAATTAAGAGTAAAGTATTTCTTTATGAGGAAAACTTTTGTTGTATATATAAAAAATGGAAATTGCATAGGTTCACAAATCAATGTCGGGTTTATATTTGCAAAATAGTGAAAAAAATATCAAGTGACAACTTTAAAACTAAATATATTGAGTGATTGGAGTTAGATTCAGGATACATCTAAGTTTGCATTACGTTGGTATACTTATTCTCTTTTTATATTTCTAAGTTATGCTTTGTTTATGGGCTTATGATTACTTTGAAAATTTAGTTTCCTCTCGTATGTTTTTCATTTTGTTTTTTTTAAAGTACATGTGTTCTCGTTTAGGAGATAATCATGTTCAAAACACGGTTAGACATTAAATATAGACACTAGGGTATTCAAAAATACTATACTTCCCAAAAATGTATAATGCACAATCCGGTGCAGCACGATGCAATATGTCTTGTCGATCAAATTTTAAAACTTTAAAGATATATAAATGGGTGGGATATGTGCGCGCGCGCGCAATTATGTATATATTTAACAAATTAAACCAATAAAAATAAGCCATATAAAATATTTGATTTTTAAAAAAAATTATTAATTTCAAGAGTAAATGAATTAATAATGAAAATAATTTTTTGAGTTATTGTGGAACATTTTAAAGAAAACCGAATTTAGTAATAAAATTTTAAAAACATATTGCATGCGTCATGCAGTAAGCCCTGTATTATGGGAGTATGATGACCTTTTGAGGTATATATCTAGCCTACATAGACAAGAACTAAAGAAATTATAAAATTTATTTAATTTAGCTTTCTTGTTGTATCTTCAAGATAAAAAAATTATCCCTTTAGCCTCCTCTTTTTTCAAAAAATTTTAAACATTTATAAACACTCCATTCATCTCCACTCAAAAATAATTATTAATTCTATCACATGAGAATTAAACACTCCATTCATAACATCTCCTCTTTTTACAAAAAATTTTAAACATTTATAAACACTCCATTCATCTCCACTCAAAAATAATTATTAATTCTATCACATGAGAATGTATGGTTCGTAGCTAAGGACAATAGTTGATACTTGATAGAAGCCACCGAGAATTATCGAGTCCAAAAACAATCCCGGGCATATTTGATTTCCTGTTTTTAAAATAGTTCTTCAAAACTAAAAAGTAACTAAATTATTTAAAAAATGTGTTTTTATTACATGATGTGAAAAATAGAAAGTTAAAAGTTGTTTTAGAAAAAAAAAATCATAACATCTTTTTTTATGTTTTTTACTTTTTTATAAAATTAGAGAAGAGACGAAAAATATTATATTTTTTCATTAGGAGCAAGTATGTAAATATTAGACATTAATCTTTCACCCTTTACTTCACCATTTTAGATATGTTTTAAAAATAATGATTCAAGAAAGCAGATTTTTTTTTAAACTTCTATTTTCAAAAATTATTCTAAGAACATAATAATAGAATCAAATAAACCCTTATTTTTCTTTATTGGCCACTTTCAAGTAGCAAACTATTTTATCGTAAGGCAACCCAAAAAAAATTCCATTCGATGCATGTAATGGAAAGCTCATCCAAACACAATTACATGCATGTCCTACATAACATGCTAAGAAATTCAGCATGCATGACTACAAACAACTTTAAACTTTTATTAATCTAATAATCTTGATTGATTAATCATAATCCGAAATGTTAAAATAATTAAGGTTATCAAGACATTCAAGTTGCGTGACCAATAACATCACCAAAGTTCTCTACGTCGTCATGTCCACTTCCTCTTCTTTTTTATTCTTTTCCTTTCCCTCCACTGCTATACTTCCCATTTCCTTCATAGATGCTGCCCGCCATATTCACTAACCTTTTTTTTTTTAATATGTTAAACTCAAAAAAATTTTAACCTACTTTTATAACTACAAAATAAATAATTTCTGACTTGACTTTAAGCTTATTCTATTCAATTCTTCAAAAATATTAATATATTAGTTGGCAATCTTTCACATTGCATTTGCATATGTCTTTCGTTTATATTCTATAGGGAAGTATAGAAATCACTAGTGATGAATAAATTAAAACAATTCAATACAACTTGTGAATGGATTGGGCGAAAAGAAAATCAACAAGGTCCAACAAAGTTGGCAAATAGCTGTGCCTTTTAAATATATCAAAGCTTTAATTCCCAATAATGTGCATGAAAAAGGTCTTGTTAGAATAGGTGAAACCTACTTATGTGATATTTACGTCTCAAAAGGGATTAGGTCTTAACTATTGGTTTGGGATACTCTTGGTAAAAATTAAAAAGGAAAATCATTTTTTCGGCATTTATACTTTCTCTCAATTTTTGATTTGGTACCTATCCCTTTTTCTTTTCATTAAATCCTTTAACATATCATCGTTATCTGAGCTTTCTCCCACTCGACTTCCCTCCTCTCCAAGAAATCCCCCTCACATAAGACAACAGATGCAAAAAGAGATATCACAGTGAGTCGGGGTTCATGAATTCATGTGATGACAAATAATTTGGAAGAGAATTCCTTGGTGTTGTCACTTTAGGTAGTCGGGATAATAAGAATGAACTGAACGACTTAATTATTATTGATGATAAAAGGCATTTATATAGATAATGCCTCACATAGCTAGATTGGTAACCCGATCGTGAGATTAATTCAATAACAAAATAGTATATTGAAAACATCCTAACACACAACTAACAAAATCCTAACCACGCGCAACTTACTTAAATACATAATAATATCTGATATCCAAATAATATTCTGTGTCACCCCCACAAGTTGCAGAATGGGTATCCAACAAAATAATAGAATGGATATCCTCTGTCTGGCGTGACTTTATCTACACACTACACCATAGAGGAAGTAGCAATAGTTGCAGAGGAATAGCGCACCGGTGGGTCGATGGTTTTGTCTTCAAAATTGTTATTGTGTGTGCATCTTCATTTTTTCTCTCTTCCTTTTTCTATTTTAACGGTGTCTATTTCCTCCATTGGCCCACAAGGGTGTTTCTTAAAGTACAAGGGCTAATGGTATTAACAGATTATAGTTAAAGAATTTTATTTAAAGAAAATAAAAGTTTAGGTGCCAGATTAAAAATTGAAGGAAAGCACAAGTACGTACAAAATGTTTTTCAAAAAAAAAAATCAAGTTGAAAGAGTTACTCATATTTCAACTCAACAATACTCAAGTTTGCAAGTTTTTTTTTTTTTTTGAACGGAAAGTTTGTAATTAAGATTAATCATCAAATATCATAGTGAAAACATGGCATTTTGAGATTAAAACCGACCCCTCTTTTTTATCACGTATAGTTTTTCCTTGGTACAATTTCTATGAGAAATCTCTATATGGGAGCTGAGAACATGCTTAGAGAGATATTTGTTGAGGAATTGAATAAAAAACTAAGAAACTCTCTACTCTTATTCTATAAGAAATTTTCATAAAAGAATCACTATCGTCTTAGAGTATTTATATATTGCCTCTATTTTTAATTAAAAAGTTTGTTGTGTCTAAACTTTTGGAGAGTGGAGTTAGCAGTACACATAAACAACAAATTAAGAAAAAATGATGGAGAGAAAAAGGAAAAATTCCCACTAAGAAATTCTTTCTTGGGGATAAGAAGAAATATTTGGTGGAACAGAAAGGGATCAACTACATGCTACTTAAGCCAAGTGGAGTATAGCTTTTCATTTGTTTAATAAAAAGCTAAACAAAAAACAACAACAATATGAGAGACTCTCTTATTCTCCCTCTTATATATTTGGTTCCCACCACTTTAATTCGCTTTTTATTCTCTTCATATCCTTTTGCATGTGTGTGTTTCACTCTTCTTTCTTCCTATTTTTCACTAATAAGCCAACTTGTAACTAAGGCAGGAAGATGCTGATGAATAGTATATAATATTAATAATGCGTTCAAAATATATATGTTTGTGTTGCTTTGAGAAGAGAATATAGTTTGCGTCTAGTCATTGCAGCCACTTGTTGATGTGCCGCTTCACATTCTTCTTCAGGTACTATCATGAGCCCAACCGTGGCCCACTTACCATTCGGCCGTTCTTCATTATTGGTCCATGTTTTTACCTTTGTTGGTTCATATCTAATTCGGAATTGTATTTTCAAAACCTTGTGGGCTATAAGAATGTTGCAAGGCCCAAATGAATGGGCACAGTATGGTTCAATTAATGGTGTCCTAATTCATCCTCAATCAGCATAGTGTGTGTTTGGATTAACGGTAGTAAAAATGACTTTTTTTTTTTAATATGACTTTTGCAAACTTAATGGGTAAAATTCAAAGGAAAATACTTAGGTCAAGTTCCTTATATCCATTTCGTCAAGTTCTCCAATCACATGTGACCATGTGTCATATTTTTACATTAATATCAATTAACTATAAAGCCAAATGCAAATAATAGAACACATGGTTGTATGTGATTGGAGAACTTGATGTAATGGATGTAAGGAACTTGATGTAAGTATAATCCAAATTCAAATTGTTTAATGTGATTTATGTTTAGTTTGATAGTAACATAAACGGTTTTTCTGAAACAGAAACTTGTTTAGATGATTAATTTAAAAATTAAGTTTAGATACTGAAAATGATGTGAATCTTATTAAATAATACATATATATTATAAGTATAGATATTGTGATAATAATAAGAGAAAAATTAAAATTATAAAAAAGTGAAAAAAGTTAAGAAAAAATCCAAATTAAATCCAATGAAATGGTCAAAACTAAAATTTAGCCTACACTTTTAATAAGTTCTTAATAAGGCGAAGATGCCTAATTAGATATTTCTGAATATTGTTAAAAACCTAGAATGTCCCTATGTTATTTAAAAATAAAATTGAAGGTAGTTAAAAAGGAAAAAAAGATTTATAAATTAGGCCTCATCTAACTTAAATTAACTAATAAATATTCAATATAATCAGCATGCATATGTTATTTTAACTTTAGAAGTTTGACAGTTTTTTTAAAAAAATCATCATGTATTTATATATTTATATCTATATCAATGATGATATACTTAAATTATTTGTCCACATGTTCATATTTCAATCGAGGAAAAAGTCACTTAAATATATTAAAAATGTGAGGATTTCACATATAATTTCTAGCATAAATTCTACACTTGAACCAAACTTAATTATTATTTCCTTCCCAAAAAATAATACAACAATAATTTAAAATCTTTTGCTAAATAAAATTAAAACGTGCGTGTGTGGGGAGTGGAGACCTAGAAATAATCTGCAGAATTCCAAATCAATATTTAAACTTGAAGATTAAATTCTTGATATGTAGATAGATCCTTAACACAAATCAATGGTTTGCAGGGGTTCCATCCTTCATAAATTGCCTATGTTGCCCGTAAAGATTTTTTTTACCCCCCCCCCCCCCCCAAGCCCCATCATCTCTATCCTTCCCATCATCACTGACACCACCGTCAGCATCGCCTTCTCCATCATCGATGACCTCTTCATCTTCTCCTCCTTCAGCGGCCTCTTCCTTTTTCATCTCCCCCACCATCATCCACCAACTCCATCTCTATTAAAGTCTATGGCATCAACAGATGGAAGATGGAGGATAGTTTCTCCACCACTGGTGGCCTCTTTCCTCCTCATCTTCTCCACCATCATCGAACTCCTCTCCCTATAGAAGTCTGTTGTGTTACCTGAGTTTAGGGAAGATGATGATGATGTTTGCAACATCAAGAGAGATGTGAAAGAATAGATTGAAGAGGTAAAAGAATAGATCGAAAACGGCGAGAGACAACGATGAAAAGCTGTCAACCGTGAAAAGTTGAAAGCTAGAAAATCTGGCTTAAGAAAAAAGTGGCATTCCCCCCTAAAAGTTCAATGGACAAAACGCTAAACCAAATACAGTCTTTAAAGTCAAAAACAGGCAATCCCACTTTTGGCCCCTCTATCATACGTTTTTGGGCTTTAAAAACTATCTTAAGCACATCCATACTTGATTAGGCGCAACAGGGTCAAGTCTAACATAACGAGTTACTCTAACTATGGAGTGAAACAATGTTTGAAACTTTATTATGAGAGGTACCTATATTTAATATCTAACAATATCTTAAACAGAATTACCTATAACAAGAGAATATATGTGCAATAGAGGGGAAAGAAATACCTGGTTAGATGGAGTCAAAGGGATTCCATGTAAGTAAGATTACGGGTTTATAAAAACACGAGAGATTTATCCCATTTGAGTTTGATATATAGTACTTAAATATAACATGATATCACATTATATCACGGGAAAATTAGAACATTCGCATAAGCAACGTGAAAAAGAATAAGCACCCTGAAGACGCTGATCGCGAAAATGGTTTAGTAACATTGGTTCATCATAAGCTAAATTGGTTACTTTGTTAATAATAGGGAAAATCTTATATAAAGAAGGTTGAATTACCCTAATTTTAATTTGGATCACTGAACTTAACAAATTATATATCAAGTTATATGTCATAATTGAGGATTTAAAATTTGGGTCAAATTACTTCCATATTCCTTAGTTATTAAAACAGCAAAATTGAAAACATAACCTTATTGTTTACTCTATCAATTAATTCTTTGGGAAGTATTGTATGACGTGTGCTCCAACTTATTTTCAAACATTAATTATGCCTAATATTCTTTTGTTATACAATATTTGGTTTTATAGAAAAGTATGAGTATATATAATTGAAAGAGGTGAATTCTTATATACTAAAATATTTCACGAATATCTTTATATGGGATTTTCCCCATTTTATAAGACAATAATCATGGATCATATATTTAGGATATATGCAGAGGAGTATATTTAAAATTTATTTATTAGGAAATTGGCTTTTGTTTAGGAACTAATATTCCCATGATATTGGTAATTTATTTTGGAATTTATTGTCAAAGAATTTTTAGATTTTAGTATTGCCCTTGGTGTTGGAACTGCCTCCCCCTAGCCACCTCACCCACCGTCCTTTTCTTTAGTTTCTTTCGTTAGTGATTTTGCCTTGGAGCTAACAAGCTACCAATTAGGGACATTATCATTATAAATTAGCCATGTTCTGGAAAGAGATGAATAGACGGATGATAAAGAGGATGTTCATGATAACTCATTTGTCATCACAGAAATTAACGCGTCCTAATTTTTTGACAATATTTAAGATGACGAAGAATTCAAAGAAACAAAGAGGGTTGCGCAGTCATTGCATCTTGCACCTGACCCCATGGCGGTGAATAGGGCATTTAGGAGCAAAATGGTGTGCAACATGTGGGGGCTATTTGTTAAATAATCAATATTGGTTGACTTAATTACCGTCTTTTTTACATCATTATGAAAACTTTACGTGTATTTTGCACCATTTTCCTGAATAATATGTATTCTAATTTCTAAATTATCTATGTCGGTTGATTAATGATATTGACATTTTTACATTATTTTAAAAAATTTAAAAATACTTTTACACAAAGAATTATAGCGTTTACCACATATTGAATAAAAATTTATGGATATATTTATATCTTTACTCTAAGTCACCTATATCTAAGCCATGAGAAGCATTAAGTGGGTACCCTTTTGGTTGCATAATTGAGGTGTAGGATAGCAAGACATGAGAAATAAGGAATGATAAAGGGTTAAGGTGGAAAAATATATATGAGATTTTTTCAAAAATGTTGCCAACACCAAATGTTTTTTTTTAGGGACAAAAGTAATAATGAAATTTTAAAAAAGGTGCAAAAATATATATTGAGTGTTAGCTGGCTGTTTGTTTAAATTTTTTCACGTTTAAGGAACAAAAATACACATGAGATTTTTCTAAAAATACGCCCAATACAAATGCTTTTTTGTATAGGCAAAAATAACTATAAACTTTCAAAATAGGTATAAAAATACACATGGACTATTTGTTTGAATTTTTTTACTAAAAGATGGTGACATGAAGGATGACGTGGATGATTAAGAAACTACTTAGAGAGAAATACTTACATACTTCAAGAGTATCCCGTCATCTTAAATCTATCCAATGAAAACATAACAACTTAAATCATTTTAATCTTAGTTGACCGATGATCCATCTAAAACAATTTAAATTTTTTTCTTGTTTTTAAGAAAAATATTGGTTGATCATTTTTTTAGTTTTTTTTAAAATTAAGATGTTATTTCTTAAAAACAAGATAATTTTTTGAATTTTTTTAGATGATTCATTAGCTAACTAGGATTAAAATAATATAAGCTGTTTTGTTTTTATCGGATAGAGTTCAGATAACTTGGTACTCATGAATATTCCTCCAACTTAGAAAAATAATTTGCTGACGTAGTAAGGAAAAATAATTTCCACCTAACCTTTTATTTCCATCTTATCACTTTATGTCCACTTAAGCCCTCATCTCCTCTCTCTCTCTCTCTCTCTTCGGAAAGAAGTGATGAGGTGGAGATAAATGGTTAGGTGGAATTAACTTTCTTTTGCCCAGTCAGCAAATTATTATTCCAAGTTGAAGAAATACCTACATACTCCATGAGTATCACGCCATTTAAACTATATCCAATGAAAACATAATAGCTCATATCATTTTAATCCTAGTTGGCTGATAATTCATATGAAAAAATTCAAAAATTTTATCTTGTTTTTAAGAAAAAAACACCTTAATTTTTTTAAAAAAAAACTAAAACAAAATGATTAACCAATATTTTTCTTAAAACAAGATAAAATTTAATTTTTTTTCCAGATGAGTCATCAACCAACTATGATTAAAATTAGAGCTGATAAAACTGGTTGGGCCCCCGCCAGCCCGCCAAATTGGTTGGCTAAATGCCAGCCCACCCGTTTAACTTGCGGGTTAGCCCACTGACCCACTTATTATTTTTATTTTTATTTTTATTTTATTTTTCTTATAAAATAAATCCAAATACCTTGATCGTATTTTCTTTAATGTTGTGTTCAATTACTTCTTCATACTTTTTATTTGACACTTTTATTTTCATATTATATTTATTTATTCTACTATTATTAAATTTAAAAGAGATGTGCTTATATGATGTTTTTATTTGAGTAGATGAAAAAAAGAGGAAAGTAGGAATGAAATGGACTTCCTAATACAAATGCATAAACAAAAAAGAAGTGTGATATGAGTGGGTGAGAATTTTTAAAAAAAGAGTGAAATTTTTAAAAAAAAAATTAGCGAGTTGGCGAGCTGGCATACCAACCTGCCTTGGCGGATGCCACCCGTGAAGGGGTGGGCTACACCAACCCACCCCTGTTCTAACCTGTAACCCGCGGGCTAGCCCGAATTACCACATCTAATTAAAATGATATGAGTTATTATGTTTTCATTAGATAGAGTTCAGATGACATGGTATTCCTAAAATATGTACGTATTTTTCTCTAAGTAGTTTTTTCATCCTCCATGTCACTATTTTTTAGTAAAAAAATTCAAACAAAAAGTTAACTGACAATCAATATGTATTTTTACACTTATTTTAGAAGTTCATAGTTACTTTTTCCCCGAAAAAAATCATTTGGTTTGGGTGCATTTTTAAAAAAATCTCATGTGTAATTTTACACTTTAAGCCTAAAAAAATTGAAACGAACAATCAATGCGTATTTTGTCACCTTTTTTTGAAAATTGAGAGTTAATTTTACCCCCTCTAAAACATAATTGAGAATATTTTTTAAGAAAATATTAGACGCATTTTTTAAAATATCTCAGATGTATTTTTAGACCTTAATCCCAAACTATACACAGAAGTTGGAAATATTTGGTGAGGTAGCTTTGGTCGCAGCTAAAGGAAGAAACGACAATAACAAGTCTGACATTTTTTGCAAAGAAAGAAAATAATAAGAATGGATACGCCTAAGTCATATGCCTCACAGAGGTTGGCTGAAATTTCAAAGCTGGAGACAGTTCAGAACGCGTGACACTAAGCCATAGTAAGTCTTTAAATTGAAATCTGAACGATTTATATTTATCGTTTTATAAAAATATTAATAAAATATTAAATTATTAAAAAATTTTAATAAATTTAAAAATTGTCAAATTTTAGTTATTATAATTTAAAATTGTAATAAAATAATATTTTAAAAAAATATTTTTATAAAACATTAAATCTGAATCGTTCAAATTTGAATCTAAAGATTGAGATGAGTTGTGTAGAGAAAGAGGATGAAAAAAGAATGATAAGAGATAAAAACGATAGCCAATCAAATTTATCTTTATTAAAATATAAAGACTACTCCTTCCATTATTAGGATAAAATTAGTAGACTTCACGGTTATTAAGGAGAGGTGGTTAAAATTTTTAAACTTGAAGAAAAAAGTGTAATTTTCCAATTTTTGCTCTACATTAAAATTAAGGGAAAATCTCAATTAAATTCACTTGAAATGGTCAAAATTAAAATTGGGCCTACACTTTTAATGAATTTTTAATGAGGCTATGAGACCTAATTAGGGATTTCTGAATGCTGTTAATAGATCAAAATGCCCCTCTGTTGTTTAAAAGGAAAATTAAAGGTAGTTAGAAAGGAAAAAATGATTTCTAAATTAAGTCTCATCTAACTCAAATTAATTAATAATTATTAAATATAATCAGCATGCATTTGTTATTTTAACTTCAGACGTTTGACATATTTTTTTGCAAAAAAATATGATCATTTATTTATATATTAATGATGATATACTTAAATTATTTGTGCAGCATCATGTTCATATTCCAACTGAAGAAAATAAATCCCTTAAATACATTAAAAATTTGAGGATTATACATAGGAAGAATCTCATTTAAATCCATTTGAAATAACTAAATTCATATTTAGCCTGCACTTTTAATAAATCCCTAATTTGGTCAAGAGGCCTCATTAGGGATTTGTGAATATTGTTAAAAGACTATAATGCCACTTTAATTGAAATGATAACTGAATCTCAATATTTCTATATTCTACAAGCACATGATTAGTAGCAAAAAAAAACTACAGGAAAAGCAATGAATTGGCCATAGAAATTTTAGTGAAAGCCTCAAGATGGGAATCAAACTAGAACAGGAAAATTAAAAAATCAATAGAAATGGAAAACTCAATTAAAAAAGGATAAAATGGAAATCTGGGACTAACCTTGCGTGCTCCTGTAGAAAAACTAATAATTATCTTTTTTGCATGTTATGATGGTAGATTTGAGAAATCAAACAACAGAGAGATTGTGGAATATAATCGCGAAATGATTATGGTTATGCGAAAGGAGAGAAGGGACCCTGACCACCTTGGTTTCTCGGTTTTCTTTTCTTCTTCTTAAATCAGATGGTCGACTGGATAAATCTCAAGATGGGTAGAGGAGAGGTGAGGAATCGACCGGATTGAGAATTGAGACAGAGATTTGCGGAAAGACAAGACATGGAGAAAATAGCAGAATGATATATTGATGAAAGTGCAAGCTTGAATGTGAATTTATGCATTTCAAATGGATTTAAATAGGATTATATATATATATATATATATATATATAATATCCAGTATAGCTTCTCCACTTTAACCAAACTTAATTACTATTTCGGTATTTCCTTCACATAAAATAATACAAAAAATAATTTAGAATCTTTTGCTTCATTGCCTGCAAACTTAAATAAAAAATATGAAACCATGTGTGTGTGGACCCAAAAATAATACGCAGAGGACAAAATCAATAATTAAACTTGAAGTTTATATATATATGCACAAACTTCAAGTTCATATAAATATAAACTTCAAGTTTAATTAATTAAACATGATCATATTTTTCAAAAAGAATATGTCAAACTTATGTAATTAAAATAACAAATCGTACTAATTATATTGAATAATTATTAATTAATTCAAGTTAGATGAGGCTTAATTTAGAAATCCTTTTTTGTAAATATCTTCAATTTCCTTTTAAAAAAACATAGGGGCATTTTGGTCTTGTAACAATATTTATAAATTCTTAAGTAGACCTTTTGGCTTGATTAAGAATTTTTTGAAAGTGCATGCTAAATTTTGAATTTGATCATTTCAAATGGATTTAATTAGAACTTTTTCTAAAATTAATAATCACAATAAAGTATATTTATGAATTTTTTATTTAATACAATTAAACACACATGTGCACCCAAACATGTAAACGTGGAGCTCAAACCCAAAACCTCATTCAAATGTAATGGGTGACGTCGCCGCTAGGACAACTAACCGTTGATCATATTTATGAATTTAAACTTTAAAGCATGATGACAACTTTGATACAATTAAGGAGGAACAATGTTGGAAAAAAATTTAACCACCACATCGTTATTCCTATATTTAGATGCTGTAGTCCTTAATATATGATCAATTTTAATAAAAAGAAAGAAATTGAATTACAAAGTTCTTCTTATATTAATATCAGAAATAGTATATCTTTAAAATTTTGCCCTATAATCCTTGTTGGAGGAAATATAAAAAAAAAAAAAAAAAGTTGTTGGCTCTCAATTGTATAGAAGGGCAAAATTTAAAATAAAAATAACTTTCCTAGGTATTAGGGGAGCAGCCTCAATTATATTTTGGGCCAAGACAAATTATGAGAAAATGCCTAATTACCCTTTGCTCTTTATCTTCGGATCAAGTTCAGTGTATTACAGTTCTTCTTTGTTAACTATGAAAATTAACCTTAATTAAAGGCATAATCTTGTCCACTATACTTTGCCGCAACTATCTTTGACTGAGATTAATTAATACTACTACAAAAGTATCCCTTGGAAAGAGAGTGAGTAGTGACACCATGATTGAAATTAAAGTATTTAAGGTTTATTTATATTATTTTTATATGGAAATTATTTAAATCTTGTGTCCTACTCAATGTAATTAAACCCGAACCGGTCACTGAACTGGTCAGGGTACTGGGTCAAGGGTCAGTGAGTCAGATTGGAGTTAAACTAGAGCTAACCCAGGGCTATACCGGTGAAAAATTGAATATTTTAGGATTATTAATATGAAATTTTAAAGGAACAAAATAAAAAAATTGATTTTTTTTTAAAAAATCATACAGGACCGGGTCGCCGGACTAGACCGATCTACTGATTGGTTTGGCAGTTTTTGATCCAGACCGACTGGTTTGGTCTGGGTCTGATTACCTTGCTCCTACTCACTCCCTATCACACCCATGTGATTTTGCAATCACTTACTTTGAATTCCATCCAATGTTAATTACTCATTTTCAAAGCCAAAAAAAAAAAAAAGGTTGTTTGTTATTCCAAGATCATAATACTAATACATGCTCTCCCTGTACTCTCCCCAACACTCTTTCAAAAGTAACAAATAATTAAATTATGTATATGGGTCTTGTAGTCCAAATAATACTAAATACCTCTTTCAAGGCTTTTTTAAACATGATGTTGTGAATTTAAACCCTCTACGGAGGGTGTAATGGGGGTTTGAATTCTCTCTTTATCCTCTCAAAGTCTAATCTTATCATCAGATTCAAAAATAAATAGTTTAGATTTAATATTTTAAAAAATGAGTGTTAAAATATTTTACAAGTTAAAAATTTTCTATTTTTGTACTACAGTTGTAAGTTATTCATATTTGAAAAGTTTAATATATTTATAAAATATTAAATATAAACCATTAACTTTTGCACTTCTGGATCAGAAATTATATTATGTGAGAAAAGGAGAGAGTGGGATATTAAGAGGATCTGAATTCGTATAAGGGTTGCATAAGTTTTAACCAAAAAAAAAACTAAATAATTGAATTACGTAATCTAAGAAATCGATTAAATTAGTTAAAAATAAAATAAATGTGTAAGCAATATAGTGGGGACATTGTTAATAAATGATATGTAAGTACCTCTATAATCGCTATTTGAATATTAAAGTATGACCTATCTCTAGTGAGCCTTGAGATCTACTTACCAAAACTTTCCGTTTTAAAAAAGGACCATACCTATAAAAAATTGTAATTTATAAAAAGAAATAGAATGGGTAATAAACAAAGAGATCGTTCAATTGAACAAAAAGAACATATGAACTTATGGGGATTGGCTTCTCTCCGGTACTCTTCTGATCACTACTATAGAATTGTTAACATATCCTGGTTCATGGCTATCAATGAAGGGCATTCTTCGATTGTTCAGGGTTCTTCGAAGCTTTGAAATTTTCGTGTGGGTGCACATAAAAGTGAGTAATTGCTGCCCTTAACTAAGTAATTGCTTGGTTATATTACAAATTCTGGTCAAGGTGAGTTGCTTAAATCGCTTTTTCATCTTTGGTTGTTGCTGCTTGGGGATTGGGAAAAAGATTAAATTCTAATTTTGAGTTTGAGAAATGCCGATTTAAAGGAGAAATCGCTGCTATAAGTGATTCTGGGGGGAGGGGGAGAGAGAGAGAGTGTGTGTGTGTGTGCGCGCGCGCGCGTGTTCTGTCTAAAATTGCCTTGTTGCTATGTTGTTGGATTGCTTATTGAAAACTCATGAAACCTTGTGGTTTGAGTTAAACACTGTGATTTTAAATCTCAAGGGTTTAATGAGCCATGCCATTCACTCTGTCTAAAATTGCCTTGTTGTTCTTCTCAACTTGTTTAAGGGAAGAGTAAGAAGAGCAATCTAGAGCTCAGTCCGACCATAGTCTGGTGTCTTGTGCGCCGAAGAAGTTGAATAAGGCTAAGCCACCTGTTCCACCAGTTTCATATAGATATCAGATATGTGTTGAGGAACATGATGTAATAGTTGCCAACATAGACACTGAGCAAGAAGGCTACGACAAAAAATTCTTTTTTAAGCAAGATATGTACGGAGAAGAAGGTGTATATGACGTTATCAACCGAACGTTAATCAAAGATATCCTTACGTCCAATATGGCAAGAACAACTACTTGTAATTTTTATATAAGGTATTTCTTCAACTGTGAATGAATACTTAACTACTCATAACATTTATATATATATATATATATAATATTTGTTTGTTTTGGTATGTAAGGTACCTTTACAAGGAGTTCTTAGCCCCCAAAGGCCTATCTAACAAGTTTATGTTCCTCAACCCCCACCTCTATTCAGGCTTGTTAGTCGGCTTAAAGGCATATGCTTTTGAGAAAAAAGCAAGGGAAGTGACGGATATAGTCAATAAAAGGGAACCAAAGAAGAAGGACAATTTTTGTTGGTACGTACAACCAAAGGTAAGTGTACTATTTAATTAAATTGTTTGTTGATTAAGTAGTTTTTTTCTCATTATGTTTATAGTACTTGGGGGTTATTGGCTCATCGTGCAAAATCCCTTCAAGCAAAGGATTTGGTATTTTGATTTGCTTCATGGGGATGCGGACAATCGACCACAAATGTCAAGCTTTTCAATAAGTAATTTGATGAATTTAAATGTGGTACTTTAATTCTTATTGTCTTATTAGAGTTTATTATAAATTTGGTAATTTGATTTCTTATTATCATGTTAGAGTTATTTACTATTACACCATGGATGAAGGCATTAATTGCTCCCTATTACTTGGTCACAGCTATGGATCTGTTTACAAATGGAAGAGCATAATAGAGGTAATTCACTGTGATAATCAATAAATAAAGATATGCAGGAAAATGAGGAAATGATCAAATAGGATTGCAATCTATTTTTGTATTTAATTCAATTCAAATGAATCATTGTTATAGAGAATCCTTAATTGCAATCTATTTTTGTATTTAATTATTCCATTTGAAAGTGATGATTTTGAGAGTCGTGGTGTAGCTTTTGTTATATTGTTTTGTTTGGTTTAAGCTTGTTTGGTTTTGTTTTGTTTGATTTTGATCGTAGTTGAAGACTATAGTGGTGTAGCTCCTAGTTGATTTTGCTAAACTGGGTTCTGTTTTGTTTGGTTTAAGCTTGTTGCTTCTATTACATTGATTTTGTAGCTTCTAGTTTCCTTCTTTTGATTCGGCCCTGCAATTTGAATTTAAAATCTTTACCAATATGAAAACTTGCTTTAGGGAATTGCTTTTACAATTGCAATTAATCATTCCTCCTTCATCTTAATTATTGCTTTAGTTGATATTGATTATCAACTTGTGCATTGCAATTAATTATTTGTTCATGTTTGCAGGCTCATTCCCTAAACCCTAAACAGAGCACTAAAAGGAGTTGCATTGGTTAGTCATCAGAGGGTCCTAGAAAAGAAATTGGTAAGTCTTGTGACTTGTTTGTGGAGGATCCTTTGAGACGATTGGTTGCACGGGGGAGCATGCACAACTTGGGATCAACTGTCCACCACCAAGAAATAAAGGATGATCAAGTCAGAGTGGCAGTTGAAGAGGTGATCATTACAGATACACCTCTCCCTATCCCTATTGATGACTTCAAGGTTGTGGGTGATGTCATCAACTCTTTCATCTTGTGGCCAAAGAACCTTGTTTCTGATCGAGCTGAGGAATCCTCGCCACCTCCACCTCCCTCTACTCAAGATGTTTCACAGCCTCCATTGAATGTCATGTAGCAAGTGATTCTGATGGCATATGATACGTCCTTTCGAACAAGAGATTGGCCTACTGAGTCAGCTGTTGGCAAGTCAGGGGCACAATGCTATCTTGAGAGGGATGATTTAATGTCCCTGGTAGCTCCTCTACAACAGCTTACGATTTTGATTGTCCAGCTCTTTTTGATGTAACTATCTTCTCAAATTGAAAGTTAATATTTTACAAATTACGCCGTTAAACTTTGATTTAATGTCCCTGCTTGAATTATTGTAGGTGCATGCATCGTAGGTTGGTTGATTCTGGCAAAACCGATAAATTTGGACTCCTATGCCTAGTTCAACTCTACGATAAAGGGACCACTGCTGCTATCAGACACACATACTTATCGCATAGGCTTAGTGAAACCTCAATTGAGTGTTTCTTGGCTCCATATTTGCACGGGTAAGACACAAATTTATATTTCATACTATACATAATATTTTATATTTGCTTAAAATTTTTCCCTTTATTCAGTGATCATTGGCAATTGGCTATTTTGTGCAAGAAGAGCTATTATGTCATCCTCTTATGCTCCCTCCACCTCAACAAGCCAACTAGTGAATTGAAGAAGAGATTGAACTAGTAAGTTTTCTTGCATTATTAATTACCTTTCGTGTGCAAAATTTATGAAATTTGCATAAAATAAGTAACCTTTGTGATTTTGATGATATAGGGCTATGAGGACATTCCAACACACTGCTCTTGGTAGGCCTATGCGTGAGGTAAAAGACCCTACATGGATCTTGCCAAAGGTTAGTTATATATTTGTTTGCTTTAAGAATGTATTCAATAATAAGCCATGCTTTAATTTTATACTTGTTTTAACGATATCATGTTATTTTTCATACCCGTAGGCAACCACCGGGGTCCAACTTTGTGGGTTGTATATTCTGAGGCACATGTATAATATTATTACCCTAGGCACGACAGGACTTACTGAAGAGGTAAATGTATATATATTTCAAAAATTTTGTGTTACTTTTATTTTTTTAAGTGAATTTAACTTTTTGTCTGGCTTTGGTGTTTCAGATGTTTGAACTTGTTGACCCCTTTCCAGAAGAAGATATTGAGCTCATTCGTAATTGTTGTGCTGAATTCATTTGTGAACTTTTACAACAGTGAGTTCTTGTATGTAAAGCTGAGAAATTTTTTTTGTATATATTGATTTATGAATTGACATGTTGATTGGTTGAATTCATTTATATTGTTGGTTGCATGATTTGACATGTTTGTTGGTTTTAAAATGGTTTTTGTATATTTTGATGAATTGACTTGTTGGTTGCATAATATGTCATGGTTGAATCCATTTATGCATATATATATATATATATATATGATGGTTTTAAACAAAACATTATACATGAGGATATATGACATGTTACAAGTTCCCAGTTCAATGAGAAGGTTAAAGCAAAAGGAAATGGTAAGTGGAAGCAAACTAAACACCATATGGCACTTAATAAGTATGGCATTGGAGGTAGCAATTCAAGGATGCGTTCTGGTAACTAATCTAATCACAAACAAATAAAAAAAATATGACACTTTGAAGATCGGTTATTATGATAACCAGTCTTAAAAGTTATTTTAAGACCGGTTATAATTAAAATTAAAACTTTAAGACCAGTTGTATGTAAAACCGGTCATAAAAATAAAACTTTAAGACCGGTTGTATGTAAAACCAGTCTTAAGACCAGTTTCATGAGCTCCGGTTTTCATGAGCTCTGGTCTTAAAATAACTTTTAAAACTGGTCTTACCAAACAGGTCTCAAAAGTGATATACTTTTTAGACCGGCTGTATCAAGACCGGATCCAGAACCGGTCTAAAAAGTCAATTTTAACCGGTCTAAAAAGCCCTTTTTCCACTAGTGTAGGTCTTATATCAAGGATCAGATGGTAGTACTTTCTCCCCCTAACGAGTATGAGTTAAATCAGTTATTTACTTATATAAAAAAATTAATTAAGTCAATTACTTGTAATAAATGTGTTGGATTTTTGTTTAAAAAATAATCCTTTAATCACTTGCATTGGAAACACTCACTTATGGATGAAAACGCCTTTAGTATATGTAATTTTTAGTGTCAGCATTTCACCCAAGAGGAGAGAGGGTGAATTGAGTGATATTAAAAGTTTAAAAAAACTTTAAATAATAAATTTAACTAGGAGTTGAGATTTGGAGAAATTTCACCAAAGTATACATAGGATATTTATACTAGTTCAGTCTCAACTACTTGACCTGCGTCCAACTCTCAGACACTTATAAGATTTCCACTAAAGCTCCAAGATTCAATGGATTCTTGGCACCACAGTTGCAATATCCTGAATTTTGGGCCTAGAGGCTTAAGAATAAGCCTATATCAAGCAGCCTACTAAGCCCAATTTAGGAAGAGTCCCAATAATGATCGGTGATAGAAAGACTCTCGGGGATTATGTCCTACGAGATGCCGCCAAGTATCCCCTTGTACACATATACCGATATATACGTGGTGCAGTCTCGAGTAAATCCCGAGCAAGACCTGAGCAAGATCCCAAGTAATTAAAGTAACTTTATTAAAGTAACTTTGCTAAAGTAACTTTAATAAAAGTAAGTAATGATGAGTAATGATGGCATAACTTTAGTGTTGGCACCACAAAAAGATGACACATATCCCTTCATCATGAGATATACTTTTTGACTTTTGTGTTGGCCCTCTTAAAAGGCACCATCGATCATATAAGTCAGGGAAATCCACCAGTCTCCAGTCTAGTCATGTATTGACTTTGCTAAACACCAAACTCAGGAGTCAGGGGAATTCATCAGGCTTTCCCTTCCCTTGACTAAAAAGCTGGTCAACATGAGAGAGCAAGAGGAAGGATGATTTTAGAAAAACACGAGTCACTTTGAGATTTAATCTCAAGACACATGGCATTATGTGATTAAAGCACTTAACACATGGCATTAATCCATCCCTCTTCAACTTCATATAATTTTGGCCAGCTAAAGGAAAAAGGGGGGAAAATAGAGAAAATGAAAGATGAGAGAAGGTGGAGAAACTTGAAAATCCTAAGTGTTTTGGAGCCGATTTCACCTTCGAAATTGTATTTCTAGCTCTTGGAGTCTTCTTTAATGTTGTTCCTCTTAGTGAGAACAATATTTCTATAGTTTTGGATTCTTGATCAGAGGTGTTTAGTGTCGCCTACAAGGTGGAGGTACTGCGAAAATCAAGAATAAAATATGGAATAGAGTAGAGGTATGTATAAGCTATGATTTGAGCTGAATATCTTGAGGTTTTACAAAGTTTTGTTATGTTTTTGGGACTGCTCTGATTTTAGCCAAGAGAGGTTTGAGGCTTAAAATGATCCTATGATTAGGAATATGAAGTTAAATAAGAGTTAAAGATGATATTCCATAAGTTTTTTGGTTAAATTTGTAAGAAATCAACTTATGGTAATTTAGGGTTCTGTTCGGCTAGACCTGAATCCTAGGGAAAGAATATGATCTTGATGCATTTGAGGTTTCCAATGGATTCTACATGAAAAAATGTGTAGGAATAGGTTTTGAGCATGATTTTAGAAGGGTTGGATTGAAAACCCAAACTTTAGAACTTAAGTAGTTTATGCTAGATTGCATTTTCTGGGAGATAGATTGTTTGTGATGTGTTTTGAAATGCCCAAATCTTATCCAATGGTCATGAAATTTTTCAAAATGATAGTAGACATGCTAAGCTTTGATTTGATATATAAGATATACCATTTGGGTCATTACATTAAGAGATATGATTTATTAAAGTTAGGCATTAAATCTGGAATAATTTCTGTGGTAGTGAGGGTTGATTGACGATTCTGGTATTGTGTGCTTGTAATTAGTAGTAGGAGATATTTTTCTTTTAAAATAGACTTAAAGAGGGTCACATAGGACTTTTAACCACCTTAATTGGAGATTTGCAGAGTAAGTTATGATTTTTTAAAGTTAGGTGACAAATCTGGCAGATTAGGGAGACCCATGAATTTATGGCACTTAAGGTGATTTGGGACAAGTATGATTCCAAAATAAGAGACATGTCCTAGAGGCTAATGTAGCCATACTGGACATTTATTTTTCATGGCTTTAATGATATGGTTATGTATCTAGGGCCATGAGATGTCAAGGAAGAGCAAATAGAAGACTTTATAAGAAACTACAATGGTTGGAAGAAAAGGAAACAAGAAGGGGACTTAAAGACAAAAGGTAGTAAAACTTTCCTGACTTACATTTACTTGATAAGTATGCTTATATATTGATGTGTTTAATTGCTTTGATGAATGGTATGAAGCATATATGAATGATTGAAGCTCTATTTTTACTTTTACTATGGCCATAGGTGTAATGTGTAAAGCATTGAGCATGCAAGTATGTCATTATGCTAGCATGAATTTATGTAAGCAAGCATGTCATGGATTAAGATTGTATCTTATATGCATAGTTAGTAAAAATTTGCTATTGAGATTCCCTTGGATCTCACTCTCCCTACCCAACCATATAGGTAGATTGAGTATAGGAGAAAAACACATGAAGAGATGCAAGAGGCAATGGGATATGTAAATTGTTTATGCATGAACCTCCGATATTTTGATAGCCCTATATGGCTACATTGTTTGTGTATGTAAGTGTATCAATGAGCTAAGAATGTGCAAAGAAATGAGGAAAGAAATACCCTAGTAATCATAAAAAGGAATTAAGAAATGAGGAGTTACTAAGAAGTTACGAACCACGTTATGATAGTTTTCAAAAAGTTTTAAACTATTCAGAAAAACCTACTCAACTTCGGGTTCAAATCCTATTTTGGGGTTGGGAATTGAAAGAATTTTGCAAAAGAATATCATTGAGCAGTTTGAATTTGCTGCGTAAAACTTATCATATCGATAACAAAAATAATGTAAGATTACTGAAATAAGGTGTTACAGTAGTACAAGTAAGCTCCTCAACAAGACACTTACTCCCCCTTACACTTTGTAAGTAAATACCCTTACTCAATGTCCCACTACCTTGAGATTCTCTTTTCAAAAGTAATAATTATGTTTACAAATTCTCTCTCAAAGAGTAGATAGATAAACACTGAAGAACAAAGGAATATCAGAGATATAAGAGAATATTAATAAAATAGAGCACTTAATACACAAAGTTGTTTTGTCGTTGGTTAATTGCTCTATCTTGATTACATTCGTATTTATAGGTAGAATGTCTTTAATGACAATTGAGAGCATTCAAATCTATCTGTTAGAGAATAAATGTATCCGTTGATGAAAATGGGCGTACGGGTTTGTTGAGGCTACTTTGCATTTAATGCTTATAACAACATTTTACATTTTGAAATCTCAAACCTAATCAAGAGATTAAGGACCTGAAACTCATACATAAGTTTGATTAATGACATTTGAAAACAATAGAAGAGGTTATGGTGTTAATCAGGATGTTTATAATAGGTATCAAAATTATCGAGACGCTAATTCTGATTATAAGTTCGAAGAACAATCACTCCAGTGTGACTCAAAATCAATTGAGTGATATCTTATCACTCGAGTCCTTTCTTTGTCACTTGAGTGCTCGAGTGATCTTAGTTAAAGCATACTGATAATCACTAGTGAGTGACTTGGTAGTTTTGTGTTTTGAAAATGATTTTTAACACTACCGAGTAACTTACAGGTGATTTACATCACTCAAGTGCTCAAACCATAACTCGAGTAATCTTCCCTTAAGCATTTCAGCACTTTTCTGAACACTTTGTGGGTAACTTGCTAGTGATATTGAATCACTCAAGTAATTTATCAATAAACACTTACATTACTCGAGTGCATAAAATCTTTACTTAGGTGACTTGAATTATCAGTCAACTTTGTGTCATCCTTCTTTCTTGCCAAAATATACTTAGATATCAACGTTTGTTACCATCTAAACATTATGAGAGCCAATATTCTCCCCCTTTTTGATGATGACAAAACTTAGATGTAGGATTTTGAAAACTTTTGCAAACAGGATTAAAAAAAGAGTAAGAACAGTTATTCCTCATAGATTCAAAGCTGATAAAGCATATGATTATCATTGAAAAAGATCACTATATCATATTATCTCATTAATATCTATAGAATCAAAATTTAACAATGCAACATATACAACTAATAAACAGAAAATATGACAGAAAATAGAAATCCTAATATGACAATAGAAAACCCAGTCAATCTGCTTGTGAACCCCCAACATCCTCATTGAAGCTCTTCTCCACCATTTTGTCATTAGCAAAAGCGGTGAAAGGGGAAGGAAAAGTGCTATCAGAAGGTAGGGGTGGGTTAGAATGAAGTGGAGCAAGTGAAGGAAGAGGGTCTCCTATAGAAGAGGATATAGGAGGAGTGTATAGGACAATGGCTGTCATAAGGTCTATGGGAGCAAAATTATGATCAGGAGAGGTGGAGTGAGTAGAGGAATGTTGTAGATGAAGGTAAAAAAGGCGCAGAAATGGGTACCTGATCATGAATCTCAATCTCCTTAGTATGAGAGCTAGAGTTAGAATGGTGAGAGTAATGAGGAGAGGAGTGAGATGAAGATTGAATAATTGGGTCCCAGTGAGAAAGTTCCCTAGCTAGAATGGTATTAGATATGATTGACATGGAAGGGTTGGTATTAGGGATGATGGTGGTGGTGTCAGGGATAGTGGTGGTGGTATCAAGAAGAATGGTGGTGTTGTCAGGTGTAATAGTAGTGGTATTAGGAATGATGGTAGTGGTGTTAGGGATGATGGTGGTATTAGGGATAGTAGTGGTGGGAGTAGAGTTTTAGGAATAGGAATGCCAAGATGAGTCCTCATCATATCCTCCATTATCTATAATCTGAGCGCTTGAGTTGCCTGTAGGTCAAAGAGTTGCTTTAAAATTGTGATTCACAGCAGCTGCCAAAACTCTAACCTAGCAATCCACCTGATTGACCAGCTAAGTGTTAGACTTTTTAAGCTCTTCAATAGAACCTTTGAGGGAGTCTTAAGTTCTTCAATAGAACCTTTGAGGGAGTCTTGGATGTATGTCTGAATAGTGGCCCCTATGAAAGATGGCTCTAGAGAGCTAGCCCTAGAAGATTGAGCATTATTTGCTCTAAAAGTATATGGTCTTATTCCCTTGGTCTTCTTCATTAGCTGTGGCTAGAATTGATCACTGTGGTTACCAAGTGGCAGAGTAATTCCCATTCTCCTTAGCTGAACCTTCTTAAACTTGGGAATCCTTACTACCTCCTCATTGGTGTTCAAATGTCAAATGTTGTGCAATGTGAGGAAGTAAGAGACCAGCTGAGAAAAAGGAATAGTAGTAATCTTGGTATAGTGGAATTTAAACCTCTGCATCTCTTAAAATATAAGCTCCCTAATATTCCTCTTCTCTTAGGATAATATAGATGCCATCATCAAATAATCCTTGCCAGCGATATGAGAGAAATTCTTTGCCTTGTTTACTAGGCATCTGGAGTAGATATAGAATATTACTTTGTGAATGTCACTTAAAAAACCTGGTGTCAGAGTAAGTGGCCCAACTGGCTCCCCTGGTTTGAGTATCTAATGAATCTGAGTGGCATTGAACTCCTTAAGAGGTCCACTTAGAGCTTCTCTAATCCCTTGATATGTGTTGATCAAGTTTACAGATAGTATAATTTTTTGATTCCTTATAGTGGTTTCAATTCTCTCTTTTACAACTCATCCTCTGTCATCATACTCATCTACTATCTTCATGTTGCAATGGAAAATCTTAACCACAGAGGGACAATAAGATGTCATAATACTCAACCAGGGCTCATACTGTCCTAGATAGGGATATAAGTCTAAATTGAAATCCTTTTTAAGCTTGGCTAAATTAACATATACAACTGGACAAAAAGATCTCTTAGTAAAGTTAGTATCTTAAGCACCTTGATTTGTTGCCTTTAGCTCCCCTGTATTGAAATTTGAAGGTAGTGTTAGTAATTCCTCCTCTTCGGCCAATTGTGATAGTGAAGGCATGAATGAAGATGATGGACCTAGAGTAGTGTTGTAATATCTTGAATTTTGGCCCTAGGACTTTGAGGATAAGCTTATATCTGGCATACTACTAAGCCCAGTTCGGGAAGAGTCCTAAGAATGTCGAGAGATATAAAGACTCTAGGGGACTATGTGATTTAGCCCTACCAGAAAGAAGGCCCAATATATGTAGGCAGTAGGATTAAAGTATTGGTGCAGATGTGAACATGAAACATATACGGCACCAGTGGGTTGGTTGAAAAATTCCTCCCAGCTATGTCTGAGGTATGGGTTTGATTTGTTGAGTGAAATATGCCGGTGCAAGTATGCACATGGCAATTTCAAGGCAGACATGTGTATCTTGTATTTTTAGAGTGGACGTCGGTGTGTAGTGCCATATGGGACCCACATATATATACTCTAACCTTGCATCATTTGATGAGCCTCAGTAATATGAAGAAATCCTGAGTAGACACCGATAAAGTAAATTTATTAAAGTACCTTTAATAAAGTAAACAATCATAACTAGCTTTGTGCTGGCTAAGCAGGACGATAACAAGTGTTCCTTAATCATTACAAAGGACAATAACACTTTTATGTTGGAAGAGTAAGGAGGTGACAAGTGTCCATTATCATTACCATCACCCTTATGCCTTTTGAGTTGTCATCATCGAGGGTGCCACCTCACCCTGAGTTGGGGAAATCCACCGGTCTCCGATCTGATCACCTGACTAACTTCTTGAGCACCGAACCGGGGAGCCGGGGCAAAACCATTGGACCCTCACTATCCTTGACAAATTGGATGGTTAAAGGCCTAAGAAAGAGGTGAAACCTAATTTATTAAAGCAAGTGACACGTGTTACTGAATCACTGGATCACCGGACAAGTGGCACCATAAAGTCTTAACACGTGGCAGACAAATATCAAGACTTCTAAGGGGCATTAAAATTTGGCCAGCAGTCCCCAAAAATCAAAGAAAAATAAGAAAAATCATGGAAAAATGGTAGAGGAGAGAAAGAAGGTGAATAGTAACTTTTCAGAACTTCAATCCACCAAAACACTACCGAATTGACGTTTTCTCTCAAAATACCCTTCACAAACCTTCTTCTACTCATCCCAAGCTTCATTTCTATGGTTTCAAATTTTCATTTGGAGGGGTTTGGTGCCATCTTGCTGGCCAGAGTACTGCTAGAGTTCTGAACTGATTACGGAAACGTGTAAAGGTAAGCGTAGTTTTCATTTTGAATCGGTTGGTTTGTTGTTTGGATGAGTTTTCATGGGGGTGGGGTACTATTCATATTCGGCCAACGGGTATTTTTAAGGTTTACTCATGGTTTAATCATGTATTTATAGTTAAATGATGATTTAAGATGATTTTAGAAGTTGTGCTTAAGTCAACCTGAATTTCTTTTCTAAAGGCAGAGAACTTACCACATGTTTTTAATTAGTCAAACTTAGTCCAAATGCTATGAAATTTTATAGAATTATAGTAGATATCCTGGGCTTTAATTTGATACTCACCAATTGAACTTGTAGATTGAAAGTTATGATTTTTCAAAGTTTGACCTTGATTCTGGAATGAAATCTGTGACAGTCTGTGTTTGACGAATTTCTAGAAAATGTGTGGCTGTAATCAATGCTCTGTGATATTTTTCATTAAAATATGACTTAAAGAGCTTTTTATAGAACCTGGAACCAACTTATTTGGAATTGTTTTAGAATTAACTATGAATTTTCAATGTTTGGTCTGGAAAACAGGAGAATTTTGGGGGCAATGATCAATTTAGTGAGATACTGTATTGATGTGCGTCTAGAAGTGTAATGGCTATATTTGTCCCTAAAACTAGATTGATTAGGGATCACATAGCCTTTAGAATCATCATAATTGGACATTTGTACAATTATTTATGAATTTTCAAAGATTATTGGAAATTTTGGTAATTTGGTGAAAATAAGAAAGCAAGGGCAATTGGTAATTAATTTGAACTTCAATAGTTAAATAAAGCCCATAAAGGTAGTGTGAACCCATTAAATACCCATGGGGCCTAATGTATTAACTTTAAGGCTAACCAACCAAGGTGTCTTGGGTTATTAAAATTTGGGACAAGTGTGGGCCCAAAGAATAAAGACAAGTCCTAGAGGCTAAAGTAGCCCATTAGACATTTATTTGTCATGGCTCTAATAATATGGCTGTTTATCTAGGGTCATAAGAAGTCAAGAAAGAAGAAAAGTGAAAGAATTTCCAAGAAGCTTCAATGGTTAGAAGAAAAGGTACAATGAGGGAACTTGAAGATAAGAGGTAGGGAACTTTCCTAAATGGATATATGTGCTTGTGTATTGATGTGTTAGTTGCTTTGATGAATTGTTTGAAGCATATGTAAACGAGTAAGGCTTTGTTTTACTTATACTATGGCCATTAGTATAATGTGTTAAAAAGTGAGCATGCATATATGTCATTATGTTGGCATGAATTTTCGTAAGCAAGCATGTCATGCACAAAGCATTTTTTGTATGCATTTGTTAGCACTATTATCTACTAGGATTCTCTTGAATCTCACTCTCCCTTACCAACCATATAGGTAGCAGAGCACTAAAGAGAAGTACAGGATGCTGGACTGGGAGAACAGGTTACAATGAAAGGAGAAGTATTTACGCGCTGAACCGTTGTGTAATAAACGTTGAGTGATTAATTATTATATATCTCTGTATGATGGAGAAGTTGAATTTCCTAAGCACAGAAATTGAATTAGAAATGGGTAATCACACGGTATGAGTCCATTAGTTAAGAAAACTCCTGCACATAAAAAAGAGCAAAGAATCACTCTGGTTAAGATAATAAAGTGAATTAAGAAATGATGAGTTATGAAGAAGTTACAAACCACTTTATAATAGTTTTTGAAAAGTTTTGAAATTTTATGAAAAACCCACTGAATTACATGTTTGAATCCTATATTGAGGTTGGGAATTGAAAGAACTTTATAAATGAATATCACTTCATGGTTCGAATTCACTACATAAAAATCATCAGATCAATTACAGAAGTAAGGTGTTACAAGTGTGGGTTGTAGTTGCTTCATAAGCTTGTAAAGAAGAAGCATATCTCAAGTTGTTTGGGATTAGACTCTCGGCATAGGGTCAACACCGGTGCAACTAGCCTGGTGGCTAGCCATGCTGGCCATGTCAGGGTAAATGCCCTCATAACATCCAATGAGAACCTTTGATTATGTAGTCCAATTCGCTATCAGCTGAACTAGCTCTACTCTACTGTATACGGCCACACCCCAATTCAAGCTTATTCACATCATGATACACAACATAGGTTAAGCTGGGTTGGGCACACCCCAACCCTTGCTTATTTACATCACAATAGACATCAGAGTCCGCACCACAATACACAACAAAGTCAAGCTAGGATCAGGTATATTCAACATTGGTGCCATCGACAACTTCACCTTCAGCTCTGTGAGCTCTTTTCACATCCTTTACATTTTTCATCCCACTTAAACTGTTGATCCTTTAGTGTGAGTTTGGTTATCAGTAAGGCAATCTGGAGAATTTCTAAATGAATCCTCCAGTAATAACTAGCAAGACCCAAAAATTGTGCATCTCAACAATAGTGTCTGGCCTTTGCCAATCCAGCACTACTTCTATTATATTGGGACCCACTGAGACCCCTTCTCATGAGATGACATGGCCCAGAATTTTTACTTATAGGAGCCAAAACTAGCACATGGTTCTTACAGCCTTAAGCCTATGCTCAGTACAATTCTCAAACATATCACATTCACTTTGCTTCCTCTGTGCACTCTGAGGTCTATCTCTTTATATGTGCTTTAATAATGTCAGGTTGATTTAATAGGAGTCCCATAGAAACCTCCTACTACACCTTACAGTACCCACAATCTATGTTCCTCTGTGCCCATTCCAACTCAAATTATTCCGGGCCATTTCATATGGGCTTCTACTATCAGTCTAACTCCAAGCATATTCACAAACTCTGCTGCCCTTATCGGGGTACTCTACCCATGTTATACAAGGAATCCGAAAGCTACTCTTATATTTGATTTTCTATCTCAACTATGAGACCATATTCCATAGCTACTTGTTGTTATATCGAGAACTATTCTCAGATGATACTCGTGCTCTTCATTACTCTAAGGGTATATCAAAATGTCGTTGATAAAAACCACCACGAATTGATCTAAGTATAATCAGAAGCTATGATTAATCAAATCCATGAATACAACGGGTGCATTACTCACCGTCAACCAATCAAAACCCAGTATGACTTATAATTGATTGAGCGGCAATCACAATAAGTCAACTGTGGACTCATGCCCTTCAACTATTCAATTCAGGCAAACTGCTGAGGTAGTTGCTGAACACGCAATCCCAAGCTCTTCACATAGTCATTAGCAATGAAGGTATGACTAGCACCCAAATACGTTCTGCCACTATGCGCCCTGCCAAAACGAGGACATAACTATATTGCTGGAGGTCTCTGGTACTCACGTTCTTCTGTTGGGTAGGTTTTCTTATCGCCGGCCTTAAATGAGCATTTTAGCCCTTTCCATTTCTAAGAAGTATTCCCTTTAACAGGGCCTACTACCACTGTTGCCACTCTTAACTAGGTACAGATCCCTTATATTGTTCTCAATAACTTAGCACTCCTCTACAGCTTTATTGAACTCAGTAAACTATCTGAAGGACAACCATTTCCTCATTTCATGCCTCAGTCCTCATATCAATATGCTAGAGCTCCACTCCTCATCATCAATGCGTCGTAGGTATAAGGAGTAACGACCAATTGGATGAATTAAGACTGGTAATCATGAAATGTTTCTTCACCACCTGACTCTATTGATAGGAACTTTGACTCTTTCTCGAGTCTCACTGACCTGGAAAAATACTTGTCATTGAATTTCTCCTAGAATTGTTCCCAAGTTAATGACACATTACGAGTCCGCTACATCATGGCAAAGTTCTGCCATTACCTGTTTGTATCTCCCTCTAGCTTGTAAATGGCTAGTAGCGCCCTCACCTCGGTTGGGCAATCTAACACTTCAAAAATTTTCTCGAGCTGGACCAGCCAGTCTTCCACTGCTTGGGGATCAAATCTTCCCTTGAACTGTAGATTTCTATCATTTCAGGCTGACACCCCATGTGACTCTTAGTTTGGCTCAGTGTGTGATTCTAACTTCTGAGGTCGAATCGACCCTTTTGCCGTTTCTTTATGATTCGTCTCTTCTAATGTCGATTGAACTCTATCCTGATTTTGTTTTGCTCATCACTCAATTCATAGATCATATCCTGATAAGTAAAATATTTGCATATTTATTTTCCCTCATATGATTATTTTGTGGACAATATTTGAGTTTAATATAATAAATTTGGGTATAATTGATAAATAAATAATGTTTTTTGGAATAAATAGTTTTTTTTAAAAAAAATAAAAAAAAATAAAAAAAAAATACAGAAGTTACTATAGCAATGCTTTCACTGTATCAAACGCGCTTTTCACTGTTCCAGACTCGGTTTACTGTTTGAAATCACTGTTCTAGATGCGGTTTACTATAGCAGCGCACTTTTCTCTGTAGCGTTTTTGGCACTGTAGCAATGCGTTTTTCCCTATAAATAGAAAGCAAGGCCAAGCATAAATGGAAGAGAGGGAAGAGATGTAGATGCTTCATTCTCTGACAATTAGAGGTCTTTCTCTGATAGTTCTGTAAAAATTGTGTTATTTTTTAGAATTAATTTTATGCTTTGTATTACTTTTTGCATGCCTCTATCTTGGAAGGCTTATGATTGTATTGCTTTTTACATGCCACCTACATGGAAGGTTTTTCCTCCTAAATGGACAGCTAGATTTCTCCATTTTTCATACATCTTTTGGTTGTATATTTATGTTTTAGAATTTAATATTCAAGTTTTATGCAATATTTATGAGGTTTTCATTCTAGTTTTATGTAATGTTAATTTATTTTTATTTTGTTTTTAATTTCATAATGAGCTAAATTTCTATTTTCCTAGGGTGATGACGTAGCTTACTAATGTCGCATTGAATCTTAACTTATTAAATCTAGTTTGAATTTCTTCTTCATGGTTGAGTTTTAATTATTATTCTTAATGCTTTCATTTGATTGGCAATCTTTTGAATGATTTCATATGTATGTTGAAACCGGAAGGAGATATATGCGTGTAGACCCTATAATTAAAAACATAATTTGCATATGAACTAGGAATATATTCATAGGAGTTGTGTAGTCTTAATGAGTTCTATAAATCTTAATGCATAATTAATTGCTTAAATTCATATAGAAATATATTGGATTAGCAATTAATTATAGAATTTCTTGACCTTGGAAGAAGCTAGTAATTAAATGAGGGAAACTCAACTATCAATCATTTGGAATAAATTGGGTTAAAATAGACAAGTGAAAACTGACCCTTATGGCTTTTTCTCATAGTTGCTTTCATATTATCTTCACTCATATTTATTTATTTTTCTTTTATTTTGTACTCTCAATTACCAAATTGATTGACTAAATATAATTAAAATTACCCATTTTGGTACTTAGTAATCAATTCTCGTAGGAACGATACTCTACTCACTTCTATATTACTTGATTACGACAGTGTACACTTGCACTCTTTAATATATTATTTTCACTCGTAACATATCCCACTACTCCATCAATACACCCATCATCTACTATATAGAATCAGATGGGTTGTGGATTATCTTTTCCACCTTCAGTTCTACTCATCGAATTTCTGGTCAAACCATTGTGTTCTCTTTACTCCAACACAAATGATTCACAACATCAATACCACACTAGATGTATACACATGTTCTTTAAAACTCACATACCAACAAATAACAGGAACATTTAGGTGTATACAACAACAGTCATGGGTTAACTTTGATCACCATGACAAGGAACTATGGCAATTATCCTAGCAAAACCTACCCTTGCTAGGAACCAGGCTCTAATACCATAAATGTAATCCCCTTCCTTGATAGCCGTTAAAATGGTTCAAAAACGTGTCATTTAGTTGAATTGAAGACCAATGGTTAATTCAAAACTCATTAAAAGTCCTTACCTCAAGATAGGGTTTGGTCCTGTTATAAGGTGGATTTTCTAAAACTTTTCAAAACCTATTTAACACAGTTTCACTTCTACGTTTCAAATCTATTTGGTTTGTTTACTTCAGTTCCATTCATTAATATTATAGTGTATAACAAAATTTCCCGACAACTCTCAGGTTCTATTCAACTACTACAAGGGTTTATAGGGCATGATCACCCCTTTTCAGTTCCCATACAAGGGATTACATACATTTATACAACTCGATGGTGGATACAACCACCTTTACTACAATGCACTTGAACTTACATCATTCACATAATATACATTTATCCCAAAATTATGATAACCAACGAACAAACCTCAAATCTCCTAACCGGGAGCACTAGTCGCCCTTGTTTACCACCTGCTTTTCTTTGGATTCACTTGCCCTGGCTGTATGCTAGTTGTTGGAAAGAGTGAGATTTATACGAATCTCAGTAGTAATATTCCACGTATATGATGCATAATTAAACAAAGCATGTAAGCAATTATCACAAAGCACCAACAGCAGCAACAATCATTGTGATGTGTGACATGTGTCATAAATGATAGCTATCACAGCTATATCCACATGATGTGTGACTTGCGTCACAAACAATAGCTCTCACACCCGTATGCACAATAACGTCAGCTTTCACAGCTGTGGTGCAGCAATGACAGCAATCACCGCTATATGCATAGTAATGACAACTCTCATAGCTGTGGTACAGTAAAGATAACTTTTGCTGTATTCACAACGACATAACTGGTAGCATTCTCATGCACATAATTCAATGATAAGTGTAACCCCCTTCACGCTTAAGGCCGAGATTTAGTTCATAAACACATAATTGATGTAAAATTAGAGACCTTAGATGATTTTGGGACTTAAACAAAATCAAACTTCCCAAAATCATGACTTACAAAAACTTTTACAAAATTTGTTCATGACGGTCTCATATTCACATTTCAATACTTAATGGCCTGTACAAGTTGATTTCATTCACAAATATCAGAGTATAAAGCAAATTCCCGACACACTCGGGTTCCATTCATTGAATAAGAGATTTACAAAGGCACAAAGCCCACAATTCATTACCCTTAACTTGGGGATTACACAAAACTATACTACCAATCCCAATATACATAATTGTTTCCCAAAAATATCCAAAAGATATACATGATAACCAATAACCCAAAATATACATCTAAATCAGAGCTCTATCCGCTCTTCGTCGCCCGCTTTCCCTTTGATCCTTCTGCCCTGTCTAAAATATGGTTTTTGGGAGAGTGAGATTCTAAGGAATCCCCGTAGTAACAAATCAATCATATAATGTACAATAATAATGCATGTAAGCAAATCATTAACCACAACAAGCAACTACAACGGCAGTTACAACGGCAATGGTTAGTATGACACGTCATCCCTTACGATTGCTCACGTTGAATTGCATCACAACAATCCACACAATACATTTCACCACAACTGGGATTCATATAAAGCATTTCATACACAAGCCATACAGGCAAGATCCATACAGCCCACGGCTGGATTCAAAAACGCCGCCCCACGGGTCGGATTCACAAATATCCATGTCGATTACGACGGCAGTTCAATGGCCGACCTAGAGATGACCACCGTCAATCCCTACACGGCTCACGCTGACCTGCTCACACCGTAATGGACCATGGCACACATTTCACAAATTCAATGTTAAGTTATGCATGCCAAAACATCATACATAATATGAGAGAAGAGTCACTACCTTGATCCTTCCGGGCGTACACCGGCACCGGTCTCTCCCGCCTAGGGCAAATGTCGTATCCTAGAATCATGATTAGGGCGAAGAGTTACATTCTATTCCAAGACTTAATTCACTTGAAACACTTAATTTTGGTTATCATAATTGACCCTTAAGAGGCCACAAATGCCTCTAATAAAAGCCCTAAAAGATTGGGAAACAATAGGTTAGAGATCTCCTTACGAAAACTTAAAGTGCTGGAACACAGGGGTTGGCCGCGGCCAGCCCTTCCTTGGGCCGCGGCCAAAACATGGTCAAAAGGCCGTGGGCCGCGGCCAGCCACCCATGGGCCGCGGCCAGAATCAGGCCAGAAAGTCTTGGGCCGCGGCCAAGAAATCCCCTGATTCTTGGCTGAACTTCCAAAATTCATAAATAATCCTAGAAAAATCGAAACGGGGTGATTCCAAATCCAAATGAAAGGTATATAAGTCCTCTTTCAAGGAAAAATATGGCCCATCACTGGAAATCACTACACAAATACAGAATCACCAAAAACTAAACACTACTCCAAAACAGAGTTCTGTTTCAATCCCAAACTTTGGATAACCATATCTCATAGAATACTAAACGAAATGACACAAAATTTATGTCCATTTTGAAGCTTGGGATGTGACATGTAAGACTGGAAAGTTTCAGAATTTTCCAATAAAATTTGGTCACTCAAAACGCTCGTCCAATCTTACTGCACAAAACAGAGCTCAAACAAGACAACTTTCCAACTTTCCCCAAGTGATTCAAATGAATCCAAAATCAACAACCAAGCTCATTCCCACACAAAATCACTCAAGGAATCCAATGGGAATGTCAAAATCACCAAAATCCTATTCCATTATCATGCTTTGTTTTTGGGTAACATTAAACACTAAAATCTCAAATTCTCCAAACTTAACAATTTCCAACCCAAACAATTCTATCTATCCAAAATGCATTCCAAACATACAAATTCCATACCAAACATATACCAAACTCTCAATGGCCCTCATTTTCGAAAATGGCCCAAGAATTCCAGAAAATCCAAGTTAACCCATTTGGCATAAAACATAGATAGATAGATAGGTCTCACTCACCTTATCAACTTTCTCAAAGGGAGTTCTTGATTCACCACCTCCCAAAATTTCGTGTGGCCACAAACCACAACCAATGGACAAACTACAACCATTTAAATGTTGCTCTTAACTCAAGGATCAACTTTAATGAAGGAAGTTTGAGCAATAGAAGCCATTTTCCTTACCTTTTTCAAGCTTTCTTCTTCCTCCTTTTCTGCAGAAATGGCTGATGAGAGAGAGAGCAAAAATGAGAGAGATGGAGTGAAGAAACAAACAATGATACTCCCTCCATGACTTCAGCGAAAAGAGAGGAGAGGAAGAGAGAGAGTGATTAAAATACTCTCCTTTTTGACTTTTCTCCTCATCACTCACCATACACACTTTTGCCACATGTCCACATGCCATTGGTTTACACAAAATATGTGACCAATCAACTTATCTAATCTCTCCATTAGCCATTTTAATCACACATCTCATTTTCTCTTAGTTAGTAATAATTTCTCCCTTAATTACCAACTCATGGCCAATAATTCCATTCTTCCAATTTTTCAATAATTATGACATATTAATTAAAATAGCCATAAAAACACATAATAATTCCAATTAAATTCATAATTATCCATAATAATCATGATTAACCCATAATCAAAAATTGGGATATTACAATAAGCACATACATGTAAAGCATTACACATGATATAGGAGAAAGAGTTACTACCTTGTTCTTTTCATTCCTGCTCAGGCACGTATTTCTTATGCCCAGGGTAGATGTCAAATTGTATAAATCATAAGCATGGACAAAGAGTTATTCCGTACTCAATTCTCAACTCCAAAAAATTGGGGTTAGTTATCATTTGAGACCTTTAGGTAGCTTTGAGAAGCACAAACAAAAGCCTAAAGGGTTGGGGAGAACTAGACCAGAAACCACCTTTCAAAAGTCCAAAATGCTGAAATTAGGTGTTTCCCGTGGCCAAGAAGTGGTCAGAAACATTTTAAATTTGGCCAAAAACAGGTTAAAAACATTTGGGCCGTGGCCAAGACCCCTTCTTGCCTCGACCAAGAAAAATCCTGTTTCTTGGCTGAACTTCTAAAAATCATAACTAATTCTACAAAAATAGAAACAAGGTGATTTCAAGTTCTATGTAAAGCTATTCAAGCGTTATATATAGAAAAAAATATGAACCACAGCTATTTACATTCACAAAAAAACAGAATCTAACGAATTCCAATACTATTCCAAAATAGCTTCCAATTTCAACCTCAAACTTTGGAAATACACAACTTCCAGCACACACATCAAAATGACCCCCATAATATATTAATTTAAAGCTTGGTATGTTCACGATTAGATTGGAGAGCTTTAGAATTTTTAACCACCATTTACCCATTCAAAACTTCCATGCAAACTAGTTGACTTGCATAAAGTTTTCTTCTACAAAACTTCCAATTTTTCAACATATGTTTCCAATGGTCAGAATTCAAAATCGGGGCTACTTCCCACACAATTGTTCACATAGAATCCAATGGAAAAATCAAAATAACAAAATTCCCATTCCATTTACAAGTTCTGTTTTGGGCAGAATTTAACACAAAATCTAACAATTTGCCAAAGTTCCCATTCAAGTCTCAAATCAATTCCATCATCCAAGCCATAGCACAAGACACCATTTCAACAATCAAAACATCCTAAACTCTCTAAAACCTTAATTACTCAAAAATTAGGGCAAAATTCTAGAAATCAAGAATTCAACCAATTGTCACAATACATATATCAAAGAATTGGTCTTACTCACCTCTATCACCTCCACTAGTTAGTTCTTTAGTTCTCCAACCTCTAGTTTTTCTTGAGTTCACCAAACACCATCTCTTGAAAATCTGAAACCATACAATTGAAGCTTTCAATAAGAGGAACAAGTTTAAAGAAGAGGATTTTAACAATAGAAGCCATTCTTCTTCCTTATGCCTACACTACTTGAGATCTTGGAAAGAGAGAGAGAAAATGGTGAAATGATGAATATCTTCAGCCCCCATGCTTCTTAAACTAAATTAGAGGAGAGAGGGAGAGAAAATGAATTTAAAATTGGAATTTGACTTTTCAACTATCCTTTGCTTCATCCAAATGATGCCACATGTCAAAAATCCCATGGCTCCTCAAAAGCAAATAATTAATTGGTTACTCTAACTAATTCCCTTAGTCATTTAGTTACACTACTAGCTCTTTTAGTTAGTGATTAATTCCTTCTTCGGTTGCTGACTAATTGGCCGGTAAATTTCATTTTTCCTATTTTGTCACTGACTATGGCAAATTCACTTGAATTGCCACTTGACATATGATTCAATTTCTTTTTCTCTTTCCATGCGCCATTCCCTTACATTTAAGTTTACTAAAGACTTTGCCACATAATTAAACTTAAATACAGGGTTTGGGCATTTTCTACTATGAATTCGGGTCATAAATCACACTTTATTCCCCAAAAGTGTTTTCTCACGTTAATTACATTCTCATTTGAAGTCATTAACCCATATACAAAATTTAGGGCATTACATTCCTCCTAGCTTTTCCTTTTATGGCCGAAATCCCTAGCTCCCAAAACACTAAATTCTTGCTTCAAATACGTTAAATCACATGGAACAGAAGCTTAGAAGAAGGATTATATACATTAGGTACGAATTCACCAAAGAAATTGACCTACCTTATGAGATTTTCCTCCTTCTCTCTCTAAAATTCTCTCAAGCTTAGGGTTGTAGGAGGAAGAGGATGATGTTTATATCATATCCCATAATTTAATTAATTAATTTTCCCAATTTTGGATTTGAACAAAATTCTGGCAGATTTTCTGCCTAAGCTTTGAAAACTCAACTAAATTTGTAGACATCATATTAGAGTGATTCCAAATACTATAGAACCCTTATTGAGTCTAGTTTCAAGGAAAAATATAGCCTTTTATCAATTGGAAGCGGAAAATTTCCTGATTTAAATTATTTGGATGCCGTTCCAGAAAATCAATAGTTTTTCTAGTCTAACTTTAAAAATTCATAGCTTTTTTCATACAACTCCAAAAATTATCTAGTACCTATCAAATTAAAGCTTAGGATGTTTATTTTCACCCTGTAAACTTTCATAATGTTTTATCATCGTTTGGTCATCCAAAACCATATGACAAACCCACTGCCTCATAAGTAATCTCACTAGCAGCATTATTCACATTCTCTAAAATTCACCACGTCATTGAATATTGCAAATAATTACAATACATATTAGGGAAATGAAATTTGAGGTGTTACATTTTCCCCCCGTTTAATGAATTTCGTTCCCAAAATTTTCTACACTTGTACAACTATAACTTCCAAGTAATGCTTCCTCATATTCAGTTCTTTTTTATTATATCAATACTTCAAATCCTGGTGGTCGCAATATAACACTACAGTCGTACCATAATGGTACGTCTCTAGATTTTCATTGCAACACAATTGCTGCTAACTCAAAATTATGTGTGGGATAATAATTAAAATTTTTTTTCATGAGGCTAGATGAATAAACCAATACATGGCCATGTTGCATTAGAACAATTCCCAATCCTGCCTACTAGCATCAACAAGGACGACAAAGGTCCAGAGTAGATTTGGGATTATAAATATAAGTGCTGACGTTGATTTTCGTCTCAGCTAAGTGAAGCCCTTCTCCCAGTTACGGTCCCACAAAATAATGTTGACTTTTAAACTATTCTGGAAAAATTCAGTACGCATTTTTTGTAATATCCGGCAAAAACCAGAAAACTGCATATTTCAGAAACAGTCTCTAGCCTTTTTCAGTTTAATGCTGCTTCCACCTTGTAAGGATCTCCCCTGAGACTCCTTGTTGTGAGACTATATGGCCCAGAAAACTAACTTCTGAAAGCCAAATCCCACATGTGCTTACCACCTTAGTTGGATCGCACTTGACCTTTATAGTAACACACAATTGTTCATAGAGAATGCGATAATGTATATGCCTTGCACCATATAATGCAATATTATACTAACACATAATTCAATTCAGTCGGAAATGTGTTCAGAGCTGACCACTATTGCAACCCCTACACATTCTGTGCCTCAGTCCTCGACTGGGCATATATCAATGTCCCGTAGGCACTACCTAGAGGCACTATTCATCAGTGTACTCGAAGGCACTGCCCATAGGCATTATCCATTAGTGTACTTGAAGGCACTGCCCGTAGGCATTATTCATCAATGTACCAGAAGACACTGCCCGTAGGCATTAATCATCAATGTACTTGAAGGCACTATGTATCATATATATTACAGAAGAAGGAATATACAAAGCATATAAACATTCACATAGTGTATAAAGGATAGAGTTACTACAATGGCCTTTCCTGGATAATATTAGATTTCAAATCTTCCCCTGGTCTGTGTTCTACTGCATTTCTCTCAATTCCATACTATGATCCTTGATCCTTGTTTCATGTTCTATTAGCATGCCCAGCACTTGTACCTCTTGGTCTCATCCTTATTATGTTTCACGATATGGAAGCAAGAAAGAGATAAATTCTACATGAACACAAGGGCATACCTATCATTTCACAAAGTTTTGTGTACATTGGTATCCTAAAGACAACATATCAAGATGTTTATAATAGTCAGGGAAAACTTGTAACAACAGACAGCCTCTGAACTACTGTACAATATGTTCTTACTCTTTTTCCATAATATGACATAACATGGCAACAACTTCCCAGGGGGCCACCTATTATGGCATTTCCCTGGGTTGAGCAAGCTTAACTTCCGTGTACCCGTGCCAAAACACAGATACCGGCCTCAACTGCTTCCATCCACCAGTACCCTGAGACTTCTCTTATCTCAAACATCATTCCAGTTGCCTTCAGTTGACTAAATACCGTGTCTGTACCCTGGCCTTGGCCATACCCGCTTCCTTGGATTTTCAAAATATCCTTGGGCCATCCTCAGTTTGGTATTGCACCACCAGCTGCCCTTGGGTATCCCCAAATCTTTCTGGACTAATTCACAGAAGAAGGGTAGTTCACTTCTCTAATACCCCATTCTGTGCATATCTCCTTTTACTATATAATCAAGACCTTATTAGTATACTATCTTGTTGCCAGAATCGCCACTCCGCCAAAACCGCTTTGGGCTCTGATACCAAAAATGTAATACCCTTATCTTATTTTCACCTTTTTCAGAGTATTTATGGAAAATGATATGCAGTTCAATGGGCAACACAGGAATAACATAAAATACTAATAATATGTGCATAATTACGAAAAATTTCTCATAGAGGTTCGTACATGATAGTTACCATCAATGTAGCCGCATAAGGCTACTAGGGTGTTTAAACCCATCCGAGTGAAATAAAATTCTGGTATATTTTCTGCCCTAACTTTGAAAAATCATAACTAAATTTGGGGCTGCATGTGTCAGTTTAGGGTTGTAGGAGGAAGAGGATGTTGTTTACATCATATCCCATAATTTAATTAATTAATTTTCCCAATTTTAGATTTAAACAAAATTCTTGTATATTTTCTACCAAAACTTTGAAAAATCATAACTAAATTTGTAGACATCGTATTGGAGTGATTCAAGAGGCTATAGAACCCTTATTGAGTCTAGTTTCAAGGAAAAATATAGCATTTTGTCAATTGGAAGCAAAAAATTTCCAAATTTAAATTATTAGGATGTCGTTCCAGAAAATCAACAGTTTTTCTAGGTTAACTTCAAAACTTCATAACTTTTTGTATACAACTCCAAAAATTACCCATTAGCTATCCAATTAAAGCTTATGATGTCTAATTTTACTTTGTAAACTTTCATAACTTTTTATCATCATTTGTTCATCAAAACTACATGACAAACTCACAGCCTCACAAAACATCTCACTGGCAACACTATTCACATTCTCCAAAATTCACCACTTTATTTAATATTCTAAATAATTACAATACATATTGTGGAAATAAAATTTTGGGGTGTTACAGTGTCTTTTCAAGCTTTAACCTATTGTATGCTCTATTAGAGATATAGCTTGCAGTGCTCATTACATCAGCCTAGAAGACTTAAGAGACATTCTTCTCATTGAGCATGGCTCTAGCCATTTCTGTGAGGACTTTGTTTTTCCTTTCTACGACTCCAGTTTGCTGTGGCGTTCTCAGAGCAGAGAAATTGTGATCAATGCCATTAGTAACACAATAGTCTATAAAGGCTTAATTCTCAAATTATCCTCTATGATCTGTTTTCATAGCTACTGTAACCCCCTGCCGTAACTATATCCGAAATATGACAATTAAGTTAAATAGAGACCAATAACAATCAAAAACTTATTCTCAAACCCATCTACCAAACGAAGTTTTCACAAATGTATTTCAAAACACAAATAACCTGGTCTCATATTCACCTTTTGAATACAATTACCACACGAAGATAAATCACATTTATTACAATCAAAGTGCACAACATAATCGCCGGCAATCCTTGGTCCCACTCAATAACTCAAGCTTTACAGGGCACATTTGCCTATTACAAGCCCTCATACGGGGATTACACAAGTCTCATCTCAAATACATAATCAAGTCCTCATCCACATATACATATCCAAATCCAAATACGAATATCCAAATATACATCCCAACTATGAAAACCACATACCAAAATCTATAACCCGAAGGAGTCCTCGTCGCCTTTGCCTGCTTGCCCTGTCTAATTGTTGGTAGGGAGGGTGAGATTCTAGAGAATCTTAGTAGGAAATAAATACCAGTATGCATGCAAGTTAAGTGTTTAATGCATGATATGCTTGCAATACATAACTCATGCTCACACAATGACATATCTGCATGCTCAATGTTTTAACAACATACTCATGACCATAGCATAAATAGAAATAGAGCTACAATCATTCATATATGTTTCACATAATCAAGCAAAGCGATACATGCATCAATACACAAACACAAATATCAAAACATGCAAGATAGGTAAGTTCCCTACTCTTGTCTTCCACGAATGCTCTAGCACGCTTACTCACGATCAGACAAATATAGAACCACGATCAGGGCCAACATAAACCCTATAACTAAAGCAAGGACATAGGGTTATTCTCTATTCCAAATTCTTACTTCCATATCACTTAAAGTTGGTTACCATTCATGACCTTTAGGTAGCTAATCAAAACCTAAAAACATACCTAAAGGGTTGGGAAACACTTGGCCAAATATCACCTTTTAAAAGTCCAAAATGCTGATTTTTAGGGGTTGGACACAGCCCATAAATCCACTGGCCGCTGCCAAAAACAGGTCAGAAACATTTGGGCTGTGGCCAAGAAAATCCTATTTCTTGCCTGAACTTCCAAAAATCATAACTAATTCCACAAAAATCGAAATGAGTTGATTCCAAAGCCAAATGAAAGGTATTTAAGTCCTATTTATAGGAAAAATATGTACTATACCAGAAATCACCATAAAATTCTAGAATTACACAAAATCCACTACTGCCCCAAAATAGTGTTCAGTTTCAATCCCAAACTTTGGATAGTCACATCTCCCAGCTCACAAAACGAAATGGCACAAATTATATATCCATTTTGAAGCTTGGAAACACCAAATCAATCAAATTCAAATCATATTGACATGTTACCACAACATGTCACACAAATCATAATTCAAACCACAACATTGCACCACTTTCCATTTCACATCCAAAACCAAATCAAATGACATCAAAGCACAACTTGACATCATTTGCCACACAAAACACAATCCAATTTTCCAATTTCATACCACATGAAATTCGTCACAAAATCAGGGCAAATTCTACAAATCACGATACTCAACCAAAACTCATAAAACTTAGATCAAAAGGCTTCAAATACTCACCTCTTCCTTTTCCCAAGGCCAAATCCTTGATTCTTCATCTTTCCACTTTTGCTCAAGCAATCAAACATCTCCTTTCAAAAATCTAAAACCATATAGATAAAGCTCTCATCAACATGATCAAGATTAGTGAAGAGGATTTAAGCATTAGAGGACATATACAAGGCTAAAACCTCACCTCTTGATTTCTCTTTCTTCCCTCTCATGGACGACAATGGAGTTGAGAGAGGGATGAGTGGATGATAAAGATGAATCAGATTTTGGGGATGCCAAGGCCTCTTGGCCGACTAAGAAATAGAGGAGAGAGGGAAAAAAGGTTTGACACTTTGACCTCATCCAAGTGCTCACAAAGTGCCAAGTGTCACCATCTTGACAAACCTCACATGAGCTCATAAACCCACACATATACTTGATTCCACCCTTTGATCTATTACACAATCAATCTCAACCATTGATCTTCAAGTTCCAATGAGTTTCCTCTTCATTAATTGACCAATTAGTCAGTAACTTTACCGTTTTGCCCCTAATTATGGCAATTCCTCTTGAATCAACACCAAATACATTTTCTCATTCATTTACACCATACATACGCCCTTCCCCTTATTTTCATTCAATTTAGATGTTAATCCATAATTGAACTCAAATACAGGGTTTTGACACTGATCATAACACATTCGAATCTCAAATCACATCGGATTCTCCAAAAGGGTTATTTATCACTAACCACATCCACTTTTGGAGTCATTAACCCTTAATCGCAATTTGGGATCTTGCTAAACCAGGGCTTAGTAGTCCATTTATCTCAGGCTTATTCTCTAGCCTTAAATATCAATATTCAGGGTATTACAGCTACAATAGACGTACCTTTCTCATTTTGCACTTTCTTGGCAAAAATAACAAACTCACTAAAAGTTTTAGAAGAAAGAAAAATTGTTCATGTAAATCTAGAATAGTTATCAACAATGACCAATTTATACAAATTACCACTAAGACTCTTTACTCTTGCTGGTCTAACTAAGTCTAAATGGAGTAGTTGAAGTAGTCTCTTTGTTGTGACTTCCTTCTTAGATTTAAATGAATATTTTATTTGTTTACCTTTTTAATAATAATCACAGACTAAATCATTTTTGAAATGTAATTTGGATAATCCAATTACCAAATCATTTTTTAGTAATTTTCCTAATTGGTGCATATTGACCTGAGCAAGTCTCTTATGCCATAACCAACTTTCATCAGCATTACCTAAAAAGAAATTTTTACAAACATTATTAATTACGCCATAAGTATAGCAATTACCTTCCCTTGTTGCTCTAATATTATACTTATGATCTTCCTTCTTAAATTGAAGATCCTTCTTGCTTACTATGAGACATTCTTCTGAGTCAAATATGACCTAATTGTCTTTGTTAGTACTTTAACTCACACTCAGCAAGTTGTGGAATAGACCCTCTACATAGTAAACGTCTTTAACTTGCATTCCAACACTATTGCCAACTTCACCTATTCCAGCTATCTTTCCTAACTGGTTTCCTCTAAATTTGACTTTGCCTACTTCTTTGGGCTCCATTTTGGCAAACTTTTCTTTGTCTCTGGTCATGTGTCTCGAGCATCCACTGTCTATGTACCACTTATTTGTCCTTGATGCCTTAAGACACACCTACAAGCAAAGATAATCAAATTTTAAGTACCTATACTCTCTTAGATCCTTTCAAGTTAGTATGGATCACTCTTAGGAAGTGTGATCCCTTAGGTACCCACTTATAAGTTCCTATCTTTCCTTCCTTTTTGTGAACACAAGAGGAAGTATAATGTCCCTTTCTGTTACAGAAATTATAATGTGCAAAATGATAGGATATGTGAACAGAGTATTGAAAATAATTCAAGTAAATTTTTCTGCCCAACTTTTTCTTTCCTTTCTTTTTGTCTGACTTTGGTTCATATCCAATTCCAGACCTATCATTAGTAAATGTCTGAGCTTTCAAGATCACTTTGAGCATTTCACTTACCTTAGTAAATTTCTCAAGTGTTTTAGTAAGATCAGTGTTTTTTTTCTAAAACTTGCACGTATCACAAGAATTCACATTAGGTTCCTTGACTTGTTCCTCAAGCAACTTAACATGTGTCTTATAGCTAATTCATTACTTAAAAATTTTGATAAATTTAGAATGTAAGGCATCATATTTAGTTTGCATTTCATCATAGGTAGGGGCTGAAACATTTACCTCTTCATCATCTGATTCTTTTTGAGCTAATACGCAAATGTTGGCAACTTCTTCATTATCACTATCTTTATCCAAATAACTATCTCCCTAGATTATTGAGACAAAAGTCTTTTTCATGAAGTATTTATTCTTCTTCCTTTCTTTATTCTTTAAGTAGTTGGAGCACTCTGATTTATATGCCCTGGCTTGCCACACTTATAGCAAATAATTTGCTTATTTGTCTCTTTTCTGTTACAGTTCTTCCTTTATGAATGTTCTTGAACCCTTGACCTTCCTTATAGAATTTCTTGAACCTTTTCACAATTAAGCCCATTTCTTCATCATCAAATTCCTCTTCTTCCTTCTATTCCTTATCTTTCTTGATCACATTAAGGACTACTCCTTTCTTCTTCTTTTCTTCAATATCTTCTAATTCTTGTTTGAACCTCTGCTAGCTTGTGTATTCAAAAAGACTTCAAAATAAGGAAGCTACTGATTGCATTGATTCTCCCTTAGCCTCTTCTATTGCCATGACTTTGGCTTCCCATTCTTTTGGGAGAATGTTCAGTTTTTTTCTCCCTTGGGATCTTTGATCATAGAATTTCCTAAGTGTAAAAATCGCCATTTATTTCCCTTTTATTATGCATTGGAAGCATAAATGTTGTTGTTACGGCTATTTAAGCCTCCAAATTAAAATTTTCATATTTACCTTCCCATTTTCAACTAATTAAATGTGTAAACTCGCACTCATTCATTCTTGTTTACATATATATATACATTATAATCATGAGATCTTAACTCATACATGGAATTTTATATAATCAAATATGTAATAATCTCCAATTTGTCATCACGTTTCTGCTATACAACTCTGATACATTCCTCTTCTATGCTCACTGTACCTAGATGGTTGGTGTGGGAGGGTGAGATTCAGGGGAATCTCAATAGCAAATAATACTAGTTATGCATGCAAGATAAATGCTTTGTGCACGACATGCTTGCTTTACCCAAATTCATGCTTACATAATGACATATTTGCATGCTCAATGCTTCACATCTCATACATATGGCCATAGCATCAATAGAAACAGAGCTTTAATTATTCATATATGCTTCACATAATCAAGAAAAGAAATCATACACATTAATACACAAGCATACATATCAAGAGCATGCAATTTAAGTAAGTTTACTACCTTTCAGCATTTATGTCCTCCTCTTATACTTTTTCTTCCAACCATTGAAAATACTTGAAAACCTTCTATTGCCTCTTCCTTGATGTCTCATGGCCCTAAATACATAACTACATGACTTGTTTGAGACATAAAAGTAAGTCATGTCTCTACCTCTTGTGATCAAACTTATCACAACTTCCTTCAAATATCACAAATCCGCAGGTTGACCATAATCTACCAAATTTGTCACTTGGAAAATTTATAACTTAATTGATAAAAATAAAAATGCGGTGGTTCCAAGTCCTATAGAAAGATCTTTAAGTCCTCTTTTAGGGAAAAATATCATTCAATGCTTATTATTAGGTCAAAACCTCAAGAATCCTTGACCAACTTTACTTCCTCAAAATGCATTCTAGTGTTTATACTTCAATTTCAATAGATCATAACTCTCACAATTTACAAAGAAAAATGGTGTATTCTATACATCATTGCAAAGCTTAGGATGTATACTACAATCTTATAAAATATCATAGTCATTGGATAAGGTTTGACGATTCAAAAACAACTCACAAGTAGATTGACTCGAATCTGGTAGAATTGAACACTAACACCTTAAGTTCCAAAATTAGGGTTTTCTAACCAATCATCCAAAAATCACATCCACATGCTATTCCAATATAATTTTAGCCATAGAGTCCATTTCTAACATCAAATTGATCAAAATCCAACTCCAACCCCAAGAATAAGTGCCAGCCGAATTTGACCCTTACGGATCACAAGTTGTGTTCTTACAATTTCAACCTCAATACATATTCTTATCCATCATTAAGCCTCAATTAACATTAAATTCATCATCAAACACCCTTTAAAGCTCAAAATACCTTCATGGCTAAAACCCTAAAGAGTCGATAACTTCAAAAATATTCATTAAAACATCAAAACGTTATACTCAAATCGAAGTTTACAATTACGTCTACTCGTTTCTCCGATCAGTTCTTGATTTCGATAGTACTTTCACAAACAAGGTGACACCAAACACCTCTTATAAAAAATTTGGAACCATAGAAACATAGCTTTTGATGAGTAGAAGAAGATTCATGAAGGCTCCAGAAGCTGGGAACGCGATCTCAGACTTCAAATCAACTGTTGAACTCAAGGACACAAAAACTTCTCTCCTCTTGCTTTTTCTCTCAAATTTTTCTATTTTTTCTCCCTATTTTTAGTGTGCTACATGAATTTAATGAAGTATGGAGGTGTTGGAAGATATTTTATTCCATGTGTCACATACTTAAAAAAATCTAGGGTGTTGTGTAATATCCTAAAAAGCAATTAAGGGCTAATGACTTCAAAAGTGAATGTAATTATTATTGAATAAACACTTTTGGAGAATGTGTGATGTAAATTTGGTTGTTTTAATGATTCCAATGGCTTCCTTGTGAAAATTCGTGTGGGGAGAGTGTTTATTGTGAAATTGGAACCATTGGGAATAATTGCGTAAAAGTTGGAAATTCTGTCCATTGAAACTTTGTACAGGGCAGTCAATTTGTATGGACGTTTTAAATAGGAAAATGATGTCTAAAAATTCTGAAATTTTTCAGTCTTACATTCCACATGCCAAGATTCAAAATGGACATATAATTTGTGTCATTTCAAGTTTTGAGCTAAGAGTTATGATTTTCCAAAGTTTGGGATGGAAACTGGAATCTGTTTTGGAGTAGTATGAACTTTTGTGCAATTCTGTATTTTTGAGTTTATGAGTTGCAGTGATCCATATTTTTCCAATAAAGAGGACTTAATATATTTCCATTGGCTTTGGGATCACCCCATTTTGAGTTTTCTAGAATTAGTTATGATTTTTCAAAGTTTGGACAGAAATCTGCCAGAATTTTGTAAAAATCCGAAATTGATGGAAATTTAGTACATAATTAAAAAATAATATTATATCATATTAAATCATCATCCACCTCCTCCATCAGCCCAAAACCGTGCCATTCATCTACAATAAGAGAGAGAAGGGGTGAGAAATTCTAGAGAGAGAAGGAGAAGAGAACTTGTACGGTAAGTCGATTTCTTCGGTAAATCCTTACCTAGCGCGTATAACTCCGCTCCTAAGCTATTCTTCTATGTTCTTCAAGGTTTTTGGAGCACAAATTTGGGTGTTCTAAGGCTAGGGCTTTCAGCCACCTTGAGAAAAAGCTAGTAGGAGCTTGAGGTAACTTCCAAACTTTCGAGTATATTGCTTATTTTGGTTGCTATAGGCAATTTAATTGGTGAAATTTTGCCGGATTGCCGTTGGTTTTAAAGTTTGAAAATGATATGGCCTAGGGGTTATGCTACTCAAATTGGGTCTTAATGTTAGTTGTAACCTAATGTCATGGTTAATAAAGTGATTAGGAGTAGAAAGAAACACGTCTGCAAAGCCGAAACTGAAAAACCCCAATTTTTCTTGGGGAACTGAGAATTTTGGCCAAGGCTAGTTTGGAGGGGTTAGAGTTAGATTTTCAATGATTTGATGGTTCCATTGAGTTCAGGAGCGAAAATTAGGTGGGCTTACAGTTAGTCACTTTTTCGGAAAAGGCCGAAAAAGCATAATTACGAAAACGCCACTGAAACCCTCAAAGTAGGGCTGTCAAGGGTAAATTTGTAATTTGACATTGAATTTGATAATTTTGAGTCCGAAAATGGATTCCTTGGGTGGAAATATGTTAGGATAGCCTAGATTAGAATTTCGGAAAAAGTGCAACCGGACTAGGTACGGCGGGCCCGGGTCGGGTCCTTGAGGGCATTTTTGTAAATTTTCGTTATATAATCATATAACCCCAAGAAGCACTATGGAAGTGTTTAAATGGTGCATTTGGAATTGTAGGATTCGATATTTTCTCTGTTCGTGATCCACCTGCGCTAGAGCACAATCGGAAAGAACAAGATAGTGACTCTTTTCCCTTATACTATATGTGATACATGATATGTTTGTTTGATCATTTTTTGTGAGTCTATCACTTGGGGCCCATCGGTGTTGACAGTGGGAATATCGTACCTTCGGGGCAGTGGAATCTGGGGTATGAAACTATGTGAAAGCCGTAAGGCTATATGTGAAAGCCAAAAGGCTATTTGTGAAACCTTCACCCGCGGCCCATCGATGTTGACAATGGGAGGACTGTTCTTTTGGGGAGGTGGAATACGGGGGATGAGATTATGTGATTATGTGTATATGTGGTAGCCTACGTGCTATGCTTTATGTTGTGATGCTGCTTGATGATTTTCTTGCATGCTTTGTGATTATATGTGGTATAAGTGATTTATTACTATTGGGATTCTTTTGAATCTCATTCTTTCCATTGACTAACCTTCAGATAGGGCAAGTGGCTCTAAGGGAAAGGAGACGACCAAGGGTGGATAGGGCTCCTTAGGGAGATTTATATTTTTGTGTTGGTTATCATGTTTTGTTGGGAGATCATCGTATATCTTATAAATGTTGTTTTGGAGACAGTGGTGTAATCCCCTAATGGGAATTTATAAACCTTTAGTTTATGTATGAAACCCGGGGGTTGCCGGGATTTTTTTGTACACTCTAATATGTAAATGTGATGTAATTGCACAGGGTAATTATATTCGAGTTGTGGAATTTGAGACCAGGGTAAGGCAGAAATTTTGAAAATATTTGTGAAAACCTTTCCGTAAGGAAGGGATTGTAAATGAGTTTGATTATTATTGGTCTCTATTTCATTTTAAAATATGTATTTTGAATCATAATTACGAAGGGGATTACATGCTGGGTGCTCTTTTTGGAAAGTATCGGGTAATTGGCGATCCTGTGTATTGCATGTTCTTTCTTTACACTGCAGGGTACCCAATAAACCTCATAAAATCTATCTTCCTTTCCCTTCTAACATGGTTATGTGAATTCAATTGTCAAGGGAGAGAGAATCTGATGAATTCATCAAACTTCTGGTATGGTGTTCAGGAAAATTGGGAAAGTTGCACTGGCTTTTACACCTATAACATATGTCCAACAACAGATGTTGGCATATGATTGGCTAATCAGGGGAGAAAGTCAAAAGATAGTTTAAGAAAGTTACTTTTTGATACAGGGCTGCTTGATTTTGTGACACGTATTATGCTCCTCCCTAAATGCTGCCATGTGTCCTAGAGACTGCTCGAAGGATGCCATATGTCCTTGGTCACCATGAAATGGTGACACCTACCCCTGAGTGTCCTAAACATCTGACACCAATCCAACGACTCTTCAAAAACGTAGGGTACATGCACCTACCCTGAAAATGCCATGTACGCACCAACACCGGCATATTTTATTTGACTAATTAGCCCTATATGTCTATGTCTTTAAGAATGTGCCCCATATGTACCTGTATGGCAAAAGATAGCATCACATACCTCAAAAACTGCCACATGTGGACCTGTATGTCTTATGATACATCTAGTGTATAAAGACACTAATAACTTTCATCCAACCACACACACACACACATATGGCCACTTCTCATTGCGCCAACTTAAAAGATTCTTTATGTTAGAACCGGCTATCACCCAAGAGGGGGGGTGAATTGGGTGTATAATAAAAAACTTAAGAACTTTAGAAATCTTTTCGTATCTTAACGAAAGTGGTAAGTATGAAGGTTTATAAATCAACAGTTAGATTAAATAATATATGCTGGAAATATAAGAGCTTAGGGAAGAGAATATGCAAACTGTGATTTATCCTGGTTTGGTCCAATCTGTGATGGCCTACGTCCAATCCCCAGGCTCCTCCTGAGATTTTCAAATCCACTATCTTCTTGTTTAATCCGGGTACAAGAAAAGCCTTTATAATCCACAAGTTTAGCCGGGTACTTGTGAAACCTTTTACAAATCTCTCACTGAAATACTCCCCCTTACGGCAAGTCTTACGAGCACAGCAATCCCGAAGATCTTCCTCTCCTACTTACTCATGCAAGTCTTACGAGCAGCAACGTTCTCTCCTGCTTACACCCCTGTAAGTCTTATGAGCAGCAACGTTCTCTACTGCTTGCCCTTATAAGTCTTACGAGCAGAATGTCTTACTGGCAATTCTCTCTACAGCTTCTCCGTAAGAAAATCAACCCTCTCAAGGTCCCTTGACCTTGAGATCAACTCAGAAATATAATTGAAAGTGTTTACAGACTCTCTCACAGAGTGGGTATAATACTCACTGAAGTACAATACAAATAATCACTCTCTCAACGATAAGTAATATAGAAACTGGAAAACAGAGAGTGTTTGGGTAGAAGCAGAGGATTCATATTTCTATCATTTTTCACGTAGTTGCTCGCTGTCTCTGTTTTTCATCGACGTTGAATGCTCTCTCATTTATAGTTGATGAAGATGATGACCGTTGTGAGCATTCGTCCGTTGGAGTCATTTTGACCGTTTAAGCATATTTGAAAAACAAGCTACCATGAATAGCAAGAAGATTCATTTTGAGCTGTACATCATGTTGTGGAGCGTTTTGTGTTTCAGACAATCTCTCATGGTGGGTCAGTTACTTGTCGTGGTTGGTAGCCGCCATTCGATGTGTAATGATGAAGTTCACCGTAGTTGACTTTTATTTGAATCTGCAATCCGAACGTTTAATATCCTGTTTCACACTTGAAATATATGTTACCTATCATTTAGAAACAATAACAAGTGAGAACACAATGATTCAATAACATGTAACCATATTTGGATTGTTCGTTGAGTGATGATATTTGCCATACGTGACCTCCGTTCTTGAAGATGCAATCCAAATATTTAATCTCCTGTTTTACACTTGAAATATATGTTAGTTAATGTTTAGGAACAATAACAAGTGAAAACATAATGATTGTATAACATTTAACCACGTTTGGATTGATGGCTGTGAGGCTCTGTTTTGTTTCTGCATTCTACCACGTTATCACTCGAGTACATTATGGCTCATTCGAGTACATTTTATATTTTCACGTTCTGGCTTCCTCTCGGGCAAACACTCGCTGCTCTTCACTCGCATCTGCTCGAGTGAAATCTTGACATCACTCGAGCACAACCATTCATGCTCGAGTACGCTTCTTGCTTTCACGTACAAGCTTCTTCTCGGGTTAACACTCTCATGTCAAAACTTGCATGTCTCGAGTGAGAAATACAACAATGCTCGAGCATGAATCCTAGTGCTCGAGTATTACAGATTTCTTCACGTTTCAGCTGCTTCTGGACATCACTCGCACAACTTTTTCAAAGAGTCAGTTTTTACACTCGCGGGTGATGTGGGGCCACTTTAGAAAAAATTTGTTTATTTGATTCTAATGATGTATCATAAGAATGCTCTTGCTATAAGCATTCCAATACAAAAAGAATCAGCTCCAAACTCCTTGTATTCTGCAAGTTATGATCGAAAAGTGTCTATTTCGCTAGTCTGCACAAGTGTCAACTTCCAGAAGGCATAGCTCCTAGAATATACGTTCAAATTATGAAATTTACCTATCCATGGAAAGTTCTTTGAGTCTAGTTTCATTTGGCACTGGTCTTGTCTCAATCCGATGTGTGGTTAGTGAGTTATGCTCAAAATACCGAACCTGTGTTGAAAAGTGACGGTGATTTCACTGTCTTCTTCCACAGATCATATCTCCTTCATTTGAGCTTCTTTCAATGTTATCTTGGTGCAAAATTTACATGTTGTGAGTACTCTTTCATATGCCATCGGTTTCAGGTCAATCCGACATGTGGTTTGAGAGATATGATCAAAATACCGGACCTCTATCAGACTGAACGTAAAACAGAGTAGAACAGAGTATTCACCCCGTGCTTGAGTAAGTTTATCCGTGCTCGAGTGAGTTCATCTCGTGCTTGAGTATTGAGCTCTGTGCTCGAGCATAACTCCCCTAGAAGTGCCATAACTCACATATAAGTCATCGTAGCTTCGTATTAACCTATTCCAACCATCATTTGATCATAGAAACCTCTGGAATCATCATAGGAACCTCCAGTATCACTTCTAACAACTTGAATCTTGATATTCATGATAGATCTTCCAAGTTCTTCATTCTTCAATATCTTTCTTCTTGGTTTTCCTCTTGATAATAATTCTTCATAATCCGAGTAAACATCTCCTTGACTATCTTCAATTTCTTTCTTCTTCTTCCTCTTGTTCATTTTCATTAATTCAATCTTCTTCATTCTTTGCTTGACTAATCTACAAAATATGTAACATTAAATATAGTAGTTAGTCAAAGAAATATATTATATAAAATTTTTGCTCTTATCATTTCACATCTATATTTGACATCATCAAAACTAATCATATCTAACACTTTATACATGTAGGACTCAAATGGCGCCACACATACCTCTGGGTGCCACCAAAATGGTGCTAAGTGTGCCAAAGTGCTCGTACATTTGCATCTTTTTATTCGACTATTTATATGCACTGAGCCTCATGTAATCTGGAGACTCATTCTCAACCCAGAGGGTTGAATCATTTAGTCCCATAAAACTCATTCTATCTTTTGGACTCTTATCAAACTAGGCTTAGTAGCCTACTTGATACAGTCTTATTCTCGAGTCTCTAGGCTCAAGATTCAGAATATTACACCAAGTGCACCCATTTGATTTACAAGATAGGTGTGTCTAAGTTCAAACTCAACAATTGTTTCTCTTGATTTCATTCTTAGCAAATCATACTCTGTGATAAGAGTGTTGACTCTATTTTCCTTGATTCTAGATGTACCTTCATAAGCTATTTCTAGGGCTTGCCACATATCCTTGGTAGAAGGAAGTATACAAATTCTAAATACTCTTTTTGACTCAAGGCACTTTGAATCATAAGGATTTCCTTGCTATTAAGTGATACAAGTTTCTTATCATTATCATCAAACACTACAAGTGTTTTTGGAACCGTGAGTTCCTCCACAGTCTTCATTGGCACATAATCTCCATCTTGAATCACCTGTCATAGGCCATATTCAGTGGCCATCACAAAAACTTTGAATTTTGCCTTCTAGAAGGAGAAGTGTTCTCTATAAAAGCTAGCTAGTGTCGTGATGGAGGCATTATCTAGTAGTATTCCTTCACCCATGCTCGTCATAGGATCCTTCTTAAGATGTTAAGCTTGAAACAAGAAGACCAAGCTCTGATACCAAATGTTAGTGTTAACGTTTCACCCAAGAGGGAGGTGAATTGGGTTATATTAAAAATTTTAAAAAACTTCAATTAATAAATTTAACTAAGAGATGAAAGTTGGAGAAATTTCATTGAAGTGTACACATTGTTATATCTCATGTTTTGATGATAACAAAGAATATTATGAAAAAGATTTGAATAATAAATAAGTTTGAACAAAGTAATAACAGGGAAAAGCATCACTTGAAGTAAGCATTGGAGTAATGAAGAAAGGCCAAGAGAAAAAGCTGAGAAACATGATCAAAAGCAAGTTTTCTAAGGCATTACTCGAGTATGTACTCGAGTAAAGGAACAGAAACTTGAAGTAATCAGAGACACCTTCGAGTAACCTGCCAACGTTACTCGAGTAAGTACTCGAATAATAGTGTAAATGATTTCAAGTTGCTCTCTGCCTGCCAATGTTACTCGAGTAACCAGGTAATTCACTTGGAGTTGCTCTCGGCCTGCCAATGTTACTCAAGTAGCTACTCGAGTAACCATGTAAAAGTCTTCTAGTTGCTCTCGGCCTGCCAATGATACTCGAGTATGTACTCGAGTCCCCTGTTTCGAGAAATATGTTGCTCTCGGCATTTTCAACCCTGCCAATGTTACTCAATGAGCTACTCGAGTAACTCACTATGGTAAGCAAAAACCTGAAGGTAGTACTCGAATAACTTGTTCTATTTTTGTTACACTTCACTCGAGGCATTACTCAAGTATGTAGGTATTCAATGACTCATTTAAAGTGGATTACTCGAGTATGTAGAATTATTTTTGAAGGAAAACCTCAAGTCATTACCCGAGTAAGCTATGCACATAAATTGAGTTTACTCGAGTATGTACTCGAATAACAAGGTAATCAAACTTGAAGTGCTCTCGGCCTTGAAATCCTGCCAACATTACTGGAGTAAAGCATCGAGTAACCAAAAGTTTATTTGAAGGTTTACTCGAGTTGGTACCCGAGTAACCTATGAAGAAAAGAGTGCATTACTCGAGTAGGTACCCGAGTAAACATGCATTTCCAAAGGTTTGATATTTTGTTTATTCCATGCACTACCCGAGTAATCTTATATTTGTTTGTTGACTTGCAGTTCATCAAATTTTTCACGATGATACTCGAGTAAGTACTCGAGTAAACTTTAATGAATACTCGAGTAGCTACTCGAGTATGTAAACCTAGAAACTTAGAAATCATTCAAACGTTCATTGATTTGTTTCCTATATGATTAACCTTTTATTGTATTAGTATTCCTAGCATATTTACAGATAAACAATGAAGAAATCTTATCAAATAAGGAAAGTCAAATGTGAAGTTCAAATGCCACCTACCGCCAACGGATATTTTTCAAATACTGGAAAAGTTAACAGTGGCTGCGCACTCTCCAACGGACGAGAAGAAAATGTTCCAACGGTCATCACCAACATATCTATATAAATGGGAACATCCAAACAGAGAAAGAGCAACAAGAACACACATGAACGTATCATCAAGTTCATTACTCTGTTTTTACTCATTTTAGTAATTCTGTACTTCAGTGATCCTTATTCACTCTGAGAGAGATATTTCAGTCAAACTCAATATTTGTTATTGAGATAACTTAAAGTTGTGGAACCTTGAGTTGGAATTGGATTACAACTTGTAAGGGGGAGTGAGTGTCCAGGTGAAGGAACTTGCTTGTACTGAGGTGCCAAGAACCCACTAAATCTTGGAAGTTACAGTGAAACTCTCAGAGAAACTCTGAGGACTGAACGTAGGTCAAAGTGGTTGTAGCCGAACCAGTATAACTCCCGGTGTACACTTCAGTGATATTTCTCCTTACTCTTTACTGTTTCAATTTCACCGTCAAGTTTTATATTTGCAACGAAATTTTTAGTATCACCCAATTCACCTCCTCTTGGGTGAAACGCTTGCTCTAACACACATGAGATTTATAATGGTTCAACCTCAACTACTTGACCTATGTCCAGTCCTTAGAATACTTCTGAGATTTTCACTAAGGCTCCAAGATTTGAAGGGTTGGCACTACAGTACAAGCAAGCTCCTCAACAGGACACTCACTCCCCCTTACAGTTTGTAAGGAAATACCCTCACTCAAGGTTCCACTACCTTGAGATTCTCTTGACAAAAGTGATATATGTGTTTACAAATTCTCTCTCAAAGAGTTGATAGATGAACACTAAAGAACAAAGGCATATAAGAGATATTAGAAAAACAAAGCACTTAATGCAACAAAGTTATTTTGTCGTTGGTTAGTTGCTTTATCTTGAATGCTTTTGTATTTATAGGTATAATGTCTTTAATGACAGTTGAGAGCATTCAAATCTATTAGTTAGAGAATAAATGTAGCCGTTGATGAAAGAGAGCATTCAGGTTGGTTGAGGCTATTTCACATTTAATGCTTCTATCACATTTTACTTTTTGAAATCTCAAACCTAATCAAGAGATTAAGCACCTAGAACTCATACATAAGTTTGATTAGTGACATTTGAAAACAATATAAGAGGTTATGGTGTTAATTAAGATGTTTATAATAGGTATCAAAATTATCGAGACACTGATTCTAAGTTCAAAGAACAATCACTCAAGTGTGACTCAAAATCAAGCAAGTGCTTTCTTTGTCACTTGAATGCTTGAGTGATCTTAGTTAAAGCACGCTAATAATCACTAGTGAGTAGCTTGGTAGTTTTGTGTTTTGAAAATGATTTTTAACACTACCGAGTTACTTAAAAGTGATTCACATCACTCGAGTGATCTTCCCTTAGACATTTCATCACTTTCTGAACACTTACGGGTCTGGCAAGTGATCTTGAATCACTCGAGTGATTTATCATCCACTTGAGTGATCTCTAGATTGAAGATCACATCACATTAGAATCACTTGCGAGTGACTCACATATGGAGCTCATCACTCAAGTGATCTTTTTATCACTCGAGTGAGAACATGTGGATCACTCGAGTGATATGCTCTTATCAGATCACCAAATTGAAAATGATGCTAATCACTCAATTACTCAACTTGTCACTTGAGTGATTTACTTCCATTTGATCACAAACCTTCTGATCACTTACAAGTAACCAGCAAATGATGCCCGACTTTATCTCTAACTCTTTACTTGATCTTATCACCATCGAGTGACTCACTAGATTTTTGTAAGTGAAGCTTCATCTCTCAAGTGTATTCACTATTACTCAAGTGATCATCTTTGGTTAATCTTGGTTTTCATGGCCATTACTCAAGTGCTAGACCATTGCTCGAGTGATTCTTCCAAGGCAGAGAAGATCACCTTAGAGTTCCACTTTTTTGTTTTCAAATCACTTGAGGTGGAAAATCATTACTTGAGTGACTTGCTGATTCATGTTTTTCAATTGACACTTACATTACTCGAGTGCATAAAATCTTCACTTGAGTGACTTGAATTATCAAGTCAACTTTGTGTCATCCTTCTTTCTTGTCAAATATACTTATATATCAATTTTTGTATCATCAAAACATTATAACAACCAACATAATTACTAGGATTGTTTGAGAAAAAATTATAAATTTTTGAGATAAGGTTGATCAACATCCCACATTTAAGATCAAGACAAACTAACCAGATTTTTTTATGGACAAACTAATCAATTGACTCTTACATTTAACACAGTAATGAACAATAACAAAAATACTGAAAGAGTTGGTCTAGTGGTGTAAGACCCTATTAGATTCTCTTAGATTTTGGGTTCGAGTTTCAGATGAAACATTTGTGCTAGAAGGGGCAGCCACAAACCCCTAAACGAATAGTCAGTTGCTCGGATACTTGATAATAGAATCGTGAAAATATGTTGGATATTGGTTGATACTATTTAAACACAGAAAGATAACAAATATAGTTACTGCCCTTTTTTATTTGGTTGAATTGTAGTATGGGGAATAGAAATGAGAACTCAAGTGATGGTACGTTTGGTTCATTCTTTGCTGCTGTTACCGATTCCATCAAGAATAGTCATTTCCATGCTCACGCGATTGATGATTCCATTAAAATTATAGAAGAATCAATCACCATCATTCCTAAGAATGAAGAGCAAAATGATAGACATACCATTTCATCTAACTCTATTCATTAGCGTTACTATTCTGGTGTGGACTAGGAACATAATAAAACAAGGGTTAAGGGGCAAAACTAACCTTAAACTTTTCTTAAAAGTGTACCCACCACCATAAAAAAAATTTTGGTGCAAAAGTAACCATAAAATTTTAAAAATGATGCAAAAGTAATCATGAACTTTCAAAAAAGGGGGCAAAAGTGATACTACCGTTAACTCAAGTTTTTAAGGGGCAAAAATGCCCATAAACTTTTCTCAAAAGTGCACTCATCACTATAAACGTTTTTTTGGATGCAAAAGTAACCATAAACTTTCAAAAATGGGGCAAAAGTGACGGTTCTCTTACTGTGTTCAAATGTCATATTTTGATTGTTTTAAGTCTAGGAAAACAGCACCTTGACTTGTCCACCATGATTTTTTCAAACCAAAAATTGAAAAACTGATCTTCAATGAAGATGACGTCGTCATCCTACTCTCACTAACATGCTGTAAATGGAATTGTTGATATCATTGGTGTCGTAAACACAATTGTCAAAATTGTTGATGGGGGAAGGATCTTAACAATTCCATTTATTGCACGTCGGTGAGAGCAGGATATCGATGTCATCTTCATTGAAGATAGGTTTTTCAATTTTTGGCTTGGAAAAATCATGGTAGATAAGTCGATGTGTTTTTTTTTCTAAACTTAGAACAATTAAAAGATTACATTTAAACCCAGTAAGATAACCGTCACTTTTGCCCCATTGTTGAAAGTTTATGGCTATTTTTGCACTCAAAAAAAAGTTTATGGTGGTGAGTGCACTCTTGAGGAAAGTTTATGGGTATTTTTGTCCTTTAAAAACTTTTAAATAAATTGTCGTTAACGATAGTGTCACTTTTACCCCTTTTTTAAAAGTTCATGGTTATTTTTGCATCAAAAAAAGTTTATGGTGGTGGGTGTACTTTTGAGAAAAGTTTAAGGGTAGTTTTGCCCCTTAACCCATAAAACAAAGCGGGCCCCAATGGAATTTGCAATTTATTTTTCTTATGGTTGTGGTAATTTAAATATTATTTTTTATAACTATAAGATGACTTATTATTGGTATTTTAATTATTAATAATTTTTCAATATTTTATTATAGTTTCATTTCAGGGTTTTTATTTTTTCTAAGCAGCCTTTTCTTTTAATCAGCCTAACCTATATTTTTATAATATCATGCATACTTATCTCATTCGGTTCATTTGTTAGAAAATATATAAAATTAAAATAATCAAACAATAAAGCACATGTATTGAAAGAACCAAACCAAATAATACTGCCTCGAGTCTTTAATTGTACTACAAATTAGATCTTGCATTTAAGATCGAATGAGTAATATCGAGGTTTGATTCAATTTACTTTATTAGGATTGGAAAATTAAACCTTAATTTTCCTAGCTTTTTTTTTAAGTTTTTGTAATTTAATATTGTTTCCTTTAAAGAAAGTTTATGCGAGTTTTAAAAATTGAAGATCAGTATTATTTAAGTATTTTTTTTAAAAAAAATGTGTACTAATTTTAAAATAGAAATAATATGCGTTATTTTAATAAAAATTTCTCAATATATAATTATAATAAATTCAAAAAATCTATATAATTTACTCTTAATCTCAAATAGAACACTCATCGATAAACAATATCACTTCTTTCTATGACATCAGCAAGTCTCACAATTTCAAAAGCATCCTTCATTTTCTTATAGAGAACAAGAATATTTATGAAAGTTGCTTTTTCTACGCGGAGTAACGTCAATCTCAATTTATTAAACAATTTAAAAAAATAATGAAAGAGTGAAACTCAATTGTGATATGTAGAATAAATTTCCATGATAAAATGTCGAATATTGGACAGATTTTAGATCCTGTAAAATATAAAATATGTCCACATACAAAGTTTGATTAATCTTAATTTTATTCAACTAGGGGCTCAAGAATATCCTGAAACCATGATGTCTTCTGAATATTATAGCATTACATCCACTTTTTAGGTAAATTATGCATATTCTCATACCTTTTGTTATAATTAGAAACTTAAGAAGTACTCCCTCTCGTTCTTAATATAAGATTTATTTACTTAATTTGATTAGATTAAGGAAGCTACTTTTTTTGGCCAAACATTAAAAATGCTGGTTGAGTTAGTTAATATGACATATATTTTTTAAGACACCGTAGCCATTTTCTTTAACTCCCTAATTCCTTCTCCTCCTTGATTATTATTGAGGGAGCATCAATAAGGATAAATTAGGAAAAGAATGACAAATATTAAGATCAACTCTTCAAATATATCTTATATTAATGACTGGGGAGTACTTATAAAACATGAAAGATTGAAGAAAAAATTAAACAAAATAAATTTTAAACACAATTACACATTTTCTTCCTTTATTTTTGTTCTCTCTTTCCCTCTGAATACATACACTGTGACACTACTGCAAATTCAGGCATATATAACCCTTAATAAATAATGATTACGGTAAATAAACGTTATGTATGTTGAAGCGGAGATCGCACAATAATATATAACGCTAAAACATATAAGTTAAATATGCGTACCATCATGTATTGAGAGGCAAAGTCCACAAAAATACAAAAATAATGGTTGTATTTAATAACCGTTATTTATTTAGTGAGAAACATAATGGTTCTTACGAAAGAATCATCATGTAATACTTACAAATGATTCATCTTCCAACCTCTTATATCAGCAAAGATAAAACATAACAGTCTTTAGAACCAACTACCATCTAATACTTTCATAACCCTTCATAACATCGTCGAATCTTCTTAAGTCATAACTCATAACCCTTCATATTACATTAGACCTTTATAAGTCAAAACTTATAACTCATTGTAATCTGTTAGACCTCTATTTCAAGTTACTTATTCCTTGTGATTTTTACTACTTTTCTTTATCTACTTCCTTCTTCTCTCCTTCATCATGTTAAGTTCCCAGGGAGCTCCTTCTCCGGCGCCATCCCCTCCTCCTTCACCACCAACTCCTCCTCCGCCTCCTCCTGAAATGGAGGCTCCGATACAAATGTTAGCAAGCCTTGATAGCCACACAAAGTGTCTTGTGGCATACGCCAACAAGCTGAACAGGAAATTAAACCACATACTTCTTCACAATGACATTGAATATAACTTGCAATCAAACCCTTCATCTCCCTCCTTTGATGATGAGGATGATGAAAAGGAGGAGGAGGATGACGATTGCAATGGTAGTGATGACTGGATATCATTATTGTTTTTTTAAAATATTAAAAATGAATTTAATAAAAAAAACAACTTAATAATTCATATTTATTAATTAAAAATAGGTATTCTTACAAACAAACTTAATGGTTCTAACTTAATAAATATTAATTAAAGCTTTCGAAACCTTTCCTCCTCCCCGCGTTGACTCTGGGTGCTTCCTCGTTATCTGATGATCATCAGGTGAAGGTACCCTTTCATTACATCATGTTCAACTTCCAACACGTACAATGATGGTTTTTTCACATCCCTTCTAGATGTCTATTAAAACACCCCATTTTCATTTGTTTTTCCTACATTTTCTTCATCGTTCTCCTTTTTGTTCTCTCAATCATCAAAATAAAACGTTGTACTAAAGACTTCCTAGAAAACTCTCGGCGTCATCTTCCACCACCACCTCCTCCTCCTCCTCCTCAACCCCCATGTCCTGCTTCTCCTCCATAACATCTGCCTCCGCCGCTGTCTCCGCCATCTCCCCCTCTACCTCTACATCTTATGCTTCCTCAACTAGAGGCAATGTTGTCGCATGCACAACAAACGGACCATGCCGTGAGGAAGCTTTCTGGATACCTCTCCAGTATGAACAAGAAGGTTAATCTCATACCTGATGAGTATGAGATTAGCTATGATCCTAATAATGATCCTGGCCATTCCTTTGGTGAGGGGTAGCTTGGTGATCTCATCAGTTCATCTGGTTACTCATCATTGTTCTTTTTTTTTATCATTTTTTTCTTTTTAAATATTTTGTTAAAACAAGAACATATCCAATGGTTCTTACAAAAAAAACTGTCTTGAAAAAAAAATAAACAACCATCAGTAACACTAACAAATGATATGTCTTTCCCAACTACTCTTATTTAAATGTACCTTATCATAATTCACCTATTTTAATTTTTTTGTAATATGGTGGTTGATATATGCAATAATGCATGCATTAAAATAAAAAAAATGATAAATACATAATGGTTATAAAGAAAAACCTGTCACTTATTAGAATATTACTTTAAATTTCTAACGGTTATTTAAAAGCAACTGTCACCATTATAAAATATTATAATATGTAAATCTAAAGGACACGACAGCTCGATAATCTATGAAACCCTATCTATACAAACGTTCTAAAACTGAACTCCACTTCTTCACTCTTATTTCAACTTCTCATAGCCAATTGCAAGCTTTTATTCTTCTTCACCAGAATTTTGGACAAATGCAAGAGAATTTGTGCTTTAAGAGAATTTCTACTTTGTGTTTTTTTTGTAAAATGGTGGTTGCATAAACAACCATCATAATTTTTTAAAAAAGTGAAATTCATAACGTTTATTAAGTAAAACCCATCACTTATTAGAATAGTATGTAAAAAAAGTGAAATACATAATAGTTATTAATAAAAAATCTTGATAACTATAAACAAATAAATAATTCTTACGGATGAACTGTGATGTAAAGTCTTAGGCATGATAACCCAAAACACCCTACCATTTCTCTTCTATTTAAATATCTGAAACAAAATACACTTGACACTTAATCTGTTCAAATGAAACCTACTAACATCTTAACCCTAGGACTCCTGTTGTCTTTTAAGGCCATCGGGAGTCTTTTTCAGTCAAATCCCATCATAAAAAGCCTTGTCTCAGTGAAGCCGTGCAAGTTGTTTTCGTTCATGAGCCCTAGCCTGGTATAGTTATGATTTCCCTCATCCATTTCATGTTATCCTTCCTACATTCACTTCTAACAGTTCCTCTCATGTTTCTTGCAGTGTTCAACCTGGCCAATTAGGCTGCCTTTTTGAAGTCACAACATGATAAAGCATCCAAATTGATATTAAATTGCTTTTGTGAAGTTATGTCTTTTTTAGAAAACCTATTATTGCTCTATCCTGTTACAGAAAGTTGTCAACCTTATTGCTTTGACTAAAGATTCCTATTCTATTGATCTTTTTCAAATTCGCTTCATGAGATATGGATTTCTAAGCAAATACCTCTCTCTTTTATGGAAGTATCCATATCTCTAAAAGTTACTTCAAAATGATCAATGAGGATGTGATTAATAAACTAGTTCAATTGTTCCAAGAGTCATACATGAACAAGTGAATACTTGCAACATTTGTGAAGTCACGACACAATAAAGCATTTAAGGTGACATTAGATTACTTTTGTAAAGTTATGTATTTTAGGAAACCTATTATTGCTTTGATTGAATATTCCTCTCCTGCTTTTGTATTGAGAAGGTGGCATTAAGTTAAAAGCTATGAAATTCAACATTGTGATATGTCTTAGACTTATCGATGTGAGAGTTTCTGAGATACTTAGTCTCGACTCTATCTAATAGAGTAGTACTTCCCATATTGAGTAGCCATGCAATATGGTATGTATCAAGTTTTTCTAAATTTTTTGGCTAGAATTAATTGCACTCCTGACCTATATATCTAATAATGAAATTGTTTACCTACATCTTTTGTATCTTTTGCAATTACTGAGTGTTTGGGTAACTCTGAAACTATGGTTTCGGAAGCCCTTTACCAAAAACCATGACAAACTCCTCTCACATACTTACCCCATAAATCATAAAAAATATTCTTCAAAAGCTAATCCAAACACACACCAAGGCTAGAAAGAAAAGGTAGATGAAAAAAAAACAAATATCCATATCAAAAAAGGTGTAGGGAGTATGTAAACCCTTGACCTCAACTGTTTTCATACCCCTGAGGCCTTTCTAGTAGGGATATATGTTCTTTCCTAGAAGCCTTTGGTTTTCAGGGTTAATTCCTGTAAAGAGACACAATTATTACTCAACATTTACATTATCACTTATATAGGTCAATAGTTGCCATTGATTCTTCCCATAAAGCCTAGAATGTCTTTATCCATCCTATATTCATAGTCATTCAATGTGGGTGGTACTTTTCTATTTTATACAGATGACTCCAACTAGCTTAGAAACTGTCACTTGAAGAGTCTTACAACCATACATTATGGTTATTATATAACAACCGTCATGTATTATAAACATTCACGGTTTTTATTTAGGAACCATTATTTATGTACTAAATACATACTGGTTGTATACGTGAGACCATTATTTAATTTTATTAAAAGTTGTGGTTGTTACATAAGAACCGTTATGGATATTACTGAATAAATAATGGTTGTCTAAATGAGACCATTATGCATTATGCAAGTGTTACCATATATTATGATAGTTGTTCACGTGTGCCTGTTAATTATTATCACAGTAATGTGCATATTATGGCCTCGCCAATTCTAAATACATAATGGGAGTTATATTAGAACCATTATAATAGGTCTAGAATAAATAAGAGTTCGGAACTATAATTTATCTATGTGGAGCATATATAGCTCTCGCATATATAAATGATCGAAACCATGATGTATGTCAGATAATAACCGTCATACAAGGCATTTTCTTTAGTAATGTGACTTCATAAAATATAAATTAAAATTAAAATAATTTGTTTTAATTCTAAACACTACTACAGATTTACACATTTATAAAGCTTAATGCATAATAGTTACAACTAATAAACGTGATGTATGTCAAGGCAAAGGTCACAAAAGGATATATAACGCTTAAAAGTAATAGTTAATTATCTACACCTTTATGTATTGCGAGGTAGAATTTGTGAAAACACAAAAATAATGGTTGTAGTTAATAATCATAATTTATTTAGTTATAAAAGTTATGGTTCTTTGGAAACAACCATCATGTAACGCTTACAAATGATTTTGTCTTCCAACCCTTATATCAGTTAAGACAAGAATTAACGGTCTTCAGAAAAAAAAACTGTCATCTAATACTTTCATAACCCTTCTTAATATCATCAGACCCTTATAAGTCGTATGTCATAACCCTTCAGAATCATTTAAACCTTCATAAGTTATAACTCCTAACTTTTTGTAATCTGTTAGGCATCTATTTAAACTCACATATTCCTTGTGATTTTTACTACTTTTAGTTATCGGCCTTCTCCTTATCCTTCATCTACATATTAAGTTCCCAGGGAGCTCCTCTGACACCACCACCCCCTCGTCCTCTTCCACCACCTCCTCCGCCACCTCCTCCTGAAATAAAGGTTCTGATCTAGATGTTGGCAAGCCTTAACTGCGACACATGGCATCTCTCGCATGCACCAATACGCTGCCTTTAATGATGAGGATGAGGATGAGGATAAGGATGAGGATAACAGTAGTGATGATAACTGAACACCAACATTGTTTTTTTAAAATGTTAAAAATGAAGTTAAAAAATCAAATCAATAATTACAATTATTAATTAAAAACTATAAAGTATTCTTGCCTGCCGTCCTCATCCCCTTCTCTTCATCCTCCTCTTCCTCTCTTCACCCTCATCCTCATTCTCATCATCAGAGGAGGGAGATGAAGTTTAAAAAAACTTTATTATTCATGGTTATTAATTAAAACCATCAAGTATTCTTGCCAACATACTTAACTATTCTAACTTAAAAACATGAAGTTAAGTTAATGATAAGTTTAAAAAATAACTTAATAATTCATGGTTATTAATTAAGAACCGTAAAGTATTCTTACCAACATACTTAATGGTTCTAACTTAATAAATGTTAATTAAAGATTTCAAAGCCTTTCCTTTTTTCCTTGCTAACTATAGATGCCTCCTTGTTATCCAATGATCGTCATCATAAGAATGAACCATGTACCCTTTCATTATGCCTTGTTCAACTTCTAATGTGTGCAACGATGGTATTTTCACATCCCTTCCAAATGTCTATTATTTAAACTCCACATTTTCTTGTTTTTTCTACGTTTTCTTCATTGTCCTCCTCTTTGTTCTCTAGCTCAATCACCAAGATGAAACATTGTATAGAAGACATGCCAAAAAACTATTGGTGTCATTCTCAACCTCTTCCTTTTCCTCCTACTTTTCCTCCTCAACATCCACCACCACCTCCACTACCGCCTCTATCCCCTCCTCCTCCACCTCCATATCTTATACTTCCTTAATTGGAGGCAATGTTACAGCATGCACAACAAACTGACCATGCCGTGAGGAGGCTTTCTAGATGCCTCTCCAGGATGAACTATAAGGCCAATCTCTTACTTGATGAGTATGGGATTGGCAATCATCCTAACAATGATCCTGGTCAATCCTTTGATGAGGAGTAGCTTGGTAATCTCATCAGTTCATTAGGCTACTCGCCATTATCTTTTTTTTCTTTTTTCTCATTTTAAATATTTTGTAAAAAAAGAATATATCCATGGTTCTTACAAAAAATGTAACACCTTATCTTATTTTCACATTTTTCAAAGTATTAGCACGTAGTGCGGTGGGCACATAAGAATAACATAGAAATATTGATATTATTGACACAATGATGCTTGATTATATTACAAGAATTTCCGCATAGGTGTGTACATAATGCTTATAGACATTAAAACGATAAAGGCTTTTAGATAACCAACATCTCCTCTTGTACTGGTCCAGAACCTTCTGTTGCCAGTAATTATGATTCTGCCCTTTGAGCCGCTTCCTTGAGCTGAAAAACTTTTTACATTTATGGAAATGGTGAGATTCAAAGAATCTCAGTAGTAACATACGATCAGACATATATTATTTGAAAATAAATACACCATGCACCATGTTATATAAAAGATAAAATGATGTGTGTGCACTGTCCACTACCAAATGACTGTTTAACCCTGGCTTAACCTGGCACCAACTCCGGCTTAACCCTATGCCTCCGTTAGGTCCCAAAACCCAATAAGGCTAATATGCATGTCGAAGACACTATGCTCATGTTACAAAAGATGGCATACACAAACATAATAATCACATAGTGCATAAAAGAAAGAGTTGCTACTTGGACACCTTTCCTAAGGGGATCCCATTGTTCCTCCACGCTCAGGCAAGTCTTAGATCCCGGACAACTAACAGGTCCTATAATTAGAATTTACGATTGGCATGTCATTACTTAGTCCAACGTCTTTGGCATAATGTAAACTAAGTTATCCGTAATCTATTCTCATGTTTATCCTTTGTTTCGAACTTGTTGGTTATCATCTGAGTCATTTGGGTGCCTATTGGAAGCCCAAACAAATGCCTGTGAGGTTAGGAAAGGCTAGAACAATCAATACCATTCAGAAAAACATAGAGTGCTAAAATAAGGGCTTAGCAGTGCCCAAGAAATCCTCTGGCGATGGCCAAGAGAGGTCAGAAACCTTTGGGCCATGGCCAAGAAATCCTTTGTTTCTTGGCTCAACTTCCAAATATCATAACTTAATCTACGAAAATTCAAATAGGGTGGTTCAAAGTTCTATAAAAGGATCTTTAAGGCGTCTACATAGGAAAATTATGAACTGTTCTAGAATCAAGTCCAAAAACAAGGCACAACTTCAAATATCCACATCTTTTAGTAGACAAGTCTAAAGTTATGAACCACTTATCAAATTAAAGCTTTACATCTCTACTTTAATCCTGGAAAGTTTCATAGCATTTGGACTAGGTTTGACTGATGAAATACATTGCACAACAATACTGCCTCCAGTGAAACTATCAAACAACATGTACTTTGAACTTCTAAAAATTCCATATTTGTATACAAATTTCCAAAAACTTGTGAACATTCATATTCCCACACAATTTTCCCTTCTTAATTTAATTGAATCATCAAAATTATAAAATTCCAACTCCTTCCTTTTGTTTTGCTGCTAACTGAAAATTAGGCTTTTGGGAAAGAAAATGTGTTTTCTTGGTTTTTCTGGTTAATCACTTCCTTTCCACTTCTAATCACATGATTAACTACTTAAATACTAAACAAATATGATCCATAGAAATTTTGGCATTATAACATTTCTAGGGTTCATAGTCCCAAAATCACAAAACTAAGCCAAATTCAACAACAACAATCACAACAGCATCATATAACACAAGAGGATTAAAGTTTTAGAGTTTACCTCTTGATTCCTCATGTTCTCTCTCTAGGACATCATTTTCACTCTCTCTTTCCTTTAGATTTTGCTTGCTAAACATGATTTTCAAGAAGAAGAGATTTGAGGAATTTCTATGGAGATTAGAAGGTATAAGCACTTGATTTACATGCTCTTACCTTTGATTTTTGCTCTTGAAACCCTAAACCTCTTGTGCTCTTCATCAAGACTTCTTTAACTATTCTCTCTCTCTCTCTCTAGTGACAATTGATTGAAATGAAGATGAATAGAAGAGATAATGAAGTTTCATCATCATATCTCTCTTATCTCTCATACTTTATGAAATATTATTTTAATACAATTTGAACATATGCCATTTTATATTTAATCATCATCTTTTCTCTTGGCCATTTACTTGGAAAAAATTAAATATCAGGAGGGAGGAAAAAGATGCCTTCAATTATCACAATTAACCTCCTCCACATAACTTAATATGAGTTGTAAACTTTGACTTCTTCCATCATCTTTTTTTTCTTGGTTCTCTTTTGACCACTTGCTAAAAATTGCTATAAATGCCCAATAAATTATTTTTCCCTTCATTATTCTCTTTTTGAATGAAAATGGGGAAATAATTTAGAAAAAATAATTGCCTCTTACTTAATGTGGCAAATTACCATTTTGCCCTTACATTTTGTGATTTTCACATAAGCTGGCAGAATTTTCATCAAACTTTGAAAATTCATAACTAATTGTACAGATGTCTAATTAGTATGGTTCCAAAGGCTATATGACCCTTATCAAGTGTATTTTTAGGAAAAAATATAACTTTTAGCCAACTGGAAGCTCAAACTTTCTAAAATTATTATTTTTGGACGCTGCCATAGAAACTCTCCATTTTACAGGGCTAAATACAAAAACTCATAACTCTTTGTGTACAACTCCAAATGACTTATACGACCTATCAAATTAAATCTTGATAAGTCTAATTTCATTTTGAAAAATATCATAGGCATTGGACATCATTTGCCTATTTAAAAAAATGTCACACAACAAGACAGCCACGTAGAAAAATACACTAGCAGCAAAGTTTACATTCCTAGGACTTTTGTTAAACCAGGGCTTAGTAGACTACTTGATTCCGGCTTATTCTCAAGCCTCTAATCCTAAAATTTGAGATATTACATTTCTTCCCCCATTCAATAAATTTCATCTTCGAAATTTGAACATCGTATAGTATCACCTATACCTTAAGGAATCCTATCTCAATATGCAACTTATTTCTGTTGTGTGCATGCTCATATGCATCACGAATTGTATGATATGTGCGTATTAATGCCATTTAGCATTCACACATTCAGCTTGTTTCTTACTCTAGGTTACACAACCCACTATTTACCCATTAGGCCTTACTGTATATCGGCATTCAAGATTAATTGCTTGCTCATCCCTACTGACCATACTGTGTACACTATTCAATTTAGCATAGAGTGCTTATCAGGCCTTACTACCCAGGGACACTGACCTGAGCAAACATACACATTGGGTCTTTTTGCCCTTGTTCTTTATTCGACACATCTTTGATTGCTTAACAATCTACTAGCCCGTGGATACACTAGTCCAACAAGTATTATGATCCACTAGTTCCTCTAGGCCTCATTGCCTTATCAGGATGCTACCCCGATGTTTTTAGTCTTATATTTTGTATCATTATATTCTCATAACATTGAATATCCCAATTTTACTGCCCTGTACAAACATGTACATCAGAGCTTACTATTAGAACCAGCTAACATCTAAGAGGGGGTGAATTGGGTATAAAATAAAAACTTTGAAAATCTTTTCGCATCTTAGTGGAAGCAGTAAATATGAAAGTAATGAATCATAAATCACAATTAATATATCCTGAAAATATGAGAGCTTAAGGAAGAGAGTATGTAAATGGTGATTTATCTTGGTTCAGTCCAATCCACGATGACCTACATCCAGTCCCCAGGCTCCTCCTGAGATTTCCAATCCACTATCTTCTTGTTTAATCCGTGCGCAAGAAAAGCCTTTACAACCCACAAGTTTAGCCGGGTACTTGTAAAGCCTTTTACAAATCTCTCATGGAGTTACTCTCCCTTACACACCGTAAGGTTACAATCGAGTTACTTCCCCGTAAACACCATAAGGATACAACTTTAATGATAAAAGATTACAATCAATCTTCTCTCTCAGAAGTGAATAAAATGAATACTAAAGTACAATACAAATAATCTCTCTCTAAAATAGATTAGGTAAATACTGAGAAACAGAGAGTATGTGCGATGAGCATTGATGTCAGGATGTTGGCATTTAGACAATGTATGTACTCGGTCTCTCTTTTCTATTTTAGATGATCTTCTATTTATAGTTGATGAGGATTCATGACCCTTTAAGCATTTCAACTTGTCCTTTAGAGTCTCATTGCTTCGTTTGATCGTTCTTCATATTTGAAAAACTAGCTATTACATTTAGTGGACGCTCCACTTTCATAAAGTCAACTTTTGTCTCTTCATATCATCTTTTCATTGTATTCCTAGAGAAATACATTAAACACTAATATAATAAAGTGTTAGAGTGATTGGAAGCAAGAAGAGTAAGTTTCATAATCATTCCCATGATTTTTAGAAACTTCAGAATATTTTCTGTCACATCACTTTAGTGGTCACTAGAGTGATCCTGGGTCATCACTCAAGCAATTGCTCAAGTGAGCCCCTTCAAAATGTGGCAGAGAACATTGGAGCCATTTTCCAACTTCATCACTTGAGTGGTCACTCGAGTAATCTCTTTATTTTGATTCAAAACATGACAAATGATATATCATCAGAAAGCTCTTGCCATGTATATTCCAATGCAACAAAAATCAGCTCCAAACTCATTGTAATCTAAAAGTTATGATTGAAGGAGTGTCTACTATTTCTTACAGTCTTCAAAGTTTCCAATGTCAATTCCAAAAGGCATATCTCTTAGCGTATAACTTTAAATTTGACAAATTACCTATCCATGGAAAGATCTTCAAGTCTAGTTTCATATGGAACTAGTTTTATCTCAATCTGATATGTAGTTTGAGAGTTATACCCAAAATACCTAAGCTATTATGAAATAAGACTCTGATTTACATGGCATCTTCTAAAGATCATATCATTTTCATCTATGCTCTTTTGAATGTGATCTTGGTGTGTATGTTTTGTGTTGGGAATCTAGTTTCATATGAACCTAGTTTCAACTCAATCCAACGTGTAGTTAGAGAGATATGACTAAAATACTAAACCTTGATTATGCTTCTTGAAAACAGAGCACATCAGAATGCTCATCACTTGAGTGATCATGTCCATCACTTGACTGATGGCTTCTAAAATTGGGTAGAGAGCCAATACTCAATCGAACACCTTAGGGAAGTTCCATAACTTCCATATAAGTCATTTTAGCTTCATATTAACTCATTCCAACCACTGATATCACTTCTAAGAGCTTGAATCTTGATATTCTTATTTGAATTTGCAAATTCTTCTTTCATCTTCTTTCTTTAATCTCTTTCTTCTTGATTTTCCTTTTAATGATCATTCTTCATAACCTAACTAGATATCTTCTTGAATTGATGATCATTCTTCATAACCCAACTAGATATCTTCTTGAATATCTTCAATCTTCTTCTTTATTTGCTTGACTAATCTATAAGATATGCAACATTAAATATAGTAGTTAGTCAATGTAGAAGATAAGTATATTATACAAACTTTTTGCTCTTAATATTTTACATCTATATTTGGCATCATCAAAACTAATCATATCAACATTCCCCCCTTTTTTATGATAGCAAATCCTTTAAGAAAAATATGTGTGAGTTATAAAAGCAAACTAAGAGCAACATATTTTTCTTGCCTTTTTCTCCCCCTATTTGTCATCGCAGAAAGTTTGAAGAATAAATAGTAAAGGCTCTTAAAGAATAAAATATGAAACCAAATTTAGAAATGCCTTTCTCTCCCTTAATTAAGAGTAATGTGCAAGAAAACAATTTTCTCTCCCCCAATTTGAAAGTATTTACATTTTTAATGTGATGCAAATGAAAAATTGATTTGGAGAGATTTTCAAGAAAACTTTCATGACCAAGGCACATTGAAATTAAAGATATGAAAGGTATTCTCGAAATATAAGGAGAGAGGGTTTAGAAATGCTCATGTAGATTTTGAAAAATGATGAAGTGCTCCATGAAGTCCGTTGCTTTATTCTTTAGGAATGTTAGTTCATGATGATGTGTTCACCACACTGTTGCTATGTAACTCTCATGTATCTTCATGTTGTTTCCAAGATTCTTCTATTTAGTTGAGCTTCTGTTCAACATGCTTAATGCTCATTTGTATTGGTATATGTATTTTGAATGTTTCAACCAATATATTTCCCTTGTTTAAGTGTTAAAGCATCTTTCCTCAAAGTTGATCATTCTTCTTGTAGTATATTAAGGAATGATCTTACATAGAGCAAATTTTCCTACTATAAGTTAAAAAACACTCTTGGAAGGAGAATGGTTAGTGTAGTCAAATATCAACAGTTTCCTTTCTATAAGGTATGTTCAAATTAAGATAATGAAAGGAACAATATAAGAGTAACTCATCATCAAAACTAATTAAGACATAGTGAATGCATATGAGTATGTTAAAAGGATTTTCTTCAAATGAAGGAGATGAGCTTTTTAATAAATGAAATATATGTGAATGTAAATCTCCCTCTTAATGAATACATGGCTTAAAAAAATTGTTGTGAATAATAATACAGTTAATAACTCTCTTGGATTTGTAAAATCATTAGAAATTTTGTAGAGAGAATAAGCATGAAAATCTGAAGATCAAGTTTTGAAAATGATGATGTTATTCAGGGTTTTAAAGTAGTAACACTGTATTACTCGAGTGGTCACTCGAGTGATTCTACTCGACCATCACTTAAGTACTCACTTGAGTGATGTAACTCAGAGAATTTTAATTAAGTAAAAAACAACACCTCACATGAATAATATCATAATTACTCGTGTCATAATGCTCTGTAGTCCATTAATGCATCGTTAGCTACCCATTTTCTAATGATGTGATCAATACTGAGGGATTCTAAAGTGTAGTCTCTGTGAGCATTTAAGTATACCAAGATGAGCTTGAAATAAGGCCTTGAAGTTCTGGTTGATCAAATCACAGAGTTGTTTAATCTTGCAATTCACAGAAGTGATGAACTCAGCATTGTTTGTAGCAAGCTCTATGTGATTGTTGAAGCTCCTCTCTTAGATAGCCTTGGACAAATGGACCAAAGAATAAAGGACCAAAGAGACCAGCTCTAGCAAAGTATTGTATCTCAGCTATCCTTGAAGTCTCAGCTCCCATCCTCTATGCCTCTTGTGTTAACTTGGAGTGAGTTTCAGTAATTTAAACAAAGTGGTTGTGAGTCGCTTGGAGTGATTGTCAGATCACTTAGAGTGATCCTCAGAATCACTTGGACTAATTGCAAATTACTTGAAGTGATTGCAGATCACTTGGAGTGATTATCTGAATCACTTGGAGGTTTAGTGTTAAGTAAAAACCATTTGGAAGTTTTGATACAGTACATAACTTCCTAACTTCACAACCTTAATGAGCTTTTCATTGGTAACATTAAGTGAAGCTTAGTTTATTTGAATGGTGTATCCAATGAATGAGTCTCTAGATGATCTAGCTCTAGCTGAGGATTGTGCTTCATAATTTCTTGACACCTTAGCCTCTATTTTCTATCTCTTGCTGGGACCACTCACTTGTGAAATGTGTATCTTTACCCTTTGGATGTGCAGCTTCTTAACCATACGAGTCCTCACAAGAAGCTCATTTGGCTCTAGGTACCATATCTTGTTAGCCTTAAGGAATAGAGATACCAAATGAGGATATGTCGTTGGATATGCCCTGTAGAGGGATATATGTACCTCTTGTTCTCCGACAGACATGATCTCTCTAGGGTTTCTCTTCTCCTTGCTAATGATAGAGGCCATCATGTGATAATCCTTCTTGATGAAGCCATTAAATTGGCCTTCTTCACCATAGCTCTAGTGTAAGTATATCAAATAATCCTATGAAGATTACACCTAGAGCTAGGATTGAAATCAAGCATCCCTAGTGGCTATTTTGGTCTGATGATTTTGAACATTTTTGGCTTATTGAACTTCTTGAATGTACCAATAGAGGGCTTCTTGATCCCTAACCACACATTGATCTTTGAGGCTGGATGATGATCTTTTGATCTCTGATTGTGTTTTCAAATTTCCTTAATCTTAGTGTATTCCTCTGAACATCTCTATTGGCTCCATATCACAATCGAAATGTTTGATCACCTTGGGATGATAAGGAAGATGGGTAGACAACAAAGAGTCATAATGGCTAGATTTGTTCTTGACCTTAAACTCTTTGAAATGAATCTCAACTAAGCCTACTTAAGAGATCTTCCTCCTTTTTCTCTGTCTCTGACTGCACAACTAGCTAGTCACTTGCTAGTGATAGGGAATGTTACTTGAGTGATATCACATATTTTTCTTTTGCTCACATTGCAATGCTGCCAGTCACATCTAGTTTGCTAGCCACTGTTCTTTGAGAGCAGAGCATCTTGGTCAATTCCTATAAAAGTATAAATATGTGCTCTTTGATACCTAACTTCTCATGGGTATGCACAATATTAGACATAATCACTCCTATGCTCTTATATAATTAAACTACATGATTATTGAGTAAAGAGTGTATTAAATCACCAAAGACTAGAATTATAATGATATCCAATTAATTATAAAAAACAAATGATACCAAGAATGATGTCTTTCAAAGATCAATGACAATTTGTAAATACACTTTATATTAAAAATATGTCATTGATGAGATTTTCAAATAATCTATGTAAGTTGGATTAATGAGAGTAGAAAATCTATTTATAATGACCAACTTCCATAAAAAGATAAATCATGAATTGAATCAAGTTTTCAAAGAATGAAATATGTAAATTATCTCAATATTATTTCAAATCATGACAATGCATTGTGAAATTGGGATTTTGAATATATGCAAAACTCATTTTTGAAACATGTTTACAATCGATGCTCATGCTAAAAATGATGGAAGTCAACAGCTAAAAGAAATATGTCAGAAAACTTCTTTTTGAAGATTAACTCAGATAATACATTAATTATCAAAGTTAACATGTTGGAGAATTTTCTAAAGAGCAAGAGTTATATTGATAAAGAATTTAGCCAAAAAAAGGCTTAGCTTGAATATATAAGCTCAATGACTTTGCTATTGACCAAGAAAAAATATTGACTCTTATGTCTTGAAGAATAGGAACACTCAACTTAAACATTTGAATTCAAGACACTAGTTACTCATGGATATATGATGTCAATGGTTAACATATTTGAGCAACAAAATGAGTGCAAATGAATTATGAATGATTAAGCATATACTCATTAGTCTAAAGGACTAGTGTTCTAGAATAATATCCTAGTAAGTTATTCAACTATAATAGTTAATGCATTAACATTCAATGCATTAATGAACATTTGTAATAATTGGAATAACATGTCCAACTAAGGATTTATGCATTAGGCATAAGGCTTTCACAAATTGAATTCATTTCTAGGAAATAGGTTTGAAACTCATAGATGATCAACTTGTTAGACATGAGGTTTAACTAGTTAGAGGATGAGACTAAAGATTTCATGCACAAGATAGCACGTTTAAGACCAATAATCAAGATGTCAGTGATGGGAAACACATTGTGGATGAATTTGAAGTATTTCTGACATTTAGTACAAAAATACTAACTTCCAATTTTGAAACCGATTTGAAAGCAAACAAGATATGAATGATTTTCAAATAATGTGTATGCACTTTTTATAAACAAGATGGATTAGAATGTGGACAAATTTTTAAAACGTGCATTTCAAAACTCAATATAGAAAGATTATGCATAATTTAACTTGCGGTCTATTTAGCAATCTGAAAGCATTTTGAAAACCATAAATAATTTAGTGCTAATAGTATGCAATAATGAGCAAGTATTCATTACCCAATTTAAATAATTCATATAAGCATAGTATATGGTAAGGACAAAGAAGACAATACAGTACTGGAGTAATCTCGTAATTACTTGAGAAATGATCCTTTGAATTTCATTTGTGCATAATTCCTTAACTTTTGCCTTTCATTCTTCTAGTTGGTTTTATCACCTGAACATTCACTCCCAGTTGTCACGCGGTAATGAAGATCACTCGATTGGTTACTTGAGTGATGCCTTACTGTGCATCTTTTCTTCCTTCATTGCTAGCTAGGCACTTATAATGATGTCTCAAGTAATGCCTCCTTATGTTTACACATTTAAAATGTAGCTTCAAAGTTTAACTTCACCAAGAATTGAGTTAAATCCTGTGCAGTCATAATCTTGAGATAAAGCTCTTCCTTTCTTCTTCCTACAAATCCATATAGATCTTTTTCCTCCTTTAGTATCTAATTTTACTTGGATCCACTCATGGTTAGCTTTTAGGAATCATAATTCACATGCTCTAAAAATATAGCTAATTCGAGACAATTGAGCATAATGAATTAAACATGACTTTATGCAAAAATAAGTTTCTTTTGAAATATACGTATATGCATAAAGAGTTAAACTCTAGAACATTGCAATACCTTTATAAATGGATTTTCTAAAGGATGTGAAAATATATTTTCAAAAATAGTTTGCAATGCTCATTCCTAAGGTTCCAAAATATAAAACCCCAATAAATATTACTGACAATAGCATAGGAGGTTTAATCATTGTATACATTTACATTAGATACTTGGAGGATTGCTTTTGCTTACCCACTGCATATTTCTATGATGTTGATACTTTGAATATCTTGCTTTGAGTGCTGGCAACCTTCTCTTAAAATATATAGACTCTAAGAGTCTTTTATTGGATGCTTGAGAGATCCTCCTTTTCATATTTTCCTCAAGATAGTTGAAAGGTACTCTATGGTAGTTCATTCTTGAGATGCAACGTACTCCTTTTCTCCATTGCCTTTCTTTGTGGTTAGACTTTACTGTTCCAACAATTGGTGATTCAAGAGTTCTCCTAATTGATGTGAATATCCTTTTCAATGCAATAGGAACTCTTAAAATCTTCTTCATTTTCTCTGTACGCTTGTAATACCCCGAATTTTGAGACTCGAGGCTAGAGAATAAGCCTGAGATTAGTGGATTGCTAAGCCCCGGTTTAGCAAGATCCAAAATTGTGATTAGGGGTTAATGACTACAAAAGTGGACGTGGTTAGTGATTAATGAACCCTTTTAGAGAATATAAAGTGGATTGTAGTCGCTTGTGTTATGAGCAACGCCAAAACCCTGTATTTGAGTTCAATTGTGGATTAACATCCAAATTGACTTAGAATAGAGGGAAGAATTGAATGGGGTATTGTGATGGAAATGGTGTCATGTTGTGGTATTTAATCATTGGAATTGATTTAAATTGGATTGGACACATTGGTTGCAAAAAACTGGAAATGCTGTCCAGTGTGAATTCTGTCTGGGCAGTCTTCTCGTGTGGACGTTTTTACTAGGCAAATTATGTCATAAAATTATGAAACTTTCCAGTCTTATAGTTCACATCTCAAGCTTCAAAATGGACATATAATTTGTGCCATTTCGTTTCGTGAACTAGGAGATATGACTGTCCAAAGTTTGGGATGGAAACTGAACTCTGTTTTGGGGCAGTGATGAGTTTTATGTAATTATGGAATTGTGTGGTGATTTTTAGTAATGGCCAATATTTTTCCTATGAATAGGACTTAAATATATTTCATTTGGCTTTGGAATCACCTCATTTTGAGTTTTCTAGAATTAGTTATGATTTTTCAAATTTTGGGCAGAAAATCTGCCAGAAAATCCGAAAATGGGAATTATGACATCATCAAAATAAAAGATGACATCAGCATGGAATTAAAAGCAATTCCTTCATCTTCATCAGCCATTTCCTGACGCCATTTGAGAAACAAAGCCGTGAGAGAGAGCTTGGAGAAAATAGGGAGAAGGAAGGAGAAAACTCGCGAGGTAGATCGATTTCTTCGGTGAATTCGTACCTAACGCGTATGATCCTTCTCCTAAGCTTCTCTTCTACATGGATTAAGGTACTTGAAGCTTAATTTTGCTGTTTAAAAGGGGCTAGGGTTCAGCCAAATTGAGTAAAAGCCAGAGGGAGCTTGAGGTAACTTCCAAACTTTCGTATATTGCTTATTCTGGCTGTTGTGGGCAATTTAATCGGTGAAATTTCGTCGAATTGTCATTGGTTTCAAAAATGGAAAATATGTGTGTGGGGCTATTATGCTGCCCAAATTGGGTCTTGATGTTAGTTGTAACCTAATGTAATGGTTAATAAAGTGGTTAGGAGTTGAAAGAAACACGTTTACGGAGCCGAAACCGAAAAACCCCAATTTTCCCCGGAGTACTTGTATATTTCGGTTATGGCTATAAATGGGTCTTAGAGTTGGATTTTCAATGATTTGATGGTTCCATTGAGTTCAGGAGCGAAAATTAGGTGGGGTTACAGTTGGGCACTTTTTCAGAAAAGGCCGAAAAAGCATAATTACGAAAACGCCCCTGAAACCCTTAAAGTGGGGCTGTCAAGGGTAATTTTGTAATTGACATTGAATTTGATAATTCCAAGTCCAGAAATGGATTCCTTGGGCGAAAATATGTCAGAATAGCCCATGTCAAAATTTCAAGAAAAGTACAGCCGGACCGGGTACGGCGGGGCCGGGCCGGGTACGGCGGGGCCGGGCCGGGTCCTCGGGGGTATTTTAGTAAATTTTCAATATAGCCTCATATAAACCCCAGAAACACTATGGAAGTGTCTAAATAGTACATTTGACATTGTAGGATCGAATGTGAAGCCCTGAGTTGCTGGCACGCAAATCGAGGAGAAAAGACTGGAGGTAGGGAACTTATCTCTCCTGCATGCTCTAATAACTGTATTAATGTGTTGATGCATGTTATTGCTTTGCTTGATTATGTGAAACATGTATGAATGATTTGAAGCTATGTTTCAATATATGCTATGGCCATATGTGTATCGTTCGAATCATTGAGCTTATAGATTTGTCATTGTATGTGTTCATGAGTTATGTGATACAAGCATGTCATGCGTTAAACACTTATCTTGCCTGCATATTGATAATGTTTCCCTACTGAGATTCTCTCGAATCTCACCCTCCCCTACCAACAATTTAGACAGGGCAAGTGGCTCATGGAGGGAGCGACAGGACTCATTCGAGATGAGATTGTGTAATCCCCATTTGAAGAATTGAAATGGGCAATTATGCCCTGATATCTTTAGCGAAGGTATGTACCTGAGATTGCCGGAATGATTATGTTGTGCACTCTGATATTTATATGAATGTGATTTATCTTCGCGTAGTAATTGTATTCGAAATGTGAATATGAGACCAAGTTTATAAATGATTTTGAAAGGTATTTGTGAAAACCCCGTCATGTGATGAGTTAGTAAATGTTATTTGTTTCTTATTGGTCTCTATTTCACTTTAATCGCGTATTTTGGATATAATTACGGTAGGGGGTTACAACACTTATATCCATTCTTTCTAGAATAAATCTGCACACATGAAACACCAGATGGACATTTCGGTACCCACATATACTTGGGTCCTTGATTGTTAGCATTAGACTTTACTTTACTTTTTAGAACCCAAACATATTTATTTCTAACATTAGAATTTCTTCTAATATAGCATGTGTGAGAAATGTGACCAGATGTACCATAATAATTGCAAATTGTATGATCATATGCATTATGAGATTTTATGCCAGTATTGTGTCGGTCAAGAGAGTAAAGACCCAAATAAATTTCATTTGAATATTCTTTCTCCCAATAAACTTTCCAGCATGATTGAAAAGCTTTTTGCTTTTTTAAATAGAATCAATACTTGGTTGAGAAATAAATTTTATGCAAACTTTCAAAAACATGTTTCTTAAATGCACAAGAAGAATTGGAGCTTTTTACCTTAAGTTCACCTTGAGCTTCTGATAAGGATTTATCCAATTTGTTCATGCTGAGCTCTTCTTGGGAATCGTCTTCTTCTTGTCTATCCATGTTGACTATATGGAAGTGTTCTATGATTTCTCCTTCTTCATCATCAACTTCCAATTTTTCATGACCTGTAGATAAGAAGCTTGTAGTTTCACATGAATTGTCAATACTTTCAACTTCAATGCACTTATTAGAAGTATACATAGAATCAAGACTGTCTCAGATATTGTTAGCATTAGAGTAAAACTTAATTTTCTCAAAATCACTTTCAGCTAAAGCACTATACGGAATTTTTTTTTTTGATAGTAACTATACGGAATTTTTATTGCTCTAACATTCAACGAAAACATTTTCTTTTCTCTTTCTATCCAATCCTTTCTCAGTCTGAAATCAAAAACATTTGTAAAAACATTCAACATATCAAAATCAGATGCTTTAATAAAACTAGTCATTCTAGCTTTCTAAAACCAAAAATGAATATATTTTAAAAGAGGTGGAATTGTATAGTCAAAACATTTTGAAAGCGAATAACACACAAAATCAGTCATTGATAACTCTTGAGACGGTTAAGTCCTTTAAACAAGAGCTTAGCTTTAATACCAAATGTTAGAATTGGTTGATACCCAAGAGGAGGTGAATTGGTGTAAGATAAAAAACTTGAGAACTTTGAAAATCTTTTCACATCCTAGTAGAAGTAGTAAATATGAAAGTAATGAATGATAAATCATGGTTAATATATGCTGGAAATATAAGAGCTTAAGGAAGAGAGTATGCAAATTGTAATATCCCAAAAAGCGATTAAGGGCTAATGACTTCAAAAGTGAATGTAATTATTGTTGAATAAAAACTTTTGGAGAATGTGTGATGGGAATTTGGATGTTTTAATGATTCCAATGGCTTCCTTGTGAAAATTCGTGTGGGGAGAAAGTTTATTGTGAAATTGGAGCCATTGGGAACAATTGTGCAAAAGTTGGAAATTTTGTCCATTGAAACTCTGTACAGGGCAGTTGATTTGTATGGACGTTTTAAATAGGCAAATGGAGTCTAAAAATTCTGAAATTTTCTAGTCTTAAATTTCACATGCCAAGCTTCAAAATGGACACATAATTTGTGTCATTTCAATTTGTGAGCTAAGAGTTATGATTTTCCAAAATTTGGGATGGAAACTGGAATCTGTTTTGGAGCAGTATGGACTTTTGTGCAATTCTGTATTTTTGAGATTATTAAATGCAGTGATCCATATTTTTTCAATAAATAGGACTTAAATAGCTTTCCATTGGCTTTGGTATCACCCCATTTTGATTTTTCTAGAATTAGTTATGATGTTTCAAAGTTTGGGCAGAAATCTGCCATAATTTTGTAAAAATCCGAAATTGATGGAAATTTAGTAAATAATAAGAAAATAATATTATATCATATTAAATCATCATCCACCTCCTCCATCAGCCCAAAACCGTGACATTCAGCTGCAACAAGAGAGAGAAGGTGTGAGAAATTCTAGAGAGAGAAGGAGAAGAGAACTTGTACGGTAAGTCGATTTCTTCAGTAAATCCTTACCTAACGCGTATAACTCCGCTCCTAAGCTATTCTTCTATGTTCTTCAAGGTTTGTGGAGCACAAATTTGGGTGTTCTAAGGCTAGGGTTTTCAGCTGCCTTGAGGAAAAGCTAGTGGGAGCTTGAGGTAACTTTCAAACTTTCGTATATTGCTTATTCTGGCTGCTGTGGGCAATTTAATCGGTGAAATTTCACCGAATTGCCATTGGTTTTAAAGTTTGGAAATGATATGGCCTAGGGTTATGCTGCCCAAATTGGGCTTAATGTTAGTATTAACCTAATTTAATGATTAATAAAGTGGTTAGGAGTAAAAAGGAACACGTTTACGGAGCCGAAACTGAAAAACACTGATTCTTCCCAAGGTATACCAAGATTTCAGCCAGGGCTAGATATGATGGTTAGAGTTGGATTTTCAATGATTTGATGGTTCCATTGAGTTCAGGAGCGAAAATTAGATGGGGTTACAGTTGGTCACTTTTTCAGAAAAGGCCGAAAAAGCATAATTACGAAAACGCCCCTGAAACCCTTAAAGTAGGGCTGCCAAGGGTAAATTTGTAATTTGACTTTGAATTTGATAATTCTGATTTCGAAAATGGATTCCTTGGGCGAAAATATGTCAGAATAGCCCATGTCAAAATTTCAGGAAAAGTGCAACCGGACCGGGTACGGTGGGCCCGGGCCGGTCCTTGGGGGCATTTTTATAAACTTTCATAACAGCCTCATATAACCCCCAAAAATACTATGTAAGTGTCTAAATTGTATTTTGGAATTGTAGGACCAAGTTGTGAGCCCAGTGGTTAGCACATTTTACGTTGCACACTGAAAGGTGGTCTTTGAGATAGTACTCCCTAACCCTTTAGGTATGTGTCTAGGCTTCTAGTAGCCACCTAAAGAGTCCAAGTGATAACCAACTTTAAGTGTTCTGAATGTGAGAATTTGAAATAGAGAATAACCTGTCGTCCTTGACTTTGGTTTATAGGGTTTGACATTTGCCCTAATCACAAGCAACCTGTGCCGGCGCACGTCAGGAAAGAACAAGGTAGTGACTCTTTTCCCTTATACTATATGTGATACATGGTATGTTTGTTTGATCATTGTTTATTAGTCTATCACCTGCGGCCCATCAGTGTTGATAGTGGGAGGATCGTACCTTTGAGGTGGTGGAATCAGGGGGATAAGACTATGTGAAAGCCGTAAGGCTATATGTGAAAGCCGAAAGGCTATTTGTGAAACCTTCACCCACGGCCCATCGATGTTGACGGTGGGAGGACTGTACCTTCGGGGCGGTGGAATACGGAGGATGAGATTATGTGATTATGTGCATATGTGGCAGCCTGCGTGCTGTGCTTTATGTTGTGATGCTGCTTGATGATTTTCTTACATGCTCTGTGATTACATGTGGTATGAGTGATTTGTTACTACTGGGATTCTTTTGAATCTCATTCTTTCTATTGACTAACCTTCAGACAGGGCAAGTGGGTCTAAGGGAAAGGAGACGACCAAGGGCGGATAGGACTCCTTAGGGAGATTTATATTTTGGTGTTGGTTATCATGTTTTGTTGGGATATCACCTTATATCTTATAAATGTTGTTTTGGAGACAGTGGTATAATCCCTTAATGGGAATTTATAAACCTTTAGTTTATGTATGAAACTTGGGGGTTGCCGGGATTTTGCTGTACACTCTGATATGTAAATGTGATGTTACTGCACAGGGTAATTATATTCGAGTTGTGGAATTTGAGACCAGGGTAAGACAGAAATTTTAAAAATATTTGTGAAAACCCTTCCATAAGGACGGGATTGTAAATGAGTTTGATTATTATTGGTCTCTATTTCATTTTAAAATACGTATTTCAAATCATAATTACGAAGGGGGTTACACAAACTGTGATTTATCCTCGTTTGGTCCAATTCACAATGACCTATGTCTAGTCCCCAGGCTCCTACTGAGATTTCTAATCCCCTATCTTCTTGTTTAATCCAAGACAAGAAAAGTCTTTATAACCCATAAGTTTAGCCAGGCACTTGTGAAGCCTTTTACAAATCTCTCACAAAGTTACTCCCCCTTACACACCGTAAGGTTACAATCGAGTTACTCCCCCTTACTCACCGTAAGGATACAACTTTGATGATGAAATATTAGAATTAATCTTCTCTCTCAAAAGTGAATAAGATGAACACTGAAGTACAATACAAATAATCTCTCTCTAAAATAGATTAGGTAAATATTGAGAAATAAAGAGTATGTACGATGAGCATTGATTTCTAGCATTTAGACGATGTATGTACTGGTCTCTCTTTTCTATTTTGGATGATCTTCTATTTATAGTTGATAAGGATTGTTGACCCTTTAAGCATTTCATCTTGTCTATTAAAGTCTCGTTGCTTCGTTTGACCATTCTTAGTATTTGAAAAACTAGCTATTACATTTGGTGGACGCTCCGCTTCTGTAAAGTCAACTTTTGTCTCTTCACATCATCTTTTCATTGTATTCCTAGAGAAATACGTTAAAAACTAATACAATAAAGTGTTTAGAGTGATTGAAAGTAAGAAGAGTGAGTTTCATAATTATTCCCAAGATTTTCAGAAACTTTGGAACATTGTCTGTCGCATTACTCGAGTGGTCACTCGAGTGGTCTTGGGTGGTCACTCTAGTAAGCCCCTTGAAAATTGTGTGAGAACATTGGAGCCTTTTTCCAACTTTATCACTCAAGTGATCTTGGGACATTAATTGAGTGATCTCTTCATTTTGATTCAAAATATAGCAAATGATATATCATCAGAAAGCTCTTGCCATGTACATTCCAATGCAATAAAAGTCAGCTCCAAAGTCATTGTAATCTAAAAGTTATGATCGAAGGACTGTCTACTATTCCTGACAAGCTTCAAAGTTTCCAACTTCAAATTCCAAAAGGCATATCTCTCAACATATAACTTCAAATTTGACAAATTAACCCTGGCTTAACCCTGCGCCAACTTTGGCTTTACCCTAAGCCTTCATTGGGTTCCAGAACCCAACTAGGCTAATATGCATGTCCAAGACACTATGCTTATGTTACTGAAGATGGCATACACAAACATACAATAATTACATAGTGCATGAAATAAAGAGTTACTACCTGAACACCTTTCTTGAGGGGTATCCAATTGTTTCTCCATGCTCGAGCAGGTCTTAGATCCTGGACAGCTAACAGGTACTATAATCAGAATTTACGATTGGCATGGCATTATTTTGTCCAACACCTTTGGCATAATGTAAACTAATTTATCCTTGATCTATTATCATGTTTATCCTTTGTTTTGAACTTGTTGGCTATTATCTTAGTCACTTGGGTGCCTATTGGAAGCCCAAACATATGCCTATGAGGTTAGGAAAGGCTAGAACAATCAACACCATTCAGAAAAACATAAAGTGCTGAAATAAGGCCTTGGCTGCATCCAAGAAATCCTCTGTTGACTTAACTTCCAAAAATCATAATTTAATCTACAAAAACTCAAATGGGGTGGTTCAAAGTTCTATGAAAAGATCTTTAAGTCCTCTACTCAGGAAAATTATGAACTATTGCCATATACAACCTAGGGATGGGCATGGGTAGGGATGGGTAGGGCAAGACCCCTGCCTGATGCCCTTCCCAAAGGATGAATAGGCTGTACTTTATAGCCCGATGCCCGGCCCTGCCCGCTAAAAGCCCTAACTATTTTGGGCTGGGTAAGGGTGGCTGGGCAGGGTGGGCTTCCCTGCCCAAATGATAATGCCTTATCTTGTCCACTTATAAAAAAAGTAATTCTTTATGAATTTCATAAACATTCATGTAGTTACTAATACCATATATGTCTTAACTTCGCCCTAAATAATATAAACTTTAAATACATACGATGATTTCACATATTGGGATAATTCAAAATAAGTTTACAACTTGAGTCTTGAAATTTAAAAAATATCATATGTCTTAACAAATATCCATACTTTAAAAATTAAACAACATCCATAATCCATTATAAATAAGAAAACAAAATGATTGTAATTAAAGCCATGAAGTCAAAGTAGTTTGCATCAATTCAATGCCTCAAAAGTTGATTAAATGATGAAGCATCTGGAAAGAAAATAAAAAGCAACTATAATTTAATATAGTATAAAGTAAAGAAGAAAGTAAGAAATCTACTTGTAAATAGTGTTTAGTGGTTAGGGCAAAAAAGAGAGGATCAGAAGAGTATTATACAATAGACAATATATATTTTAAATAATATATATATATATATATGAAATAATATTTAATTGATATGAAATTTTATATTTTAAATAAATGAAAATAATTTTTAGGGCAGGGCCAAATGGGCAGGGCAGCACCCCTTGCCCAATGCCCGGCCCTGCCCGGTTATTAGCCCGCCCAAAGTTGCCCAAAATTTTTTCGGACCACTTTTTTAGGGCTAGGCTGGGCAATTTTTTGCAGGGTCAGGGTGGGCACACCGGGCTACTGGACACCATGCTCACCCCTAAATTACAACCACAAAATTATAAAATTCCATAAATTTCCATACTATTCTAAAATCAAGTCCATAAATAGGGTACAACTTCAAATATCCATATCTTTTAGTATACAAGTCCAAAATTATGAACCATTTTTCAAATTAAAGCTTTACATCTCTACTTTAATCCTGGAAAGTTTCATAGCATTTGGACTAGGTTTGACTGATGAAATGCATTGCACAACAATACTACCTCCAGTAAAACTATCAAACAACATGTACTTTGAACTTCTAAAATTTCCAGATTTGCATACAAATTTTCAAAAACTTATGAACATTCATATTCCCACACAATTTTCCCTTCTTAATTCAATAGAATCATCAAAATTATAAAATTGCAACTCCTTCCTCTTGTTCTGCTGCTGACCAAAAATTAGGGTTTTAGGAAAGAAAATGTGTTTTCTTGGTTTTTCTGGTTTAATCACTCCCTTTCCACTTCTAATCACATGATTAACTACTTAAATACTATAAACAAATATGATCTATAGAAATTTTGGCAGCATAACATTTCTAGGGTTTATCATCCCAAAATCACAAAACCAAGCTAAATTCAACAACAACAATCACAACAACATCATATAACACAATAGGATCAAAGTTTTAGAGATTACCTCTTAATTCCTCACTTTCTCTCTCTAGGACATCATTGTTCACTCTCTCTTCCCTTTAGATTTTGCTTGCTAAACATGATTTTCAAGAAGGAGAAGAGATTAGAGAAAGTGAGATTAGAAGGCATGAGCACTTGATTTACGTGCTCTTACCTTTGATTTTTGCTCTTGAAACCCTAGACCTCTTGTGCTCTTCACTAAACCTTCTTTAATTCTTCTCTCTCTCTCTCTCTCTCTCTCTCTAGTGGCAACTAATGGAAATGAAGTTAAGGGAAGAGATAATGAAGTTTCATCATCATATATCTCTTATCTCTCATACTTTATTAAATATTATTTTAATACAATTTGAACACATGCCATTTTCTATTTAATCATCATCTTTTCTCTTGGTCATTTACTTGGCCGAAATTGAATATTGGGAGGGAGGAAATAGATGCCTTCAATTATCACAATTAACCTCATCCACATAACTTAATATGAGTTGCAAATTTTGACTTCTTCCATTATCTTTTTTTTTTGTTCTCTTTTGACCACTTGCTAAAAATTGCTATAAATGCCGAATAAATTATTTTCCCCTTGCTTTATCTCTTTTTGGATGAAAATGGGGAAATAATCTAGAGAAAATAATTGCCTCTTGCTTAATATGACAAATTACCTTTTTTTCCCCTTACATTTTGTGATTTTCACACAAGCTCATAGAATTTTCATCAGACTTTGAAAATTTATAACTAATTGTCACTAGTACAAAATTGCCTTTTTAGACCACCACATTTAGATCGGTTATAGTGAATAAGGTCTAAAAAAGATGAGCGGTGGCAATTTTGTAATTATAAAGAACTGGTAAGACCGGTTGTTAAGATATACTGTCTAAAATAAATAACTTAGACTGGTTATTTTTAATAATCGGTCTAAAAAAATAAAAAATTTTAAAAATAAAACAATTTTGTTAGTTTTTAGATCGGTTATTCAGACAACCGGTCTAAAAATATTTAAAAAAATTTCAAAAAAAAAATCTAAAAGTTTTTAGACCGGTTTTCACTTATAACCAGTCTTAAATATGAAATCTTTTAGACCGGTTATATTTTAAACTGGTCTAAAATATTTTTTTCCAATTTTAAGATCGGTTTTGATTCATAACCTGTCTAAAAGGGACCATCATGCCCCCCACAAAATGTCACGAAACCGCACAGCTCTATTATCATCAGATCAATCCAAATATCCAAACCTGTGCATTGCCCTTCCTTCTCTTCCGCATAACTCAATCTTCGAAATTTGATTCTTCAATGGGTCTTGCTCTTTCCCGGGGTTTGGTAGCTAGATTCTTGCTTCCCTTCCTTTCCTCTAAGAAATTCTCTGTTGATCTCTTCCCCAAGCAGTTAGAAAACATGATGTGCTTGGTTTCTCGCACTGGTTGGCACTTGCAGCGATACGACAAGGGTTGTCACCTAGTCGTGGGGTGTGTTCTTCTTCTCTCATTCAAACCCTAATTTCACAATGTTTTCTCGATTAGATCTCTTATTTATGATTTTGTTGTGCTCTAAACCAACGTCAAGATTTGTTTTATTTCTCTTTCTTCTAAACCCTTTGGAGGATAAGTTTGTTGAATTCTGCAAAACAACAGAGGAAAAAAGAGTTTTGGGGGTTTCCGTGCCAATGAGAAGGTGTTTTAAAATTTGTAGGTATGAATTTGTTAAATTGACAAATTATGATTTGTGTAGTCTTATCTTTTTGAATTATTTCATTTTGGTGTTCTTGATTTTGATTTTATCATATAATTCAGAACCTCTTATATGCATATCACTATTTCCTCCATATGAAAATATGAATTTCTGCATCTGATCTGTCAACGTTTGAAGCTTTTCTTGCAAAATTCTCTTTTTTATCTGCTTCCGTTGCTGCCAAAACCGGAGCGGATTATTGTAAACTTAAGAAAGATGCAATCTTGTTTGTTATCAAAGAAAAAGAGAGCCGTCAGGGAAGGGGTTCTTTACGTCCAACTGATTAGGAATTTACTTATTTTTGTTGATGGTTACTTATTATTTTCCTAAATGTTTTTTCTAACAAATGGCTCATTTATCTGTGGCAGCTCAAACTCCAGAACCTCTGTGCTTTCTATTTTATTCTCATAGAAAACTGAAGAATTCATTGTTTTAAATTTCTTTGGTCCTCAGTGCCATCAAAGGAAGCAAAACAGGAAATGAAAAGTTGATTGGGATCCTTGATCTGTAGCATATCACATATAAAAACATTAATGCTCGTGGCTTAATCACAGGACTTCAATTTTATAGGTGACGTGCCTTGTCTTCTTCTTTGTAACTTTATAGGATGGATGTGGTAAATGCCAATATAACATGCATATTTGTATTATTTAGTTTCCTTCTTTTCAACTCTAAACCTTTTTCATCTAGAAATAATGTAGATTGGTCATTAATTGTTGAAGTATTCTAAAGTCAGAATTCAAATGTTGCAATCAACTACCAGTTCTTATATGACATACATGGATTTGTGTTAGGATATAAAACTCATAGCAAGTCACTCTGTTTAAAAGCCATGTATAATGCACATCATTTCCAAACTCTCTGCATATACACGGAATCAAATACCTTGTTGGACTTAAAGTGGTTATCTTATTCAGTTATTTGCTTACTTGTGCAACATGCAGGTTGTTGAAATTAGGAAAGGAAGCAAGGTCAAGTATGAGCTTGACAAAAAAAAAATTAAACTTATAAAGGTGATAATAGTTTAGCTGCCATTTTTCCCGCTTATTTACATGGTTTATTGTTGAACATGCATCTACATACAGGTTGACCATATTCTTTACTCATCAGTTGTGTGCCCCCACAACTATGGATTTATCGCACGCACAATATGTGAGGATAGTAATCCCTTGGACGTCTTGATTATCATGCAAGTACTCATATTTGATTCATTCTGTCAACTACTTGTAAATTAGTATGCATCACATATCTCCTTAAAACTATCTCCTTAAGATAATGATGCTATTTATCTCATTTTCATTTACATGTATTTTGGCTCATGTTAATTCATGTATGTGGTTCATGAACCTTTGTATGATGAATAGTTGTTTTATTAAATTTGTTCACACTTTCATTGCATGATTGAGATATTTTTTTATTAATTATTGTCAATTTTTTATCTTATGAGTTGTTGTTTTTCATCATTTAATTACGGTTATCTTAGCTTACTTAAAATTATATGATAGTAAAAAAATAGGGCACTTTTTTTTTGGATTGGGATGATTTTAAAATCCATCCAATAAAAAAAGCTCTATTTATTTTTCTTAAAAAAATGTCACTTTTAAGACCGGTTATTATAATAACCGGTCTTAAAAGTCTTGGAAAAAATTTTTTTAGATCGGTTTTTAAACAACAGGTCTAAAAAGTCTGGACTTTTTAGATCTGGTTTTCAAGCAACCAATCTAAAAAAGTGATTTTTAATACCGGTTTCTTAACCGGTCTAAAAAGTAACAGACTTTTTAGACCGGCTGTATCAAAACCTGATCCAAAACTGGTCTAAAAAATCAATTTTAACCGATCTAAAAAGCATTTTTTTTCCACTAGTGTGTACAGATGTCCAATTGGTATGGTTCCAAAGGCTATGTGACCCTTATTAAGTCTATTTTTAGGAAAAAGTATAACCTTTATTTAACTGGAAGCTCAAAATTCCCATAATTATCGTTTTTGGACGCTCCCATATAAAATCTCCAGTTTTATTGGGCTAATTTCAAAAATTCATAACTCTTTATGTATAACTCCAAATGATTTATATGACCTATCAAACTAAAACTTAATAAGTTTATTTTCATTCTGGAAACTATCATAGGCATTGAACATCATTTGCCCATTTTAAAAAAATGTCACACAACAAGACGACCATGTAGGAAAAATACACGGGCGACAAAGTTTACATTCCGGGGATCCTAGCTTAGCAACTTACTTGATTATGACTTATTATCAAGCCTCTAATCCCAAAATCTGAGATATTACAAAAAAAAAAAAACTTGTCATGAAATAAAATAGATAAAAGTTCTTATACTGTTCATTGTTAACGACTGTCATAAAAAAACACTTGTCAGTACCAATATTTTAAAAGCAGGACCAGACATTGAGCCGAAAAAGTTAGTGGGTCATGGTTCAAATGGTCGAATCGGTTGAAACGTTTAGCCGGACTGGTGACTTAATAATTAAATCAAAATTAAAAATATTATTATATACATATATAATAATATAAACATAATTAATCATACAAGATTTTTTTTGCCATGAATTAATTATACAAGATTATAAGTTAAGAAGGTCACAAAATATGTTCCAAAAAATGAAATAATTGAAAGTAACACATTAACAAGTAAACAATCCATCTAAACCCATGGGCTATAATACAGAAAAATATATTTTAATTACATATCAATTTTTAGTTATTAGACATAAATAAAATGCTACAAATATGTTTTGAATTATATAAATTTAGGCTAATAAATAAAAATAGAAATTAAAATTGTTAATAATTATAATATATTAAGTATATGTAATACAAATATAAATGTAATATAAAATTGGTATATGAGAGAATAATCTAAATATTAAAAGTTTAGTAAAAGCATGTGATTAGAAAAAGAGTTAAAGAAAACGTTGGGGGTAAAACGTAAGTTAAAGGGAATTAGTAACCAAAATGCCTATAATGTAGGGAGGGAGCCTACAACATTCACATGTCAACAACGCGCTTTTCAAGGATTCTGAAAGCACAGAAGTTGCAGACTATAGATGGATCATCACACGCAATGTCTACATAGAAGTATTTCAATATCATAATATATGTAGGTTTTTTTTTTTTCTCCTTCCTCTTTTTTTCAACGTTCTCCTCCTCCTCCTTTTTCTTCTTCTTCTTCGTCTTCGGTGACTGTGAATTCATCTTCTTTCATCTAATTCTCTCTCTTAAAAAATTAAGGAGGGCATCACTGGCCATATGTTAATATTAAAAAGGAGAAGTAGCTTGTTCAAATTGATGTTTGAGGATCAAGGGCTCTGCGAATCAGGAAAAAGATTTTAGAGTTCAAGGAAAGCTTAGGCCAGCCTGTTTTTCCAAATCCGTTCTATCTCCCAGATTAAAAAAGGTTTTCGGCTACAAGGTCAGGTCACAACAGCTCAAAACAGCCCAACAACGAAAGCGATTTTTAGGTGTGACTCGTGCCGTCTTTGTCTTTGGTCAGCGGTCTGTCAACACCCGTTTCCATTTTGATATGCGCAGGGCAATAATGAACAAGTTCCATAGGCAAACAGAAAAGTACAGTTATACTGATAATAAGTATTTGTTTACAGACAGACATTAACAGAGCCAAAATTCACTAATAATTACAAATATATACAGAACATCCCAAAATAATCCAAGTATAGGCTAAATGTAACCACCAACTGTGTCTCGAGAAACATGCCCGTCAGTTTCCCGGAACTATGTCCTTGCCTTTTGAACCGCTGGCACCCGCTGAGACATTTGGATTAGAAAAAGGGGTGAGATTCTAAGGAATCTCAGTAGAAACATACGATCAACATATAAAATGCGAAAATTAAATATGCAATGCACCGTATCAAGTAAAATGAAAATTCATATCATCCGTGTGTACACAAAATTCAGGGCCAACTAACCCGTTGAAACCCCTGCATGTACCTCAGCCGAGTCCTTGACTACAGCTAGGTAAGACCAGTGTACCTCAGCTAGGTCCTAGACCACAGCTAGGTAATGTGCCTCCAGCACGTGTTCAGATCACAAAATACAGTAACATGCATCATACAAATAGTCACATAGTATATGAGAGATAGTAGTCCCTACCTTAACCTCTTTTTTGTCTCAAAGGGTCCGCCCTGTAAAACGTGTCAACTAAAGGCGTCCAACTCGGTCCTAAAACATCAAATATACAAGAAATAGGTCATAACCTATCCAAGTATCATTTTAGACACTTCCATAGTGTTTCTTGTGGTTATATTAGCCTATGGTGAAAATTTACCAAAATGCCCCCGGGACCCCGGCCCCGCCGTACCCGGCCCGATGGCACGTTTTTCCAAATTTTTGACTATGGCTATCCTGACGTATTTTCATCCAAGGAATCCATTTCCGGACTCAAAATTACCAAATTCAATGTCAAATTACGAAATTGCCCTTAGCAGCCCTACTTTTAGGGTTTTAGGGGCGTTCCCGTAATTATGCTTTCTCAGCCTTTTTTGAAAAAGTGCCCAACTGTAACCCCACCTATTTTCGCCCACTGAATCCAATGGAACCATAAAATCATTGAAAATCCAACTCTAAGGCCCTCAAACATCCCTGGCCGAAATAATTGTGTTCTCCGGGAAAAATCGGGGTTTTACGATTTCGGCTCCGTAAACACGTTCCTTTCTACTCCTAACCACTTTATTAACAATCTAATTGAGTTATAACAACCATTTGAACTAAAATTGGGCAGCATAACCCTTAGATATACAACTTTCCAAAATTTAAAACCAATGGCAATCCGGCGAAATTTCACCGATTAAATTGCCCACAGCAGCCAGAATAGTTAATATACGAAGGTTTGGAAGTCACCTCAAGCTCCAACAAGCTTTTCCCAAAAATGGCTGAAACCCTAACCTTTAGAGAACAGATTTTTGAGCCTCCAAACCCTAAAGAACAAAGAGGAGTAGCTTAGAGTCGGAGATATACGCGTTAGGAGCGAAATCGTCGGAGAAATCGGCTTACCTTGTGATTTTTCTTCTCTTTCTCTCTCTAAACTCTCTCAACCTTCTCTCTCTATGGTTCAGGTGTGTTGAGCACGAAATGGGGCTGAAGAGGATGATGAAGTTTATATTATCATATTTCATAATATTATAATAATTTGTTTAATTTTCCAAAATTACTAAAATCCAATTTATGTACATAACTTCCTACATTCACGTAACCATGCCATCATGTCCAACCAATATTTTCTTCTTTATGCCACATGTAGGAGACACCTAGGGGTCCCTCCCTATGGTCTCAATTGGCTTCACAACTTGTTTCGGTTACGTATACACGTAAAGTCTCAATTTTGGTCAAAATTGCACTTTTTGCTCAAATTTTCCATAAATTCATATTAAATTGACCAAAATATTCTAAATATATTTTTAACCTTTATTTTCCTTAATTAATTGAAATTAACTTCAATTAATTGAAAAATAATTTATTTTGTGCTATTTTGGCAAAATTACGATTTTGCCATTACCTTTCTAATCCAATTTCTTTTCTTATTTTTCTTTGGCCAATTTCCATATATTTTTGGACCAAATATTTTCTCTAATATTCCTTCATTTTTGGACCTTAATATTGGGCTTTTTAAATTACCCAAATTAATTCCATAATTATTTGTGCCCAATTTCCCATGAAATCGAACATTTATGAAATTCATAAATTCCAAATTCATGAATATTCACCATTTTATTGAATTTCTCAAATAATTACAATATATTTGGTGAATATAAAATTTGGGGTGTTACAGTTCTCCCCCACTTAAATAAATTTCGTCCCCGAAATTTGCTACACCTGATCAGCCATAAATTCCGGGTAACGTTTCTTTACACTTTCTTCTGTTTCCCATGTAGCCTCTCTGGGCGATAACCCTTTCCAGACAATCTTGATGAATGGAATGCTCTTGTTTCTGAGCTGCTTTTCCTGCCGATCGATGATTCGGTCAGGTGTGACTTTGTAAGTCAAATCGTCGCGCATTTCCACATCTTCATACTCTATTACGTGTTCTGGATCAGGTTGATACTTTTTCATCTGGGAAACATGAAAAACATCATGTAGCCTGCTCAGATTCGGTGGCAAAGCGATACGATATGCTACAGGCCCAATCTTCTCTAAGATCTCAAACGGACCAATGTATCTTGATTGTAGCTTCTTTGCTTTCAATGCCCTGCCAATACCCGTAACAGGTGATACTTTCATGAATACGTGGTCACCGACTTCAAATTCCAGAGGTTTTCGCCTCTTATCCGCATAACTTTTCTGTCGGCTCTGAGCAGCTAGCAATCTCTGCTTGATCAATTTTATCTGCTCTGTTGTCTGATCAACAAGATCTGGCCCTAGCAATTCCCTCTCAGACAACTCAGTCCAGCATATTGGCGATTGACACTTCCTCCCGTAAAGTGCCTCGTATGGAGCCATTTGAATACTCGAATGATAACTATTGTTATAGGCGAACTCTGCTAATGGAAGGAATTTGTCCCAACTACCTTTGTAATCAAGTACACAAGCCCTTAGCATATCCCCAAGAGTTTGAATCGTTCGCTCTGTCTGCCCATCAGTTTGAGGATGATATGCCGTACTGAATCGGAGCTTGGTACCTAAAGCTTCATGAACCGCCTTCCAAAACTTGGAAGTGAATCGTGGATCTCGATCAGAGATGATGTTCTTCGGAATACCATGCAATCTCACAATCTCCTGAATGTAAATTTCTGCTAGTTTATCAGAAGAATAGTGAATGCTAATCGGTAGGAAGTGAGCTGTTTTCGTGAATCTATCAACTATCACCCATATAGCGTCATGGTTTCTAACCTTTGGCAATCCTGTCACGAAATCCATGGTAACGCTTTCCCACTTCCACTCAGGTATCGCAGGATTCGTCAAAAGCCCCGAGGGTTGCTGATGTTCAACTTTCACTTTCTGACATGTCAAGCAACGAGCAACGAACTCAGTCACCTCTCTTTTCATTCCCGGCCAATAGTATTGAGCCTTCAAGTCATGGTACATCTTTGTGGCTCCTGGATGCAGAGTATACTTACTCTTATGTGCCTCCTCCAGGATTTGTCGTTTTAGTTCTTGTTGTGGTGGAATATAAATCCGCTTCTTGTACCTGACTAGCCCGCTGGGAGACAAGTCGTAATCCTGAGTCTCGCCCCTATCAATCATACCTCTGATATACAACGCTTCATCATCATGTTGTTGGGCTTCTTCAATTACCGCCCTCAGATCATTGTATATTTGACTGACCCCATTGCCTAACAGAATTTGACTAAACAGATTTAGGTCTCTGAAATCCTCGAGCAGTTTCTGCTCATAAATCATTATGGCTGCCACTTGCACTGATTTCCGGCTTAATGCATCAGCGACAACATTAGCCTTACCGGGATGATATTTTATTTCTAAGTTGTAGTCTTTCAACAACTCCATCCATCTGCGTTGTCTCATGTTGAGCTCTTTCTGATCATACAAGTACTTCAAGCTCTTGTGGTCGCAGAACAACTCTACAGTCTCACCATAGAGATAGTGTCTCCAGATCTTCAAAGCAAACACAATTGCCGCTAACTCAAGATCGTGAGTGGGATAGTTCAATTCATGAGGTTTCAGCTGTCTGGATGCATATGCCACCACTCGGCCATGCTGCATCAACACGCATCCCAATCCCTGCCCACTGGCATCTGTATACACAACATACGTAAATTGTGGATCTGGGATCGTCAGCACTGGTGCTGTAGTTAACCTCTGCTTCAACTCTAGGAAGCTCTTCTCACAATTCTCATCCCACACAAAATGTTGAGTTTTCCGCGTCAATTTTGTCAATGGTAAAGCAATTCTGGAGAAATTCGGAATAAATCTTCGATAGTAGCCAGCTAGACCCAGAAAACTGCGCACTTCAAATACAGTCTCTGGCCTCTTCCAGCTCAGTACTGCTTCCACTTTGCTAGGATCAACAGAGACCCCTTGCTGTGAGACAACATGGCCCAGAAACTTTACCTCTGAAAGCCAGAATTCACACTTGCTCAGCTTGGCATAGAGTTGCCTATCTCGCAATATGTTCAACACCGTTTTCAGATGATGCTCGTGTTCAGCTTGACTCCGTGAATACACTAGTATATCATCAATAAAGACTACAACGAACTGGTCCAGATACGGACGAAAGATTCGATTCATGTAGTCCATGAACACGGCAGGTGCATTGGTCAGTCCAAATTGCATCACAAGAAACTCGTAATGCCCATATCTGGTCCTGAAAGCAGTCTTCGATACATCTTCTGGTTTGACTCTCAACTGATGGTATCCCGATCGCAAATCGATTTTCGAAAATACACAGGAACCAGACAACTGATCGAGCAAATCATCAATTCTAGGAAGTGGATACTTGTTCTTAATGGTCACCTTGTTCAGCTCTCGATAATCGATACAGAGACGCAGGCTTCCGTCTTTTTTCTTGACGAAGAGTACTGGAGCACCCCAAGGCGATACGCTAGGTCGTATGAACCCTTTCTCAAGTAGTTCCTCGATCTGCTTCTTCAGCTCTGCCATTTCACTCGGAGCCATACGGTATGGGGTTTTAGAAATTGGACCCGCTTCAGGCTTCAAATCAATCGAGAACTCTACTTCCCTATCTGGAGGTAGTCCACCGACATCCTCCGGAAAAACATCAGGGAATTCGTTTGCCACAGGGATACTTTCCAAGGCTACACCAGCCTCTGATTGCATAGAGCAAAATACCATGTACCCCTGACATCCCTTCTGCAAATACCTCTCAACCTTAGCCGCAGATAAAAGGTTAAGAGTAATTTCAGTGTCAGCTTGTGGCTGTGGATTCAGATATAAGACTCTCTTCTGTTTACAATCCAACAACACACCATTTGCTGTTAGTCAGTCAATCCCCAAAATTACTTCCAACCCTTGCAGTGGCAAACAAATCAGATTTACAGTTGACTCATGCCCCTCAGCGTTTATCCCGCAATTCAAACAAACATCAGTTGTCACAATTCGTGTGCCCATAGGTGTAGATACAACCAAATCATATGGGGATTTATGCATATGTAAATTCAATTGTCTCACGCAGTCATATGCAATAAATGAATGGATAGCACCAGAATCATACATAACATGCACTAGACTGCCATTGAGAGAAATCATACCTTGAATCAGCTCCGGAGATTTTCGAGCTTCTTCCTGTGTCAGTGTATAGACCCTTCCTGGAACCCTGGGTCTAGTCCCTTCCGGTTGCTGCTTCTGTGGACAATCTTTCGAAAAGTGCCCTGGCTTACCGCAATTATAGCAAGTAAGTGGTTTGTTAGGATCCATTCTAAACGGAGCTCCACTACACGTCTTGCCAGGATGAAATGGCTTGCGGCAATACCAACATGTTCCGCCTCTTGGGAAACCCTGGCCCCCACGGCCTCCAGCTTGATTCGGCCTCTTATTATCACCCCTAGAAGGTCCACCCTGTTCTTTTCTTTTCTGTGATGCACTTCCACTCCCAGAAGCACCTTTATTACCAGTCTGAGTTGCCAGGCTCGACATACGTTTCTCAATGTATCGGTACTCTTCTACCGCTTTACTGAAATCAGTAAAGTGTTGGGAGATCAGTCTGTCCTTGAACTCAGGTCTCAGTCCCTCTATCATCATATCCGAATTCCACTCATCATTGTCATTCAGCTTGGCATATGACGAGTATCGTGACAGTCGGATATACCGGGCCAGATAGTCATCAAAACTCTCCCGGTCGTACTGCTTGATACTGAGGAACTCTTTCTCCTTCTCTCTTTTGACAGTCGGAGGAAAATACTTCTTGTTAAATTCCTCTTGAAATAGTTCCCACGTGATAGGAACATTCTTCCCCTTTAGGATGAGGTCCATGCCTTTCCACCAGCTATCGGCATCACCTTCCAGCTTGTATATGGCTAACCGGGCTTTCATCTCATCTGGACATTGCAGCATATCAAAAATCTTTTCCAAACGAGCTAACCAGGTTTCCGCTTGTTGAGGATCAAACTTCCCCTTGAACATAGGTGGTTGTTGCTTACTGAATCTACTCAGCCAAGCTTGGATATCCACCTCAGGCTCTGGTGGTAAATCCTCTGGTTGGGGTTCCTCCGGTATTTCTTCATAATTTCCCCACATAAATTCATCCATGCGGTTCTCTAGGTGGTCCTGTCTCTGCTGTACTCCCTGTAGGTCAACTCTTATCTCATTCATAGTTTGTTGTTGTTGTTCCAATACATCTAGGATTCGCTGCTGGATAGGGTCAGGCCTTGGTTCTCCCTCATTGGTACCATGTCTACCACGACCTCGGCCTCGACCTCTACCTCGGCCTCTACCGCCTTCTCCTGGTTGTACCATCTCCATAATTCTCTCTACATGAAATTAGAGAAGAGTAAATTTTGATACAAAAGCAAGGGCATCTTTATCATTTCATAAACGGTCAGGGTACACATATATGTCATACATAGCATACACAACTATTTACAGTAGTTACATAGAAACAAAACATCAGATAACCTATAAACTACTGTATATGACATATTGTTCCTTATTACATTACATTTTCCTATCTGTACCCTCCTCAAAATACCGACTCTAGCTAAATCATTTCTGTCTGTCGGTTCCGCCTGTCTGCCCTTGTCTCATAATATGTGCCGGTCAGCTCCGGTCACCCAAAATATACCACGTGGGCCCCACATCAACCTAGATACATATATTTCGATACGAGGGTGTTCACGTGATTCAGGAACTCCCAAAAGTTCCTACTCGGACCTCTCTCTACAATGTCATTCTTCTGTCTGTTCCAATACGCTGTATCTGGAAAGAAGCCCATAGTAGTATATGCCCAGACCTCATTCGTGAACCTGACTCCCATATCTTCCTGAAGCCTATACATCGTTACCACACCTACCAAGAACATAAGATACTGATCGCGGGGAGTGTCATAGTCCCGTACCGCTCGGATATATCGGCCCTGCAGATAGTGCCACAACTCGAGGTTCGGCTGCAGGTTATATAACACCTGCACTGGCTCTGCCTGAGACTCACGATCGCTCGACTCATCCTCGAGCATCTCCTCTAGATCATCATCAGGATCCCACTCTGGATCCTCCTCTGGATCCTCCTCAGAGTCTTCTTCGGGATACTCATCGATCTCTCCTACCCGAGACTGCCCTGGAGAAGCCGGCCTGGGTTCAGGTCCAAATACAGGTAGCTGTGGCACACTCTTTCGTGCCGTCCGCCTCATACGAACGCCTCCAGGTCCAAAGTACTCGATGAAAAGCCGCCCGTCTGGTATCCGCTGCTCTGGAGGGCTCTGGTTGACGGACACCTCTGACCCCTAAAATGGTACACTCGAACTGGTCATAGGCTCCCTCGAACTGCTCATGATGTCCTATCGCCAGCAAACAAAACTATATCAGTATACCATTCTGATAATGCCAGAACCGCTTATTAGCTCTGATACCAAAAATGTCAACACCCGTTTCCATTTTGATATGCGCAGGGCAATAATGAACAAGTTCCATAGGCAAACAGAAAAGTACAGTTATACTGATAATAAGTATTTGTTTACAGACAGACATTAACAGAGCCAAAATTCACTAATAATTACAAATATATACAGAACATCCCAAAATAATCCAAGTATAGGCTAAATGTAACCACCAACTGTGTCTCGAGAAACATGCCCGTCAGTTTCCCGGAACTATGTCCTTGCCTTTTGAACCGCTGGCACTCGCTGAGACATTTGGATTAGAAAAAGGGGTGAGATTCCAAGGAATCTCAGTAGAAACATACGATCAACATATAAAATGCGAAAATTAAATATGCAATGCACCGTATCAAGTAAAATGAAAATTCATATCATCCGTGTGTGTACACAAAATTCAGGGCCAACTAACCCGTTGAAACCCCTGCATGTACCTCAGCCGAGTCCTTGACTACAGCTAGGTAAGACCAGTGTACCTCAGCTAGGTCCTAGACTACAGCTAGGTAATGTGCCTCCAGCACGTGTTCAGATCACAAAATACAGTAACATGCATCATACAAATAGTCACATAGTATATGAGAGATAGTAGTCCCTACCTTAACCTCTTTTTTGTCTCAAAGGGTCCGCCCTGTAAAACGTGTCAACTAAAGGCGTCCAACTCGGTCCTAAAACATCAAATATACAAGAAATAGGTCATAACCTATCCAAGTATCATTTTAGACACTTCCATAGTGTTTCTTGTGGTTATATTAGCCTATGGTGAAAATTTACCAAAATGCCCCCGGGACCCCGGCCCCGCCGTACCCGGCCCGATGGCACGTTTTTCCAAATTTTTGACTATGGCTATCCTGACGTATTTTCATCCAAGGAATCCATTTCCGGACTCAAAATTACCAAATTCAATGTCAAATTACGAAATTGCCCTTGGCAGCCCTACTTTTAGGGTTTTAGGGGCGTTCCCGTAATTATGCTTTCTCAGCCTTTTTTGTAAAAGTGCCCAACTGTAACCCCACCTATTTTCGCCCACTGAATCCAATGGAACCATAAAATCATTGAAAATCCAACTCTAAGGCCCTCAAACATCCCTGGCCGAAATAATTGTGTTCTCCGGGAAAAATCGGGGTTTTACGATTTCGGCTCCGTAAACACGTTCCTTTCTACTCCTAACCACTTTATTAACAATCTAATTGAGTTATAACAACCATTTGAACTAAAATTGGGCAGCATAACCCTTAGATATACAACTTTCCAAAATTTAAAACCAATGGCAATCCGGCGAAATTTCACCGATTAAATTGCCCACAGCAGCCAGAATAGTTAATATACGAAGGTTTGGAAGTCACCTCAAGCTCCAACAAGCTTTTCCCAAAAATGGCTGAAACCCTAACCTTTAGAGAACAGATTTTTGAGCCTCCAAACCCTAAAGAACAAAGAGGAGTAGCTTAGAGTCGGAGATATACGCGTTAGGAGCGAAATCGTCGGAGAAATCGGCTTACCTTGTGATTTTTCTTCTCTTTCTCTCTCTAAACTCTCTCAACCTTCTCTCTCTATGGTTCAGGTGTGTTGAGCACGAAATGGGGCTGAAGAGGATGATGAAGTTTATATTATCATATTTCATAATATTATAATAATTTGTTTAATTTTCCAAAATTACTAAAATCCAATTTATGTACATAACTTCCTACATTCACGTAACCATGCCATCATGTCCAACCAATATTTTCTTCTTTATGCCACATGTAGGAGACACCTAGGGGTCCCTCCCTATGGTCTCAATTGGCTTCACAACTTGTTTCGGTTACGTATACACGTAAAGTCTCAATTTTGGTCAAAATTGCACTTTTTGCTCAAATTTTCCATAAATTCATATTAAATTGACCAAAATATTCTAAATATATTTTTAACCTTTATTTTCCTTAATTAATTGAAATTAACTTCAATTAATTGAAAAATAATTTATTTTGTGCTATTTTGGCAAAATTACGATTTTGCCATTACCTTTCTAATCCAATTTCTTTTCTTATTTTTCTTTGGCCAATTTCCATATATTTTTGGACCAAATATTTTCTCTAATATTCCTTCATTTTTGGACCTTAATATTGGGCTTTTTAAATTACCCAAATTAATTCCATAATTATTTGTGCCCAATTTCCCATGAAATCGAACATTTATGAAATTCATAAATTCCAAATTCATGAATATTCACCATTTTATTGAATTTCTCAAATAATTACAATATATTTGGTGAATATAAAATTTGGGGTGTTACACGGTCAAACTAGTCAGACCGTTCGGTCCGATCTGGTTCCAAAACCATTGGTTAGTAACACTTACAAATGATCAATCTTAGATAAATTAATAACAGTTGTTAAAAACTAACTGTCACTATTTATAAAATATAATTATTTGTAAATCTAAAGGATACAACGGTTTGATAATCCACGAAACCCTCTCTATATAAACGTTCAAAAATTGAACTCCACTTCTCCACTTCCATTTCAACTTCTCATATCCAACTACAAGCTTTTATTCTTCTTCACCAAAATTATGGACAAACACAAGAGAACTTTTGCTTCATCATTCGGGAACAAACCAAATGAAAAAATCCATCCACCAACATGCATTGAAGGGCTTGTCCAAATGACCTATGAGCTCCATCATATGCGAGAGCAAGGACGCATAGACCATTGCTTGAAGGGAATTACTACTCTCGTTTTCTCTTTGAACGAGAAAGTGGACAAGTTATTGGATAAGGAAGAATCTGATGACGCATCGGATTCTTAAAACATCTCTATAACTTTTTTTGTAGTTTTGTTGATAAACTGTCTTTTTTTATTTTGTTTGTAAAAAATGGTGGTTGCATAATTAACCACCAAAATCTTTTTAAAAAAAGTGAAATACATAACAGTTTATTAAGCAAAACTCGTCATTTATTAGAATATTATGTAAAAAAAATGAAATACATCGGTTATTAACAAAGAACTATGATAAATATAAACAAATAAAGAATAGTTCTTTTAGAATAATCATGATGCAAAGTCTTAGGCACAATAACCCATAAAACCCTACCATTCCTTTTCGATTAAACATTTGAAACAGAATACACTTGACACTTAGTCTGTTCAAACAAAACCCACCAACATTTTAACCTTACAACTCTTGTTGTCTTTTCTGGCCATCGAGAGTCTTTTTCAATCAAATACCATGGTAAAAAGACTTCACTCAAATTCTCAATGATATCCGCGCTAGTGAATGCATTTGACCCTTGACTCAGCAAGTGCCACACGAGCTGCTTTCGTTCGTGAGCCCTAACTTGGTATAGTTATGATTTCCCTTATCCATTTCACATTATCCTTTCTACATTCACTTATAATAATTCCTCTTTTGTTTCTTGCAGTGTTCAACCCAGCCGATTAAGCTGCCTTTGTGATGTCATGACATGATGAAGCATCCAAGATGATATTAAATTTCTTTTGTGAAGTTAAGTGTCTTTTAGAAAACCTAGTATTGCTTTAATCGAAGGTTCCTTAAATTGCTTTTGTGAAGTTATGCTTTTTTGGAAAACCTACCATTGCTTTGATTGGAAGTCCCTTTCCTATTGCAAGAAGTTGTCAACTCATTGCTTTGATTCACAGCTCCTACTCTGTTGATCTTTTTTTGAAGTTATTTTGGGAGATATGGATCCCTAAGTAGATACCTTTCCATTTTTGGAAGTATCCATATCTCAGGAAGTCACTTCGAAAAGATCAATAGGGATGTGATGAATCTAGTTCAGCTATACTGAGAGTCATACATGAACAAGCAAATACCTGCAACATTTTTTGAAGTCACGACACGATAAAGTATTTAAGGTGACATATTAAATTGTTTTGTGAAGTTATGTTTTTTTATTGGAAAACTCATTATTACTCTGATTAAAGGTTCGTCTCTTGTTTTTATATTAGGCAGGTGGCACTAAGTTAAAAGCTTTGAAATTTAATATTGTGATCATTCCTAGACTCTTCAATGTGAAAGTTTTTGAGCTACTTGATCTCAACTCTATCTAATAAAGTAGTATTTCCCACATCAAGTAGTCATACAATATGAGACGGATCAAGATTTTCTAGGCATTGTGGCTTGAATCAATCGCACTCCTGATCTATATATCTTATAATGTAAGTATTCATCACTTATACCTTATATCTCTTCAGCAATTAAGCCAGGAAAGCAATAGATTGTCTCTTTAGCTCAAAGGTTTGCTTACCCCTTACTTAGCTCAACGGTTTGCATCCCGTGCTACCTTTTCAATATGAATATTCATACGTTATTTTCCCTAAATCGTGGCTTTTTAGGGTTAATTTTTGTGAAGAGACACAATTATAGGTAAACATTTACATTATTACTTATGTATATAGGTTAACAATTGCCATTGTTTCTCCCCATACAACCTGGAATGTCTTAACCCATCCCATATTACATAGCCGGGTGTGGGAGGTACTATTCTATTATATTGTATAGTCTCTCACTTGAAGAGTCTTAGAACTATACATCACGATTATTATATAACAACCGTCATGTATTATAAACGTTTATGGTTCTTATTTAGGAACCATTATTTATGTACTAAATACATAACGGTAGTCTATGTGCAATCCTTATGTTATTTTCTTAAATGTCACGATTCTTAAATAAAGACAGTCATGTATTATGTTTACAATTTTTATTTAGGAACCATTATTTATGTACTAAATATATAATGGCTATCTATGTGAGATTGTTATTTAGTTTTCTTAAATGTCACGGTTCTTTAATAAAGACCGTTACGTATGTTACTGAATAAATAAATGTTGTCTAAATGAGACCATTATGGATTATGCAAGCATTATCATATATTATGACGGTTGTTCATGCTTTCTCGTTAATTATTATCACAGTAATGCGTATATACTGGCCTCACCAAGCCTCAATACATAACATATGTTATATTAGAACCGTTGTAATTGGTCAAGAGTAAATACCGGTTTGAAACTGTAATTTATCTACGTGGAGCATAAATAGCTCTCGCATATATGATGGTTCGGAACCGTGATGTATGGCCAATAATAACTGTTATATATCGTGATTTTTGTAGTAGTGTAACAAAATTCTATGATAATATATTTCAGTTTTAAAACACATAAAAATTCATCATTTTATTTTTAAAATTTGAGTAGGCATTTATTAGATTTCTTAAAATTTACTAATTTTTAATTTTAAAATGTTCAGAAATTTTCTTAAAAATATATAGAATAAGGATGGACAATATCAACCATCCCTAGACTTGAAAAGGGACTAATAATTTATTATGAGTCATTTGTCTAAATTTAAAAATATTTTTAACTTTAATAGTTCATAAGAATTTCGTGTAATTTATTTTTTATTTTTAAAACAATTATGTGTATATGCTGAAATACAAATAAGATTATTTCTTCACTCTGTATATTTATTCCAGTTTTTTATTATTTATTTCATTTTGTCATACTGTTTTTTATGTATGAAAAGCATCAAAGTAGCTAGGTTGTTATCGATTATCTATGTCTGTCCACAGAATTGACCTTTCCGATTGAACGTGACATCCTTAAAATTAAATAAGCTAACAAAGTGAATCAACGGAGAGGGAGGGCTCTGTATTAGCCCACTGAATTGAGTTGCATAAAGCGTTTTCCATAAACTTTGTCTGACAATCTATAAGCTTCTAAAAGCTGCAAGTGTGAACAATCTCCATAATGAAAGAACATTAACAAGTAAATTAGAGGAAAAATTTCTGAAAAATCCCTCATTACAGAATTTATTATCCTAAGGTACCCAAGGACGTAGCTCCTAGTGGGGATACGCAACTGGAAAAGAGTTAAAAAAAAGCTAGACTATTTTATCTTGTGAGAGATTAAAACCCATAATTTAAAAATTGAGGGATCTAAACTAAAATAAGAGTAAACTTAAGGAATCAAATATTGTATTAACTTAAAATTTTAAGAACCTTGAGACAATAAATTTTATAATGAGATTTTTCAGCAATTTCCTGTAAAATAAATCTCTTCTTGTACTTATCTATATTAATTTATACCATTGTTAAATTAATGTAAATTGATTATTGCAAAAATCAAGCAGCAAGACTGAGTCATAGGTGAAGAAGAAGAGTATTTCTTCGTCCTTGAAAGGGGAAAAAAATCTGTAAAATATTCATACCACATACTGTACTACCTCCGGTCTTAAATATAAAACAAAATTGACTCTTTTTAGAGAGATTAAGAAAGTTAAATAAGTTACTTAATTATATCATATGTTATGTATCTTGAGATTATATATCAACTAATTAGTTCGGAGAAAAAAATAAAAATATAAAAATTCTAAAATAATTTAATTAATTTGTTTAATTTTTTTTTAAAAAAATCAATTTTATCTTAAAATTAAGACCAGAAAAAGTATTTAGGGACCGCAAGCATCAGCTAGGATATCAATGTTGATGGTATGCATACTTTTTCAAACTTTAAAAAGTTGAAGCCAACATGCATGATGGTCAAAAGTTACACAGTTGATAAGATTAAGAGGTCCACAAAAAGCAGTAATTAATCTTCATTATTTAATTAAACTCCTCCATTGGGATCTCACACCCAACTTTTAGAATGATAAATTTTTAAGGTCTCCTTTTTAATTGTGATTACTATATTGCTATGATTATATTTATAAAATATTTCTAGCATGTTTCATATATATATATATATATATATATATTAATAATAAAACCTTAAATTTCATTAACTTTATCTTAAAATTCAACAACGTAAATTTTATTAACTTTACCTTAAAATTTAATAATTTTTCAATTTTTTTTTTTATTTAACTACACACTCTTAAAGAAAATAACAATCTGCATAATAATAAATATATGATAAAATTACATGTAAAAAAATTTAACGACGTTTCTTATAAATAAGACAAAAAAATATCTTCTCTCTCTGCCATGTAGACATGAGAGGGAAGTATAGCATAATTTTATAAAACTGACATTCTCTTAAGCCATCAAAGAACAGGGTTTTGATTGGCAAAAAAAAAAAGAACAGGGTTTTGAATTCAGTCCAAGATAATTATCTAACAAGGAAAAAAAAAAAAAGCAAACGGCATCATTATGTTGCATGGTAGGATTATACGTACAGCCTGTTTTGCAACACGAGAGCATATCTTTACATGTTGTCCAATAGCCCCAAGACAAATTTTTATGCAAAAAATCTATGTTATAATATAAACAAGTGATTGGTCTCGAAGTCGTTTTGTTTTCATTGTAGATTGAGCCTTGCCTTGTGTGACACTAATTTTAAGGAAAAAAATAAATAAAGAAAAGGGAGCCTGAAATCTTCTTTTGAGCAAAAAAGCAAGATTCCAATTCCAACATCAGTAAAGATCACAATCAAACAGACTTGTCAATAAATAAAAGTTGGGAGGTAAGTGGAAGAAAGCTGGTTGAGATGCTGAAATCTAACAACAAGCAGTTAATTTTTATCAATCACTCTTAGATGCAAATTATTAGTTTTTGTCTTCCTAGCTTCAATGGGTGTATTTTCTCTTCTGATTATACTTATATTTTATCTTCTAATTTCATCTGCAGTATGCCAAGTTCAAGGTATGTCTTCTGTATTCTATGGCTCAAGAATTCAGTTTTCAATTCGGTTTCAGCTGAAGAAATCTACTTCAATTTTTTCACAAATCACACCAACACACAAAAAGCCCAAAGTAGAATCTGCTTAATCTATAGGAAAATCTAACAGTACCTTGGGGTTTTAAATCTGAGCAATAATTTGAATTCTCATGCAGAGTTCGTCAGCATCGACTGTGGAGGAACAAGTAATTACACTGATAAAAGCACAGGACTGCCATGGATTTCAGACAATGGGATTATGAACCATGGAAATCCAGTGGAAGTAGAAGATCCAAATGGAAACAAAATACAGTATCAGAAAAGGAGAGACTTCCCAACAGACAACAGGAAATATTCTTACACACTAAAGACTGAGGAGAGAAGAAGATATTTGGTGCGAGCAACGTTTCAGTATGGAAATTTGAAAAGTGGAGACACTTACCCTCAGTTTCAGCTCTATTTGGATGCAACTAAATGGGCCACTGTGTCAATTTATGATGCCTCAAGAGTTTATGTGAAGGAAATGATCATAAGGGCACCTTCAAACTCTATTGATGTGTGCTTGTGTTGTGCTACCACTGGTTCACCATTCATATCAACTCTTGAGCTAAGGCCCTTGAATCTTTCTATGTATGCCACAGATTTTGAAGACCATTTCTTCTTAAAAGTTGCTGCAAGAATCAATTTCGGCGCTTCAAGTGAGGATCCTATCAGGTCTGGATATTCTACATCTGCTTCAAGATTTATATTGAGAGCAATAGAAACTAAATTGATCATTTGCAGAGGGGATAATTTTTTTTTAATTTATAAATTTCAGGTACCCTGATGACCCCTATGATAGAATTTGGGAATCAGATCTTGTGAAAAGGCAAAACTATCTTGTTGGGGTGGCCCCAGGAACAGAAAGGATTAATACAACAAAGATCATAGAGATAGGAAGTAGAGAGTACCCACCTGTCAAAGTTATGCAAACTGCAGTTGTAGGCACAAAAGGGGTGCTCAGCTACAGAACTAACCTGGAAGACTTCCCTGCGAATGCTCGAGCTTATGCGTATTTCGCGGAGATCGAAGATCTCAGTAAAAATGAGACTCGAAAATTCAAAATGGAGCAACCTTTTATACCTGATTATAGCAATGCAGTGGTTAACATAGCTGAGAATGCCAATGGGAGCTACACTCTTTATGAACCTAGTTACATGAATGTGACTCTGAATTTTGTTCTGTCATTCTCCTTTGTTAAGACCCGGGATTCGACTCGAGGGCCGCTTCTAAATGCAATAGAAATAAGCAAATACCAACTGATTGCTCCAAAGACTGACAGGCAAGATTGTAAGTTGTTAATGTCAGTATATACCAGTGAGAAATTTACTCTTTTGGCTTGCATACAACTTGCTCCATCCAGTCTTTAATACAAGACTTATTTACTTAATTTGATTAGATTAAAGAAGCTAGTTAAGTAAGTTAATATAACATATTTTCCAAAACACCCCAGTCATCTTCCTTAAGGATTAAGATCAACTCACCAAATGTGTCTTATATTAAAGACAGGAGGGTGTAGTTTACATGGATGTGTAATCAAGTCTTGATGAAAATGTATGAATAACTCCTAACATTTACATTGCTGTATCAAATAAAACTGATTGCTGACCTTTTCTGTCAAATTGCAGTGACTGTTGTAAATGAATTTTCCTCCATTTCTGCTGAAAGTGTTCAGAAGAATGAAGGTGATCCTTGTGTTCCAACTCCCTGGGAGTGGGTAAATTGTAGTGCTGCCACATTTCCAAGAATCACAAAAATGTAATCGCTTTCATTGTCAAGTCTTATTCCATGTCGGTATCTCTCTAATTGCCGGTCCACTAATCAGACATTCAGGAGCATTTCTTAGAACAAATGAGAATGTTGACTTCTAACCTGCATCAAAAGAGAGTTGCTTTTCAAGAATTGGATATAATGAGATAAATGTTTTGGTTTAACCAGACATATTTAAGATTCAAGGAGAATTTACCATTTCAAAGATAATGCTAAACATTGAAGCTGCATTCACCTTTACTAACTCTGGTTATTTGTGTTAGAAACCTGTCAAGAAGGAATGTTACCGGCACAATCCCATCTGACATTAAGAACATGGAAGAACTGACAGAATTGTAAGTAATGAATGATTTTTATATTAAATTTCTCTAATTATATGTTAATATAATTTCTTTTGTGATGTGTTCTGGTTTTCTTAGGTGGTTAGATGGAAACCTGATTACAGGGCCACTGCCTGACATGAGCAATCTTATCAACCTAAAGATTGTGTAAGTTCTTTAGTTTCCTGAATAACTTTATTTCAGAGTACGTTCAGGAGGAAATGGTTATTCCAAATTTACTATTCTTCAAGTGAAAAACACCTTTTTTTAACTTCCTCAACTTCAATTTTGCAATCAATGACATGCAGGCATCTAGAGAACAACCAATTGAGTGGCCGATTACCATCTTACCTGGGTAGTATGCCAAGCTTAGAAGCACTGTATGTAGTAATCTTATTTCATCATTGTTAGACCCCTGATATTCCAGGAAAAAGTGAAAGGGCTAAGGTACAATTTTAGCAGCAAAGTATTTCGCCATGTGCGTTTGGCATAATTAAGTTTTGAAGGATGTAAAAGTAGACATAAATATTTGAAATATGGAGCAATTTTAGCAATTCCATTAAATTGGTCCAAATGTCCGTTTCTTTTTTGATGTAGGGCCCCACTTGTTCTTCCTCTAGTTTTATAATGGTCATTTGGGCCAGTGTTAACGGCGTATGTGCGACTGCTACTGAGGCAATTTAACAGAATTGCTAAAATTGCTCAATCCTTAAAAGATCGTGTATACTTTTGAACCCTTCAAAACTTAAGTGTGCCAAGTGCTCAGTGAAAAACTTCATTGCCAAAATTGCACCTTAACCCAAAAGTGAATCATTTCAGTACATTATTTCTCAATTGCCATTAATTACGCTGCATTTTGTCAAAACTGTGACAGGTTCATACAAAATAACTCGTTTATTGGGGAAATACCTGCAGGATTACTATCTGGAAAAATCATTTTCACGTAAGTTTGTGCCCACTGCAGGGTATATTTCTAATATTGAAGTAAATTTGGATTAGATGCCACACCTTTTACATGAACACCACTATAAAAATAAATAAAGTACCATAGGAAGTAATGGTCATATATATTGTTTTCTCTTCCAGCTATGATGGTAATCCTGGACTACATAAAGGGACCAAGAAACCCTTCAAGTTGATACTGGGGATTTCAATAGGAGCTCTTGTGATTCTAGCAATATTATTTTTAGGAAGTTTGATGCTAATGCATAATTTTCGAAAGGCGTCTCAACAAAAATGTGATGAAAATGGTCAGTTCATTAAGTCAAATGTAGTAACTTTAACCAGATAGAGAAGCAAACTTTTGCACCTAAGCTTTGATCTTGTGCCCAACAGGCATCTCTGGACGCAGTATGACCAAACCTATTGGTCCATACTCACTTGCTAGGGGAGGGAGTCTAATGGATGAAGGCATTGCATGCTACATTGGGCTCTCAGACTTGAAAGAAGCTACTAATAATTTTGCAAAGAAAATTGGCAAAGGAAGCTTTGGATCTGTCTACTATGGGAAAATGAAAGATGGAAAAGAAGTTGCTGTTAAAATTATGAGTGATTCATCCACCTATGGGGACCATCAATTTGTGACTGAGGTAGCGTTCAATTTCAAACCCCTAAAAATTTGTGTTCAATCAAATCTAGAAATAAAAATTATTTTTCACTGCATATTAGGTAGAGTTTGCTCTCAGCAAATACTCATAACAATTAAGAAGATAAGTTTTCAATCAAAAGAATCAGATCCTTTGATTCCATCACTAAAGCATTCTCCATAGTTAAAATGTGAATATTGGGCAGCGAAAACATAATCCTCTGGTTCTCAAGGGTTAGTTTGGTACAAGGGATTTGGAGGGGAAGGGAGGAAAAAATTTTGTGTTAAATTTAAAAAAAAAATTGGAAAAGTGGGATTACAAAATTTTAATAAAGAGAAGAAGTAAAATAAAAGGTATGAAAAATTAATTAAAAATTTTTAACCCACTTCTCTCATTTTCTTAAATCCATTTCAAAAAATTTTCCCTCTACTCACTTTCCTTCCCCTCCCCTCATACCAAACTAGCGTAAACGTAGAACTTAATTAGGAGTTGATCTTGGTCCTAAATGTAATACTTGTTTCCCTTATTTATCAATTTTTATCCTAAATTACTCCTATTGATATTTCTTTAACAACAATCAAATAAAAGTGGGAGGGGCAAGAAGATGGTTAGGTTTTTTTTTGTTTTTAAAAAAGAAAATCATATCATATTAATCAAGGTAATTTACTTCCTTAATCTAATCAAATTAGTTAAAAAGATTTTATATTAAGGACTAAAGGAGTATTAGATTTTTATAGGTCTTCTGGGTGAGTTCGAGTTGCAGAAAACCCATTTTGAAGCATACATTTCATAACAAGCTAAGAGGAACTAGAAGAATTTTAAGAAAATCTTTCAATTAATTGATTGGAGAATCACAAATGCAGGTAGCCCTTCTATCAAGAATTCATCACAGAAACTTGGTTCCTTTGACTGGATATTGTGAAGAAGAATGTCAGCGTATTCTGGTTTACGAGTATATGCACAATGGCACCTTGCGGGATCACATTCATGGTCCAATTCTACACCCTTTTATTCATTTATATGCTTAGCAGTAAAATTATTATTTCATGAATTAAATTCCCAAGTTCTTGACAGGTTCTGCTAAGCAGAACAACTTAGACTGGTTAGTTCGTCTTCGTGTAGCAGAAGATGCAGCTAAAGGTTAGTTGCTGACCACCTTCTTGGTCCACAAGTAATTATACAATCGGCATCCTCTTAATATCTTGAATTAAAGTGCATCCAGTACCCTAAAGTATTTTTTCAGTAGGGTCTAGTTTCTTGAAGTAATTGTGGTGCGTCTAACATCTTGAAATACCTTGAAGTATTTTTATAATGTATCTAATGATCTAAAGTATTTTGTGGTTTATCCAATATCCTAAAATATTTTTTTAAGTGTGTTTAGCATCTGAAAGTTACTATTAAAAAGAATAATTTAGGATATTGGATGCATACAAATTAGTTTGGCATACTCGAAGCATCTAGGAAAATACTGCATAGGATATTAGAAGCAGCATAAATTACTTTAAGATGTTAGACACATGTGGGAAAATACTTGGTGTGGGACTTACAAAAATAGTATGAATTTGAAGTACTGATACTCAAGCAGAAATTCTCACATCAATTTTCCATCTTTGTAGGTCTAGAATACTTGCACACAGGATGCAATCCAAGTATCATACACCGAGATGTGAAGACCAGCAATATACTCCTGGACATCAATATGAGAGCGAAAGTGTCAGATTTTGGACTCTCAAGACTAGCTGAAGAAGATTTAACTCACGTATCAAGTATTGCCAGGGGAACTGTAGGTTACTTGGATCCTGAGTAAGTAATTAATCATATGGATCTGGCCTTGTGTCCGTGATCATAATATTCTTGTTCTCTTGCTTGTGCTGAGTTCAGTCGGTAAATTTGTCTAACAGGTACTATGCAACCCAGCAATTGACAGAGAAGAGTGATGTATACAGCTTCGGAGTTGTACTTCTTGAACTGATCGCCGGAAGAAAGCCTGTATCGTCGGAAGATTACGGTGCCGAAATGAACATTGTTCACTGGGTAAGTTTGGTCGATCATGTCAAATCAACATCAACATAATATTTCAGTAGTATAAAACATGCAATTTGCAGCAAACGCACGGAAAATCATAGGGATCCGGGTTCCCTCATTTTCATTTTTCGCCTGCTCATATCCTTTACCCTGAATCAACTAGTTTTAAGGTAAACAAAATAGAGGGGAAGACTTTGTTTTATTTAAAAAAAAAAGGAGCATTTAGTAATGTGGTATTTTTTAGTAGCTTTTAGTATCTAAAATTAATTTTTGATACTCTTAGCATTTTAAAATATTTTTTTTGCCGTGCCCATTATCTAGCACTCAACATTAAAATATTTTTTTTCAATAGCATATAACATTTTGAAGTATTTTTTTAGTAGTACTTGTTATCCTAAGGTAATTTTTAGTGTATTCAACACCCTAAAGTATTTTGTGAGTGAGTGAGAACAATAATTTAAGAAAAAATTTGTGTTAAAAGTTACTTTAAGAAATACTAAGTGCTATAATAAAAAATATTTTGATGTGCTGAATGTACTAAACTTCACTTTAGGATGTTGAGTATACGTTAAAGTGCTAGATGTTAGATATTGGCTGCCACTATAAAATATTTTAGGATTATGAGTGTATTAAAAATTAATTTAGAAGGTTTATTGAAAAAACATTTCAAAGCCATAAATGGTTTTTTTTATTAAAAAAAAAGTACTCCCCTTCCTTTATTTACCCCCATAATTACGCAGTTTTGGGGTAAAAGATAACAGCTCGATTGGGAAAAAAAAAAAGACGAAAAAAAAAAGAGGAGAGAAACGCGATTTAAATTATAGTATTATATAAGCTTCAGTTGAGTAAAATCAGCAAGAAATACTAAACATTGAATTGAATTGCAGGCAAGGTGGTTGATTCGCAAAGGCGATGTGATGAGCATCATGGATGCATGTTTAATAGGGAACGTGAAAACCGAATCGATTTGGAGAATTGCTGAAATCGCACTACAATGCGTAGAACAACACGGGGCATGCAGGCCAAGGATGCAAGAGATAATTCTGGCAATACAAGAAGCAATCAACATTGAGAAAGGAACGAACAGTAACATGAAATTATCATCCACAGGTAGCTCGAACGCTCAATCTTCGAGAAAAACTTTACTCACAAGCTTTCTCGAAATTGAGAGCCCTGACTTGTCCAATGGTTGCCTCCCTACCGCAAGATAATTAAGAAGGTTTACCTTTTTTGTATGGGTTTGTGTATATTTCTCTGAGAATGTTTACGAATGATCTAATACTCGAATATGTCTGCTCAATAGTGATCTTCTCATAAGGATTGAAAATAAGAATGTTTACAAATTTGAAAGATCGCACTTCCCTAACCATAAATTTGTTTAGTGATAAATCTGTGAATCACTCCTGGAAGCTAAACTCAATCAATTCAACGTTAGTTCTACAAATAAGAGGCATTTTCAAGTAAATTGCGCCATTTGCAACTGATTTTTCTTTACCTGAATAATTCGATATGGCATTACTCAAGGCTCCGAAGGAGTACAAAAGTCTCAAAATCGCAACAACACGAGACATACAGAATCAAAACAACAAAACCAGAGAAGGACAAAAAAAAAAAAAAAAAAAAAAGATCAGAAACAAATGAAGAAAAGGATGACGATATTTCTTCTCGTCCAAGAACATAGCCTATTCTTTCCCCCATCAGTATTACCGAATGAGACTCTTTAAACTGAGAAAATAATATTGAATATCATAATCATTTATGAATGTACAGGGGTCCTTATATAGACACTGATTACAAGACATAACTTGATATGTAAACTATACACTTACCTAACTAACCTCTGTTGTGTACAACTCAACTAATATTTACAATATAACTAAACAGTACAACTAATGTTTACAATATGACTAATATACCGTAATACCCCCTCAAGCTGGAGAATGTATATCAATCATTTCCAGCTTGGAAAGGAGTGTACAAAATGGAGAAGGAGACAAAGGTTTTGTAAAAATATCAGCCACTTGATCTTGAGATTTGATAGGAAGAAGATGAATCAATCCAGACTTGATCTTTTCCCTCACAATATGACAATCAATCTCAATATGCTTAGTTCTTTCATGAAAAGTAGGATTAGTTGCAATATACCTCGCTGATTGACTATCATAGTAAAGAGAAGCATGAGAAGTAAAAGGAAGACCAAAATCCTGAAGTAAATATTTAAGCCAATGCAACTCACAAGTAGAAGAGGCAAGAGCACGATATTCAGCCTTAGAGGAAGAAGTAGAAACCGTCTATTGTTTCTTGGAGTGCCAAGTAATGAGAGCTTGATCCAAGAAACCACAAAACCCAGTAATAGATCGCCTAGTGTCAAGACAACCAGCCCAATCTGAGTCACTAAAAGCACTAAGTTTCAAAGTAGACCTTGCTGGAAAAAGTAAGCCATGACTAGGAGCTCCTTTAATATACCAAAAGACCCTATGTGCAGCCTATAAATGAGCAGTTGTAGGATGCTGAACAAACTGACTCAGCTATTGGACAACAAAGGACAAATCTGGCCTAGTATTGGTAAGATATAAGAGACGACCAACCAAGGTTCAATAAACAAAACTATCATCAAGCAAAGTACCAGATTCCTTATCAATTTAGCATCTCTAGCCATTGGAGTAGAAACAGGTTTACAATCCAAAAAACCACTATCAGCAAGAATATCCAAGGCAAATTTCCTTTGATATAAAGCAATACCCTTAGAGCTCCGGGCAATTTCCAAACCCAAAAAGTACTTGAGATCACCAAGATCCTTGTTTTAAAGGTCTAATCAAGAAAGGCCTTGATGGAATTAATTTCAAGTAAAGTAGTACTACTAAGAATAATGTCATCAACATAGACAAGTAAGACAGTAAGAGAAGTCTCAGTATTTTTAATGAAAAGAGAACGATCAGCTTGAGAATGATGATAACCTCAAGAAAGCAAAGCCTCAGACAACTAAAAGAACCACTGACGCTTGCTTGCTTCAAACCATATAGAGAACGTTGCAACTAACACACTTGGTGAGGAGAAGAAATAGACAAACCAGGAGGAGGAAGCATATACACTTCCTCATGAAGATCACCATGCAAAAATGCATTATTCACATTAAGTTGCTAGAGGTGCCAATTATGGGCTGCAGCTAGAGCAAGCAACAAACACACTGTTGTAAGTTTAGCAACTGGAGAAAAAGTATCATTGTAATCAACTCCTTCAACTTGTGTGTAACATTGAGCTACTAAACGACCCTTATACCTATTGAGACTGCCATCCGAATTATACTTAGCAAAAACCCATTTACAACCAATGGGACATTTTCTAGGTGGTAAATCAATTAATATCCAAGTATGATTCTGTTTAAAGCATCTAGTTGAGCAGAAATAGCGTGTCTCCAACCCTCATGTTTAATAGTTTAGGAATAGGATTTAGGTATATCATCAATAGAGATAGAAGGTATATAATGGCGATAAGATAAAGAGAGATTAGAATATGAAAGAACATGAGATAGAGGATGGAAACTACCTACCTCCATGGAATCAGGTACTACTAATGCACATTGAAGAGAATAGTGATAATCATGCAAATAAGAAGGAGGTTTTCTAGGTCTAGTGGGTCTTCTTGGTTCTGGTAAAGGAGAAGAAGTGGGAACAAAATGTGAAGAAGGAGAATCAAATGGGGAATTCAGAATGGGGGGAAAAAGGAAGAGAGTCAGGGAAGTCTAAGGATGGAAAGGCCTATGGTAATGGGAGAGGTGTAGAGGTAGAGGGCTGGCCTTCATTACAGAAAGGAAAAATAGACTCAGAGAATTGTACATTGTGTGAAATACTAATTTGTCTAATATGTAAATTCAGAATGACATAACCCTTTGTACCAGATTGAAATCCAAGAAAAACACATTTATGAGCACGAGAATCAAATTTAGTCCGATGCTGAGTTAAAGAAGAAGCAAAACAGAGACATCCAAAAACTCTCAAAGTATGCAAATCAGGAGATTGTTGAAATAAAAGATCATAAGGACATTTGTTGTTTAGTAAACGTGTAGGCAAGCGATTAATGAGATAAATGGCATGAATAATAGCATAAGACCAATAAGTTCTAGGTAAATGACTCTGAAATAATAAAGCCCTGGCCACATTAAGAATATGTTGGTGTTTTCTTTCAACCCTACTGTTTTGTTGAGGAGTCTCAACACAAGAAGTATGATGATCCCATTTTCAGCATAAAAATCATTGAGAGCAAATTCCATGCCATTGTAAAACCGAATTATTTGTATTAAGGTATTAAATTGCGTATGAACTAGTTTGACAAAGTGTTTTACAAGAGGTGCTACTTCAGATTTTTGTTTAAGGAGATAAACCCATGTATATCTTGAAAAATCATCCACAATGGTAAGAAAATACTTATGACCATGAACAGAAGGTAAATGGTAAAGACCCCAAATATCCATGTGAATGAGATGGAAAATTTTATTAGACTTTGTAACACTTATAGGAAATGGTAACTTTTTCTGTTTAGCAAAATGGTAAACATCACAACATTGGAAAGCAGAATCATAAGAAATAAATGGAAATTGATGATGTATGGTAGACATGGTAGAAGTGGAAAGGTGGCCTAACCTAAAGTGCCAAAGATCAAATGGTGTAGTATATGGTCTTATTGTAAGATTATAGATTGTATAGGCCTTCAGATTTGCATGATGTGGCATTATGTATAATCCTTCAATAGCATCAGCTGAACCAATCATCTCCCATGATGGTAGGAGTTTGATCAAGCACTTGGTAGTCTGAAATGAAACAGTACATGGTAAAGAAGTAGTAAGTTTAGAAACTGAAATAAGGTTGAAGAGGAAGTCAGGAACATATAAAACATTATGGATAGAAAAGGATTCAAAAAAATGAACACTACCACTATAAGTAGCAGTAACACGAGTACCATTAGGTAAATTGACAATGATAGGAGAAATATGTGTATAAGTCAAAAATAGAGATAAAGAGGAACACACATGATCAGTAGCTCCAGAATCAATAATCTATGAAGTTGTAAAAGATGAAGAAATGGGAGGAATACACATACCAGAAGTAGTGACATTATTGATGGAAGATGAGGGTAGTTGTGGTGAAGTATCTGTCTAAACAAGTGCTAACAACTTCTGGTATTGTTCTGGAGTAAAACTGTAGGATGGATTAGCCACCTTCAGTTGTTCATTAGTATTTTGACTAGGAAGTACATTCGGACCAGACACAGAATTAATAGAAGAGTTACGAAATTTAAACCCAGGGGGAAGCCATGCTTCTTGTAACAAGTGGCTTCAGTGTGCTTCATTTTCTCACAATATGTAAATTGTTTCTTGGAATTAGGATGCAATGTAGAATGTCCAGAAGAATTATAGCGAGGCTGAGAGGTTTTGTTTAACAAGGTAATAACCTCAATCCTTTGGAAACCAAGTTCCCTTTCTTGCTAAGCCGCCAAAGAGAATACCCAATTGATGTTAGGCAAGAGGTCTATAATCATAATCTGTGACTTTACAAACGCAAAACGGTAACTGAACCCTTTCAAGAATCTAATAACATAATCCTGTTCCATGGTTTTCTTATAAAAATACTAATACCACAAGAACATTGTGGAGTACACACACAAGAACGTAGAGGTCGCAATGTAAGGTACTCATCCCAAAGAATTTTAAGTTTGGTAAAATAGTCACTTATAGACAAATCCCCTTGCTTCAAACTTTGTATTTCTTCCTGAAGATTAGCTAAATAGAAAATATCATTATGAGAGAATAGATCTCTGAGATCCTCCCAAACATCTGCAATATAGTCGATCCAGAAAATGCTTTGTGCAATGGTAGGAGACACCGATCATGTGATCCAAGAGAGAACCATCATATTGCATTTCTCCCATACTGAAAACAGTTGATCCGATGAAGACAAAGTAGGAATCAACCAATCAATGAATCTGGTTTTGTTCTTTGACAGTAACGCCATCCGCATCGCTCGCGACCACGAAGGGTAGTTTGGACCAGTGAGGGCTGATGAAACAAGAATCAACTATGGATTCTCATTAGGATGTAAGTAGAATGGATTTGAGACATTCTGACCTGCATCGGTGACCGGAGAAGTGAAATCGCCGGAAAGAGGCACAGCCATAGCAGAAGTGGAAGATGACTGATACACTGGAATAGTTGCCATTACAATATTTGATCAATAAAATGAATCAAGTGAAACTGAGGAAGAAACAAAATCATATCTATGAATCTAAGGAAGAAGAAGGCACTTGGTCAATTGATGAAATTGAGAGAGTAAGGAAGAGAAAAGATGAATCAGGAAAAATCTAGAAAGGAAGTGTAGAAAATATATTAACTAAAAGGAGATTAGGCGTACCTGGACGAATCCATGTTCGGATCCGGGTCAAAGCTCCAATACTCCATACTTGTGCCCATACAATTATTAGACTACTAGATCCTAATTGTGATTTGCATAGCAGATCACCAGAACCAGAAAGATGGTAGGAGAGAAGGGAATTGCCAGAAAACTCAATGGCGGGGTGAATTGCAATTGAGGAGGCACACCCTATTTATAGTGGTTTATGGAGGCCACTAATTAGGAAACGTGTGCACTCCTTCTTGCCCTCCAAGACAGCAATTAATTGATTCTCAATTAATTCCCTAATTATGGTGATATGTTCCTCATTTAACAAATCCATAATTATTGCTGAATTATTCCCCAATCTGCATTTAATGCTGATTTTATTCTTATTTGATTAGGCTACTTATTTCCTAATCAAATAGTCCAGCCCATCAAGGGCGGACTTGGACCCAAAGTCCAACATCTCCCACTCGCACTTGATGGGTCTCCCATCGTGCGTGCGTTACTCTTTCTTGTTTCATACTTGGCGTCTGCCGTGACTGCGTGGGCAAAAACGTCTTTCAGATTTGGTGCTTGTGATACTAGAAATCCTTTATATTGGACCAACATCTAAGGACACCCTTTATATATAACCGTAAGCTATATGTTTATTGCCTTATGTGCCCTAAATTCTCCCATACACATTACTCATGGCATATCTAATCCCTCTCGAGTTAATATGTTGATTAACTCAGATTGCCTTCCACGTACATAGTATCCATACTTACTAGCTACACATAGAGCTAGTAAGGGGTCGACCACAGATACTAGTACATCTTATGTATCTAGGAGTAAATCTTCCTTTTTGACTAAACATTAGTCCATCTTGACTTGGTCGCTTTCCTAGTTTTCACTCATCTGACCGAATCAAGTGTGATCATGGAGCTTCAGCTAAAGTAGTTATCACCAAACCAAGCTTTCATGATGCCGCCTAAGTCTTAAGGGTATCGTGGAAGTATTCTTCCTTCCTGGGACTCACACTGCGGTGAACTAGGGATCTTTCACCCACATCCCGTGTTGCAGTTTAACTCTCAAGCACATGCAGTATGAATTGCATGCTACGGTGAATGGTTTGAGGTGTACGTCGATTTCTTTATCTTTCACCGTACAGACATTAGTTCCAAAATGTACTCAACATTCGAACCAGAACTTTCTTTTTCACAATATCTCGTTTGTGAAAAAGAGTTCTTTGCCTAGCTACAGGTCTATATTCATGCTTCGATCCATTTTCTGTGTATATGCACACATGTGGATCTTATCTCAATCTAACTGAGGCGACTTAAACGCAAAGATTCTTCTCAACCATCTCATGGTGATCATTTGCTCGTCTTACCTTCCCATGCCCCCGCAAAACATGGGAAGACAGTTGTTCGTGTGAGTGAACCAACCTCTTTTGACTTGTACGACATACAAAACTGTATACCTTTATGTATTTACTCATAACATACATACCATTTCTTTTATCTTCATATAAAAGAAGTTCACGACCTTATATTTTATTTGCGCCCCTAGATTTTCACTAACTCAATGAAAATCAAGCTATAGGCTCAATAAGGGGATCTACCAACATTCTATCAGTAGAAGGTCATTGAACTATCGCTTTCCCTCTTTGAAAGCATATCTCTCATAGAGATGTATCAAAAAGTATGTTTCGCCTTGCTGTGATACTTAGGATCCTCATCATAAGATGTTATCGTTTGGATCCTTCTATCCACCATTCATTCCCAATCTCTCATAGGAATTACTTTAGCCATATTGCACTTTGAATGATGGTAGAACACACCCTGCGTTCTATTTCCATGGATAACAGGAAAAAAATACTTTGTATATTTACTTACTCCATCACCATTTGCCTAGGTCTTGTATTGGAGTATCCTTTCAAAAAAGAAAGTTGTTGTCTTGACAACTTAATCCATGATTATACTCATAACCTATTTCATAATAGGACCAAAAATAACTTCCAAGTCTGACAAAAAACATTTAGTCTTATGTACACCAATGTGCACATTCATATTACCAACTATAGTCTTACATGGGACTCTATCCACCTTTCTTATATTGGATTCCTCATAGGACATGTAACCTCTTTAGGTTTATACCCTTGACTTCAGGGGTGTCCATGGGTTTGCACTTTGACATTCTAAGATGTCTAAGGATTACACTTGTACATGTCTTAGATGGAAAAGACTGTATCTTTCTTGTGCAACTCTGTTTATCTTGTCGATCAAGATATTTGTTCAACCCATGACTTTCTCAACTCAGAATTTAAGGATTCTCTGATCCTTTATTCCTTTGACTCCCTTGACACTTGTTTCATTTGTCACTTGACAAAGGATGACTTCACAAAGAATCATCACTAGACCATTTGGAACTTATGTAGTGTTTTTCGATTATTTCGAAGTTGGTGAGGCTTTCACCTTGTGAAAACCTCATATACTACTATTTAGGTGATTGTTTCTACGAAGCCCTTAAGCTACTTCATGTAGAGTTCATCATCCAATTTCCAAAATTCCAAATTAGAAGGTGGTCTTTACATCATCTTGATGTAATTTTTAAGAGTAAGCTTGTTGTCATAGCCAAAGTTTAGAGTTAAAACACACAATGGATAACCTTCCATTGTATTATCCCTTAGCCACTAAGTGTTTTAGGTTCTACATGCCCCTAACAGATTTGAGAACCTACTTGTTCCCAATCGCCTCTTGGCTAGGTGACAAATTACCCAAACACGTATTTGGCTTAAAAAGAATCCAAATCCTCCTGCATGACACTTTGCAATTCATCTTAGCAGGTCCTTCTAGTGTCTTTCAGACACTTATAGGTACTTATCATCACCTTCTAAATGATGAAGAGAGCATTCAATCCATTAGGGAATCTATCTCTTATAGTCATTAGCTAAATGACAATTTGCTCCGAGGTGGATTTCATAGGATTCTTTTCCTATGTATGAGTGAGGTAATTCTCTCGTAACTTACCTCTTACCTCTTTCATTATGAAAATGGTCTCAATCCTCCCACTCGGATCAGTGAACTTAGGAACACTTGGTTATTCCTTGTTACTTGTGAACCTCTTAAAGAGATTTATTGTGATTAATGCTCATTTCCTGCTAGGAAATCTAGGTTTTATGAATGTTGTGTCCCACGGTTTTCTATCAGTCACTGAACCGTCATCATTTTCACTAATGAAGACGTGTCATGTCAAATTCTCATGTCATCTCACAAAGAGATACCTTGTATACCTTGACCCCAATCTTCCTTACTCATAGGAAGAATTATGAATATAAAGTTGATGACCCTTATAGTCTTAACGAGCTTGGTCCTAGTCTAAGGCCCATCCATGATTCATAGGGTAAGGTCGTGACTGACATAGAGGGCATTTGGTTAAGTGTAAATATAATAGCTATGAGTCTACCTACCAACATATGGCTGATAGCCTCATTGATGCCATTATGTTCATAACCAAAACAAGGAGAGGTCTATCTCTCCATTTCAACAACTCTATTATGTTGAAGGGTTTTAGGTATTGATAGTTGCCTAATAATGCCTTTCTTGTACACAAAGCAGCTTGAACTAATCACATGGGTGTCTTTAACCCTTGTTAGTTCAAAAGGTCTTATCCTTTTAGTTTAACTGATTCCTGACTAGTTCAGCCATTATCTAACAACTTAACACTCGCCAAAAAAAAACAAGTAAACATTACTGTATTTCGAGTAAACGTCCACAACGTTAACGAAACACTTAAGCTCTTTGTGTTTTGCCCTCACGTTTATTGGTTCACTAACATCATAATTTGCCAATTACAGTGGATTTTCCCAAAAATGTTTCTTTGTCTTTCTTGCCAGGTAGAATGAGTTCTCAACTTATTCATAAGGGTATTAAACCTTTAGCACACGTTGTTTAGCAAATACTCTTTTTCTAGTTTGATCATTCCCTTTGATCAAGGTGTACATGTGGCAAGAAATGGAATCTTTTATCCCTAGAAAAGAAACATCAAAATCCAACAAAGGATTTGAGAATCATAGTCCCATCGATCCTTAACTAAAGAGATAGCAAAGATGTGATTCTGTCAGTTGTAATTGCATGGAGTGAATCAGGGTGGTTTATCTATGCAGAGTTAACGTGCAAGTTCCAATCCCTTGATTCTATCTCTTTATTGCTTTGCTTTTGACATGAAGCCATATGCTTCTGTGAAACATCCACAACTCATGTGGATTGCTACTCTTACAACCCTTAAAGGTTTATCAATGTAGCATTTCATCTTTTACAGAAACCATTAACCTCTTCTAGATCAAGTTTTCCTCATAGGTTCCTTGCCATTAGGTATGGAAGGTGAATCCTCCTACTCTTTAGTTAAGTTCGTCTGACTGATGGATCTTGAATCCTTCAGTCTTTCACATTCAAGTTCAATGTGGTGAATCATATTGTTGAAGGTTACAATATGCATATCAGAGGCAATCTTTACTTTCGTATACGCCCACTTACTGGAAGACATGGCTCACTCCCAGTCACTGGGAGACATAGCTTCCTCCCACTCACTAGGAGATGTCTTATCACAACATATACTTGTTATTTGTTAGAAAGAACTTGGCATTTAGTTTGTCTCAACTTCTTAGTTTGACATCTGCCTCAAGTGTTGCCTAAACAACATGTTAGGACTTAGTACACTATGTTAGAACTTAACTTAGTTTTAACTTTATGGAAGAAGATCACCTATTCTACTATCTTCCAACACTATCCACACGGCTTGGATAAGGTTACATTGCTCAAACCAACATAAGCTTAAGCAATATTGTTCTTTCTATACTTGATAGCATAAATATTTTGTATCCTTTGGTTGCTTCAACCGTTAAATGCTGAAGACTAGTTGGTAGGATGTCCCTGACATCTCATTCTTCTTGAATGAAAGAGATTTGAGAGTTTTTAACTCCACAGATATCTCTATTGAGCTTGTCTTCATAAGTTCAGTCAAGTAGACTTGGTCATAATTGGTCACTTAGACGATTATGGTATACAAATCTTATTTGTTCAAATAAGACAAAGGATAATTAGATAATAAGTTCACTAGTTTCATGTTCAGGAGACAACTATGTTGACTCCCATCCCAATCATACTAGTTAGCTCATCACCCTTTTAACCACAGTCTTCATTTGAACACTTTCCCCTTTGGATTTCTAGACGTATTCCAGAAAACTCCCACTCAATCAAAGAGCAGTTATATTAACAAGATAATAACACAATATCATCTAACTAACATGAATGTTCAAGAAAACAAGAAGAGAATATACTGAATTCAATTCTAAAAACTAACAGAGAATTTAATCTTAAATTCAATGGAAAAACAAGAACAATAAAAAATTTAAGCCTCATGTTATTGTCTCTTAACTAGGTTCTCCTTCTCATAGGCCCTTCTGACCATATTAACTCATGTAGCATCTAGCTACAATGTCAAGCTCCTCTTTGCCATGTTTACATCCACTCATTTGGATGTATTTGCAGCATACCTCCCACTTGATGAGATGATTCTCACATCTCTATCTGTCTTGTCCTTTGTCACAACATATGTGATAAAAGGTTGACTTTTAGAAGTCATTGGTTCAACATTTGGGAAGACTTATTATTATTCAATAATCATTGAATAATTTTAAGTTGCTACAATTTTTCAAGTTTTATCTATAAGAGTTTGAGTCAAGGTTGGATAGGATTTTATATTCAAAAACTCATTTGAATAATCCCTTACTTTTAAAGAATCTTTCAGCATTTAACCTTATGTTGCAACTGAAGAATACTCTTAAAAAAAAACCAACTTATCCCAAAAAATAATAGAACCAACATTGATTCAATTCCAACGTTTTTGGGACCCTCTAAGTGCACATAAGCACCTTTTTGACTCAAAATAGATCCAAACATGCTTCAAATATATGTAAATTATATATCAAATTGAAGTTCTCGAATTTAGGGCTTTTTATGAACCAACCACGTCTCAATTGGAGGGCCCACGCGCCCTCACACACCCCTAGAAGGTCTCTGGATCCAAAAATCCTGAAAAATTAAAAAATTCCAGAATTGGCCACTCTCGACGGTGGCGCGTGACTTACACGCGCCACCTTGCGGCCACCTGCCAGTGACACGCGCCGGCCCAAACGACTCCACGCGCCGTCCTCTCTCCGACGTGCTTGCCGCGTGTCAAACGGAGGTCCCAGTGGGTCCGACGTGCCCTACGCCTTTTTTTTGGTCAACAGTCAACGAATGACTGTTGACCGCTGGCCGGTCAACGTTGACTGGTCAACCGTGACCCGTCACCACTGACGTGTCATTGACGTGGAGCTTACATGTCTCGATCAACGTGGCTAGTCAACGGATGACGTGGCCTCATTGACCGATGCTGGCATAGCGTTTGGCGCTGACGTGGTGACCGCTCATTAGTGCCACGTGTCATTGGTTGATCGATGATGTGACGTTGACTGCCATGTCATCATCTTCAACCTCTAGTCGGGTCAACCCGACCCGGTTGGAATCGTAGTTCAGTGAACTACAAAGCCATATCTCCCTCGTTTTAGCTCTATTTTTCGCGTTCTTGGTGTCGTTGGAATCGTAGTTCAGTGAACTACAAAGCCATGGAATTTATTAGATCTTAAAACCTTTGTTTCATTGATCAAATCATGAGTGAAGTTGCGACGGCGACTAACGACCCACGAACTTCTTTCCGTTGTTTCTCCCTCATCCGGACTCCGTTTGACGCGTTCTAAGCATCGTTGGAATCGTCTCTTCGAGCTCTACACATCCATGTCCTTACTTTGGGCAAAAACACCGAGTTTCAAACACCCAATTTTTCTTGACCTTATCGGCGCGACGTAAACCGACGTGGATGTGTGTCTTCTGGGTTTCAAAGGCTCTTCTAACCTTTGAGGAGTTAAAGCTTTTCGTTTTTGAATCCACATAGGTTCCAAAAGGTCTCCTTTAATAAGATCAAAGAGATGAGGAGAAGAGAAGAGAAACGAATATGTATATATATACTCATGCGCATGCATATATATATAATAGTCAGAGGAGTAGAGAATCTTCGATTAGTATGCATTCAACATATATTCATAACACCCAGCAAAATATATATCATGTACATGCGTGAGGCTTTCAAACATGCAGAGGCTTAAATACATATATGTACATGTTCACTTTTTGGAAAAAAAAACTTACGCCCAGATACCCAAAAAAAAGATTCACGCATGAGCAAATTAATATGTAGGCATTCCATATTCACAAACTCATATTTTTTACATACTGTCATGTATATTGCGTGAATGAGAAGGACAAGAAATATGCGTATTAACAGGACAGCGGAATTATATGGGGATATAAACAAATTATATCAGATTATTATTCACAAAGAATAATTCATACAGCCACAGGATCAACAGGCTCTGATGCCAATGTAGAAAAAATATTAACTAAAAGGAGATTAGGCGTACCTGGACGAATCCATGTTCGGATCCGGGTCAAAGCTCCAATACTCCATACTTGTGCCCACACAATTATTAGACTACTAGAGCCTACTTGTGATTTGCACAGCAGATCACCAGAACCAGAAAGATGGTAGGAGAGAAGGGAATTGCCAGAAAACTCAATGGCGGGGTGAATTACAATTGAGGAGGCACACCCTATTTATAGTGATTTATGGAGGCCACTAATTAGGAAACGTGTGCACTCCTTCTTGCCTTCCAAGACAGCAATTAATTGTCCCTCAATTAATTCCCTAATTATGGTGATATGTTCCTCATTTAACAAATCCATAATTATTGCTGAAATATTCCCCAATCTGCATTTAATGCTGATTTTATTCTTATTTGATTAGGCTACTTATTTCCTAATCAAATAGTCCAGCCCATCAAGGGCGGACTTGGACCCAAAGTCCAACAGGAAGAAACAAGAAAGTGAACAAGTGTGAATCCTTAAACAAAATGAACTGAGAAAAGCATGAAGTCAAAGACTTCAGGCTCTGATGCCATATTACTGAATGAGACTCTTTAAACTAAGAAAATAATATTGAATATCATAATCATTTATGAATGTACAGGGGTCCTTCTATAGACACTGGTTACAAGACATAACTTGATATGTAAACTGTACACTTACCTAACTAACTTCTATTATGTACAACTCAACTAATATTTACAATATAACTAAACAGTACAGCTAATATTTACAATATGACTAATATACCCTATAATCAGCGCAAGTCAATTAATTAATGTCAAGTTATCAACTTGTCACGTAATTTGACTAAAGGGGCATTGTTAAATAAACATACATATTTAGTTACTCTTACTATTTCCCAAAATATCTTATAAACTAAAATATAAAACTTTCTAAGTAATTGTGGTTAAGGATATGAAAGCCCCAATATTATTATTAAATTTATTTATTTTTGGCTTGCCCAACGATATATCATTAAATTTAAAATTGTATAGAAATTTCCAACAATGGTTGGGTGGGCTAGTCCATCAAAACATGGCGAACAAAAGTTTAAATTCGTATGGGGAAAGGTGTCACATTTGTACTTGGCCCAAAAATTGTATAGATATTGTAGTAATTATATTTACTGTTAATAAATATTATAAATTTTAAAAAACATAGGGAAAATCAAAATGAGATCCCAAGGAACATATGAAAACTGAACCCTAGAGAACTTGAGGCTTTCAAAGAAGAAGACTACTTAGCTCAATGAAAAGTTAAAGATAGGTGAGGATTTTATTTACATTTTGTGGGGTAAACTTATCATGAGAATATTGAAAGTAGGATATTTGTAGCCCATCCAAGTGTAGGAACATGTTGATATCTAATACTGCTTTGATTCATGGGGTCCTTAAACCTGTCTTTATCATAAGTATGGCATAACTTCTCATAGAGTTAAAATAGTTTGGAAACTAAATTGGGTGCATAAGATACCAAGTCACTTATTGAAGGATACAAGTCTTAAAGACTTTAAAGTGCAAACAAATGTTACTATCACTACTACAAAAAATTTTTTTAAACGTCCCCTTTTTTAGGCCTTTTAACATCTGAAAACAAGGGGACGTCTATGTGAGCGACGTAGTAAAAAATGACAATAACATCCGTAGATAAAAGGATGTATAAGGTTTGGACTTTAGACGTCCCCATTTTAAAAAGGGATGTCTAAAGTGCTACATTGACACTTTAGACGTCCCCACTTTAAAGTGGGGACTTCTAAAGTCCCACTTTAGACGTCCCAAATTTAAAATGGGGACGTCTAAAGTGTTTTTTTAAAAAAATCGTTTATTACAGATCTGGACTAAACAGTATTTAAAATCAGAAATCATAGATCATCGTCAATAAAATTACAGATCTAGTATATGAAATCCAAAATCTACACAATAATAAGTCTAAAGCTGAAATCTTATAGGCAGAAGATGAAAATAATAAAAGGAATTAGTTACAAAAAACTTATCTCCTTCTATTATTGAAATTTATTTTCTCGTAATAATGAATAGAGAAGAGCGACAGGGAGAGATGAACCTCGTTTTCTCAGCGGGAACGTGGTCATGAAGCATGTTTCAGAGTTCTAATCTACAAGCCATAACAACACGAGTTAGAAGATAAAATAGAAGGGAAACTCAAAGAAAAAAGAGAAAGAGGATAAAATACAAAAGATGGTAAGAAAGCATAGCAGATCTGGTGGTGAAAAAGTGAGAGAGAAAGAAAGAAGCAAGAGTAAAAAGGGCATACAAAGAAGAAGAAACAAGAGTTAAACTGCGTGGTGGTAGTGGCTCTTCTTATGTTTACAGCGATGGGAAGAGAAAGATGAATGTAAAACTAGTATAAAGCTGATAAATAAAGACTGCCAGTAAAAATTTGAATTGTTTTTTACATCCCCAATTTAATTTAGGGACCCCTAAAGTTGTTCATTTTTTTTTACTTTAGACGTGACTTTAGACATCCCTAATTTAAATAGGGACATCTAAAGTTTGTAAAGTTACACTTTAGACGTCCTTATATATATTAGGGACGTCTAAATTTTTTTTAAAAATACTTTTTTTAAATGAGGGACACCCTTTAATGTCCCTTATGTATATATATATATATATGGGGACGCCAAAGGGCATCCTTGTTGCGGGATGCCATTTTAGCGTCCCTAACATATTTTGGCGTCCCTCAACAGGGACGCCCTTTGGCGTCCCCATATATATATATATATATGAGGAACGCCAAAGGGTGTCCCTCATTTAAAAATTTTTTTTAAAAAAATTTTAGACATCCCCAATATATATAGGGACGTCTAAAGTGTAATACCCCGAATTTTGAGACTTGAGGCTAGAGAATAAGCCTGAGATAAGTGGACTGCTAAGCCCCAGTTTAGCAAGATTCCAAATTGTGATTAAGGGTTAATGACTCCAAAAGTGGATGTGGTTAGTGATAAATAACCCTTTTGGAGAATATGATGTGATTCGCATGTGTTGTGAGCAGTGCCGAAACCCTGTATTTAAGCTCAATTATGGATTAACATCTAAATTGACTTAAATTAGAGGGGAGGGCGCATTGTGGAAGAAAAGGAATGATATGGTGTGTTTGGTGGTGATTCAAGAGGAATTGCCATAATCAGGGGCAAAACGGTAAAGTTACCACCAATTGGTCAGTTACCGAAGAGGGAACTCATTGGTAACTTCAAGATCAATGGTTGAGATTGATTTGTGTAGAGATTAAGTGGGTGGAATCCCATGTGTGTGGGTTTATGTGAACTCATAGAGATGGAATAAGGGTGTGACAAGTGTCACAATTTGAGCCCTTGGATTTGGTCAAAGATTTCAACTCATTTTCTCTCTTTTCTCTTCCCTTTTACTTCGGCCAATGTCTTCTTTTCTCCAAAAACTGCTGCCTTCATCTTCATCTCCACTCTCTCTCTCTATTTCTCCATGGATGTTTAAGAGGGGGAGGAAAGAGAAAGGTAAAAGTTGAGATTTGGCTTGTTAAATGGTCTCTAATGCCTAAATTCTCTTCTTTAATGTTGTTCATAGTGATGAGAGCTTCATCTCTATGGTTTTAGATTCTTGATTGGAGGTGTTTGATGGCTTGAGGAAATTTGGAAAGATGAAGAATCAAAGAATTGGTTTGGGAAAGAGGAAGAGGTGAGTATTTGAAGCCTTTTGATCTAAGTTTTGTGATTTGTGGATGAGTTTTGTGAATTGTGAATTTTGCCCTGATTTTGGTAGAATTGTGAAATGCATGAATTGTCATGTGTTTTGTGTTGAAAATGGTGAATTGTGGTTAAATTGATGCCATAGTGTGTTTTGGTGTCATTGGAATTGGTTTGAGAACTTGGAATGAAAAGAATGGCAATGTGGTGTTTGTGTTGTGATTTGTGATGACATGTTGTGATTGTTGGTAAAACATGTCAATATAATGTGAATTTGGTTGTTTTGGTGTTTCCAATGGATTCCTTGTGAAAATTTGTGTGGGAATGATGTTTGGTATGAAAATGGAACCATTGGAAACCAAATTGCAAAAACTGGAATTCTGTCTTTTGAAACTCTGTTCTGGACAGTCTGCTTGTATTGCCGTTTTAAATAGTCAAATGATGTTAGAAAATCCTGAAACTTTCCAGTCTTGAAGTTCACATCCTAAGCTTTAAAATGGACATATAATTTGTGCCATTTCGTTTTGTGAACTGGGATTTATGTTTGCCCAAAGTTTGAGGTCGAAACTGAGTTTGATTCTGGAGCAGTAGTGGATTTTGGGGAATTCTGTATTTTTGTGTTGATTTCCAGTAATGGCTCATATTTTTCCTATGAAGAGGACTTAAATATATTTCATTTGGATTTGGAATCACCTCATTTTGATTTGTTTGGAATTAGTTATGAATTTCCTAAGTTGCCTTGGCTGTAGCAGAAAATTCTGGCTGCAGCGCAAAAGTTTCTGTGCACGTTTTGGCCGCAGCCAGAAATTCTTGGCTGCAGCTAAAAACATTCTGTGTTTGTTTTGGCTGCAACCAGAGGGTTCTTGGCTGCAGCCAACCCCCATTTTCAGTACTTGGTGATTTTGAAAAGTGATTTCCAATCTAGTACGTCCCAATCCTTTCAAGCTTTTGTTGAGCTTATTATTAGACACTTAAGGGACTCAAATGACAACCAACTTTAAGTGATATGAAAGTAAGAGTTTGGAATAGAAAATAACCCTATGTCCTTGCTTTGATTATAGGGTTGATGTTCACCCTGAACGTGGTTTGATATTCGTTTTGATCGTGAGTAAGCGGTGTTGGAGCTTACGTGGAAAGAACAAGGGTAGGGAACATATCTCTCCTGCATGTATTTGATTTCTGTTTTAGTGTGTGTTGGTGCATGTCTTTGCTTTGCATAATTATGTGTGATTTAAAGCTATGTTTCAATTTATGCTATGGCCATAGGTATATTGTTCGAAGCATTGAGCTGGCAAATTGTCATTGTGTTATCATGAGTTATGTGATGCAAGCATGTCATGCATTAAACATTTATCGTACGTGCATATTGATATTGTTATCCTACTGAGATTCTCTAGAATCTCACCCTCCCCTACTAACCTTTCATATAGGGTAGTGGATCGAGGATGGAGCAAGCAGCCAAGGGCGATGAGGACTCCTTCGGGTTGTCATTCTGATAGTTGGTTATCATAGTTGGGAGTATTGTGTATTGGATATTTGTATATGTGGATGAGGATTTAATTATGTGTATTTGAGGTGAGATTTGTGTAATCCCCGTATGAGAACTTGTATATGGGCGTATTGCCCTTTGTAAACATTTTTGTAAGGATGTGAACCCGGGATTGCCGGGATTATTATATTGTGCACTCTGATTTATATATTGAATGTGATTATCCGCGTGAAGTGATTGTATTCGAAATGTGAATATGAGACCAGGTTAACTAGATTTCGAAAGTTATTTGTGAAAATCCCGTCTGGTAGATGGGTTTGAAATTGTTATTTGATCATTAGTGGTCTCTATTTCATTTTAATTCCGTATTTCGGATATAATTACGAAAGGGGGTTACATAAAGTGTGACTTTACAGACTTTAGACGTCCCTATTTGAATTGGGGACGTCTAAAATTAAAAAAATTAATTTTTTTTTAAATTTTAGACGTCCCCAATTCAAATAGGGACGTCTAAAGTCTGTAAAGTCACACTTTAGAGTCCCTATTTGAATTGGGGACATCTAAAGCTATTCAGTTCTCACCCATAATTACAAAAATGCCACTGTCTTTATTTTTACGTTCCTTTTGTAAAAAGGGACGTTTTTTAGGGATGTAAAGTCTATATTCTGTAATACTGTATAATGCATTATAGTTTTGGATGAAAAGCCTGCGTTCATTTTAAATATTATGCAATTGAAAGTTTCAGCACGTGGCACAAGGCAACCATTAGATTGGAATGGATGTTATTTTTATTTTTTTTTTTGCCAAAGATTGGAATGGATGTTATGCTCAATATCTAATTTGATATTTATATTAACTATTCCATCATATTAGATACAAATAATTGAATTATGTAGATTAAAATATTAGTTAAATTATTTAAAGGTAATAGATATATAAAAAAATGTATCTTATTTTCTAAAAACACCATGGAGAGTGGGTGAGAGAGACTAACCGACAATTAATTTAGTGATACTAAAAAAAACATTAATTGGACAAACAATAAAAAACTAATTCTCTCTCCGGTTGTAATTATAGAAGTTAGATAACTAATTTGCATAGATTAATAAAATTAGTTTAGTTGCATATGGAAATTTACAACACAAAATTGAAAATAACAACGTTATTACCTATAGAAATTTACAGCAAATAATAGAAAAATAAAAAATCTACATATAGATATTTACAACTCAATTTATGTGCTCATGGGTAAGTTACAACTCTACCTATGAAAATTTACAACACAATAAAAAAAAATAACAACACCAGCTATAAAAATTTACAACACAAAATAGAAAAATAACAATGTTACATATTGAAATACAAGTTGGGATACATTTGTACACATAATTGTTTTCAGCGAGGACTATTTTTGTAAATATACTTTCCAAACTTATTTAGTCTTTTATGCATAATATTGTGTTTAGTTATTTGCATTAGAAGCTATTTCTCGATTGAAATTAACCCCTTAATTAATAGGGCAAATTGCACTAAAGTCTCACATAAGGGACTTTATTAAAGATAAGGCCGAAAAAAATTTCATATGCAGATGAGAAGACCAAGAGTAACATGGTCTTTTTGCTTTCTAAATTAATTTCATTTTCAGCATAGAGACTCATTTGAAGTTTCAAAATTTTTCAGACCTTATCTTTAATAAAATCCTATCTATGGGACTTATATGAAAATTTTCCCAATTATATGTGCAATCAATAGGAATAGTTGCGAGAAAATGTTATATATTTGGGAAACAATGAGGATTAATGCCTTTTTTTATTCTGAGGATAAATGCCTTATATACAATAATAAAGCAAACAATCCTTAAATAACTCCTATAAACAAGACTCCTTAAATAACTCCTATAATTAGGGCTGGAGGAGTTTTTTTTTTGGTCAATATGCCATAAACAATAAAAAAAAAGACACTACATTGTTTTTTTTTTTTTTTGAATTACAAAGGCAAGCTTAAAGCTTGAAGTTGGTACAACAATCTACTACTTTAACTCTAGATTCATGTGGTAGTGCACCACATTTCAAGTTTAACAAGTTCAAACATGCGATAGGCGGTGTCAACAAAATGAGTTAAATCCGAAGTCATCCCTAAGCCAATCATGCAAGATAATCGGCGCACACTACTGGAAAAAGACCTTTTCAGACCGCCACATTTAGACTGGTTTTGGCAGATAAGGTCTTAAAAATTTGTACGGTGGCAGTTTTGTAATTATATTAAACTTCTAAAACCAGTTCTTAAAAAAACCGGTCTTAAAAAATTTATTTAGACCGGTTATAAATAAAACCAGTCTTAAAATATTAAAATTTTTATGAATTTAAAATGTTTTAACATTTAAGACCGGTTTACATAAAAACCAGTCTTAAAAGTAAAATATTTAAGACTAGTTTTATGCTTAAACTGGTCTTGAATATTTAATATTTAAGACCGGTTTTTAAGTAAACTGGTCTTAAATGTTAAAACATTTTTAAATTTAAAAATTTTAACATTTTAAGACCAGTTCTTCTATAAACTAGTCTTAAAAGTGTTTCATTTAAGACCGATATTTGTACAAATCGGTTTTAAATGTGAAATTTCACTCTTTTAAGACCAGTTTTTAATGAAAACCGGTCTTAAAGGTAAGATTTTTTGCTCGCATTTTTACTCCCGCGCCTAGATCGCGTGCTCTATGAACCCTTTCTTCTCTTTTTATCATTTCTCTGTGAGCTCTGCCCGTGCTTGTTCTGAACTCGTCCATGGCGTCCCGTCCCTCATTTGCTCAACTCTCCTCCGTCATTACAGCTGCCATTGCTGTGTTTGTCGTAGCTGTTCTTTGATTATCATCAGTCTTCTCCGCCGCCACCTCTATTCTCCTCAGTGACCATTCTCCTTTGACTTGACTTCCCTTTATCAGTGCCGTGAATTTGAGGACTTCATTTTAACTTCAGTTGACGCAAACGTGACTTTGGGTTGAAGCTCACTCCTTGGTCTTCAATCAGGTTAGTGTTTGATCTATTATTTAGTTGTACGTTGTTCAATAATTAATAATGTTCTATGAAAAAATGGTTCTTGTTGTTGCTTTGATCACTTAAACATAATCTGGAAAAATTAAATCTGAACATTCTTGTTAGATATATGCTCTGACTTTTAATTACATCCTTGTGATATTTGGCTTGGATTAATACCACTCTATGTTCTGTTTTGATTTAGTGCGGTTGTTTGATTATTGTCAGTATTATTGGTTTGTTAAAACAATACTAGTTTCAAATGGTGCCTGTTAATTTCGTTGAAATATCTAAAACTCTATTATTGTTGTTTTTTTGTCTATCTTTTTGTTGTTGGATATAGGGTGCTAGAAGTGTTGAAATATGTATGGATCATAGTTGGATAAACGCTAAACGAACGAGTGTTGAATATGATAATGGGGTGAGAGGTTTTTTAGACTTCGCTAGTAGAAATGTCGATAATGGTAGTGGAAAGTTGTATTGCCCTTGTGTAGTATGTTTGAATGAGAAGCAACTAAGAACTGCAGATATACTTCACATTTATTTGTGAAGGATTTTGTAAGAGTTATACAGTGTCGGTATGGCATGGTGAAGAATTATAAATGCCAAGTTCATCTCAACAGGGGGGAGTGAACTTTGATGATAATGACACTGATACGGATGATCGGATAGAGGATATTATTCTTGATGTAGGAGAAGAGACTTTTGAACAATCACATGCATATGGTAATATGTTTAGTGATGCTGAGATGCCGTTGTACCCGGGGTGTAAAAAGTACCAATTGTTGAAAGCAATATTGAAATTGGTAAGCTTGAAAGCACGGCATAGATGGAGCGACAAGAGTTTTTCAGAAACGCTTGAGGCTTTTAAGGACATGCTTCCAGATAATAATGTGTTGCCTTCTCGATACTATGATGCTAAGAAAATATTGTGTCCACTAGGGATGAAGTATAAAAAGATCCATGCATGCCCTAATGATTGTATATTGTATTGAAAAGACATGAAGAGGAACAACAGTGTCCGATATGTGAAACTTCGAGGTACAAATCAAATAACGCTCCTGCAAAAGTATTGTGGTACCTTCCAATCATACCAAGGTTCAAGTGCTTGTTTGCTAATGAAAACGAAGCAAGAAATTTGAGATGGCATGTGGATGAGAGGATATCCTATGGAAAGCTTTAATATCTGACTGATTCTTCTCAATGGAAGAAAATCAATCAATTATTTTCTGCCTTCGGTGAAGAGCCTAGGAACCTTAGGCTTAGGCTTAGCACGGATGGCATGAATCCTTTTGGTAGCCTGAGTAGTATACATAGTTCATGGTCTGTTGTGTTGGTAATTTACAACTTATCTCCTCTGTTATGCATGAAACGAATGTACATCATGTTATCTATGTTGATTTCGGGACCAAAACAACCTAGAAATGACATAGATGTTTACCCGAAACCCTTGATCGAAGACTTGAAAGAGTTGTAGGATGAAGGTGTTGATGTTTTTGATGTGAACAAGGAGGTTTTTAAAATGCGAGCCACGATCTTTTGTACTATAAATGACTTCCCTGCATATGGAAACTTGTCAGGTTATAGTGTTAAAGGCCATAAAGCATGTCCGATTTGTGAAGAAGGAACAGCTACCATCAACTTTAACATGGAAGAAAGATAGTTTATCTTGGCCATAGGAGATTTCTTAGATGAGGCCACCCGTATCACATATTAAAGAAAGCTTTTTTTGGTGGACAAGAGTTTGAAGATGCTCCGAAGGCATTGACTGGGGAGCAAGTTTATGAAAAGGTGAAAAATATGAATATTATCTTTGGTAAGACTACAAAGAATAGTAATGAGAAAAGTAAATGGAAAAAGAGGTCTGTCTTCTTCAATCTTCCATATTGGCCGAAGCTTGATGTGAGATACTGTATTGATTTTATGCATGTGGAGAAAAACGTTTGTGATAGTATTGTTGGGACACTGCTTAACATACAAGGTAGTTCTAAGGATGGCGTGAAGGCAAGATTAGATTTGCAAGAAATGGGGATACGAGAAGACTTGCATCCAAAGCCATATGGTAAGAGAACTTTTTATCCTCCAGCTGATCATACTTTGTCTAAGGATGAGAAAAAAAGCTTTTGTGACTGTTTACATGGCATCAAAGTTCCTCAGGATATTCTTCAAATGTTAGGAAGCTTGAATCGATGAAAGACTTGAAGTTAGTGGGGCTAAAGTCTCATGATTGTCATGTCTTAATGCAACAACTGCTCCCAATAGCTATTCGAGGCATTGACGAATATGATCTTCAACATATTTTGACTAGACTTTATTTCTTCTTCAATGCTATTTGTAGTAAAGTCATTGAGACAGAAAAATTGGATGAACTGGAAAATGAAGGATATTTGATCTTGTGCCAGCTTGAGAAGTTTTTTCTTCCTTTTTTTGACATCATGGTACATCTAATTGTTCATCTAGTCAGGGAGATCAAGTTGTGTGGCCCTATCTATTTACGATGGATGTACACAATTGAAAGAACTATGAAAATCCTAAAAGGGTATGTAAAGAACCCTAACCGGATTGAAGCATCTATTGTTCAAAAATATATTTCTGAAGAAGCCATGGAGTTTTGTCAAGATTACTTGTCAAATATAGGACACATTGGACTTCCTGAACGTCATGACGAAGAAGGTGGTAGACGCGGGGCTTCAGTAAAGAATATGGATCCTGATGAATTGCAATAAGTCCACTTGTACATCTTGAATAATGTTGATGAAGTTCAAGATTACATTAATGGTCATAAAGAAATTGTACGGAAAAGAAATAGTCGAATGACTGAACAAAGGTTAATTAGGGAGCATAACAAAATTTTTGCATATTGGTTTAAACAAAAGGTTGACGGTGAAGAATGTGTTTCTGATACAATTAAATGGTTAGCACATGGTCCTAAGGCTGATGTCATAAGTTGGACTTAATTTGTGATCAATGATTATACATTTTACACGAAGTCCCTTGATGATAGGAGCACCGTATAGAACAGTAGGGTTATGTTAGTGGCTGAATCTATGCACTTCTCTAGTTCAAAAGATAAGAATCCTAGATTGGCAGCAATACCTTATTATGGGGTGATTGAAGAGATTTGGGTGGTTGATTATGTTAAAGTTAAACTTCCCATTTTCAAATGCAAGTGGGTTGATGTCAACAATGGTGTGATGATTGATCAGTTGGGATTTACATTGGTTGATTTGAATAGTAGAAGTTTTAGAGATGAACCTTTTATTATGGCATATCAAGCGAAACAAGTATTTTATGTTGCTGATCAGGCAAATAAAATGTGGTCTGTAGTTCTCTAAGGAAAAAGGGTCATTGATATTAATTAGGAAAGTCATTCAATGAATGATCTGCTTGAGATTCCTTCTTTTTCTAGGGGTTTACTAGAATTGAACGAAGAAGATAAAGCAAACAATGAGCACAACACAAGAAACGATCATTATGAAGGGATATGGGAGGATATCCCTTTATAAAACTACAATGAAGGTTAGTTAGCTAAAATAATTATCATGAACTATATTTGAATTATGTATATTGTTATTGGTGTATATATATAACTACTTTTTTTGTTGTCGTCACAGGAAAATGAAGGATATGAGGTGTACATCTTAGTGTAGATTCTCCAAAGCTAAGCCCGCTAGTGATCATCAGCCTTAGAAGAGTGTGTATAAAGTATTTTGGCCCTAATGAATAACAATATTGTCATTAATGTAATTTAATCTTTGATGTATGTATGTAAGTGAAAAGATAAGGAACTTGGTCAAAACAGCATTGTCATGGTTGTATGATTTCCTTGCATTATGATTCTATCTATGATTGTAAGTTTATTATTCTTGGTTGTTTTCCTTGCTTCTGTTTCGGCCAGCACTATTTAAGCACAAGGTAGTTGAGTTTTAATATGTTCCAATGAGTTTTGAGTCTTTCACATGTCATTAAGATGTTAGTTATCTAATCTGTAAGAGAAGAAGATTTATTTGAATGTCGTTGAACTGGTTACTGCTTGCTGAGTGAAATATTTTAATAGGGGAAATGGCTTGCTGGGTATATCTTTTAAACGTAAATTTTAAAAAAATTCAACTTTTAAGACCGGTTCTTTCCAAAACTGATCTAAAAAGTACATTTAAGACCAGTTTTAGAGAGAACCGGCCTAAAAAGTTGAAATTTTAGATCGATTTTCTGAAAAATCAGTCTAAAAAGTAATACTTTTAAAATCAGTTTTGTATAAAACTGGTCTTAAAATTTCAACTTTTTAGACTGGTTTTTTAGAAAACCAATCTAAAATTTGAACCTGTTAGACCGGTTCCTCCGATAACCAGTCTAAAAATATTTATTTTTAGACGGTTTTATAATAATCGGTCTAAAAAATAGCAGACTTTTTAGACTGGTTGTATCAAGACCGGATCAAGAACCGGTCTAAAATGTTTTTTTTAACCGGTCTTAAAAGTGAATTTTCCAGTAGTAGCACACTGTTTTTTTTATACACTGGAAAACACAAACATGCATAAATATGATATATGCGGCAGAAATTATACACTCCAAGAACGACTTTAAAGATGTGGCAGATGAATTGATATATCTTGGGTTTAATGACGTCGACATCTAACATCCATAAATATTTTTTAGTAGCACTAAGTACCCTAAAATAATATTTTTGCATCCAACATGTTAAAGTATTTTTTAACAGCACTCAATATTATAAAATAATTTTTCATGTATTTAACACATTAAAGTACCTTTTTTAGTAACACACAATATCCTAAAATAGTAGAGTACTGAGTACTCATGTTACTAAGAAAAATACTTTAGGGTGATAAATATACTAAAAATTATTTTAAGATACTGAGTACTACTCTAAACACATTTCAAAATACTAGATGCAACCTAACCCTTTAATTTTTTATTTGGAAAGTGAAATCGAATTATATCAATTTTATCCTCTTCTGGCGACCTGCAATTGTGTGGCGCACCTTCCTACCTCCCCTGTAAATATTCCCACCCCGAGACTCATATGACATGCCATGTCCACAATCTCTTTCCCAATGTGAGTCCGTGAAGTAACACTGCAAGTTTGAAGTAACAAAGGTGTTGAGTCTTGCCTCTCTCTAATACCCTCTCTAATCCCATATTTTGAAAATCAGACTAGATCGGTCGGTTTGAGCTAGAAACTGGCTAACTAGTGGTCAACCCCAGTTTGAAGTGACAAAGGTGGTTGACCCCTATTTGACCGGTTCAAATGCGGTTTGACCGGTTTAAGATTGTAAAAATTAAATTAATTCATTTTTTATATTTATATTTCATTCAGAATTCAATATAAATAACCACTACAGAAAAACACCCGATTTCCGAAGGAAATTGTAATGAAATTTGCGACGGAATCAGCGTTTTCGATGGAATTTGCGATGAAACGCGTTTCTGACGGAATTTCTGATGGAATCTGTTCCGTGACTAATAGGTGTGTTGTGTAACCCCCTCTGTAATTATATCCAAAATACGTAATCAAAATGAAATAGAGACCAATAATAAACAAAACTATTTTAAGATCCTATCTTCACGATAGGGTTTTCAGAAATAACTTTCAAAATCTAATTTACCTGGTCTCATATTCAATTTTGAATACAATTACATCACGCGGAATATCACATTTATACAAATATCAGAGTGTACAACAATATCATCCCGGCAACTCCAGGGTTCATATCTTTACTAAATATACATAGGGCACAATTGCCCATGACAATTTCCACATAGGGATTACACAAATCTTCTCAAATACATATACAATTATTGTATCCAAACACATTCCAACCCGTACATATCCAAATCCAAATCCAAATATACATAATTCTCGCAACTATGATAACCAACTACCAAAATCTATAACCGGAAGGAGTCCTCGACGACTTTGCCCGCTTGCTCCATCCTCGGTCTACCTACCCTGTCTAAAATGTTGGTAGGGGACGGTGAGATTCTAGAGAATCTCAGTAGGAAACAAATACCAGTATGCATGCAGGATAAGTGTTTAATGTATGACATGCTTGCAATACATAGCTCATGCTCACACAATGACATATCTGTGTGCTAAATGTTTCAACAACATACTCATGGCCATAGCATAACTAGAAACAGAGCTACAATCATTAATACATGTTTCACATAATCAAGCAAAGCAATACATGCATCAATACACAAACACAAATATCAAAGCATGTAAGAGAGGTAAGTTCCCTACTCTCTTTCCATGTATGCTCCAGCTTAGCTTACTCGCGATCAGAACGAATACCGAACCATGATCAGGGCAAATATCAACCCTATAACCAAAGCAAGGACATAGGGTTATTCTCTATTCCAAAACCTTACTTTCATATCACTTAAAGTTGGTTATCATTTATGACCTTTAAGTGGCTAATCAAAGCCTAAACATATGCCTAACGGCTTGGGAAACACTTAACCAAAGATCACCTTTTAAAATTCCAAAATGTAGATTTTTGGGGGTTGGCCGCAGCCCACAAATCCACTGGCCGCGGCCAAAAACAGCTCAGAAACATTTGGGCTGTGGCCCAAGAATTCACCGGCCGCGGCCAAGAAAATCCTGTTTCTTGGCTGAACTTCCAAAAATCATAACTAATTCCAAAAAAAATTGAAATGAGGCTATTTCAAGACAAATGAAAGCTATTCAAGTCCTCTTCACAGAAAAAATATTGGTCATTACTAGAAATCACCACAAAAATACATAATTCCCCAAAACTCCAGACTATCCCAAAACAATGTTCATTTTCGACCTCAAAATTTGGACAGTCATATCTCCCAGTTCCTAAAACGAAATGGTGAAAATTATATGTCCATTTTGAAGCTTGAGATGTGACTTTAAGACTGGAAAGTTTCATAATTTTCTGACATCATTTGCCTAGTCAAAAAGTCCACACGAACAGACTGCCCAAAACAGACTTCCAATTGACAGATTTTCAAGTTTTGCACAATTGGCTTCCAATTGTCCCATTTTCACATCAAACACCATTCCCACACAAATTTTCACATGGAAACCATTGGAATCACCAAAACAACCAAATTCACATCACATTGACATGTTTTACCAATAATCACAACATGTCATCACATAATCACGACACAAACACACATTACCATTCCTTTCATTCCAAGTTCTCAAACCAATTCCAATGGCTCTATAACACATCAAGACACCAATTGCCACTCAAACACAAGGCAATTCATACATTTCGAATATAACCCAAAATCAGGGCAAAACTCACAATTCACAATACTTAACCATAATTCACAAAACTTAGATCAAAAGGCTTCAAATACTCACCTCTTCCTCTTTCCCAAACTAATTCCTTGATTTTCATCTTTCCACTTTTCCTCAAGCTATCAAACACCTCCAATCAAGAATCTAAAACCATAGAGATGAAGCTCTCATCACTATCAACAACATTATAGAAGGGTATTTGAGCTAAAGAAGGCATCTACCAAGCCAAAAACTCACCTTGAACTTTCTCTTTCCACCCTTGCTTTGGACGAAAATGGAGGCTTGGAAGAGAGAGAGATGAGATGAAAAGGAATCAGATTTTGGCCCCTTAACACACTCATGGCTGACTTAAAACAAAGAAGAGGGAAGAGGAAAACACTTTGAACATTTGACCAAGATCTAAGGCTTAAGAGTTGCCACTTGTCTTCCTCCTATTCCATCTCACATGAGTTTACATAAACACACATACACTTGATTCCGCCCCTTGATCTCTACACAAAACGATCTCAACCATTGATCTTAAAGTTACCAATGAGTTTCCTCTTCGGTAACTGACCAATTGGTCGGTAACTTTACCGTTTTGCCCCTGATTATGGTAATTCTCACTGAATCACCAACAACATTTCACATCTTTCCATTTATCCACAATATGCGCCTTCCCTCTATTTTAAGTCAATTTAGAGGTTAATCCATAATTGAACTTAAATACAGGGTTTCGGCGCTGCCCATAACACATACGAATCACATTCGAATCCCAAATCACATCATATTCTCCAAAAGGGTTATTTATCACTAACCACATCCACTTTTAGAGTCATTAATACTTAATCGAAATTTAGGGTCTTGCTAAACCGGGGCTTAGCAATCCACTTATTTCAGGCTTATTCTCTAGCCTCGAGTCTCAAAATTTGGGGCATTACACATTGCAAACAAATTTGCAACCGTTAGAAATTTTCGATGGAATCCGTTCCGTCGGAAATTTGCGACGGAATTCATTTTCGTGCAAATTTTTTTAAAAAAAATCAAAAAATTATTTTTAAAAAAATTCAAATTTTTTTTTAAATTTACAAACACCACGTGTTTGCTTCTCAGAACGCCACGTGTCCCTCTCCCTTGATTGCCACATGTCTCCTCCCCCTTACTGCCATATGTCTCCTCCTCGTGCTGCCACATTTCGGCACCTCATAATTCTTCCAAGTGCCTCTCCTCCTGTTCGAACCCGTGACCTCAGATTGTTGACGCCTTTGTGCTCGAGTCTTTGCTAGTTGCGCCGAAATGAACCTGTGTCATATTATTACATATTATCATATATATATATATATATATAAACTTACATACATATAATTAATTAATTATATACATATAATTAATTATTAATTAAATATAATATTATTAAAAATAATGAAACATTTAATAAAAACAAAAAAAATATTTAAATATTTAAATTAAACAATTTTTTAATTAAAATTATTTATAAATAATAATTTAATATTATAAATATTATTTTTAATATAAAATTATAAATATAATTTTAATAAAATATATATTAATTAATAATAATATAATTTTAATAATTAAGATTAAATAGAATTATTTAATAATTAATATTTTAATTTTATAAATATTATTTTTTAAAAAAATTAATAAATGTTAATTTATCCGTTGGAATTTTTTCCGTGGCAAATTTCAGTCAGAAAACTTTGCAACGGAAATTCAGTCGGAATTTACCATGGAAAAAATTCCGTCGGAAAATTGTTTGAAGACAAATTGCAACAGAAATTTCCATCAGAAATTCCGTCAAAAAACTTTGCAACGGAAATTTCCATTGCAAATTCTGTCGGAAAACTTTGTGACGGAAATTTCGGTTGGAAATTCAGTCGGAATTTACCATGGAAAAATTTCCGTAAGAAATTCCGTGGGTAAATTTGCGACGGAAATTTCCGTTGGAAATTCCGTCTGAAAAAATTCAGTCGGAAATTCCGTTGAAATTTGCCACGGAAAAAGTTCCGTCGGAAATTGGGTGTTTTTGTAGTGAACCATGAAGTCTTCACTTCCTCACTGGTCTAGCCTCGGGTTAGCCTCAGTTTGACTTCGATCTGACCCACTGACCCTTGACTTAGTACCCCGTCCGGTTCAGTGATCGGTCAGGGTTTCAAAACCTTGCTTTAATCAACCAAACTCTCTACTATAATATTAGAGCCTTTCAACTGAATTGCAATATTTTAAAAAGCAGTTAAAAATAGTTAAATGTAATAAATATATAGGAAATTCAACTTTTTTTTAAAAAAATGCCCCTATTTATGAATGAGTGAGAAAGAGTAATAATAAGAAAATGATGAGAGAGAATAGATGTAGTATAATAATTAATTGAGAGCACTATAGGAAAAAGTGTATTTATTATTGAAACAAACTCAAAAAGGTCTTACATTTAGGGATAAGCCCATTAAAAAAAGGCTCTTATATATAGGGACGAAGGGAGTATTTATTTATTTTTTCTTTTGTCTTGTTATCATTCTATTCTACATAAAATTAGTGACATTATGATGTCTTCAACAACAACAACAACAACAACAAAGCCTTATCTTATTAGGTGTTGTCGGCTACAAGGATCGCACAACACCATTGTTTTCCATTAAAGACCAGATCTTTGGATATATTATTAACCAAAAGTTCTTACTTTATAACTTTATTGAGTATTCATTTCGATCTTCCTCAACCTCTTTTTAGAGAACTCCATACTATTTGCTCAACCCTTCTCACTGGCGCACTCAATGTCCTTCTTTGAACGTGTTCAAACCACCTTAAACGATTTTCTATCATTTTCTCCTAAAACAGGTGCCACTTCAACTTATTTGCGTATATGATCATTATGAATCTTGTCTGTTCTTGTATGACCACACATCCATCTCAGTATCCTTATATTAGCTACCCACTTTTTATGTTCGTGTTGTTCCTTTAAAGCTCAACATTCACCACCATATAGCATTAATGGTCTTATAGCAGTATAATGAAACTTCCCTTTTAACTTATTATGTACTTTCTGATCACAAATAACTACAGTAGCTTTTCTCTACTTATACAATCTAGCTTGAATTATATGAATAACATCTCTATTAATTTCACCATCTTGTTGTATAATTGATCCCAAATATCTAATCTTATCACTTGTGGAATGATTTGCCCTTCTAATTTAACTTCCACTTCACTTCTAACTTGTTTCTTATCAAACTTGCAATGCATATATTCAGTTTTGCTCCTACTTAGATGAAAACCCTTAAACTCTAGAGCCATTCTCCATATCTCAAGTTTAGAGTTAATTCCCTCCCTAGATTTAGTCAACAAAGTTATATCGTCAACAAAAAGTATGCGTAATTAGGGATCTCCTTTTTTATAGGCTTAATTAGAACGTTTACCACTAGGTTAAACAAATATGGGCTCAAAGCCGATCCTTACTATAGGTCAATCCTTATAGGAAAGTCCTTTGTCTCACCTTTAGACGTTCTAACACTGGTTGTCATCTCCTCATACATGTCCTAAATGACTTTGATATATGCAACACACACCCCGTTCTTTTCCAAAGCTTTCCAAAGTACATTTCGTGGCACACGGTCATACACTTTTTCCAAGTTAATGAAAACCATATGCAAATCCCTTTTTTTGCTATGATACTTTTCCATTAGCTCCCTTAGTAAATAAATCACTTCTGTTGTGGACCTTCCAAGCATAAATCCAAATTTGTTCTCATAAATACTAGTATCCAACCTTAACCTGTGTTCAATCACCTTTTCTTACAATTTCATTTTATGACTCATAAGCTTAATTCTTCTGTAGTTTGCACAATTCTGAATTCCCCTTTATTCTTATAAATAAGGACTAAAGTATTTTTTTCTCTAATCGTTAGGCATTTTCTTAGATCGTGAGATCTCATTAAATAACTTAGCAATCCACAATACCCTCTTCTTAAAGAACTTCCTTAATCTCATCAACAACTTTACCATTTCAATTTCTTAAAAGCTTCCTTAATCTCGCAACTTGAGTCCTATAGTAAAATGAAAAATTGAGCTCACCTTCTCGAGTTGTCAAATCCTCCAAGTCACAAGTCAACCCTCCCCTTCCATTATTAAACAGTTTATAAAAGTAGGCTTCCTACCTATTCTTAATGTCTCCATCAGTAACCAAAACTTTGTCTTCTTTGTCCTTAATATACCTCACTTGGTCCAAATCTTTCGATTTTCTCTCTCTGTTCTTTGCAATCTTGTATATCTTATGCTCTACAGCCTTTGTCCCTAACTTCTTATCATACTCCTCATACGCATTATCATGAGATCCATTCACTACCTTCTTAGTCTCTTTTTTAGCCAAACGATAGCTTTCTCAATTTTTAACATTATTACACAAGCGTATGACTTTGAAATAATCTTTCTTATTCTTGACTTTCTTTTGAATAGTCACATCCCACCACCAAGTCTCCTTAACTTGTTAACCAAAACCTTTTGATTATCCCAAAATTACTTTAGCAACCATCTGGACATTTTTTGCCATATTCTTCCACATGATATTAGCATTTCCTTGTAGCTCCCACACCCCTCCTCCAAAAGATTTCTCTTGAAAATATCCTGCTTCTCCTCCTTTATCTGCCACCACTTAACCCTTGAGTTTAAAACTTGCTGGCGCTTTTGTTTTATACACTTAGGGCCCATTTGGTTCAAGGAAAATTAGGTGAAGGAATTGGGAAAATGGAATTTTCATAGTGGCGGTGGTTGTTCAGTTTAAATTTTCAACTGGAAAATATTTTCCTACCTCCCCCAATTTTCAATTAGATAAATGAAAATGGGTTCCCAAAAAAATGGTGGGAACCCATTTTCTTACACCCTGGAAATGGCCAAAGGACGCAAATGCCCCTGATGTGACAGTGATGTTATATAAAGGTGAGGCCTTTTGGAGCTGAGTTTGCACTGCCGGAGCTAGTAAAAACAGCTGAAGCTAAAGAACAGATAGGGAGAGCGGTTTATTCCATAGACGATAGGCCTTTTTCGGGTGAGTACACGCTTGAACAATAGAGGAGGTTTTTAATGACTTTAAGGTTATAAGAGCTGGAATGATTAAGACCCTCACTATAGGTTTGCTCTCTTCTTCTTCATCTTCTTCTAGGTTGCAATAATCAAGAAATTTTTTTAACGATTTATATGTTTACTTAATTGCTCTATGCTTTTTGTTGTCTTTTTGCATATATGGAAAAGTTCTACTAGAAGTATGACCTTGGTGGGTTACCTCAATATTTTTTACCTTTTTTTTATTCTCCTTTTTTTCGCTTGGGATTTCATCCGCCATAGGTTGTAGGTAATTTTTCTTAGAAGATGCGTTTTACATTTGTTTGTTTCACCTGGGTATGTTTACCTATTACTTGAATCTAGTGTTGTCTTGAATCATGTGAAATTTTAAGTTATTTATTCATGTCTTTAAGCTTTGGTACTTATTTGTTACTCTGTTACAAGCTCATAGTATTCACAACTCAATTTGCTTAGTATATACTTTTCTTCATGATTTGTGGTTGAGAATTTCATAGGAATTGGTGAATCAAGAAGAAGGAAGTGAAAAAGGTACATATCAACAGACGAAAGTAAAGCTAGATAACTATCCCATAACCATAACCTACTTATGAGCAAAATAGGACCACAGAAAGTGGCTATGACCACGTGTGAGTGACAGGTATAAAGTAATGGTAAAGAGTAAAGTTGTTTTGATCGTGTATAACCATGAGCCACCTATCACATGTATGTGGTTAAAGTTATTTTCATTCATTCATGTATGACCATAAGTGACTGGTGGGTATCTTATAGTTATTGCTATATTACATTATTAGAAAATAGGGGCAAATAGAGTTCATTCTTCTATGTTTTTACTACATACAGCCTATAGTGCTTAAGTTGTGGTTATGTGGGAATTATTTGAAGCAATTCATGACCATGTGTTGCCCATAGAGTGCATATGGTTAAAGGGGCTAAAGTGAAAACATAGGCCTTTAAATAATACTTTTTAAACAAGGGTAAAAAGGTCTTTTAGCTCATTTTGCTATCTCATTTTCTTCCAACCAAACAAAATTTTCTTGTCAATCCATTTTCTTTTCCAGTGTGATCCAAAAACACGTCGGTGGCAAAACATTCATTCCTTTTCTTTCCATTCATACCTCTTCTTTGATCCAAATGAGCCCTTAATGCAACATTAAGGACCAAAACCCTATGTTGTGCTCTCACGCCATCCCCAGGGATCACTGATGTGATCCAGCAAGTTGTGTCAAATTCAAGCGATCCTTTGCAAATACCAAGTGGACCAATCACAAGAGCAAGAGCCAAACAAATGAAGGAAGCATTAAATGGGCTAGTGCAAGATACTTGGACAAAGCAAGTAGCAATTGGATCAAAACTTGACAAAAATGCTGAAAACGTCACTAACTTCATATAGGCTGCAAATGGAGATATTGATCAAGTTTTGGGCTTGCAAACTTGGAACTAAAGAGCTTGGACCAAGTACTACACATGGGAGGCTCATTTGGGCCTAAATAAGCACATTTTGAGCCTTAATTTGCTGATTACATATTCTTGAAGTTAGGTGTGCGAAAATCAATAAGGAGTTGGTGGCAGATTTGACTTTTGTTTTCTCTTGCATGTTGTATTTGATTTTTTAACTTTCTTCTAGATTGTATTAGAATTTTGTGTTCATGTATTAGACTTTTAGGTTTCCTAGCACATGGTATTAGACTTTGTATTTTCTATGTTCAGATTTGCACCTACTACAATTAGGACATATTTCCCTATAAATACTTGGTGCTTCTTCATTTGTAGGACACAATTCAGATTTGAATCATAAATGAAAGTTACACTTATGCACTTTGTTTCTTGAGAGTGGATTCTCTCTAAGGGTTCTTTTTAGAACTAACAAACTTATCAAGGCTTGATCAACCTTGTGGCGTTTTTCCAACACTTCGGGTCCTTGTTCTTTCGTGTTCAAGGGTTCAAGTGGATCGTCGATCTGTGTTTAGCTTTCTTGGGGTGTGTATATTTCAGAATTGGTTGTGGGTTCGTGGGATCTTCCCTTGTGGGTTCGCACCATCTTGGTATCAGAGCTTCGGATCTAAACTCAGGTCATATCTATCTGTTCTTCGTTTCCATTTTCGTTTCAAGTTTTGTGCTTTGTTCTTGTGTCTGTCCGTGTCCAGATTTGTTACTTCTATTCGTCAAGTTTTTCTTTGTGTTTTCCAATATTTAGTATGTCAAATTCATAGTTCAGAATCTCTTCTTTCATCTCGGTTTGGAATCGTTTCAATCCGATTTGTCATTTGTGAGTTCTATCTATTTTAATCTAGTTGTGTTTTTTGGAAATTCTAGGCTTGTTCATCTTCATTTTTTCCAGAACGTCCTAAAATATTCTGTCCTTGTTTGACCACTTTTCCTTTGTGTTTTACATCGTTTAATAGGTCATTTTCATAGTTTAGAATCTCATCTTTCTGTTCGTTTTGGTATCATCTCAATACAAAATTTCCACTGAGAGTTATAGTCTTTCCAAAATAGACGCTTTTCTGGAATTTCTAGGTTCAGATTGCTTGAGTTTTGCTGTTTGTGACAGATTCTGCATTCTCTTTAAATTTCAGTAGGGGAGAGAAACGAAAAAAAAGAAGACGAGCAATAGAAAAAGAAAAAGAAAAAGAAAAATTGACAAGAAAAAAAAACTGAAAAAAAAGGAAGAGCAACAAGTGTTGTGTTGGAAGTGTTTTGAGCAAAAATATCTATTGTCATACCCAGAATTTGTGGAGTTTGTGTCATTTTAACTCTTGATTTCCTTGAAATTCCTTTTCCAATATTCACTTTGATATTCCATATTTCTAAGTGTTGTGTTGATTCTGCAAATTGTGATTGCTTTGATTATGAATTGCTTAGTTCTTTAAAGTGCCACAAGAGGAATCTAAGAGTGGAAAAAGGCAAGAGTGAAATACATCAACTTAAAAGCCAAATTTGAGTGAAACACGAGTGTAGAGTGACATCCTTGAGGGAAACACGTGAGGAATTTGTGAGGAAAATTATTTCTCTAACATCTTTCATGTAGAAACAATGTCAAATGCAGAAGAAACATCCGGTGGTAACAACCCAAAGAATCTAGATGACCACCTCAAGGCAATGCAACAACATTTTGCACGTATGGATGTTGTTTATGGAGAAATAAGGGATAGGATGGATAGACAAGATGAAAGAATTGCAAACTTACAATGAGTTAGACCAAATCCTAGAAGGCACAATAGGCGGAATACCTCTATGGATGAATTTGAATCTGAGCATGATGAGGTTAGTGGTGCTAGTGAAGAAGATTTTGAATCTGAATATGAAGTGGGAAGTAATAGGCATAGAGAAGATAGGAGGTATAGGAGAGGACATGGCAGAAATGTTCCTAGGGAAAGAAATAGAGTGGATGGGAACCTAGGGAGCATCAAAATGAAAATACCTCCTTTCCAAGGTAGGAGTGATCCTGAAGCATATTTAGAGTGGGAGAAGAAGATAGAAATGAATTTTTGAGTGCCACAATTATTCTGAGGCAAAAAAGGTGAAGTTGGCAGCAATAGAATTCACTGATTATGCCATTGTTTGGTGGGATAAATTGGGCATCAATAGGAGGAATAATGGTGAGAGGCCCGTAGCAACATGGAGGGAAATGAAAACTCTAATGAGAAGGAGATTTATTCCTAACCATTACTATAGGGAGCTTTATCAAAAGTTGCAGACCCTTACACAAGGCTCTAGGAGTGTGGAGGAATATTATAAAGAGATGGAGTTAGCTTTGATAAGAGCTAATGTGCAAGAAGATAGAGAGGCTACAATAGCTCGTTTTCTAAATGGGCTTCACAAAGAAATTGCTGACACTGTGGAATTGCAACATTATATGGAGCTGGAGGACATGGTGCACATGGCAATTAAGGTGGAGAAGCAACTCAAGCGTAAAGGCGCTTCAAAATTCCATTCTGGATCAAGTTCTTCACAAAAACAGATTTGGAAGAAAGGAGAAAGAGCTTTCCAGAGGAGACAACTAAAACCAAAGAAGAAGCTACATCAAAGAACAAAGGTAAATATGATTCCCAAATTTCTAGAAATAGAGATATAAAGTGTTTCAAGTGTTTGGGTACAGGTCATATAGCTTCTCAATGCCCCAACAAGAGAGTCATGATTCTTAAAAATAGTGAAGTTGTGACTGAAAGTGAAAGTGATCATGATTCCATTGAAGATGCTAGTGATGATGGGGTTGAATATGCCGTAGAAGGAGAATGTCTTGTGGTTAGAAGAGCTTTGAATTGCCAAGTGAAGGAAGATGAGACGAATGAGCAAAGGGAAAACATGTTCCATACTCGTTGCCTCATTAATAACAAGGTTTGTAGTTTGATCATTGATGGTGGGAGTGTAACAAATGTTGCAAGTACATTGGTTGAGAAATTGAATTTGCTTACCATTAGACACCCTAGACCATACAAGCTGCAATGGTTGAATGAATGTGGGGAAATTAAAGTTGATAAGCAATTTCTTGTTTCTTTTTCAATTGGCAAATATTGTGATGAAATATTGTGTGATGTTGTTCCTATGCATGCTGCACATATACTTTTAGGAAGACCATGGGAGTTTGATAGAAAAGTCAAGAGGGATGGGTTTACAAATAGATATTCTTTTGTAATGAACAGCAGACCTGTGACTCTTGTTCCATTGACTCCAAAACAAGTGTATGAGGATCAACTCAAGATGAAAAGAGAGAAAAAAGAAAAGAGAGTGAAAAAGAGAGAAAATCTGAAAGTTCAAAAAAAGAAATCCAGAGAAAGGAAATGAGTGAAGAGAGAAAAGAAAAGAAGAAAATGAGTTTTTATGCAAAAGAAAGTGAAGTGAGAAGTGCTTTTCTGGCTGAAACACACTTACTACTCCTTGTTTACAAGGAATCCTTTTTGAACACTAATGACATTAACTCTTCCTTTCTTAGTGTTGTTGGTTCTTTGTTGCAGGAATTTGATGATGTGTTCCTTGAAGAAACTCCACCAGGTTTACCACCTATTAAAGGAATTGAACACCAAATTGATTTCATTCCTGGAGCAACAATTCCTAATAGGCCAGCATATAGAAGCAATCCTGGAGAAACAAAAGAGCTTCAAAAGCAAGTGGGAGAACTCATGGCAAAAGGGTATGTTAGAGAAAGTTTAAGCCCTTGTGCAGTTCCAGTGCTTCTAGTTCCAAAGAAAGATGGAACTTGGAGGATGTGCATTGATTGTAGAGCCATCAACAATATCACTGTAAGGTACCGCCATCCCATTCCTAGATTAGATGATATGCTTGATGAATTGCATGGTTCTATTGTCTTTTCTAAGATTGATTTGAAATCTGGGTACCATCAAATTAGAATGAGAGAAGGGGATGAGTGGAAAACTGCTTTCAAGACCAAACATGGATTATATGAATGGTTAGTTATGCCCTTTGGGTTAACTAATGCACCTAGCACTTTCCTGAGATTAATGAACCATGTTTTGCGTGCTTTCATTGGGAAATTTGTTGTGGTTTATTTTGATGACATTCTGATTTATAGCAAGAATTTGGATGAGCATTTGGATCATTTGCATTGTGTTCTTGATGTTTTGAGGAAAGAAAAACTGTTTGCAAATCTGAAAAAGTATGATTTTTGCATGGATAAACTTGTTTTCCTTGGTTTTGTGGTAAGTGCTAAAGGAATAGAAGTTGATAAGGAAAAGATACGAGCTATAAAAGCATGGCCAACACCTAAAAGCATAACTGAGGTGAGAAGTTTTCATGGTTTGGCTAGTTTTTATAGGCGATTTGTGAAGGATTTTAGCACACTTGCTGCACCAGTCACTGAGGTCATTAAAAAATCTGTTGGTTTTAAATGGGATAAAATACAAGAAGATGCATTCATTGGCCTTAAGGAAAAATTGTGTTTTGCACCTGTGTTAGTATTGCCTGACTTTAGCAAAACTTTTGAGATTGAATATGATGCATCTGGAGTTGGGATAGGAGATGTTTTAATGCAGGAAGGAAAGCCAATTGCTTATTTTAGTGAAAAGCTAAATGGAGCAGCCTTGAAATATCCAACTTATGACAAAGAGATCTATGCGCTTAAAAGAGCCTTGGAGAATTGGCAGCACTACCTTTGGCCAAAACAGTTTGTGATTCACACTGATCATCAATCCTTGAAGCATATTAAAGGTCAAGGTAAGCTGAACAAGAGACATGCAAGGTGGCTTGAATTTATTGAGACATTTCCATATGTCATCAAATATAAGAAAGGTAATGAGAATGTGGTTGCTGATGCATTGTCTAGAAGGTATACTCTTCTTTCAACTCTTAATACTAAGTTGCTTGGCTTTAAATATATCAAGGAGTTGTATGCAAATGATACTGATTTTGCTGAATTGTTCCTTGATTGTGAAAAGAAAGCATTTGCTAAATTTTATAGAGTTGATGGGTACTTGTTTAAAGAAAATAGACTATGTGTGCCTCAATGTTCATTGCGTGAATTGCTTGTTAGAGAAGCACATGGGGGAGGTTTAATGGGTCACTTTGGTGTGAAAAAGACTTTGGATGTTTTGCATGAGCATTTCTTTTGGCCTAAAATGAAACGTGATGTGGAAAGAATTTGTGCTAAATGCATAACATGTAAAAAGGCTAAATCTAGAGTCTTGCCACATGGTTTGTATACTCCTTTACCTGTACCTAGTGAACCTTGGATTGACATATCAATAGATTTTGTTTTGGGTTTGCCTAGGTCAAAAAGAGGAATGGATTCCATATTTGTGGTTGTTGATAGATTTTCTAAAATGGCACATTTCATTGCATGCCATAAAACTGATGATGCCACATACATTGCTGATCTGTTCTTTAAAGAAATTGTGAGGCTTCATGGTGTCCCTAAAAGTATTGTTTCTGATAAGGATACCAAATTCTTGAGTCATTTTTGGAGAGTTTTGTGGGGAAAGCTTGGTACTAAATTGTTATTTTCTACTGCTTGTTATCCACAAACTGATGGACAAACTGAAGTTGTTAACAGAACCTTATCACAATTACTCAGAATTGTGATTCAAAAGAACTTGAAAAATTGGGAAGATTGTTTGCCATTCATTGAATTTGCATATAACAGAAGTGTGCATTCATCTACTGATTATTCTCCTTTTGAAATAGTATATGGTTTTAATCCACTAACTCCTCTGGATTTATTACCATTACCTATTGATGAGAGAGCAAGTCTTGATGGGAAAAAGAAAGCTGAAATAGTGCAGCAACTTCATCAGCGTGTGAAACAACAAATTGAAAAGAAAAAGGAACATTATGCATTCAAGGCCAATAAAGGAAGAAGGCGTGTTCTTTTTGAACCTGGAGATTGGGTGTGGGTGCATATGAGAAAAGAAAGATTTCCAGCTCAGAGAAAATCAAAATTAGCTCCAAGAGGAGATGGTCCATTTCAAGTTCTTGAAAGAATAAATGATAATGCTTACAAGATTGATTTGCCTGGTGAGTATTCTGTTAGTGCTACTTTTAATGTAGCTGATTTATCTCCTTTTGATGTAGGTGAAGATTCGAGGACGAATCCTTTTGAGGAGAGAGGGAATGATGCGATCCAGCAAGTTATGTCAAATTCAAGCGATCCTTTGCAAATACCAAGTGGACCAATCACAAGAGCAAGAGCCAAACAAATGAAGGAAGCATTAAATGGGCTAGTGCAAGATACTTGGACAAAGCAAGTAGCAATTGGATCAAAACTTGACAAAAATGCTGAAAACGTCACTAACTTCATATGGGCTGCAAATGGAGATATTGATCAAGTTTTGGGCTTGCAAACTTGGAACTAAAGAGCTTGGACCAAGTACTATACATGGGAGGCTCATTTGGGCCTAAATAAGCACATTTTGAGCCTTAATTTGCTGATTACATATTCTTGAAGTTAGGTGTGCGAAAATCAACAAGGAGTTGGTGGCAGATTTGACTTTTGTTTTCTCTTGCATGTTGTATTTGATTTTTCAACTTTCTTCTAGATTGTATTAGAATTTTGTGTTCATGTATTAGACTTTTAGGTTTCCTAGCACATGGTATTAGACTTTGTATTTTCTATGTTCAGATTTGCACCTACTACAATTAGGACATATTTCCCTATAAATACTTGGTGCTTCTTCATTTGTAGGACACAATTCAGATTTGAATCATAAATGAAAGTTGCACTTATGCACTTTGTTTCTTGAGAGTGGATTCTCTCTAAGGGTTCTTTTTAGAACTAACAAACTTATCAAGGCTTGATCAACCTTGTGGCGTTTTTCCAACACTTCGGGTCCTTGTTCTTTCGTGTTCAAGGGTTCAAGTGGATCGTCGATCTGTGTTTAGCTTTCTTGGGGTGTGTATATTTCAGAATTGGTTGTGGGTTCGTGGGATCTTCCCTTGTGGGTTCACACCAATCACTTTACAATTAGTACAAAGTCTTTTGTTAGGATTTCTTACCAAAAGGAAGTCAATCTGTATATGATTAAATGTTCCTCCTGCTTCTTAAAGCAAATGTTGACAATCTTGAGGTTATATGCGAGGGAGAAATCAATGATAGATTGACCTTCATTATTGAGCTCCCCAAAACTAAAACCACCATGAACCCATGCATGCAGTCCTACCTCCCTACCAACATGTCTATTAAAATCCCCTCAAAAAAATCTTTTTGGTTAGAGGAATACTCTAAATTAGCCCCTTCATATCCTCCCAAAACCTTTCCTTAAAATGTGCTTTTGCCCCTACTTGAGGTGTATACTCACTGATAATATTGATAGTATCCATCCTAAAAATCATTCTTAAGGATATAAATCTATCCTCAATCCTCTTAACTTCCACCACATTCTTCCTTCATTCATTATCAATGATGATATGAATTAACATCATTCATTCCCTTTACTTTCCTTGTGTACTAAAGCTTAAAACCATTAATTTCTCAAAACCCTTCTCCTAGCCATTTAGTTTCTAGGAGGCACATGATATTAATCTTATGATCTCCCATCACACCTACCACCTCCATAGCTTTGCTAATCAAAGTCCTAATGTTTTAGGTGCCAAATCTTAGCTTGCTCTCATGAACTAGCTTCTTTAGTCGCCTCCATCCAAAAGAAAGTGGTAGCCCTTACTCATTAACACCACACCCAGGTGATGATATAGTGGCTTTCACTCACTTTTCACTGTATTCGACCCATACAATGTGTTACTTACATGCAATGTATAATATCCTAAAATTTCATAACCTATATTATTTTATATGTGAAATTAGTTAGATAAATATACTGGTGTACGAGTGTATGAGGGCACTTGATGTCTCCTTAAGAGACATAAATGGTGCCATTTTATATGGCAATTAGGCATATAAGGCTCCATTCAGTGACACCTACACAAATACCCATCAATTTCCAAGACACATCGGTGTTCACTCAGCAATCACCTAAGGCACAGGTATATGTGGCACTATGTGATGGCTTGGTATACACACTTGCCATGTTCTTGAAGATCACATGTACATGTGGCGCTACCATGAGTAAGACACCAAAAAAGTTATTTTATTAAAGTAGCTTTATTAAAGTTACTTTTTGACTTTCCTTCTTGATTAACCAGTCATGTGGTGCCATTTCTAATCTCACCTTTAACATATGTTGAATTGCCGAGACAACTCACTAGTCTCAGATCCGGCCATATGTTTGACTTTCCCAGAACACCAAACATAAAAGTTGAATGAAATCATTATACCTTTTCTCCCCTGACCATAGAGGTCGGCTAATGCATGTGAGAGGGAGAGGAAACGGATTTTAAAAGAGCATCGGGCACCTTGAGCAAGCGGAGCACCTAGTATACTGGGTTTCAAGAAGCAACGTCTGGCACCCTGAGATTTTTACACTTGGACACATGTCATTAGATCAAATCCAACACCTCCCAAGCTTAATAAATTTTGGCTAAGGCATGGAAAAAGAGAGAAAATAATAGAAAAATTGGGAAAAAAGAAAGAGGAGAGAAGTTATATTGATCTTGAGAAACCCTAAGCATTCTTGACGAATTTTGACTCCAAATTCGTGTTTCTGGCTAATCGAGCCTTTACAAATCTCATTCTACTCATCAAGAGCTATGTTTCTATAGTTTTGGATTCTCAAATGGAGGAGTTTTGTGCTTCCTCTATGGTGTAGGAGCTACCAGAATCAAGAACTGATCTTAGCATCGAGTAGAGGTAATTGTAAGCTCTGATTTGAGTATGATATCTTGAGGTTTTGCAAAGTTTTTATGAGATTCTTGAGCTGCCCTGAATTTTGGCCTAAGATCAATATTAGGGATTTTTTTGTTCTTGTGGTTATGAACATGATGATAATTAAGATTTGAACATGTTAGGAGTAAGATTTTATAAGTTTTGTGATTGAATTGGCAAAAAGTCATTTTGTTGTAGCTAGGGTGAACTTTTGGCTAGATGCAGAACCATAGGGAAGAATATAATTTTGAGGTTTCCAATGTGTTTAGAATGAAAAATTGTATGGGATGAATGTGAGAAAACGATTCTGGAAGCATCAGAAACGAAAACCATATTTTGGCCCAAGAACGCTAAGTTTCGGCTAATTGTCATTTACTCAGAAAGAGCTGGAATTTGGTAAATTTAAGGTTGGAAATAGATTTCTCATGCAAAATTATGTGGAAATAGCTTGTGGTTATAATTTTTGGATGATTGGATAGAAAACCCTAATTGTGGGATTTAAGGTTGCTAAGGATAGATGTTGCTAGATTCGAGTCAAGTTGATTGTAGATTGAATTTGGTTGAACAAACATTGTCCAATGACTATGATATTTAATAGGTTATTAGAAGACATTCTAGGATTTAAAATGAGGTATAGAATACCCAATTTGGGTTAGTAGACTGTAAGTTATGATCTATTGAAGTTTGGGTGTCAAATCTGGAATACACTCTGGATCAATGAGGTTGGTCAAGGATCTTGGAAATTTTTTGTTATAATTGGCACTATATGATATTTTTCATTTATAGAGGACTTAGAAAGCTTTACATTGGAACTAGAACCACCTCATTTGGATTTTCCTACATTAGGTTATGAATTTTCAAAGTTGATTGATAAATCTGGCAGTTTAAGGATGACGTGCGGATTTGTGGCATTTGAAGGGAATCGTGATAAGTGAGCTCATAAGGACTAGAGGCATGTCTTAGAACCTAATGTGACCACATTAGAGACCCAAATCACAAGGGAATAAAACATACATTGTGTTAGACATAGAATGAGGGAAGTGCTAAAGATAACTAACAAAAGTCAAGAAAGGACAAGAAGAGGGATATGTCAAAGAATAACATAACTTTGATTATATAAAATTGGGACAAGCAGTGACCCATCTATTTGTGCACTTGAAATTATAGGATTCGACCTTTGCCCGAGCCGACCAAGAGACTGGTAGATAAGGACAAGTTACTAGAAAGGTTAACAGATAGTAACTCTTTCTCTTATATATTATCTAATGCTTGTTAGATCTCATGTTTTGATGATAACAAAAGAATGGTTTGAAAAGGAAATAATTAATAAACAAGTTTGAACAAAGGAATAACAGGATAAGCATCACTTGAAGTAAGCATTGGAGTAATGAAGAAAGACCAAGAGAAAAAGCTGAGAAACTTGATCAGAAGCAAGTTTTCTAAAGCATTACTCGAGTAGGTACTCGAGTAATGAGACAAAACTTGAAGTACCCAGAGACAACTTCCAGTAACATGCCAATGTTACTCGAGTAATAGTGTAAGTATTTTCAAGTTGCTATCGGCCTGCCAATGTTACTCGAGGAGCTACTCGAGTAACCAGGTAAAAACTTGGAGTTGCTCTCGGCCTGCCAATGTTACTCGAGGAGTTACTCGAGTAACTATGTAAAAATTTTCAAGTTACTCTCGGCCTGCCAATGTTACTCGAGGAGCTACTCGAGTAACTCTGTTTCTGAAATTGTGGAGCTCTCGGCACTTTGTACTACTGCCAATGTTACTCGAGTAGCTACTCGAGTAACGTACTGAAGTAAGTGAAACCTTGAAGGTGGTACCCGATTAACGTGATATAATTTTATCTTATTTTCCTCGAATCATTCCTCTAGTATGCAAGTATTTAATGTTCTATTTTTAAGTGGATTCCTCGAGTAGGTACCCGAGTATGCGGAAATCTTTTCAAGGAAAACTTCAAGTCATTACCCGAGTAAGTGGTGCCCAAAGAGTAAGTTTACTTGAGTAAGCACTCGAGTAACAAGGTAATTGCTCTCGGCCTTGAAATCCTGCCAACATTACTGGAGTAAAGCATCGAGTAACCAAAAGTTTATTTGAAGGTTTACTCGAGTTGGTACCAGAGTAACTCATAAAGTTGTGAGTGCATTACTCGAGTAGGTACCCGAGTAAACATATATTTCCAAAGGTTTGAAAATTGGTTATTCCATGCACTACTCGAGTAATCTTGTATTTATTCATTGACTTGAAGTTAATTTAAGATTTCCCGATGATACTCGAGTAAGTACTCGAGTAAACTTCAAGTAATACTCGAGTAGCTACTCGAGTAAGCAAACCCAGAAATCCAGAAATCATTCAAACGTTCATTGATTTGTTTACTATATGATTAATATTTCATTGTATTAGTATTCTAAGCCTATTTACAGATGAACAATGAAGAAATCATGTCAAGTAATGGAAGTCAAATGAAACGTTCAAATGCCAACCACCGCCAACGGATATTTTTCAAAAACTGGAAAAGTCAATAGTGGCTGCGCACTCTCCAACGGACGAAAGAAAATGTTCCAACGGTCTTCACCAACATATCTATATATATGGGAACATCCAAACAGAGAAACAACAACAAGAACATACACAAACGTATCATCAAGTTCATTGCTCTGTTTTCACGTTGTAATATTTCTATGCTTCAGTGATTCTCATTTACTCTGTAAGAGAGATATTTCATTCAAACTCAATATTTGTTATTAAGATAACTTGAGGTTGTGGAACCTTGAGTTGGGATTGTATTACAACTTGTAAGGGGGAGCGAGTGTCCAGGTGAAGGAACTTGCTTGTACTGAGGTGCCAAGAACCCACTGAATCTTGGAAGTTATAGTGGAACTCTCAGAGAAGCTCTGAGGACTGGACGTAGGTCAAAGTGGTTGTGACCGAACCAGTATAACTCTCGGTGTACACTTCGATGATATTTCTCCTTACTCCTTACTGTTTTAATTTCATTGTCAAGTTTTATATTTCCAATGAAATTTTAGTATCACCCAATTCACCCCCTTCTTGGGTGAAACGCTTGTTCCAACATTTGGTATCAGAGAGTAGGTCTTCTTGTTAAGGTTTAACAGCCTAAGAAGGATCCAATAGCAAGCATGGGTGAAGGAATTCTTCCCAACGGAGCATCCATCACTAGACCACCTGGTTTCAATGGAGAACACTTCTCTTTCTGGAAAGCTAAGTTCAGAGTGTTCGTGATGGCTACTGAATATGGGCTATGGGATGTAATTGAGAGTGGGAACTATCAACCTACAAAGATTGTAGATTCTCAGAAAATTCCAAAGACGCCAGCAAAATATGATGAGAATGACAAGAAACTCATCACTCTCAACAGCAAGGCAATTCTGATGTTACAAAGCGCTTTGAGTCAAAGTGAATATTTCAGAATTTGCACACTTCCAACAGCAAAACAAATGTGGGAAGCTCTGGAAATAGCTCATGAGGGAACTTCAGGAATAAAAGAAAATCGAATCAACACTTTGGTCATCGAATTCGATCTACTTCGAATGAAATCAGGTGAGTCGATTTCTGAATTCGAACTTAGATATACTCACCTTGTTAACCAACTTGCAGCTATTGGGAAAGTCTATGATCAGCACACCCAAGTACGAAAGATTTTGAATATTCTTTCTAAAGAGTGGGAAGCTAAAGTTACTGCAATAGAAGAAGCAAAAGGAGAATCAATGAGATCAGTTGCTTCTCTATTTGGAAGTCTTTCTGAATATGAAAGCAAACTAAAGTTCAAACGAGAACTAGATGACATTGGTGACAAGAAAAAGAAAGGTCTAGCACTGAAAGCGAAAGAAGAGAATCAGGATGAGGATAAGGAGTTTGACGATGATGAAATGGGCCTAATCATAAAATGATTCAGAAAATTCTACAAGAAAGGTCAAGGATTCAAACATTTTCAGAAAGGAGGAAATAGTAGCAAAGATCATATCATTTGCTATGAATGTGGAAAACCAGGACATATCAAGTCAGAATGTCCAGATTTGAACCAAAAGAGCAAAGAAAAGAGAAAAGGCAAATTCTTCAACAAAAAGAAGGCCTTCGTATCTGCTATATGGGGTGACAGCTCCTCAGACGAAGAAAGTGATGAAGAAGTAGCTAATATATGTCTTGTTGCTCAAGAAGAAACAGAAGAAGAGGTAAATGATTCTGAACCTACCTATGATGAATTACTTTCCGAATATAATGCTTTACATTCTGAATTCATCAAAGTAGTTAAAGAATTGATTGTTTTCAAAAAGAAAAACAAAGCTCTTGAAACTGAACTTAAAGGAAAGGATTGTGAAAATTGTTCATCTTTGAAAAAGAAAAACATTGATCTCACAAAAACTCTTGAAAAATTTACACAAGGAAGTAAGATGCTAAATGTTATTTTAAAAGCTCAACGATTTGTAAACGATCGATCTGGAGTTAGATATGATCCAAAATCAGATAGAAGGAAAGGAAGAAAGAAAGCAGGAGGTAAGTCATATTTAAATTATTTCCAACATTCTGTGCATACATCAAATCCTTTTGCATTTTGTAACTATTGTAATAGAAAAGGACATTATACCTCTTCATGCATTCATAAGAAGAAAGGAACAATAGGAACCTATAAATGGGTACCTAAAGGTTCATATATTCAGAAAATTATTTGTACTAACCCAAAAGGACCCAAAAAGATGTGGGTACCTAAGACTTAGTCATTTGATTGCAGGTATGTCTCAAAGCATCCAAAAATAGCAAGTGGTACATAGATAGTGGATGCTCTAGACATATGACCGGAGATTTCGAAAGTTTTACCACATTACAACCTAAGGAAGGTGGAAAGGTAAAATTTGGAGGAAATCAATCCGGAAGGATAGCAGGAATTGGTGAAATCAAAAATAACAAAGGAATACAAGTCAAAGATGTGTATTATGTTGAAGGCTTGTGTCACAATTTGCTGAGCGTAAGTCAAAGTGCAGATAAAAACAACTGGGTAATTTTTGACTCAGAAGAATGCTTAATTATCAACAAGAATGACTTACAGCTTGATAAGAAGAATATCAAGGCTAAGCTCAGAGCAAAAAGGGAAGGTAACTGTTATACTCTAGATATTAGTAGAAATGAATCTGAAAATTGTTTTCTGAGTAATGCCGATGAAAGTTGGCTATGGCATAAGAGATTGGCTCATGTCAATATGCATCAACTAGGCAAATTACTCAAAAAGGATTTAGTACTTGGATTACCCAAAGTAAATTTCAAAAATGACTTGATTTGTGATGCATGTCAAAAGGGTAAACAAACTAAATCATCTTTCAAATTGAAAAATGAGATTTCAACAAATAGACCATTACAATTATTACATATGGATTTAGTTGGTCCAGCTAGAGTAAAGAGTCTTGGTGGCAACCTATATTCATTAGTCATTGTTGATGATTTCTCTAGATTTACATGGGTTATTTTTCTATCATCAAAGGATAAAACCTTTGAAGAATTTATTGTTTTTGCCAAGAAGGTACAAAATGAGAAAGGTATGTCCATTGCAGGTATTAGGACCAATCATGGTGGAGAATTTGAAAATCAATCCTTTGAAGAGTATTGTGATACTAATGGCATTGATCACAATTTCTCTGTTCCAAGGACGCCTCAACAAAATGGAGTTGTGGAACGCAAAAATATAGTGCTCACTGAAATGGCTAGAGCAATGTTGAATGAAAAGAATGTATCTCAGGTGTTCTGGGCTGATGCTATGAGTACAGCATGCTACATTTCAAATAGAGCATATATCAGAACAAAACTTGGAAAGACACTATACGAACTATACAAAGGAAGAAAGCCAAACATCGCTCATCTACACATCTTCGGTTGTAAGTGTTTCATTCATAATAATGGTAAAGATAACTTAGGAAAGTTTGATTCTAAAACTGATGAAGGAATTTTCCTAGGATATTCTAACCGAAGTAAAGCATATAGAGTTTTTAATAAAAGAACATGTGTTATTGAAGAATCAATTCATATTGTATTTGATGAATTTGAATCCTCTGACAAAACCATTGATGAAGAACAGGAAGTTGTTTTAAATCATGAAAATGGTCAATCTATTTCTAAGTCTCTTATTCCAGAAGTTGATGAAACTAAGGAAGAAGAGCAACCACTAGGTCAACCTAAAGCCTGGAAATATAATAGAAGTCATCCCTTAGATCAAGTCATAGGAGATGTGAATGAAGGGATCAAAACTAGAAATAGAATTTTCAATGAAGTAAGTTTTTCTGCATTCATTTCTGAAATTGAACCTTCTAACATTAATGAAGCCCTATCAGACAATGATTGGGTTATAGCAATGCAAGAAGAACTAAATCAATTTGAGAGAAATCAAGTTTGGGATTTGGTACCCCGACCCAAGGATCATCCGATCATTGGAACTAAATGGGTATTCAAGAACAAACTCGATGAATCTGCAATTATTGTTAGAAACAAGGCAAGGTTGGTGGCCAAAGGCTATAATCAGGAAAAAGCGATTGATTATGAGGAAACGTATGCTCCAGTGGCTAGATTGGAAGCTATACGTGTACTCTTAGCCTTTGCATGCATCAAAGGATTCAAACTCTATCAAATGGATGTAAAGAGTACTTTTCTAAATGGTTACATCATGGAAGAAGTGTATGTAGAACAACCTCCAGGTTTTGAGGATGTTACTAAACCTGACCTTGTTTTCAAACTCAAAAAGGCTTTATATGGTTTAAAACAAGCTCCTAGAGCCTAGTATGAAAGGCTCAGTAAGTTTCTTATCGATCAAGGTTTTGTACGAGGAAAAGTTGATACAATACTCTTTATAAAATGAAAACAAAATGATATTTTAATTGTTCAAATATATGTTGATGACATTATTTTTGGTGCTACTAATGAATCTCTGTGTAAGGAATTTTCTGAGATAATGCAGGGAGAATTTGAGATGTCAATGATGGGAGAATTGAATTTCTTTCTTGGTTTGCAAATCAAACAAAGAAAGAATGGAATCTTCATATCTCAAACAAAGTATTTGAAAGAGTTATTGAAGAAGTATGGAATGGATTAAGCAAATGGCACAGACACGCCTATGAGCTCAACTACATTACTTGATGCTGATGTCAAAGGCAAAGACTACAACATCACAAAATATAGAGGAATGATTGGATCATTACTCTATCTCACGGCAAGCAGACCCAATATCCAATTTAGTGTTGGCATATGTGCAAGATATCAATCAGAACCAAAGGAATCACATGCTGAAACGGTCAAACGAATCTTTAGATACCTTGCTGACACACCTGATTTGGGTCTATGGTATCCCAAAGGAAGAAGTGAATATCTAGTTGCATATTCCGATTCTGATCATGGAGGATACAAAACAGACAGAAAGAGTACCAGTGGACAAGGACAATTTCTTGGAGGATCACTTGTGTCATGGTTCAGCAAGAAACAAAATACTGTGTCTCTCTCGTCAACAGAAGCCGAGTATGTTGCAGTCTCAAGTTGTTGTGCACAAGTGATTTGGTTAAAACAACAACTACAAGATCTTGGTATTTATCTCAAAGAAATACCAATCTATTGTGACAATACTAGTACGATAAGCTTGGCAAAGAATCCAGTTCAACACTCTAGAACCAAGCATATCGATGTCAGACATCACTTCATCAGAGATCATGTTCAAAAGAAAGATGTGAAAGTGATATTCATTCCTACTCATCTTCAACTAGCAGATATCTTCACAAAACCTCTTGCAAAAGATCAATTTCTATACATTAGAAGAGAATTGAGAATGGTAAATCCCAATGAGTTATAAGTTATTTAAGCTTTTCATAATATTAGATGAAGTCACCTGATAATATTTTGATGATCACTAACTTAAGCATCGGAGTATATAGAAACTTGTTTTGCAGGGAGTTTAAAACTCTGTTTTTGAGAAACAAAAACAGAGATGATCAGAGGATACCTTTACTGGAGTACCAACTTGAAGTTATGGCTAACAGAGAAGCAATACCTGAGGAACAACTTGAAGTAAAGTAATACTTTACTCGAGTATGTACTCGAGTAATGGACCTCAAAACTGGAAGTAATGGATCAAGTTACTTGAAATTTTAAATCTAACGGTTCAGTTTTCAAAGAAATGAAGAGTCAGAAGTTGAAAAGCAGGTTACCCGAGGCGAGCCTCAAGTAAACTTGAAGCTTACTCGAGGAAGGCCTCGAGTAATGTTGGAGTCCAGATTCGCAAATTGATAAAGAATGACTCAAATCTGATCAGAATGGGTTATAAATGATCGAGGGAACATCCATGGATAATTACTATATTATTCATGCCAGGTACGCAATTTAAATGAATTATTTTAGAATTTTTCTGTATGAACACCGGAGGAAGGCCTCGAGTAAACTTGAACATTACTCTAGTAAGGCCTCGAGTAACGTCGGGTTCTAGGTCTTTATTTGTCGCAAACTCGGTCATTTCCACAAAATCTCCTCGAGTAAATCACTATTCTCTCTCACAAAAACTTTTCACAAGTGATTCCTTGCTTCATTTCCGTCAAAACCCAAGAGATTTCAGTTCCAAAAACCTCCTATTTTGTCCAGATTCTCAGTGCCCTAACCTGCGACTGTCTCTTTTCTTTTTCTGAGAAGTTCAGTTTTCAATCCTTCAGAAAGATGAGAACCAAAAACCTTACTCCCATAGATTCCTATGACTCACAACAAAACCCTGATCCTCTTTCTTCTCCTCCCACAAAGAGAAGAAAATTTACTCCGAGATCAAAGGCCAAAATTCATACTCAACCTCAATCTCAACCAAAACCCAAAGGAGTTGTGATTAAAGAGCCTATTGCTACAAGGGCTCAATCCAAAAAGAGTATTTCAACTGGGAAAGGCAAGAGTACCAGAACCTCCACACCTACTCCCTCTGATTCCTCTACTCCCTCTTTCACTCCAAAGCCTACCAAAAAGCCAAAGTATGACAAGAATGTGGCTAAGGCTATGGCTGGAATCTTAGAACAAATGGAGAAGGGTCAAACTTCCAAGAAATCCAAATTGCCAGAAGAGGAGATCACCAACCCTCCAAAAGGGTTCAACGTCAACAAATTGGTGGAATCCCCAAAGTACCTATCTCAATTCTCAAGGAGGAAAGTGTGCAAGACACACTATGTGGATCTTAAGCTACTTCAAGAGGTAGTGAAGCATGACCTAAGTCCTTATTTAGATCCCTTTATGCCTTGCCTTTCAATTAGATTACCATTTTGTACTAAAGTGATCACACACTTTTATTGTAATCTAGAGATTATAGATGAGCCTAACAGAACCTCAGTTGAGGAAGAAATGACCACCACAGTGAGAGGCCAAAAGATTCTAATTTCACCATCTAGAATCAATTTGTGGTTAGGAATAGAGAACCCCCCAGATGATATCTATTCTCAACTTGAGCCAAACCAAATCTTCACTATCTTTAAACCCGGAGAGCTAGTTGGCCCCCTGAATTTTAAACCAAGTGATATGTGTGATCATCACAGGGTCCTATGGTACATCTACTCTAGGTCCCTAGTGAACAAAGCCAACAATTACACCCACTTCTCAGATAGGGACTTTAGGTGGTTTGCTTCACTGCTCTTGAAAGAACAAAAAGATCTAGGGGAGTATATCTTCTCTGAGATGAAGAGGTATAAGGTGGATGGGAAGGCTACAACACCAATGCCATATCCTCAGATTGTGTCACTGATCTTGAAAGAGAATAAGATATGGTATTTGGATAGCAAGGAGCCCATTGAGAGGTTGACTCCGGTTGGGAGAAACCAGATAGGGAAATTGAACATTGACATCCCTCTCAAAGGCCCTCTGGAGTCTGGGTCAAAGAAGAAGAGGAAGACCACAGAGGCAGAGACCAGCAAGATAGATGACACTCAGTCATCGGCTCCAGCTGCCACCACATCATCACCATCCTTCCTCAATGCCACTCTCCAGCATTTCATGGAAAATATGCTGAGAGGATTTCATGTGGATATCGCCAATACAAATGCTAAACTGATAACCCACATGAATTCCAAGATGAGAGAGTTGGTTGAGAGAATGGACAGGAGGCATGAGGAGTTGCTAGCAGAGCAAAGTGCCCAGGGCAAGACTCTGAGATTGATTCTGGCACGTTTGGACTCATTGGGTCCTGGACCTTCTGCCGGTCCCTCCTCTTCTGTACCACCACCACCACCAGAGAACCCTCCTACTGATACTCCTATTACTGAGGATGAACCATCTACTCCTCTGGTTTCTAGTCCACCTGAGCTTCAAGACAAAGACATCCTTTACTTAGTGGATAACCCAGAAACCAACGAGACCATACACATCACCATTGATGATTCCCCTCCAAAACCTCAGCCAGAAACCGCTCCCAAACCGAATCCATCACCTACCCAAACTGAGGAAATATCTTCCTCTTCCTCCTCTGAACATCTCACTCCTGTGATAGATACCCCTCCAGAGGCTGAGACCACTATGGTTGTCTTCCAACCCTCTCCTATTCCTCCCAGTGATGACATCCATATTCTTCCAGTTCATCTGCCTGACCCAGTCCCCTTTAGCTTATTTGATTCTTCAGGTTCAGATAATTCTATGGTTCTTCCTGTGACACCCATTTCCATGGTCAAGCCTCCTAGCCCTCCACTTGATTGATGAAGACAAAAAGGGGGAGAAGAGCTTGAGAGTGATTTTGTGGATGTGTCCTAGTTTATTTTGGGTATTTGGGTGTATATGGGTTTTAGGGAGCATTTTTGAATCTTTTGAACTTTATCTTGTAATTTGAAAATTTTAAGTTTAATGCAAGTGTGTTTAAATTATGATTTCATTTTAAGTTCATTTAAGCTTTGAATTATGATATATTGTTGGACTAATGAAATTGTTGTGTATGCAAGGTGTATGCTATGAATTCAAACTTAATAAGACATATTTAATTAAGAATCCAATTTGAAAAACCATGTTCAAAATCACCAAGTTTTGTCATCATCAAAAAGGGGGAGAATGTTAGATCTCATGTTTTGATGATAACAAAAGAATGGTTTGAAAAGGAAATAATTAATAAACAAGTTTGAACAAAGGAATAACAGGATAAGCATCACTTGAAGTAAGCATTGGAGTAATGAAGAAAGACCAAGAGAAAAAGCTGAGAAACTTGATCAGAAGCAAGTTTTCTAAAGCATTACTCGAGTAGGTACTCGAGTAATGAGACAAAACTTGAAGTACCCAGAGACAACTTCCAGTAACATGCCAATGTTACTCGAGTAATAGTGTAAGTATTTTCAAGTTGCTCTCGGCCTCCTAATGTTACTCAAGGAGCTACTCGAGTAACCAGGTAAAAACTTGGAGTTGCTCTCGGCCTGCCAATGTTACTCGAGGAGTTACTCGAGTAACTATGTAAAAAATTTCAAGTTACTCTCGGCCTGCCAATGTTACTTGAGGAGCTACTCGAGTAACTCTGTTTCTGAAATTGTGGAGCTCTCGGCACTTTGTACTACTGCCAATGTTACTCGAGTAGCTACTCGAGTAACGCACTGAAGTAAGTGAAACCTTGAAGGTGGTACCCGATTAACGTGATATAATTTTATCTTATTTTCCTCGAGTCATTCCTCTAGTATGCAAGTATTTAATGTTCTATTTTTAAGTGGATTCCTCGAGTAGGTACCCGAGTATGCGGAAATCTTTTCAAGGAAAACTTCAAGTCATTACCTGAGTAAGTGGTGCCCAAAGAGTAAGTTTACTCGAGTAAGCACTCGAGTAACAAGGTAATTGCTCTCGGCCTTGAAATCCTGCCAACATTACTGGAGTAAAGCATCGAGTAACCAAAAGTTTATTTGAAGGTTTACTCGAGTTGGTACCAGAGTAACTCATAAAGTTGTGAGTGTATTAGTCGAGTAGGTACCCGAGTAAACATATATTTCCAAAGGTTTGAAAATTGGTTATTCCATGCACTACCCGAGTAATCTTGTATTTATTCATTGACTTGAAGTTAATTTAAGATTTCCCGATGATACTCGAGTAAGTACTCGAGTAAACTTCAAGTAATACTCGAGTAGCTACTCGAGTAAGCAAACCCAGAAATCCAGAAATCATTTAAACGTTCATTGATTTGTTTCCTATATGATTAATATTTCATTGTATTAGTATTCTAAGCCTATTTACAGATGAACAATGAAGAAATCATGTCAAGTAATGGAAGTCAAATGAAACGTTCAAATGCCAACCACCGCCAACGGATATTTTTCAAAACTGGAAAAGTCAATAGTGGCTGTGCACTCTCCAACGGACGAAAGAAAATGTTCCAACGGTCTTCACCAACATATCTATATATATGGGAACATCCAAACAGAGAAACAACAACAAGAACATACACAAACGTATCATCAAGTTCATTGCTCTGTTTTCACGTTGTAATATTTCTATGCTTCAGTGATTCTCATTTACTCTGTAAGAGAGATATTTCATTCAAACTCAATATTTGTTATTGAGATAACTTGAGGTTGTGGAACCTTGAGTTGGGATTGGATTACAACTTGTAAGGGGGAGCGAGTGTCCAGGTGAAGGAACTTGCTTGTACTGAGGTGCCAAGAACCCACTGAATCTTGGAAGTTATAGTGGAACTCTCAGAGAAGCTCTGAGGACTGGACGTAGGTCAAAGTGGTTGTGACCGAACCAGTATAACTCTCGGTGTACACTTCGGTGATATTTCTCCTTACTCCTTACTGTTTTAATTTCATTGTCAAGTTTTATATTTCCAACGAAATTTTAGTATTACCCAATTCACCCCCCTCTTGGGTGAAACGCTTGTTCTAACAATGCTTTGCATGTATGTTTTACCATCAAGTATGTTTCATGAGCATTCAAAATATGATGGGCAGACGCCTAAGGTAGTAAGACACAGTGTGCAAGATTGCATGAGGCAGTGGCCTGAGGTTGTAAGATTGTGATGGCTATAAGACCTGGTGTGCAACTTGTACGGGGTAGAGGCCCTGGGCCGTAAGACTAGTTTCACCAAGCGCTATAGTAATGTGTTCTATGTATGTTGTGCTTCATGTTAATGTGCTGGATGCTATTGTGACGCCTCTTGTGATATGATGGTTTATATTGCATGCTTTGTAATCTTGCATTTTATATGATTGAAAAATTGTTACTACTGAGATTCTTTCAAATCTCATCTTTTCCAAAAATTTAATTATATCGTAAAGGTGAGTGGCTCAAAAGGCAAGGAGGTAAGCACCAATATGTGAAAAGATGGAGACGAAGGAATCAAAATTTTTTGTTGGTTATCTTTGTATGAATATTATAACTTAGAATGTTTTAAGTAGCCATAGTACTCTGTATCTAGACATAAAAACATGCCGTATCGCTAATAGTAGTACTCTATGTACTAGATATGTATATGAATATACATGAGCACAATAATGGTATCAATACACCTTGGAATTTGGTGATATCAATACACATGGTAGTGATATCAATTCACATGGTAGTGCAGTGATATTGTACACTTGGAAATGGTATCAATTCCTAAGTAGTGGTATAGTGGTATTATTAAGTACTAGTATCAGTACGTATAACTGCGACATTATTATGGATAAGGGCATATTAGCTAATAAACAACATTCAAATTTATAAGCAGAGAAACTACTTTGATACTAATTATAAATGAAGTTAAGAATTGATGAGTCAAGATTAAGTTGGTAACCACTAAGTAATCACTTTGGAAAGTTTTTAAAATTTTTTAGAAAAGTTCACTCAACTAAAGGCATAATTGAAACCAGGCTTAGTGGTCCGTATACATTTTATGTAATGACTCATGAAAACATGTTAAGAGTAAGAGGGCCACACAACGACTTAGCATTAGCACAATTTCATCATTCATCCATGTTTATCAGAGATTAAACAGAGTTTTACATTAGCTGTCGAGGGCGTAACACAACCCCCTCCTTTACCTGGACTTGGGATCGGCTATAAAACATAGGTGGAGTTGACATTTTGATATCTTATAGATAAAAATATGAAGTTTGAATTTTTTATATGTTTTTGAAAAAAATACAATTATGCACTATTTATTTATTATTTGAAAAATTGTAAAAATATTCAAAATAGCATCCTTTTATTCCAATAAAATATCAAAATGTCATTCACTTTACGTAAAATCTAATGGTCATAAGAACTAAGAATAAAACATTTAGGAAGTAGGAAAATTTTAAGGGGCATAAGAGGAGGCACGTTAGATGCCTATCCCACTAATAAAAGGTGATGTGGAAGCTATATTATTGTTTTGCAAGCTCCAAATTCCTCAATGTTCTTGTTTTCTTTAGTATTTCCGTTTCTTCTTCTTCTTTCAAAGTTTCTTTTGTTGGAGGTAGTATTTTTTATTGAATAAATTGTAGTTTTTTTTTTTTATAACAAGATGATATATACACACACATAAAAAATGTTATTACTTGTAAGTAGTTTATAATTTTATTATTTAGTTTATTGATCAAAAATAAAGTTAGAACATATTTGAAAGAATAAGTTACTTATAATCCTGAACACGGATTAACATAAATGCATGGTTTATTTTAGAGCCGGGAATTCAGGCCGGTCCTTCACGAGCTCGGGCCTAAATGAGCCAGCCCATTTAGGCCCACTTCCTAAAAAACCCCCAATTTTTAAAGCTCACGGCCCTATAGGGCTGGCTCTTCACGGGCTCGGGCTTGAACTCATTTTAATTAAAAAAAATATTTTTCAAGTTTTACAATTTATTTATTATTTTGCTTTAAATTGAGATAAATTATTTTTAAAACTCATAAAGTTTTAGTTAAAATAAATATCTAATGTCCAAATTAGCTTTCTTTTTAAAATTTCAATAAATAAACCATTGTAGAAAATAAAATAAATCAAACCATTTAATAAGTGTTTACATGTTACTAATACTCTATTAGGTACTTAGGTATCTCTCATATTCATAATTTGATATAATAATATTATATATATTAATTTATTTTTAAAAAATATTAAACGGGCCTAAAAGGGCTGGCCCTCAAGGGCTGCAGGGCTAGTCCTCCAGGGCCGGCCCTTTTAGGCCCACTTCCTGTTTTAGCCTCTAAATCATAAACCCGGCCCTTGAAGGACTCGGCCCGAATTCCCAGGTCTAGTTTATTTTCTTCAAGAAGGCGCTCTGAGTACATTTACTAAAAATTGAGAACTTTGTCCTGGGTTTTTTCTCATTAATATTATACCATTAATTTATGATTATTTAAGATATTATGCATGCATGAACTTAAGTATTGTAGTACATTTCGCTTGTAGACTATTAGTTGTTTTAATTGTTACTAAAAAATTTGATATGTACTACGTAGTATATTTTTTGCTAGAATAATATGTAGCAGTTTATATGTATTATATGTGCAGTATAATTTTTAGACTTCTAAAATACAGGTATAGATTAAGATTTTGTGTATATAAATATTGATACTTAGAAAAGATTTTATATTATTTTACATACAAATTATTGATAAAATATTTATGTATCAATATACATACGTACGTACGCACATACATAAAAGCAAGCAGGGTTGAAAGCAAGCCATACACACTACTATAAACTTACGCATTTATAATACTTAATACATAATAGTTACAACTAATAAACGTCATGTATGTCAAGGTGGAGGTTGCGCAATGATATATAACGCTTAAAAGTAACAATTAATTATGTGCATCATCATGTATTACAAAATACAAAAATAACGGTTGTATAGTCAATAACCGTAATTTATTTAGTTACAAAACTTACAGTTATTTCGAAACAACCGTCATGTAACACTAACAAATAATTCGAATTTTAACTTTACATAAGCGAAAACACAAAAATAGTGGTTCTATTAAATGACTGTAAAGTATGAATAACAAAAACGACCTTTCATGAGAAACAACAATTATTTAAAGAATAACTATTAAAAGCACCGCCGCCTCCTTCTCCAACTACGTACTCTTTCCCCACTTGCGAACTACTCTTATTTTAATTACCTTTACATAAATCTCTAATTGATTCTTACCTATTCAAACCCCAAGGATCGGAGCTCTTCCTCCTTTGTAGTCATGATATTCTCATTGGTTGTGAACAGAATTCATGATGGTTGGATATGTGAAACTTGTGATTACAAGTTTCGCATATCCAGCTATCACAAATTCTATGGACAAATATTTACAGGGACACACATGTTCGACTAAAAAACATACCTCTTTTGTTCTCTTTCTAAATGAGAAGGTCTACAAATTAATTGGAGAATGAAAAATCTGATGATAAATCAGTTCCTTCATCTTTAAAACTTTTTTTTTTCAATTGTCTTTTCTTTTTTAATGTTTTTCTATAACATTGTGGTTGATCATGCAATTAACAGTAAACATCAATAAATTAAAAAAATTTGTCAAATACATAACATTTAACATATAAAAATTGTCACTTATTAGAATACCATTTCAAATTCCTAATGGTTATTAAGAATTAACCGTCACCATTTATACAATATAAAGATTTAATACTAAAATACGCAATGGCTTGATAATCCACGAAACCCTCTCTATATAAACGGCCAAAAACTGAACTTCAGTACTACTCTACTTCCATTTCAACTTCTCAAAGTCAACTTCTGATTCACCGAAAAATCATGCACAAATGCAAGTTAAGTTCTAATTCATCATGTAATACCTCTTTCTTATGCCCCTTTACTATACATTGGAAGCGATGTCATTATTATTACGGCTCATGAGAATTAGTAAATAATCTCCTAGCTAAAATTTTTCACATTTATTCTTGGGGCATTATTCCTTTGGTAAAGGACATATTTACCAGATTGTTTAACTTTATTCATAGGGTTACTTAACTCTTTTCATTTCTTATTATCAGAGTGTCTCTCCGTTTATTAAACCGCTTGTCTTACTTAACTAATGGGCTTGTACCGTGCAATTACCCATTACCAGTTCAATTATCATGCTTTGGAAAAACATCCATCCGTCATGTGAGTTATAAAATTAACCATTTCAAATATTAATTATGCATAATGGATTAGCACATCTTAGTCTTCATCTCCTCATCACAACTTCTTCATCTGGCACATTGTCCTGCTCTCCTTTCTGTACTTACGTACCTATATGGTTGGTTGAGGGAGGGTGAGATTTGGGGGAATCTCAGTAGCAAACAATACCACTTAGCATGCAAGACAAATGCTTAATGCATGACATGTTTGCCTTACATGAATTTATGCTAACATAGTGACATATTTGCATGCTCAATGTATCATACATCATACCCATCGCCATAGCATATATAAAAACAAAGCTTCAATTAGTCATATATGCATCACATAATCAAGCAAAGCAATTACTTACATCAATACATAAACATAAATATTAAGGACATGTATGTAGGGTAAGTCTACTACATTTTATTTTCGAGTCCCCTTTTTGGTACATTTTCTTCCAACCTCTAAAGTTGCTTCCATTGTCTCATCTTTGTCATCTCATGGCCCTAGATAAGTGGCCATATTTTTAGATCCATGACAAATAAATGTCCAATAGGCTTCTTTAACATTTAGGACATGTCCCTTATCTTTGAACCTATACTTGTCCCAATTTTTAAAACTCAAGGCACTTTGGTTGGTTAACTTTAAAGTTAACGCATTAGGCCCAATGGGTATTTAATGGGCTCACATTAACTCCAAGTATTTAACTTAACCCTTGGAGGTCAACTTAATTACCAAATTCCATAACCTATTTATTTGCGTACAATTTCCAAAAGTTCGCAGAATTTTCAAGAAACTTTGAAAATTCATTTATTTTTCTACAAATATCCAAATTAGGTGGTTCAAAATTCTATATGTCACTTATTAAGTTTATTTTAAGGGAAAAATATTTCCTCCAGCCAGTTTCACACACAAAAAGCTAGAATCACCAATAAACTCACATTGTTACAGTTTTTCTCTAGTTCTACAGATCCAACTTCAAAAATTCATATATTCTAATATATTAATCCAAATAGCACAAATAACCTTTCAATTAAAGCTTATTATGTTTACTTCAAATTTGAAAAGTTTCATAGCTATTGGATGTCATTTGCTCAGTCAAAAATGCGTCACAAAAAGACTGTCTCATAACTCAAATCTGGTAGCACTTAAACTAGTCTTATTTTATCATTAAACACCATATGTCATCATATATCCATGATTTAACACATATGGCCTCAAAAACCTAGCTTGGCTAAAACTTAGAGCATCCCTAAGGTCAATGAAAACTCAATGCAATCACAAGACAATTGGTTCAAATTGAAGCCTAGACTTACCTCTTTTCGATTCTTCAACCGGTTTGAAATTTTGGTAATACTCTGGCCAACTAGAAGGCACCAAACACATTTGATCAAAAATTCAAAATAGTAGAAATGTTGCTCTCGTTGAGAGAAACAACTTTCATGAAGTCTTTGTCAGTTAGAAAAGGTTATTCGAGGTCGAAATTGGCTCCGGAGCTCAAGAACTTTTACTATTCACACACATTCTCTCTTCTTTCTATTTTCTCTCTATTTTCTCCATGTTCTTTCTCTATTTTTTCTGCCCTTGGCTGAAATAATAAAGAAAAATGGAGGGTTGGGATTAAATCACACATATGATCTCCTCTTGGCTTGCCATGTGTCAAAGTGTGAGAGCTCAAGATTTGTAAAGTGTCAACCAAGCAACTTGTCTTCTTTTTCTCTCTCTTAGGTGGCGCCCTTCACATGTCAGGGGAAAGGAGGACTGATGAATTCTCCTAACTCCTATTTCATTGTTCGAGAAAGTCAAGTACCCGACCAGACCGAGATTGGTGGATTCCCTTGACTCAGAGGATAGGTGGCTCCTTCTTAGAGTGCCACCTCAAAAAAAAAAAGTAAGTGTCATCATGAGGAACACTTGCCACCTTCTTGGCAAGCCAACACAAAAGGAAATTTGTACTTTGTTATGATGAGAGGACACTTGTCTCTCTCTTATTTATCCAACACAAAAATTGTGTCATCATTAACTATCTTGACTTACTTTATTAAAGCTATTTTAATAAAGTTACTTTATTAGTGTCTACTCAGGTTTTACTTGGGATTGTGTCACACGTATCGAAGCCCGCAAGATGATGCCAGGTCGGAGTATGTGTGTGGACCCCATATGGCGCCACATATCGGTGTCTTCTTAAAAAACGCAAGGTACACATGTCTGCCCCGAAAATACCATAGACACACCTATACCGGCATATTTTGCTCAACCAATCAATCTCATACCTCATGATATAGCTTGGTGGCACCTTTCAACCAACCCAATGGCACCGCATATGTGTACTATGTACATTTGTGCTGACACTTTGATCCTCCTGCCTACACATATTGGGCCTTCTGTCCGGTAGGGCCAGATCATATAGTCCCTGAGAGTCGTTCTATCTCTCATCATTCTTGGGACTCTTCCCAAAATTGTAAGACCCTAAATATTTTGACCTTTTTTAGAGTGTTTGAGCGTAGTTCAGGGGGTACACAGATGTAGTATAAAAATACTGATAATAAGTATATAATTATATTACAGGAATTCCCACAGGGTCTTGTACATAATGTTTATAGACCTTAAATAATTAAAAAGCCTACAAATAACCATCAGTCTTGTTTGATCAGCACCAAAACCTACAGTTATCGATAATTACATTTTGGCCCTTTTGAAAACTGTATACATTTATGGAAAGTGTAAAATTCAAAAGAATCTCAGTAGTAATAAGCTATCAATCATATAAAATGCGATAAATAGATATGCAATGTACCACATAGTGTAAACCGGAGTGGCATACTATTCAGGGCCAACTCTCCTACTTATCCATGTACCTCAGCTGAGTCCCAAACCACAGCTAGGTAATATGCCCTAGGCACTATGTATCATAGCTAAGTTCTCACTAGGCCGAATGGTACTTGTGCTTTCCTATTGGGACGGTACTTATGCTTTTCCCTCACCACAACTAGATAGTGTGTGTTCATTATTCATATCACATAATTTAGCAACATACAACATATATACTACCACATAGTTTACGAGAGACAGAGTTACTACCTGGAATTGCCCTTTCCTTACCTGTCTGTCCAATACTTTCTGTCCAGCTCAAGCTATTGTCCGATTCTAAAATCCAAATTTATAATAAATGAGTTATTACTCATTCATGTATTATTCAAAACTTATATTGTTGGTTATCTTGACTCAAAATCATATATTGACCAAAATACCCTTAGGATCCCGGTCAAGCCCCTTTATACCCGGTTTAACTGTACTTTACCAAAAATTATGACCTGGGCTAATCTTACACAATTTCACTTGTAGAATCCATTTATGACCTTGGATTTGTCAAATTCATGCCCAAATTATGAAAATACCCCTGGCATCCATTACGTTAGGATTTTAAGGGTAAAATTGTCATTTCAGACCCTAAAGCCTTCACACTTCACATTTTACATATTCCCTACACAATTTTCCATTCTAAACACAATGGAATCCTTAAAAACACCAAAATCTAGTCCAAACAATATCAAACAGCCCCTGGATGAAATCTGAAAATTTTAGGAAAAATGGAAGTTTCATGATATCACTTAATTGAACATTTCCTTTTCACTTGTAATCCCATAATTTACGCTTTAAACACTTATTAATCATGATTAGGGTTAATTTGGGCAGCACCTCTCCTTAGGGTTATGCATTTTTGACCTCAGTTTTCACAAAATCACTACCAAATGAGATTTTTGCCCTTGACAACCCCTAATTAGGGTTTCGGGGGCATTTTTGGTCATTTCGCTTTCTAAAGCTTGTCTAAAAAAGTGTTCAACATTAATCCCACCTAATTTTTTCCTCCCGAACACAATGGAATCATCATATTATTGAAAATTCAACTCCTTCCCATGTTTCCCTCTTGGCCAAAACCCTTAAATAAAAAAGGGAAATTGAAATATTTGATTTTCAACTTCAAATCCTTATTCCTCTCTACTCCTAATCACTTGATTAACCATTTAAACACCTAATACCCAATATCTGAGGAAATTTGGGTAGTATAACTCCTTAGGGTTAACACTTCCCAAACTTGGAAATCAAAGCAAATAACCAACAAATCCACCAACTTCAACGACAACAACAACAACAACAACACCAAAGATTTGAGGGTTTTGAAGTTACCTTTGGCTTTCTCATTCTTTCTCTCTCTAGCCGAAACCCTCCTCCTCCTCCTCAAACCTTGATATTTGCTTGCTAAACACATGAATCTATGGAGAAAAGAAGTTTAGGGAAGAGATTACACCAACTAGAAGCCAAATCACAAGAGAAATCAAGACCTACCTTGAATTTTTCTCCTCCTTCTCTCTAAAACCCTTAAGCCCTCTCTATCTCTCTCTCTCTCTCTCTCTCTCTTATTAAGTTGACAGAAATAAGGAGGAAAGATGAGGGAAGAGTTTTTATAAAATATCTCATATTTCTCTAATTAAGTTATTATGCAAAAATTTGACTTTTATGACTTAAAGTACTTGAGCTTATCTTGACCTAATGTTTGGCATATGATCTTATTAACCTTGAACCAATTCTCGTCCCTTTTTGGTCAGACCAAGTTCATGTCTAAGGTCCATTAAAAGAGAAAAATAGGCTGATGTTAATTTATCCAATAATTACAACATTTGCCATCACATTTTTTTTCATTTTTAGATTAGTGGCAATTCTGGCAGATTTTCTACCCAAACTTTGAAAAATCACAACTTTAATTGTAGACATCGAATTGGAGTGATTCTAAATGCATAGAACCCTTATTGAGTCTAGTTTCAAAAAAATGTGTAGCATCTAGCCAACTGAAAGCTCAAAATTCTTAGAATTTAATTCTTTGGACATTGTTCTAGAAAATAGTCAATTTTTCTGGGCTAACTTCAAAAATTCATAACTATTTGCATACAGCTTCAGAAATTGCCAATAACCTATCAAATCAAAGCTTAGGATGTATACTTTTATCGTGTAAAATGTCATAATTGTTTGTTATCATTTGGTCTTCCAAAAACCATATGACAATCTCACTAGTTCACATAAAATTTCACTGGCAACATTGTTCACATTTCAAATTTTCAGTATTTAATTCCTATGGCTAAAATTAACATTAATCTTAGGCCAATATTATTCTCTTGTATTCCTCTACTTTGGCGCTCAATATTGGGCTTTTTGAAAAACCTAAGAATTAATTCCATAATTTGTTTTAGCCTAATTCTCATGAAAATGAAAATTTACTAACTTCAAAAATTGCAAGTTTCCTGAATAATCTCCATTTTATTGAATATTTCAAATAATTAAAATACATTTTGGTGAATAAATTTTGGGGTGTTACAGTTCTCCTCCTCTTAAATAAATTTTGCCCTCAAAATTTGCTGCACATATATAGTCATAAACTTTGGGTGGGAAATTTCATGTAACGGTACCCCTCGACCCTGAGGCCATAGGCCCTAGGCACCGGCTTGGGAATCCCTTTTTATCACTTAATCTATCTATTTCATCTGCAAACTCATTGAGCATGCAACACAATCACCATATTCTCACCACATATCACAAATAGTACTCAACATTCATCATTCATATTGTACGCAGTATGTAGCGTGCAATCAAATACAGGACCCACTGGTCTATTCCCATAGCTCTTGGTTCCTTAGGCCTTACAGCCTTTTCAGGACTCCGCCCAGATCACACAATCGTATAAGGCACACTTGGTTACCAAGGATCACATAAGGCTTGTACTTAACCCTCAGGTCATGCCTTCAATTATTGGGGAGATGACTCTTTGGGGGAAATGTGGAGTACCTTAGAGAGCAAAATCCCTAAGCCTCGAAGAGGTGGAGGGGGGGACAAATCCTGGCACAGTGAAATGTGGAGTACCTATGTAACTCCCTTCATGATTAAGGCCGAAATCAAGTTCATAAACACATGATAATTTGGAATTAGAGACCGTAAAATGATTTGGGACTTAATGAAAGTAAATTTCCCAAAATCAGGGTTTTTAAAAACTTTTCTAAACCTTTTCACAATGGTCTTATATCCACAATTCAAACATCACAAATGGCCTGTAAAGAATGATTCCATTCATAAATATCAGAGTACAATGTAAATTTCTGACACACTCGGGTTCTATTAATCAATTAAGGGTTTTACAAGGCATACATGCCCATAGTCAGTTTCCCAAATCAGGGGATTACACAATATTATCCAACATCTCCAAAATATACATGTAATTCCCAACAAAATAACCAAATAATTTACATAATGATAACCGGATATTCCAAAAGTAAAACTCCTTGCCCGGAGCTTTAACCACTCTTCGTCACCCGCTTCCCTCTAGATCCTTTAGCCCTGTCTAAAATTTGTTTTTGGGAGAGTGAGATTCTAAGGAATACCCGTAGTAACAAATTACTCATAGTATGCACAACCACAAAATATGAAAGCAAATCATCACACACACATAGCAACTACAATGGCAGTTACAGCGGCAAGGGCAGGTATGACTTGCGTCACCCTTACGTTTGCTCATACTGAAGTGCTCACGCTGTAATGTCCTACGGCCGATAACACATATACATTTTTGCAATGGCTGCATGCCAAAGATTTTCATAACAAACAATGATAAGTCATACATACCAAACATCATACACAACATGAGAGAAAAGTCACTACCTTGGTCCTTCCTGGCATGCTCTGGCACCAGTCTCTCCCGAGTAGGGTAAATGTCAAATCCTATATTCATAATTAGTGACGAAGTATTATTTTCTATTCCAATACTTAAATGACTTCAAATTTACTTAAGTTGGTTATCATTTATGTTCTTTAGGAAGCTATAAATACCTCTAACAAAAGCCTTACAGGGTTAGAAGAACTATCCCAAAGATCCCTTTTTTAAAGCACAAGAATAGAATTTTCACTGTTGCACTCGAGTGAAGATGGCCTCACTCGAGTGATGATGCACTTTGCACTCGAACACAAAGTAACACTTGAGTGATAGCCAAATGCTCACTCAAGTTCCAGGAAGTGAAGCACAGAAAGTGATAACCCAAGAGCAATGGAAACTTTCAAAGAAGAGGAGTACTCGAGTGAAGACCCCTGTCACTCGAGTGACAGCTTAACACTCGCAAGTGTTAAGGCACACTCTTGAAACTTGGCAGCGAGTGACAACCCGAGACGAGAGTTCATGGTGTCAAATACACCTGCACTCGAGTGAGAACCCATAACACTCGTAAGTAAGGCAACACGCTCACTCGAGTGAGAACCCATAACACTCGTAAGTAAGGCAACACTCTTGCCTTTCACTCGGAAGTGCAACATGAAAGCTGAAGGCAAAAAGGGAAAATGCACTGCCGTACTCGAGTGGACCAATCCTCACTCGAGTGATGCTCATCCCGTACTCGAGTGGACCCCAGATCACTCAAGAGATGCTTATCAGAAACTAGAAAATACAGAAAAACTGACAGCACTTCCAGATTTTTACCCAAGTGATTCTAATGGTCCCAAATACCAAACCAAAGCTACTCCACAAAAATGCACAAGGAATCACATGGAAACATCAGAATTGCTAAATTCCTATTCCATTATCATGCTTTGGTCATAGGCTACAATCAACACCAAAATTCTAAAATCTCCAAACATACCATTTCATTCTCAAATCAATCAATCTATTCAAAACGCATACCAAAACAACCATTTCCATACCAACAATATACCAAATATCCAATGACCCTAATTTTCGAAAATAAGGTCAAAAATCCCAGAAATTCCAAGTTTCATCAAATGGCATAAAACATAGATAGAAAGGTTTATCTCACTTACCTCTTCAACTTTTCCAAAGAGATTTTTTGATTCTCAAAGCTTCAAAATTCCTTGAGAGCCCAAATCAACACCAATGAGCAATCTAGAACCATCAAAATGAAGCCCTCAACCCAAGGAACAACATTAAAGAAATGAGTTTTGGCATTTGGGGTGATTAGCTTACCTTAAACCAAGCTTTTCTTCTTCCCTTTTCCTCCAACAATGGCGCAGAAACGGAGAGAGAGAGAGAGAGATGAGATAGATGGGTGAGGAAGGAGATGAAGAAATGATGACTCCCCCAAAGCCCATACTTGCTCAACGAAAAGGAGGGAGGGAAGAGAGAGAAAGAATGTTTAAAATATCCCATATTTGACTTTTCTTAACCACTCTCCCTTCACACTCACTTGCCACATGTCACAATCTCATTGGCTCTCCTCAAATAAGTAACTAATTAGTTACTCTAACCACTCCATTAGTCATTTAGTTACAATTCTCATTTGTCCTTAATTAGCAATTAATTTCTCCATTAATCATTGACTAATTTATTGATAATTTCCCACTGATTTTGGCACATTTACCGAGATTGCCACTAAACACATAATAATTCAGATTTATATCACAAATCATTATCAATAATAATCCTCATTAGCCCTTAATCAAAAATTGGGGCATTACAACCTGTGTTCGGCACCACGGGGAAATGCAAAGTACCTAGCCGTGCCGTTACATTTTGCCTTTCTTTTCAATGTGTCAAAATCCACCATTTCTTCCTTTTGATGTCATAAAGGTGCAAGGAATTTTGATGAATAAAATTTGGGATGTTATAGCACCAAGTTAAAAGTTATGAAATTCAATATTATGATCAGTCCTAGACTCTTCAATAGGAGAATTTCTGAGCTACTTGTTCTCGTCTCTATATATAATGGAGTAGTACTTCCCATATCGAGTAACCATACAATTTGGATGGATCAAGATTTTCCAAGCTTTGTGGCTAGAATCAATCGCACTCCTGATTTATATATATAATAATGTAAGTGTTCACTTATACTTTGTGGCTCTTCAGCAATTAACTTTGGAAAGCAAAGGAATATGGGGTTAAAAAAAATAATCCTGTCAAAAAGGGTGTAGAGGTTATGCAAACCATTGAGTTCTAGGGTTTCCATACCTTCTTTTTTATAGGAGTATATGTTTTTTCCCCAAAATCCTTTGCTTTCCAGGGTTTAATTTCTGTTAAGAGATAAAATTATATATAGGTCACCAGTTACATTATCACTTATATACGTCAATAGTTGCCATTGATTCTTCTCACAAAGCTTGGAATGTCTTAATCCATGCCAAATTGCATAGCCACTTAATGTGGAAGGTACTAATGTTCTATTATATATATTTAGAGGAGATCAACTAGCTCAGAAACTCTTACTTGAAGAGTCTTATATCTATATATCACGATTATTAAATAAAACTATCATATATTGTAAAAGTTCACGGTTCTTATTTATAAATCATTATTCATGTACTAAATACATAACAACGTCTACGTAATAACGATATTTACTTTTATTAAAAGTCATGGTTTATACATAAAACCATTATCTATGTTACTACATAAATAACAATTGTAAAATGAGACCATTATGTATTATCATATATTATGACGGTTGTTTATATATGCCCATTAATTATTATTATAACAATGGGCATATCATGACCTCACCAAGCCCCAATACATAACAGGTGTTATATTATAACTATTATAATAGATATGAAATAAATAATAGTTTGGAACTGTAATTTATTTGTGGTGAGCTTTTATGGCGCCCGCATTTATGACGGTTTGGAACCATGATGTATAGCAGTTAATAACCATCTATATGACGATTTCTATAGTAGTGACAGCGTGCCACAAAATATTTTGAAAAAATAGATTTAAATGACTATATATTTTACTATTTTTATATTGTTGAAGTGATTTTATATGAAAAATAAGAGTATGGTGGGGACTTGAAAAAAAAAACAAGAGTAAGGCAGGGAAAAATTATTAACGAGGCAATTGATACATTATATTTAAGACAGAAAATTACTTCTAAAATATGGTCTATAATAAAGACCACATCGAGTGTTTTTTTATGAAATAAATTTACATATTTAATTACTCTTGATATTTCCTAAAATATCTTATAAACTAAAATACAAAACTTTCAAAGTAATATAATTATGGTTAAGGATATAAATTTTTTTTTTTTTGGCTAACGATATATTATTAAATTTAAAATTAAATAGAAATTGGTGTTATATTCTTATTTACTCCTAATAATTATTATAAATTTAAAAAAGGGAAATAGACAAAAAATACCACTTGAACTTCAAAATCATAAATAAGTGATTTCCTATTAAAATAAGTTACCAATTGCTATACTCCTATAATGAATCCCTATACTCTTGTTGGTGACAAGTTTGATTTGGAATTTTGAATTTGAAGTTCAAGTTCAAGTAGTATTTTTTTATCATTTTCCCTTTAAAAAATATAGGGAAAATCAAAATGAGATCCAAGAAAAGTGGCATATGACATATGAAATAAATTTTAAAAAACATAGGGAAAATCAAAATGAGATCCGAGAAAAGCCACTTATGAAAAGTTATCACGAGAATACTGAAAATAGGATATTATAGCCCTTAGCTAAAAAGAGGAAATTTAAATCCCATCCTTAAAGTGTAAGAATATCCTAATTTCTAATAACTGTCTTGATTAATGGGCTCTTAAAATTTATCTTCACCATAATTATGTCATAACTTTTCGTAAATGTTAAAATTGTTTGGAAATTTTTTTTTATAAGAAAATAGTTTGGAAACTAAATTGGGTGTATAAGACTATAAGCCGTAAGTCAATGATTGACCAATAAGAATATAAAATTTGAAAGGCTTTGAAAGTGCGAACAAATTTTATAATGCAATATAGTTTTGGATGAAATGTAGTCTTTCTTGATTTTTAATATTATGAAATTAAATATTTCACTACATGGCACAGGTTCAACCGTTCAAACATTAGATTGGGATGAATGTTATCCGTATTATTTAAATTCATTTTATGGTTCACATTAACTATTCATTCATATCCTTTTTATAAGATGCAAATAATTAAATTATGTGTATCAAAATTTTGGTTAGGTTGGCTAAGTGCAATAGGTATACAAAGATGTATCTTCTTTTTTTCAAAACACCTTTATTTATGGAGAGTACATGGGAGAGGCTAACCAATAACTAATGTAGTGATACTAATAATAATTAATTGAAAAAATTAAAAATGATATTCCCTCTAGATTTGACAATAAGAGCTAAATAACTAATTTGCATATATTAAAGAAATTAATAAAATTAGTTATTTATAATAAAAGTATGATTAGATTTTCCTAAACTACCATATTTTGTTATTTGCATTGGGAATTATTCCTTAATATAGAAACTCTTTAATATATACATTTAATAGGGAGGATAATTGGGAGGAAATGTTATAAATTTAGGGGACAGATTGAATTAGGATATTATATTTAGTATCAAAACAATAAAAATATATATATACTACAACTTTACACCATGGGAAGTATTTACCAAGATGTTGTACTAAATATCATTCATAGTTGGAACAAATTAAGATTTGTACATAAATTATTCAGTTCAAGAATGATTTTGATGATGTAAGAGATCTAATATTTATTTATGGGTTAAATTGCATGTAAAACTCTGAACTCCCAAAATATTTGTCTTTTTTTTTAATTTAATATCTTTAAGTAATTTTTTTTATATCCAACGCACTAAAGTATTTTTTAGTATAACACTATATCCTAAAATAATATTTTGTGACACATTAAAATATTTTCTAGTAGCTCCCAATATCATATAATTAGGGTGCCCATTGCTACTAAAAAATAATTTAAGAATAAATTGCACAAAAACAATTACTTTAGGATACTATGTGTTATTAAAAAAACACTTTAAAAATAAGAGAAAATTTGAGAAAAATACAATTAAAAATAAGAAAAGATAAATTGGTACTGTGAATTTATAAAATCTCATATTAGAACTAAAATAGGAATTTGGGATTTCCAATTCCGACCAAATGACCAAATTGCCCTTAGTTCAGTTGTAAAATATGAAAGTAAAGTCGTTAATACAAAATATGATGTTGTTAATATAGATATAGATGTTGTTATTGATCCCTGAAACTTGTGCCCTAAAAAATATTTCTGACTTTTTGGATATGAAGATGTGAAACATGAAAGTAAAGTCGTTAATATGAAATATAATGTTATTCATATAGATACAGATGTTCTTATTGACAACTGAAACTTGTGTCCTCAAAATTATCTCTTATTTTTAGGATATGAAGTTGTAAAACGTGAAAGTAAAGTTATTAATGTAAAATCTGATGTTGTTAATATAGATATAGATGTTGTTATTGACTTCTGAAACTTATAAACTGAACTAAGGCATTTTGGTCATTTGATCATGATTGAAAATCCCATATTCCTACTTTTGGTCAGATTTGGAATTTGATAAATTTACAACGCCAGGGACTCAGGAAAAGGCGCCGGATACCGGGAGGAGTCCGGGTTTGGGGGCCAAAGGCCCTATCTTCCTATTGTCACAAAAAAAAATTACAACACCAATTTCTCTTTTCTCATTTTTAATTGCATTTTTCTAAAATTTTTTCTATTAATACTCAAACTTAACCCATTATTTTATTTTATTATTCTGAAACTGAAATCGAATGATATCAATTTCTTAGGGAGTGTTTGGGATCACTTTTTTGGTCCAATAAGCCCGTTTTGGGAACAAAAAGCCCAAATGTAAATGTAACACGTTTTGCTGATGTTTGGTTCAGCGTTTTAAAAAAAAAGCCCGAATCAAGCCCGATTTTAATAAGCTCGAATGAGAAGCTTTTTGCAAATGCATTTTGGGTGGGTTAATTTATAACTGTTATTATGGGCATTTAATGCCCTGCCGCTGCATCTGAAAATTGTACGAATTGCATCAGTGTTTCCCCCTGTCTTCACTTAACCGAGCGAAGCACATCACCATTACTGGATCTCCAAAGCTCGTCCACCATTTTCGACCGGATCTCCAAAGCTCGTCCCTCTCTCGCTCGGAGGCCGAAAAATGGTGAAGCCGTGGTGTTGGAGCAGTTGAAGCCGAGTCTAGTGGTTGCGGTGGTGTGGCTGGTCGTTCAAGTTCCGAGAATCTTCCAATTTCCAGTCTAAGCCGGACCGTTGGTGGAGGTGAGCTTCAACGGTGTCTTGCGGTGTTAGTTCAGCCATTTTGTTCACACACGGTGGTGGATCTGTTGTTTCTTGGCATTTTCGCCCAGTGTAGAGTCTAGTGTTGTGAAGTTGTCCTTCGGTCGTCCGTTGGCGAGTCTGCTGTGCGCACTACTGTCAGTCCTCCCTCCATTTGCAAGGTAAGCTTCACAAGTTGCATTTTAGATGAGTTTTGAGTTTTGAATTGTGCCTTTCATTCGTTCGGAGTCTCTGTCTGGTTTTTTTTTTTTGCCAGCTAGTGTTATACGTGTTGCTTTGTTTTGCTTGTCGGTGAACTTTGTAACTTTTTCTTGTCTTTTTTGTTCTCGTGTTGCTCTGTTTTGCATCTCTTCACCCTTCAAAACCACTTGCTGATTGAATTTGCTGCTGCTCACCATTTCAGAACTTGATCAATTTGTGAAATTAGGTGTGTATATAATGAGGCTGTTTTGTAATGCTTTAATTATATTCAACTGCATTTGGACCAAAAGAATTGATTCATGTTATCAAAAGGGGAAAAAAATTACAATTGATCTCAATTTGGAGAACCTTGTTTCGAAGAGCCATGAATGATATTTTTGACTTTGTCCTCCAAGAACAGGAGATTTCTTGTTTCACTTTACCAGTAGTGTCTTCTGCATTGAAGCAAATGCTTGATGTATCCATTTATCAATTAGTTTATTGATTATACAAACTAAGGAAATTTTTTTTATCAAGGAAACAGTTTTCAACACAAATATTCAATTCTTCTTTTTGTTATTGCATACTGTTTACAAATTTTAAAATTTTAGTAATTATTTATATTTCTTCCTCGTTGCCCCTGGCTCACAGTAATTGTAAAAACATTTGACTTTTAATGGGGGTTAGGTGTTTGGTTACACACACACAAACACATCACAATCATGCTTAGTTAACTATTTGCTGTCAAAGAGTTAGCTTCACCTTAAACTTTCATGGGTGCAGCAGTTTGGAAATGGGTAAGTAATTAACTAGTTTAGGGGAGCCGGTTAGGATATAAACATGCATTGTCTTTATGTTTAAGAAAAAAGGAAATGAGTATTTTGTAGAATTATGTAGTTATGTTGGCTAAAATTGCATGATATTGATTCTTCTATATGTCATCAACATTTATGTAAAGTGAAACTTTTCCATGGAAAGATGAATGACAGAGTGTTATGGGATGATGTGTCCACTGAGATATTTGTCTACGCCATGGTTGACCAAATCTTAAAAAAAGAATGACGAGGGTTGTCGTTTTCAAAAGATGGTTGGGATGCTATTATTGCTACATTCAACGAGAAAACTGGGAAAGCGTATGACAAGAAACAGTTAAAAAATAAGTTTGATATGTTAAGGAAGGATTTAAGGACTTGGGATGCATTAATAAAAGAGATCGGTGTGGGCCGAGAGCCTGGAACCGGAAATGTCGTAGCTTCGGCTGAGTGGTGGCAGCGCAAATGTCAGGTTAGTGTGAGGTTAGTAATTCAGGTGCCTCAATCAGCTTTTGTAATATAGTTAATGGCTTTGTTACTTGTCTGTATGCAGGAGAATTCGGCGTATAGAAAGTTTCGCCGTTCAGCCCTCAGGAACGAAAGAGAATTGAGGCTTATATTCAAGGACGTCGTGGCAACAGGCGAGGATGGTTTGAATCCTTCATTCATACAGACACAGACAGAGGATGCAGAGGAAGAGGATGTGTATCGACCTACTATGGTCGAGGAGGAAGGTTCAGGGGACAGCGAGGATGAGAATTTTGGAGTTGACCCAGCACTTAGCACAGGAGTGACAGATGAGCTAGCGAGCATCGGGTTATCCTCCCAAACCCCTCCCTTTGGTCCAGGCGCATCATCTGGTCCAACTAATTCCAGAAGTCAGGGAAAGCGGAAACGATTTGATCTCTTCAGGAAGAAAAAGAAGCAGAAGATCCCAGCGGCAAAGCAGATTGCGGATGCGGTTAGTGTCATGGCAGAAGTATCGAAGAGTAGATCTACAACCATCAGCGAGATTCAAGCAAGGAGTGTTGATGCCGCTATTGCAACCTTGCTTGAGTTGGATGAAGTGCAAGAAGATGAGGACTTTCAAATCCGCTGCATCAGGGTCATCATGGACAAGACTAGTCGGAACACGTTTTTCTCACTTGTTAAGCGGAAGAAGGATAGCGTGATTGCGTGGCTGCGTTATATGGTTGCGACCCTTGATTGAGTCGCTACGAATTATGTTCTTAACTATCGATATGCATGCTTCGTCTTTTGTTTATTGTTAACGACCCTTGCATTGAACTTTATGGCTAAATAGTTTAGTATTTATTGTATGCATGCTTCGTCTTTTGTTTTTACTAGACCAACAATGCTAATTTCGGATATATATTATGTATATTTTAATCGAACGTTCGTTTTATGAATTATGTTTATGTTATATACGTTTGCAACCAATGCACAGGTTACAGCTGCAATGGAAAATTGGATGGAGGAAGAAGACGACGACTCTCAGATACTAGCTCTTATCGATGAAGAGATAACAGAGTATGAACAAATAGCTACGTTAGTGTGTAATATTGGATTCCTTTCATGTGTAAAGAACCTCGTAAAATGGGTTCACGACCCGGTCATTTATTTGTCCAAGAAATTTTGGCTCAGCATGAATCACAATGTCATGACATGTTTAGAGTTGAAAAACATGTATTCTACCGGTTGTGCAGTAAATTGGTCAAACATGGGTTACAAGATTCTAAGAATGTCGGGGTCGAAGAAATGGTTGCGATGTTTTTGCTCACAGTTGGCCATGGCGTCGGTAATAGGATGGTCCAAGAGTTGTTTCAGCATTCAGGGGAAACTGTCAGTCGGCTATTGCACTTGGTACTAGAGGCTTGTTTTAGCCTAGCTCGAGAATATATCAAACCCTCTGATTCCGAATTCAAAGGATGCCACCCAAAAATCCTCCACGATCCTCGCTATTATCCCTACTTTAAGGATGCCATTGGAGCCATAGATGGAACTCACATCAAGTGTGTGATCACTGGTCCCAACCGAGAAAGATATATCGGGAGAAAAGGTTATACAACACAGAACGTAATGGCTGTATGCGATTGGGATATGTGTTTTATGTTCGTGTTGGCGGGTTGGGAAAGATCTGCACATGACGCTCGTGTGTTTGAAGCTGCTGTCTCAAATCCAGCTCAGAATTTCCCTCATCCACCTGCAGGTATATTTTAAGGCCATTCAGTGTAATTACTTTCTGTGCGCACTTTACTTAATCTAACACTTTCAAAATGATTTGAGACATTCATTAGGCAAATATTACTTAGTCGACGCTGGATATCCCACACCAGTTAGGTATCTTGGTCCCTACAGATGTAACCGTTATCACCTGGCAGAATTTCAGCTTCGTCCTGGTTTGGCAAATGCTAAAGAGACCTTCAATTACTATCATTCCAGTTTGCAGTCAACTATTGAAAGGACTTTTGGCGTGTGGAAGAATAGATTCGAATTATTGCAAAAAATGCGCAAATACTCCTACCCAACGCAAGTCCGCTTAGTTGTGGCAACTATGGCCATTCATAACTTTATTAGGAGAAATTCTCAGAGTGATGTTGATTTTGGAGCAGCAGAAAGTGCCAATGTAGCTCAGGAAGATGATAATACTGTAGACGATGCGGCTTCCTCGTCCAATGTTGCTGCGACGTCTTCAACCAGAATGAATCGCATTCGTGACATGATTACACAGCAACTTGTACTGAATTTATGATCCCAATTAGTTATGTAATAGTTTTTTGTGAAATTATGTAATTTCCTAAGTTATTTGGTTTTTTGAGCTCAACGTTACCTACGTTTGGACTTCGTACTACAATTATGGCCATTGAAATTCTAGATTGGGAATTATTTGCTCTAGTGGCATAATAGAGTGAATCACAATGTGTTTATACTGTTATAATTTCTGAAATTTCATTCCTAGTTTGGACTTCATTTTACGATTTACAAGTTTGCATTTTAGATATCTTCCAGGCCCAGATGATATGTTACTGTTGGATATCGCATATATGATCTATCTAAAATTTGAAGAATATACAAATGCCCTTCAAATTTTTATTTTAAAAAACGCACTTATACAATCGCTAATCCAAACATGTTTTGACTTATGAAAAAGCACGTTTTGAATCGCTCATCCAAACATAAATCATGAATCAAAAATTCACTTTTCTTTTAAATCATTTTTAATAAGTCAGAATCACAATAAGTAATTTTTCCTACCGCTATCCCAAACACACAATTAATCCTCTTGTGGCGATTTGCAAAATGCAATGGCGTGGCGTACCTTCAATTCCTAGTTCCCCTGATATTCCCAATGATCAAATCATCAGTGATATGTCATGTCCATCAATCTCCTTCCCAATGTGAGCCCGTGAAGCCACAGTGCAAGGTTGGAGTGAGTGCAAGTTCTATATATTTGCCTTGCATGCTCCATCTTCCTCTGTATTCCTGCTTTCTTTAGTTGTTCCGTTTCTTCTTCCTCTTCCAAAGTTTCTTCTGACGTTGGTAGTGTGTGAAGATGCCCTATGATCTAATCTATTGCATTCTGTTCCAACTCGAAGGTTAATTTTCCATTTGCTTAAGGTGCATTCTCTTGTACAGTATTTAATTTCTTTTTCAGTTTTTTTTAATCAAAATTAGTATTTCTTTCTTTACATAATGATTTGATTTATATTTAGTCATCAATTTTTTTACATGATGATTTTTTTTTTAAATTAAAGATGTAGGCATGTAGTTTATTTTTCTATGGAATAAATCATAGTTAAATGTTTGAGGGGAAAAATAATATACACACACATACATACATAAAAAAATGTTATTACAAATAAGTAGCTTATAATTTTATTGTTTAATTTATCAACAAGAAATAAAGTTAAAACATTTAAAAGATAAGTTAGTAAAGGCATTAAAAAAAACACAAGCCAGTCAGTTACTCATGACCGTGAAGACGGATTAACAAGCACGCATGTTCATTTTCATCCTGTAGGCTCTCTGAACACGTACATTTATGAAGGGACTTGAGAACTTTGTAAATTGTCCAGCGTTTTTTAACATTATTATTATATCGCTAATTTATGATTATTTAAGATGTTATGCATGCATTAACTAAGTAGTGCATTACATTTCGCTTGTAGACTATCCGTTGTTTTGTTAATAAAAAAGCATTGATCGATTTAAATTTTATAATATTTAAACTTATAGAATGTAGGTTTTAGATATGAATATTTAAAAAAGATAGATTTTAATGATTATATATTTTTATATTTTTTTGCCGGGGATTATATATTTTTATATTGTTTAAGTGATTTTATATTATTTGTACATATAAATTATTTTTATGCCTATATATATAGGGTAAATGTGCAAATTTATACCTATTTTTATATCATCTGTCGTTTTTTTTTTGGAAGAATTACACTTAGATCCCATGGAAGAAAAACAATAAAGAAATGGTCCCTGTATATTACAAAATGAAAAAATGGTCCCATTAACAACTCCATGAGCCTGTATTGACAACTCATTAACAACTTCAGGAGCCTGTATTGACAACTTCATTGGACCATTTTATCATTTTGTAACCTATAGGGACCATTTCTTCATTTCTCTTCTTCCTTAGGACCTGAATGTAATTCTCCCTTTTTTTTTTAGCTTTGTGGGTCTCACAATTCTTTCTGTTGACCATATCATTTATGCTATGACCAATAAAAACATGCCACATCACTGAATTTAATATGATATATATAAGCTAATATGTAATCATGCTTATCTTTAGTGCTCAAATTAATTACTTAATTATGCAGCACAGTAACACAACCAAGGTCGTATTCTTTTATACGGAGTCAATAATATTTAATTCTTAAACTGAGTGTGAAAACTCAAAATAAATAAAAGGTAATAATTTTTGGGATTTTTTAATAATAAAAAGGAAAATAGAAAATAAAATATAAAAAAAAAGTAAATATGATGGTGAATCTCCTTGAAAATAGATCTGTAGCTGTCATCGTTCAACAATAGATATGGAGTTGAATATAATTAAGCTGAAATTATAAACCCTAGCTATAGCTAGGTCTAATTATTTAATTCCTAATTATAACTCTACTCAAAATCATAATTATTCTTTAAATAATTGTTAAAGCTTTGTTTAGCATATTATTCAATTCAATTATATAATTTGCCCTCAAAAGAAATTTCTACTCGAAAATTCATGAACTCGATTAAATCATGCATCTAAATTCATACTCTAAACAAAGAACATAAAATAATCATGAAAGGAATAAGGATATAAATTAAGAACATCAAATTATGAAAATAGGAATTGAAAAACAAACGAGCTTGATGACAATGAAATTTTACTTGAAATTTAGAATCTCAATAAATGAAATTTCAATATCTAACTACTATATGAAATTATTAAAGACATAAATGAGAAAAAAAATATATACTAACAACTCCCTACTTAAAAATATATAACTTAAGCCACAAGATCCATCCTCAAGAGGATGATTAACCACACATGGTGATGGAAGAAGAAAAAAAGTGTGGTGAAAGTGTGGTGTGAGGTCACGCTTTTACTCTTCACGGGTCATATTTTTTATTGATACTTTAGCCTATACGAATTTCTATCATTTTCTATAGTTTTCCATCCTTTTTCTGGGCTTGATTGTCTTTTTAACTAATTCTTCGATTTTCCTACTATAAACACAACTAAAAATACATTTGTGCAAATCAGTTTAATATAAGGAAATAAAATATGAAAATTATACAATTTTCAGCATTTATTTTGTGCAACACCTTTTTATCCCAAATAATCATAATAATAACATTTAAGCATCATAATAATAATAATAATAATAATAATAATAATAATAATAATAAAATCCTATAAATAGACATAAAACATGTCAACACCCATTAACACTTCGATACGCGCAGAGTGATAAAGACATGGTTCAACAGGCATACAGAAATAGTATAAAAATACTGATATTGAGTACATGTTTACATACATGATTTATCTCCGTAGGGTTTGATAATATTTACAATTTATCCAAGTATGTCCAAAATAAAAGCCACATATAACCACTAGCCAAATTCTCAGGTTTTGTCAACACCCGTTTCCATTTCGATATGTACAGAGTAATAGAGACCATGTTCCACAGGCATACAGAAGAGTACACATATACTGATAAAAGTATTTTTTTACAGACCGGAATCAATAATGCAGTATTTGATAATATTTTCATTTATGTACATAATATCCCAAAAATATACCAAATACAGACTATATAACCACTGTCTATGTCTCAGGAAACGTGCATATCAGTTTCTCATGTCTGTGTCCTTGCCTTTCGAGCCACTGGCACCCGCTGAGACTTTTTTATTTAGAAAAAGGGGTGAGATTCTAAGGAATCTCAGTAGAAACATACGATCAACATATAAAATGCGAAAATTAAATATGCAATGCACCGTATCAAGTAAAATAAAAATTCATGTCATTCATGTGTGTACACAAAATTCAGGGCCAACTAATCCGTTGAAACCCCTACAAGTACCTCAGCCAAGTCCTTGACTATAGCTAGGTAAAACCAGTGTACCATAGCTAGGTCTCAGACCACAGCAAGGTAATGTGCCTTCAGCACATGTTCATATCACAAAATATAGTAATACACATCATGCAAATAGTCACATAGTATATGAGATATAGTAGTCCCTACCTGAACCTTTTCCTAGTCTTAAACTCAACCAACATATATATAATATTTCCCTCTTTTTATTACATGTAGGAGACACCTAAGAGTCCCTCCCTTTGGTCTCAATTGGCTTCACAACTTGTTCCAGTTACGTATATATGAAAAATCTCAATTTTGGTCAAAATTGCACTTTTTGCTCAATTTTTCCATAAATTCATATCAAATTGACCAAAATATTCTAAATATATTTCCCCCCTTATTTTTGTTAATTAATTGAAATTAACTTCAATTAATCAGAAAATAATTAATTTTGAACTAAATTGACAAAATTAAGATTTTGCCATTACCTTTTTAATCTAATTTCTTTCCTTCTTTTTATTTGGCCAATTTCCATCAATTTTTGGACCAAATGTTTTTCCTATTATTTCTCTATTTTTGGACCTTAATATTGGGCTTTTTAAGTTACCCAAATTAATTCCATAATTATTTCTACCCAAGTTCTCATGAAAATGAACATTTACAAAATTTTTAAATTTCAAATTCATGAATATTCACCATTTTATTGAATTTCTCAAATAATTATAATATATTTAGTGAATATTAAATTTGGGATGTTACAGGTTCCACACCCTCATTTGCCCGTATTAGCTGCCTTTCCCTTGGATCCGCTAGCTCATACTGGAATTTTGTTATTATGAAAAAGGATGAGATTCCAAGGAATCCCAGTAGTAACATACTTTTATTCATAGAAAATACGATAAATAAATATGTCAAATACAAGATAATGCAATATTATACTAACACATAGCTCAGTTCAGTCAGAAATGTGTTCAGAGCCATCCACTGTTTCAACCCTTACATATACCGTACCGCAGTCCATGACTAGGTAGATCAGTGTATCCGTAGGCACCATTCATCAGTGTGCACTGTGTATCTTACATATAACAGAAGATGGCATACACGAAGCATATAAACATTCACATAGTGTATGAAGGATAAAGTTACTACTTTAAACCCTTTTCTTGCCTCAAATCGTTTGCCTCGTAATACGTGCCAAGCTTAAGCTGGTACTCGGTTCTAAAATATCAAATGCACAGGAATTTGCTAAAATCCATTCATGTATAATTTTAGGCACTTCTATAGTGTTTATAGTAGTTATATTAGCCTATGGTGAAAATTTACCAAAATGCCCCCAAGGTCCCGACCTGGCCCTGTCATACTAGATCCAATCGTTCTTTTCCCAAAATTTTGACTTGGGCTATTAAGACATATTTTCACCTAAGAAATCCATTTCTAGACTCAGAATTATCAAATTCACTATCAAATTACCAAATTGCCTTGGCAGCCCAATTTAAGGGTTTTAGGGGCATTTTCGTAATTATGCTTTTTTGGGCTTTTCCGAAAAAGTGACCAACTGTAACCCCACTTAATTTTTCCTCTAGAACTTAATGGAACCATCAAATCATTGAAAATATAACTCTAACCCTCAGATCTAACCTTGGCCAAAATTATGGAATACTCTAGAGAAAATCAGGGTTTTTCGGTTTCGGCTCCGCAGACGTGTTTCTTTCTACTCCTAACCACTTTATTAACTATTTAATAAGGTTACAACTACCATTTGAACCAAAACTGAGCAGCATAACCATTAGGCAACTCAAATTCTGAATTTTCAAATCAAAGACAATCGGGCAAAATTTTACCGATTAAATTGTACACATCAGCCAGAATAGTCAATATACGAAGGTTTAGGAGTTAACTTTCACTTCCCTCTGGCTCCCCTTGACTTGGCCAAAACCCTAAGTCCACCAACACCAAAATTTTCTTCTCAACCCTTAAATTACATGAAAGAGAAGCTTAGGAATAAAGTTATACGCATTAGGAGTCGATTTACGAAAGAAATCACTTACCTTTGTAAGCTTTTTCCTTCCCTTCTTTCTCTCTCTCTCTCTCTCTAAAAATTCTGCACTTTCTTTCTCTCTAAGGGTTGTTTCACATCAGTTTTGAGCTAGAAGGAGGAAGGTGAAGAGTTTTATCATATTACTTTATAATATTTTAATAGTTTATGTAGTTTCTAAAAATTACAAAAATCAACTTTATGTACATAATTCCTATGTACATGTGACTTTGCTCATTAAGCCAAATTAATATTTCCTTCATCATGCTACATGTAGATGGCACCTAGGGGTCCCTCCCTATGGTCTCAATTAGCTTCACAACTAGTTCCAGTTACGTATACACGTAAAGGTCCAATTTTGGTCAAATTAGCATTTTTGCTCAAATTTTCCATAAATTCATATTTTATTGACCAAAATATTCCAAATACATTTTTTCATTTTATTTTTATTAATTAATTGAAATTAAATTCAATTAATCCGAAAATAATTAATTTTGTGCTATTTTGGTAAAATTACGATTTTACCATTACCTTTTTAATCTAATTTCTTCTTTTTATTTGGCCAAATTCCATATATTTTTTGGACCATATATTTTCTCTATAATTTCTCCATTTTTGGACCTTAATATTAGGCTTTTAAAATTACCCAAATTAATTCCATAATTATTTTTGCCCAATTTCTCATGAATAAGAACATTTATAAAATTCATAAAGTCCAAATTCATGAATATTCACCATTTTATTCAATTCTCAAATAATTATAATATATTTGGTGAATATAAAATTTGGGGTGTTACAAAATATATAATAAAATAGGGAGATATCAATCTGCCAGCCTTTAAATTTACTTGACCTTTTATTATTTTTATTTTTACATTATTTTGTTCTAGAGATTCGTGCCCACCTTTTGCTCTCTCAATCCTCTCGTCATGCCTAACCTCTGACCTCCCTCTTAGATATTTCTAGAGAAGCAAAAAGGATAAAAAAGAACTTTAATAAGATCATATTAGATATTTCAGGCTACAGCACCTGCTATCTTCTTACTAACACCTGCCCTAAGTCCTAAGGGTGTTTCACTCGCTGGCAGTGGCTTTGCTTCTGAGACATATGCTAAATCTTTTGTATGAGCCCCAGCCGAATTCATCGAGAAAAAGTAAATGACAAGGGATAGCTTGAAGAGAAAAGGTAAAGAGGGAGGCTAGAGGTGATGAAACTAGAGGGAAGGGAGAGAAAAAGGTGGACACAAATCTTTAGAATAGTGGCCTTATCCCTTGTATAACACCCTACTGAATTCATCTAGAAAAAGTAAATGAGGAGGGAGAGTTTGAAGAGAAAAGTTGAAGAAGGAAGTCAGAGGTGATGAAATGAGAGGGAAGGGAAAGAAAAAAGTGAACACGAATTTTTCGGACAAAATAAGTGGACACCATATACCAGCTAGAAGAATCATGGAACTCACAATGAGAAAAGGGATAGTGTTAGCTACAGGTAACGAGAGTGTTGAATTTACTACCTATCAAAATGATTGTCTACTTTCACACCCAACAAAACATAATTGTGCTGGGTGCTTATAACGAAAAACTTCATTGATAAATTTACACCTTTACCTTATATATATATATATATATAGGGTTGAAACCTAGCCATTTGATCAACGAAAAAAGCTCATCCATATAGCGTGCCACTTGGTAGCTATTCCTATATGTCATGCCAATAGTCTCATCCCATTATTCTTTTATATTATCATTTCATTGATATTGAAATGTTTAATTTCTGAGACTTCTTGCTACTACAAAAAAGGGCTTTCATCATGGTTATTTTTTACCATACATTATGGTTTTGAGGCATTATGTATGGTGGCATTGTATATTCTTGACACACATACTTAACGGTTCTGAACTGTGATGTATTCAATAACATATATAATAGTTTTAACAAAATACCTATTACGTATTGAGGTTTCGTGAGGCAATAATATGTGTAATTTTGGCATAATAAAAAACAAGCATACATAAACAGCCGTTATATATTAGATAATGTTGGCATAATACATAATAGTTTCACGTAAACAACCGTTATATATTTAGTAACATACATAATTGTTCTTTTATAAAACCTGTTATGTATTTATAGTAATGCTAACATGTTTACTTAAACAATCATTATATATAGTTGACATAATAGTTGATAAATAATAACAGTGTAATTTTGAAATACATTACAGTGGTTATATTATAACTATTATGTAATAACCATGAAATTTTTAAATACATTACGGTTGTTATATTATAATCATTATATATATATATATATATATTTACATATATAACAGTTGTTAAGTAATAACTAGGATGTATCGAAGCTATTTCTTTTAAGTAGAGGGTTTTTCTTTCGATATCCCCATACATATACATTTGTACATAACTAAATTGTACACAAACTTGTATATATAGACATTAAAACAAATAGTTTATAAAAAATAAATCATGATTATTTACAGTCATTCAACATGTCGCCCACAAAAGTTGTAGAGCTGCCAACTCTTCAACCACTTCTTCCATTTGTGACGGGCTGTATGTAACACCCCATTTTTCTTCACCAAAATGCTTGTAATTATCTATGGCATTTAATGAAATAAAATAGTGAATGTTGATGCATTTGGAATGACAACAACACCTTTGATAGAGGTTGCATGAGAATTAGGCTAAAACAAGACATAAAACTAAGTTTTCGCCTTTCAAAAAGGCCATTACTAAAGTCCATTGTTAAAGCCCAAAATGGAGAAAAAAAGAGCACAATATTTGGCCCAATATTAAGGGGAATTTTGGCCAAGAATAGAAGAGAAGGAAGAAGGCCCAAATTTAATCCAAGAAAGTAAGGGCAAAATGGTAATTTGCCAATAAAGCACAAAATTAATTATTTTTCCATTTTCGTGAAGCTAATTCCGTTGAATATGGAAAATAAAGGGAAAATATATCTTTAAAATAAATATGCAATGTTGGAGCATTCTTGGCCAAGTAAAATCAAGTTTTAAAATCAAAAAGTATAATGTAATGGCATAGGCCCCTACACGGGACGTCACACAGGCTAAGCGGTGTCAAACCCCTACACACACCAGGGCCAGGATTTGTCCCCCCTCCACCACACAGGATTAAGGACTTTCTTTCCTTTTGCCACACAGGCTAAGGGAGTCGCCTCCCCAAGGACTCAAGTCGCGACCTCAGGGTCAAGTACGCGCCTTAAGAGCCACTTGTATCGTGGTGCAAGTGGTTACCAAGTGGCTCTTAAGGCACGTACTTGACCCTTAGGTCTCGTGCTCGAGTCCTTGGGGTAGCAACTCCCTTATCTTGTATGTTGAAGGGGAGGAAAATCCCTAAGCTTGTGTGGCGGAGGGGGGGACAAATCCTGGCCTTGTTATGCATGGGGTTCCGACATCGCTTAGCTTGTGTGGTGTCCCATGTGGGGGGCTGTACCGTTACATAAAAAGGTGCCTTTTTATGTAATGGCCCAACACAAGCAGTCAACTGGCCCACACAGGTCCCCGGCAGGAATTGTCCCCTCCTCCACACCACACAGGTGCTTGGGGATTTATTTCGCCTCCCCAAGGGATAGAACACACAACCTGAGGCTAAGTAGTGCACCTTGATCCACTTGGTAGCTACTTGCACCATAAATGCAATACCGCAAATTTTATTCCCCAATATGCCTTGTAAACACTTATGGCATTTAATGAAATATAAGGGTGAATTTTGGAGAATGTGATTATGCTGCTGCCAGTGAAATTTCTTATAAGGCATTGAGTTTGTCATGTGATTTTCGATAAACAAATTATGATAAAAAATTATGAAATTTTATAGGTTGAAATTAGACATCCTAAGTTTTAATTTGATAGGTAATAGGTACTTTTTGGAGCTATATGCAAAGAGTTATGATTTTTTGAAGTTAGCCCAAAAAAACTATGAATTTTCTGGAACAGCATTTAAAGAAATTAATTCTAGGAATTTTGTGCTTCCAATTGGCAAGGAAAATATTTTTTCTTGAAATTAGACTCAATAAGGGTTCTATATCCTTTCAAATTACTCTAAAGGATATCTATAAAATTAGTTATGAATTTTCAAAGTTTGGGTAGAAAATCTACCAGAATTTTGTTTAAATCCAAAATTAGGAAAATTAATTAATTAAATTATGGGATATAATATTATAAAACTCTTCTTCCTTCCTCCTACAGCCTAAAATAGTGCAGCCATCTTTGAGCAAGAGAAAGAAAGTTTGAGAGAAGTCTAGAGAGAGAAGTAGAAGAAATCTCATGAGGTAGGTCGATTTCTTCAATGAATTCGTTCCTAACGTATATAATCCTTCATCTAAGCTTCTGTTCTACATTATTCAAGGAGTTTAAAGCTCAAAATTTAGTGTTGAGAGGAGGTTAGGGTTTAGCCAAGAAAGGAAAAGCAAGACAGAAGCTAAGGTGACTTTCTAAACTTCAATCTTTGGTTATTCTGGCTGTTGTGAATGATTTAATCAGTGAATTTATAGTTAAATTGATGTGATTATAGATTTTGGGAAACGTTGTGTCCCAGACGTTATGCTGTGAAAATTGAGTCTAAACAGTGGTTTTAAAGTAATTAAATAGTTAGTAAGGTGGTTAAGAGTATAAAGGAGCAAGTTTGTGGAGTCAAAACTCAAAAACCCCAATCTGCGCCTAAGAATTTCAGGTTTCAACTAGTGTGTTTGGAGGGGTTAATACTGGATTTTTGATAATTGGATGATTCCATTATGTTCAAGAGGGAAACTTATGTGGGGTTACAGTTGAATACTTTTCTAAAAAACCCTAAAAAGCATAATTACAAAAATGCCCCTGAAACCCTGAAATAGGGGCTGCCTAAAGCATTCTGGTCTTTTAGCAGTGAATTTGGTAATTCTTAGTTCACAAATGGATTCCTTAGGAAAATAAGTCAGAATAGCCTAGGTCAAAATTTCAGGAAAGGTACAGTAGGACTAGGTACGGCGGGCCAAGCTCGGTCCCCGGGGGCATTTTGGTAAATTTTCACAATAGGCTTATATAACCATTGGAAACACTATGGAAGTGCCTGAAATAGTATATGAATGAGTTTTAACCTGATTCCTGTACATTTGACATTTCAAGATTGAGTTGAAAGACAGTTGGTGGCATGCTTTACGAGCAGCATGTTACAAGGCAAGAAATGGTTAAAGTAGGGAAATTACCTCTCCTGTGTGTATTTGATATTTGTGCTGGTATATTGATTCATGTTATTGCTTTGCTTGATTATGTGAAACATATATGAATGATTGAGGCTCTGTTTCTATTTATGCTATAGCCATAAATATGTTTTTTGAAACATTGAGCACGCAGATATGTCACTGTGTTAGCATAAGTTTATGTAATGTAGGTATGTCATACATTAAGCACTTATCCTGCATGTATATTAGTATTGTTTCCTACCTAGATTCTCTCAAATCTCACCCTCCCCTATCAACAATTTAGATAGGTGAATACAGAAGATACACAAAGATCAGAGAAGAGAACTACACAAGAGGATTGCAGTGGTGAAACAAAGACGAGAAGATGTCTCTATTTCATTAGGATGAGTTTATACACCTAAGTAGCCCTGTGCGGCTACATTAGTGGTAATTATGATGTACGAACCCCTATGGCGAATTTCTGTAATCATGCACATATTATTAGTATATTTATGCTACTCCTATGTTGTCTACCAAATTGTGCATCATTTTACACAAATACTCTAAAAAAAGGTAAAAATAAGATAAGGGTGTGACATTTTAGTAGTAGAGCTAAAGCGATTTTGGCAGAGTAGCGGTTCTGGCAACATGATAGTATACTGATATGGTCTTGATTTTACGGTGAAAGGAAATACACACAGAATAGGGCATTAGATAAGTGAATCATCCCCTTTTTTGTGAATCAGATCCTGAAAGATTAAGGAATAACTGAAGGGCAACAGGTACTCTAATCTGGACTAAGGGTAGTACAAGGATATTGTGAAACCCAAAGAAGTGGGTACAGCCAAGGCTAGGGTACAGACACTGTATCTAGTCAACCAGAGACAGTCGGCACAACTCTCAGGATAAGGGTAGTCTTAGAGTACCAGTGGGACTGGTGCACTAGATAGAGGTATCAAAGCATGGAATGATCATTTTATCGAGTTCAGGGATCACATGAATTAGTACATAATGAGGTATATGTATAGTGAGTGGTGTAGGGCCCAGTTAGCATATTTTGGTGACTAGAGGTGATCGGCACGTATTTAGAGACAAGGTTAGTCATGTGAAATTGACGGGCAGAAGAAGACGGAGTCGGAGTCAGTGTTTTGGGAGTATACATAGAAAGTTAATCGTGCTCGAACTAGGGAAATCCTAGGACGGGTGACTGATAGAGCTCAATATTTATATATTTTTATTAATTAATCTTAGGCTTTTGTGAGACTTAATTGAATATTATGGGTATAATCAAGTGTTAAATGTGAGATTTTAGTGAAAGCATAATTTGGGAATTATAGTGGTTAAATTGTTATATTTTTAATTAATATTTGTTATTCTCATTATTCTTTAATTGTGAGCAAAAGATATTACCTTTGTGAATCTAATTTTGTAGGTGATGACATAGAACAACTTAATTATTTAACCTAAAGAGAAATGAATAAAAGAAAGAATTAAACAAAGATGGGCTGGACTGATTGACATAATTGAAGAAAAAGAGGGCCCAAATGATTTGAGGAGGGATAGGTTGAATTGCAGCTGGGATCCAAATGAAGAAAAGAGGATGCAGCAGAAATTGAAAACATGAATTGAAGAAAGTGAAGCTAACCGAATTAAATGGAATAAAAGAAAGGAGGTGAAGCAGCCGACTTTGTGGACCAAAAGGGGAAATTGAGAGGTGTGGAATAATAGAGCATTGACCCAAAAAGCTATTGGACCGAAATGGGAGAGAGGAAGTAAAGAAAAAAAAGACAATAGTTCAATTTGTTGACCGGATTAGAGAAGAGCTACTAGACCGAATTGTATTAGAGAAACAGGCTGCTTTGTAGGGAATAGCTGGACCGAAAGAGAATCATTGAGGAAAAGAAGCAAGCTGATGTAAGCAAGGAATCGAAATGGGAAAGGAATGAAATAAAGGGTTTAGCGGCTGGAGATAGAGGGGGGCAGCAAAAACGAAATTAAAGAGTGGAGAAAGGCGGCTGGAAAAGTGGGAAGCGCCGAATTGAATAAAAGAGAGTGTGTTCGGCTGTAAAAAGGGAGAAAGGAGGAGACCTTAACCGAATGTAAAGGAGGAATTAGGAGAGTGAAGGCTGGACAGAAAAGTAAAAAATGAAGATGGAAAGAGCGGCGTTAGTGCAAAATTGAGAGACACAACTTGCAAGAGGTGGTGCTACATTTTCTATGATTCATATCTTCAACATTCTTCAAGCTTCATTCTCTTCCTCCATGAGTAGCTAAGTCTTGGTGATTTTCTTGAGTTGGGTAATGGTTTGAGCTTCTAAACTTCAATGGAATTCCTTTAAGCTCTCTTTCTATTTCATAATTGTATGGCTTGGTTAAGTATATGGTTGTGATCTATATTGTGTTTATGTCAAGTGAATAAACTTGGTGGTTGAGCTAGGAGTTGATTAATTAAGCTTTGCATGATTCAAATTAGGAGTAGGTTGAGTTGTTTATTCCAACTTGGTTAAGTGGATTGTAAATGACTAAACTGAATGCTTTGAACTTTTGTAATGGTAATTACAAACTAGAATTGGAAGTTGATTATTCATCTCCTTGAGTCTGAATTATTTGGTGGTAATCATTTAATTGGTTTAATAGAATGAATTAAATGATTATTGCAAGTATGGAACTAGTGGTAGCTTAGTTCCATCCTCTTGGCTCATTATGGAATTCAAATCATTAGCAAGCAAGGAAAACTAAAACCTCAACTCAAGGGAATCTCATTTCATTATTATTCTAGTTTATTAAATTTACTTTGTTATTAGTGTTAATTTCAATTCTGTTTGTTTCTTTGTCTTGAAAACCGAAAAATACAAAAATATTGAATTAGATTATATTACTTCATTAGTTTTAAAAATCAATTTCTCAAATTGATTTCTCACAACTTTAAGGTTTTTATCACTTTACTATTTAGAAACTTTAAAATTAATCTCCTGACAAGAACGAACTAGGTTGAGCTACTACGCTATATTTTCAAACCTAGTTTTATTTTGTGAACTCATACGACATAGGTTCATCTGTGGCCCCATAGGAAGTTACATGTAATGTAAATGTAAAAGGATAAGTATGTCATGTACAGTAGTTTATAGGTTGTATGATGTTTCAATCTTTCTGTAACTACTATAAATAGCTTATGTATGTTATGTTTGACATATCTGTGTGCCCAACTTATTATGAAATGACAAAAATGCCCTTGCTTTATATAGAAATTTACCTTTTCTCTATTTTCATGTAGTGTGAATTATAAAGATGGTACCAGCAAGAGGTAGAGGCCATGGAAGAGAAAGAGGTAGATCTGGAAATAATGATGAGGGAGATCAGGGTCCTAGACCAGATATAACACCCCTACCGTAATTATATCCGAAATACGCAATTAAAGTGAAATAGAGACTAATAATTAATAAAACTCAATTTCAATCCCATCTATTAGACGGGGTTTTCACAAATACCTTTCGAAATCATTTATAACCTGGTATCGCATTCATATTCTTAATACAATTACTACACGCAGATAAATCACATTTAAATATATCAGAGTACGCAATGTAATTTCTGGCCAATCCTGGGTTTCATATATTAATCAAAGCCTTACAGGGCACAAGCACCCAATACAATTTCTCAACTCGGGATTACACAAATCCATCTCAAGTACATAACAAATACTCATCCACATGTATATATACATATCCAAATCCAAATACTCCCAACTATGATAACCAACAACCAGAATGACAACCCGAAGGAGTCCTCATCGCCGTTGGCTGCTTGCTCCATCCTCGTTCCACTACCCTGTCTGAAAGGTTAGTAGGGGAGGGTGAGATTCTAGAGACCTCAGTAGGAAAATAATATCAATATACACATACGATAAATGTTTAATGTATGACATGCTTGCATCACATAACTGATGTTAACACAATGACAATTTGTAAGCTCAATGCTTCAAACAACATACAAATGGCCATAACATAACTTGAAACATAGCTTCAAATTACACATAATCATGCAAAGCAAAGACATGCACTAATACACTAACACAAATATCAAATACATGCAGAAGAGATATGTTCCCTACCCTCTTTCCACGTGTGCTTCAACTCCGCTTACTCACTATCAGGGTCAACTCCAAGCCTTATAACCAAAATCAAAGACATAGGTTTATTCTCTATTCAAAATCCTTACTTTCATTACACTTAAAGTTGGTTACCATTATGACCTTTAGGTGGCTAATCAAAGCCTAAACATATGCCTAAAGGCTTGGAAAAACAATTGACCAAAAACCATCTTCGGAAGTCCAAAATATCATTTTTGGTTGGCTGTGGCCCACAAATCCACTGGTCGCAGCCAAAAATAGCTCAGAAAAATTTGGGCCTGGCCCAGAATCCTTCTGGCCGAGGCCAAGAAAATCCTGTTTCTTGGCTGAACATCCAAAAATCATAACTAATTCCAAAAAAATCGAAATGAGGTGATTCCAAAGCCAAATGAAAGCTATTTAAGTTCTCTTTACTGGAAAAATATTGGCCATTACCAGAAATCACCATAAAATTCCAAAATTACCCAAAACGTAACACTGCCCCAAAACAGAGTCCATTTTCGACATCAAACTTTGGACAGTCATATCTCCCAGCTCACAAAACGAAATGGCACAAATTATATGTCCATTTTGAAGCTTGGGATGTGAATTTTAATATTGGAAAGTTTCATAATTTTCTGACATCATTTGCCCAGTAAAAACGTCCACATAACCAGACTGCCCAAAACAGACTTTCAATGGACAACATTTCAGTTTTCGTTCAATTGCTTCCAATGGTCCAATTTTCACATCAAACATCATTCCCATGTAAATTTGCACAAGGAATCCATTGGAAACACCAAATCAATCATATTCACATTACTTTGACATGTTTCACAATGAATTACAACATGTCACACAATATCGCAATCCAATGCACCACATTGCAATCCTCTCCAACCAAAGTTCCAAACAAATACCAATAGTTATAAAACATAACAAAAGACCATTTGCAACATACTACACAATGCAATTCCTCCATTTCAAAATCACATAAAATCAAGGCAAATATCACAATTCTCAAAACTCCACCTAAAACCACAATCAATAGATCTAAAGGGAGCAAATACTCACCTCTTCCTCATTCCCAAACAAATTCCTTGATTCTTCATCTTTCCCAATTTCCACAAGCTCTAAAACACCTCCTTTAAAAAATCTAAAACTATAGAGATGAAGATCTTATCAACATGATTAAGATTAGTGAAGAAGATTTAGCCATTAGAGGGCCACAAATAGGCCAAAACTCACCTTATTCTTTTCTCTTTCCTCTTTCTCTTAGTCGACCATGGCTGCTGGAGAGAGAGACGAAGATGATGAAGAAAAGGATCAATTTTTGGGCTCTAAAAGCCTCATTAGGCTGATGAAAAAGGAAGAGAAGAGAGAGGATAAGTATTGACCAATTGACCAAGATCCAAGGGTCCAAAACATGCCAAGTGTCAACATCTTATTCCATCTTCCATGAGCTCACATACACACATATTCACTTGATTCCACCCTTGATCTCTACACAAATCAATCTCAACCATTGATCTTGAAGTTACTAATGAGTTTTCTCTTCAGTAATTGACCAATTGGTCGGTAACTTTACCATTTTGCCATTGATTACGGTAATTCATACTGAATTACCACCCAACTCATTTTCTTATTCCTTTTCTTTCACAATGTGCCCTTCCCTTTATTTTAAGTTAATTTAGAGGTCAATCCATAATTGAACTTAAATACAGGGTTTCGACATTGCTCACAACACATACAAATCACATTCGAGTGCCAAATCACATCATACTCTCCAAAAGGGTTATTTATTACTAATCACATATACTTTTGGAGTCATTATCCATTAATCCAAATTTGGGATCTTTCTAAACCGGGGCTTAGCAATCCACTTATTTCAGGCTTATTCTCTTGCCTCAAGTCTTAAAATTCGGGGTATTACACTAGATCTATTCCAATGGAAAATTTTAGATATGTTGAATTAGCAGCAAGCTACAATGAATGAAATTAGAGAAGAGTTGAGGGAAGTATAGCTTAGGTAAGATCGCCTAGAAGAGGATATCAGGGGAAATGGTGAGGAGGAACTGCATGAGGAACCTCCACAAGAGGATATTTTACCTGAGCCAAAAGCTGACATACAAACCTGGGTAGGCAGGTTCAGCCAACAACAGCCTCCTGTCTTTCGGGGGAAGTTTGACTCACAGATTGCAGAGGATTGGTTGTCACGTCTGGAAAAGATTTTCAATATCTTGTGATGCCTAAACGAATTCAAAGTTCTATTAGCTATTTATAAGCTGGAGGGTGACGCAAACTGGTGGTGGAAGAACACTGAGCTCCTTTTGAAGGGAAAGAATATTCCTATAACCTAGGAATTATTTCAACAATAGTTTAACAAGAAATATTTTCCCCTATCCATCAGATGTGAAAAAGAAAGGGAACTTCTCAGCATTCAACAACATGATAGTGAGAGCTTTGATGATTATTTAGCTTTAAACATTCGATTATCTTGATTTCGGCATACCTTAAGCTTCATGATAACGAAAAATGGAGTGCTGATATGTTGATCGAGGGGTTAAGACTTTTGGAAATTGTGCCTTAAGGGCCAATCATTGTACTTTAAACATTATTATTTAATGAATTTCTTTATTAGATTATCATGGATTCCTACATGAGAGTTGCTAAGCTTTGAACTAGTGAAAAGTCACTTTTGACCGGGTGACGATAAAGGCTACGATCGAGCTTGATGGATTTTGATGCAGAGGAATATAAATGATCAAGATGGAATTTGTCCCTCTCATTAGTAGAAAGATATTACTGGGCCCCTCGATGAGTTAGTCTGAGAAATGTATGGCCATATTACAATATAAAGGAGTTTTCATTTCTATTGTCAGACTACTTAGGAATCGAGAAAGTAATGGTTAAGAACAAGAGGATGACATTTTCTATGCCTCATCCTTGACCGGTATATCATGTGACAAAAGGGACGTGACATGGTTGTATGACAGGTTGCATCGTGTTAACGATCCTCATATGAATTAGGTAGTCGTAATGTCTTGCTAGAGGCCGTTTGCGACTTAAGGTTTCGTACAGTTATTGGCCCATTGCCAACTTCATATACGACTACAGGGTCGCACACAAGAATGACCCAACATGAGATAATGTTTAATCTAGGGTGGATGAATTTTGTATTTATATATATATAATATAAAGTTCGTGAAAATAAAATTAATAATATTATATATATATATATATATGTATTTTCAAAATACATATTATATATATATATATATATATGCATGTGTATATATATTATATGATATTATTACATTGTTTTAGTTTTAAATTTAATTTTATTAAGATAAATTAGATTTAATAACTAACATGATAGAGATATAATATCTTAGATTTAATTTATGAAGATAAATAAATCTAATGGCTCTTTATTTAGATTAAATAAGTAGGTTAAATTAAAACTGTTTGACAAATTTAATTTAAACTGAATTTATTTAATTAGCTCATCAAGATAACTAATTTTTAATTAATTTCAAAATTAATAAAGATTAATTTTAAAATTCGAATATAGTCCCATGGGTTATAAAATTGATAGAGTAGAAAAACTCAGACACGAATGAGAATTTAGAACCGTAAGAAAAACCCTAGGAGACATTGGAAGCGCTAGCACGTAGTCTATATTGGAGAGAATTCATGTGGATACTGGTAGAGGGAGTGGACCTGAGGTATTGGCTCCTAGAGATCCAAAAACCCTAAATTCGAAAAGGTATGATTCTTTCTAACTATGTTTAAACGCCATTGATAGATTCTCGATTAGGATTAGCAAAAACTTTTAAATTATTCCGTTGTGCAAGCCGATCCCAACAAAGACCAGAGCTGAAAGAGAAATTGGTTTCACAACATTTCACTAAGTTTACCAAAGCAATGGAAGAATGTCGTTACATCGAGAAACGTATGTTAAGCTTGGCTACCTAACAGTAAAGGTGCATCTGGCAGTGGGGATTCTTCCAGAAAATGCAAGAATTAGGAAGTTCCCTATTAGGGCAATGATAAAAAGTCATATCAGGATGATAGTGGTAGCAAGCAGAGATTCTCTGGGAATAAAACTTGTTGGTACTATTGCCAGCCACATGGTGACGAATCATGCCCAATCAGGCTAAGGATTTGCTACAACTTTCGGAAGTTGGGTCATTTTGCTAGAAATTGCCCATAGCAGCAACAAACCATGGAGCTTAGCTCAAACGCTTGGCACAAGAGGCGATTACTCATGAGAAGACGCAGGAGTAGCCTGAAATGAACCCCAATGCAATCTGAATTAATGAATATGTTTTATGAGTATTATTGGTATTAGGACTAGCCATATGTATCATATTTGAATGTGTGATATATTTAGGGTTGAATGTATATGAATAACTATATAATTTGATTTTGATCACATATATGTGTGTGCAAATTTGCCCTAAGTAAAAATGTTGAATGGTAAGATATGCGTAAGGGTATTTTGGTTTTCCTCAATATTAATAGGAGCCAAAATGGTAAATGGAAATATTGACTAGAGAATGCCCTAATGTCTTTATTAGAGATATAAGTGGAATAATTGAATTGAATTATTGACTAAAGTTAGACTAACATGTGATAGACTTAGTGTCGATGTTCTGATTAACTTGAGGAGTAGAGAAGAACGTGAGGAACACCTAGGGGTGGTACTGGGAGTCAAATGTAAGCTCTAGCTTTTAGGGATTAACTTACTGAGTGGTTTGTGGTGAGGAGATCTATGTGGCGTATGATAAGGCAATCTATATGGTGCTAGGAGTCAAAGATAAACTCTACTCTAAGAGAGTAACTTACTAAGTGGCGATTTTTCCCAGGATGGAATATAACTAAGTAAGATGGTTGATAAGTAAAATATTTGTATATTTATTTTCTTTTATATGATGATTTTATGGATGATATTTGAGCTTAATATAATAAATTTGATTGTAATTAATAAATAAATAATGTTTTTAGAATAAATAGTATTTTTTAAAAAAAAATGGAAGTTACTGTAGCAATGGCAACACTGTAGCGGACGCCGGATACTGTAGCTATTGACGACAGTCACTGTAGCGGCCGCCGGATCCTGTAGCAGCTGCCAGATCACTGTAGCAGTACTATAGCATGCGGTTTTTTCCCTATAAATAGAGAACAAGGCCAAGCTCAAGAGGGGAGGAGAGGAAGAGAAGCAAAGGTTTCCTTCTCTGACAGGGAGAGGTCCTTCTCTGATCGGGAGAGATCTTTCTCTGACATTTCTGAGTTCATTGTATTATTTCTTAGAGTTAATTTTGTGCATTGTATTACATTTTGCATGCCTCCATCTTGAAAGGCTTATTATTGTATTACATTTTGCATGCCGCCTACATGGAAGGTTTAACCTCTTAAATGGATGGCTAGATTTCTCCATTTTTCATGCATCTTTTGGTTGTATATTTATGTTTGAGAATTTAATATTCAAGTTTTATGCAATATTTTTTAGGATTTCATTCAAGCTTTATGCAATGTTAATTTATTTTTATTTTGTTTTTAATTTTATCATGAGCTAAATTTCCATTTTCCTAGGGTGATGACGTAGCTTACTAATGACGGATTGAATCTTTACTTATTAAGTCTATTTTTAATTTATCCTTCATGATTGAGTTTTAATTATTATTCTTAATTTTTTTGATTGACTGGCCATCTTTTGAATGATTTCAATATGCATGTTGAGAACGGATGGAGATACATGTGTGTAGATCCTATAATTAAAACCATAACTTGCATATGAAATAGGAATATATTCATATGAGTTGTGTAGTCTTACTGAGTTCCATAAATCTTAATGCATAATTAATTGCTTAAATTCATATAGGAATATATTCGACTAGCAATTAATTATAGAATTGCTTGACCTTCGAAGAGGTTAGTAATTAAATTAGGGAAACTCGACTATCAATCATGTGGAACAAATTGGGCTAGAATAGATAAGTGATTTAATCTGGAATTTGTTAAGTGAAATATGATCCCTAAGGCTTTTTCTTATAGTTGTTTTCATATCATTTGCACTAATATTTAATTTTTTTTTCTTTTATTTTATACTCTCAATCACCAACTAATCGATCGACTGAATAGAGTTAAAATTACTCATTTTGGTACTTAGTGATCAATCCTCGTGGGAACGATACCCTACTCACTTCTATATTACTTGATTACATAGTGTACACTTACACTATTTAATTGATCATCTACAACCGTATCAAGTTTTTGGCGCCATTGTCGGGGATTGTTGTCATTAATATCAATACCAAGTAATTTTAATACTAATTTAGTCTTCATTTAAAAATTTCCAATAAAAATAAAAAAAAATTTTAAAAATGGATTATTCATAACATTCATTTGGTTTAATCAGTGATAACTTGTCATATCTTGGTTCTTTTTCTGGAATGCATGTGGATGGAATGAGACAAGAAAATATAAATGCTGGTTGGATTGAAAATTCTTCTCCTTATAATTGTTTTTCTTGTACTTATTATGGAGTGTCATTCTTATGAGCATTGTCCATATAGCAATACCAGTCATTATATGAGAGATGATTTCAATATGAACCAAATTTATTTTGATCATTCCTTTTATCCTGGTGGAATTTTGGAGCAACAAGAGTCTTTGGATCCATATGTCAGGTATTCTCCTAATCCTCCTTTCTACTCTTATCCATATATTGAAGAACAAACTCTTGAGTATAAGGAAAAATCTGATTTAGAAAGATTAGGTGAGGAGTTTGTAGAATCAACAAAGAAATTTATCATAGAACAAAAGGAAATTGTCACAGTGTTGAGTCAAGTGTCAAAAATAGTGGAATATATGTGGGTCAAATTATTGCGTCACTTGAAACTATGAGACAAGATAATTCTTTAAGCATGATGCCCACTCCTTGTGTTGATGATGATTATTGTGAGGAAGTTGATGATGTGAAATTGAATGAAACTTTAGCTCTTGTGGAATGTGTTAAGGAACTTGAAATCACTTTTGGAGAGATTAGTGGGTGTAGTCTAGATGAGGTTCTGGTTGTGGAACCTGATTCCTGTCATTTTGATGTTGAAACTAATGTGGTTGTTCCAAAAGATATTGTTCATGTCTCTCCTATTAAAGCGTTGACTCTTACTAATGAGAGTCAAGTGGATTTTATGGGATGCTCTAAAATTTTGGAAACTCCTAATCTATTGGCAAATACATGCATATTGTGCTTTATTTGAATTTAGTAAATAATTGTACTATAAAATTGTCTATGATTGAAGAAGTACAATTAATTACTTTGAATGATCATTGTTGGTTTCTGAAATATTGTTGCTTGAAAAGAAATGAAGACAAGGTAATCATAGTGTTTGATACTTTTGATTAGTAGTTTGTGTAACCCCCTCAACGTAATTATATCTTAATTATGAAATTTAAGTGAAATAGAGACCAAAAAGACAAAAACACATTTATAACTCCTCATCCAAGAGATGGGGTGTCCAAAAATAGTTCAAAACATAGTTCATCTGGTCTCACATTCACTTCCGAATACAATTACTTGTGTAGTTAAATCACATAATAAATATCAAAGTGCGTAACTAAAATCCCAGCAACCCCGGGTTACTTGTATATATACAATGGGTTCAAAGTTTCCCAAAATGGGGATTACATATCCAAAAATATTATCTACAGCTCATATACATATAGTAATCCCAAAATCCTATTAGATAACTAACGGTTCAAAATCAAATGTCCCTACGAAATCCTAACCACTTCGGGTTAGCCGCTTCCCCTTTGAGCCACTTGCCCTATCTGAAATGTTAATCATTAGAAAGAGTGAGATTCTAAAGAATCTCAGTAGTAACAAATCACTCATACAATATATAAACACAAAGCATATAAGTTTATCATGTTCAGCAACAACACTTTGAGTCATGGGTCGCGCCACAACCGACAGCACTCACAGCTGTATCACAATGCACTATGCCCACTTTCACGGTAATCACAATGTCAGCTTTCGTTGTAATTACTATGCCAGCTCTCGTTGTATTCTCAATGCCCGCTTTCGCGGTAATCACTATGCAGTAGCATCACAAGGCACAAAGCTCCATAAGGCACAAAGCAACACCAAGCTCCATAAGGCGTCTCAATGCATCACAAGGCGGCAGCAGCAACATAATGCATGATAGGCATACATACAGTACATTTACACAAAGTATAAGAGAGGAGTCATTACCTGTATCTTTCCTGACGTTCTTTGATACAGTGGGCTCATGAGTCTAACAGATATCAAATCATATAATCAAATTAGGGACAACAAATCAATCTCTTTTTCCAAATACATATTTCTATAATACTTTGATTTAGTTACCATTTAAACTCTTTAGGATGATCATTAGAGGCCTAAACACATACTTAAAGGGTTAGAAGAAACTACCCTGAAGACCCCTTTTTCGGAAGCACAACACAGATTTTTGGCTGACTCACTCGAGTGAAGATGACCTCACTCGAGTGATGAGAGACTTGCACTCGAGTGAGACTGGTTCTCACTTATGAGTATTTGACAGTGAGCAACAACCATAGCCAGAGAGTTCTCACAACACTCAAGCATAAGGCTTTGCACTCGGGTGATGACTCTAAATCCACTCGAGTCCCCGAAAGTGCAACACAAAAAGTGAGAACCCAATAGCACATGCAACAACAGAGGGAAGATCTCACTCGAGCACCACCCTTGGCACTCCGGTGAGGAGCCCATACTTGCGAGTGTCAAAACACACTCTTGAACATTGACCAGCGAGTGACGTCTCGAGAGCAATCCTAACTTTGAACTCGCACTATCACTCAAGAGACCCCTTGCTCACTCGAGTGATCACCTACTTTACTCGCGGTTTAAGAAGTACACGCGAGCCTCCTTCATGAGAACCCAGGCGAAACACAAAGAGAAAAGGGAAAATACAAGGCAGCACTTGAGTGTGATCCTCCCTCACTCGAGTGATGCTATTAGATTGCCTAGATCACAGCAAGTGACAGAAAATTCCCAGATTTACCAAGCTTAACCCAATGGTTCCCAAATTTCACACAAAGTTCATTACCACTTAAAATTTCCTAAGGAACACATTGGTAACTTCCAAAAACATCCAAAAACCATTTTAACCACAATCTATGCTATTGGGTCTCTATAACCCACAACTCCCAATTTCATTCAAATAACTTCCAAACTTCAAAACCATTACCAACACTCCAATAACCTCACAACATACCATTTCTAACATCATCCATTATGACATTCATACATTCAAAAATGGACTTAAAACCAAGGCAAATTCCAGAATTTCTCAAACTTATCCAAAAATCACAATAAATATACCAAAAAGCATCAAATCCTTACCTCTTCAACTTGCCAAATCCAGAATCTTGATTCTCAAACTTCCAAATTGCTCCAACACCCAAACTATCACCTTTCCAAATTCTGAAACCACCAAAATAGAGTTCTCAACACTATGAACAAATTTAATGCAGAGGATTTGAGCATAGGAGGACCATTAACTACCCAAAATTCAAGCTTTCTTTTTCTCTTTCCTTGCTTCAAGGTCTCCGAAAATGAGAAAAGGATGAGAGAGATGGTGATAAATGGAGATGATGATGATGATGATGATGGAATTTTTGCCCTTGATCCATGCCCTCCACCGAATAGGAGAGAGAAGAGAGAGAAAAGTAAGTTTTTGTCTTTTGTGCCATATCCATTGGTCTACACAATGACACTTGTCATCATCTTGTTCAATCACTCCATGAGCTCACACAAATGCAAAGCATAGGATTTCGACCCATAGCTAATAGATCTCTACCCTTGATCTCTAATCACCAATAAGTTTTCTTTGTGGTAACTGACCAATTGGTCGGTAAATTTCCAATTTTACCATTTTACCCCTGGTTTCACTATGATCATTAAATCATCACTATGAACATTTATATTAAATTTGCATCACATTTCTCCAAAAGTGTTTAATTACACTAATTACAATCAACATCAGAGTCATTAGCCCTTAATCTAAAATTGGGTCATAACAGTTTGTGTGTGAGAAGTCTGGCTGAAGACTATAAATTTAACGCTGCTTGAGAGGTAACCTAAGGTTTGGTTTGATGTCTATTGTGATTTTACAGGACTTCTGGTAGGTCCTGATGATGTTTTCTACTTTGATAGTTAAAAAAAAAGAAAAAAAATTTGGTTTGGTCTTTGTCTAACCAAAGACGTTAAAGAAGGGCGGCTATTTGGGAGGCAACCCAAAACTTCTTTCCTACTCTCTCATTTTTCTTTCCTAGTCTTTCATTTTTCCTTCCTACTCGCTCAATTTTCTTTCCTACTCCTCGAAAAACACTGCACTGCATTAAGATTTTAGTTTTGACTAGTTTCATTTTAAGTTACCATGGAGGAATCTCCTATAAAGCTTAAGAATAGTTTCCCCACTCTTCCCAAAGATGTACTCAGGAAGATCTATAACGGTCGACTTGAAAGGATGATGATATTCAATAGTTTGGGCCTTCTTGTGGACATACACTGGATCATTGAAGCTAAGGTACGTTTAGCAGGTAAGATTCATAATTCATTTGTTAAACCTTTGCCAGGAATGAGAAGAAGTTCTTACTCCAAAAAGAGAAGAGCTAAAAGAATGAATGTCTGCTATAATGTGCAAGGTGGAATTGTAATCAGCGCTGTAGGAGTAAAGGTATGGTTTCTAAAGATAAAATTAAATTTATAAAGGATGGACTGAGTAAGGAGTCACTGGATGATATCATTCAAACTCTTGAGACGCATCTGAGTGGTGATGTTCATCATATTCTTCTTGATTTAGCAGACATATTCAAAAGAGAAAAAGAGCACTATTGTCTTGGGAATATGACATTAAAAGACCTTGTTTGCAGTTTATAAGAAAACTGGATGGGAAGTAAATCCTCTATTCATAGAAAGCGTTTAAGCCGTTATTGGACGTAAAACCAGAGGAAGATGTAAGCCAAAATCACAACTACTGTACATAATCATGCTTTTGTTTAATTTGTTTTATCTTTTCTGTAGCTTTTGTCTAATCTTTCTTATCTTTTTGGCAGCTTTTGTCTACTCTACTTTATCTTTTGACTTTCTTTCCTCTTTTTGTTTAATTTCTTTACGCAATGGCCCACCGGTCATCTGTGTCAGAAATTTTTTTCTAGCTTCTTTGAAAAAAGTGTGATTTGTGTGATTTTGTTGTCACTGTTTTAGTGTTATATATATATATATATATATGTACTCTTCTACTTGTAAGCATGTACTCTTCACTTGTAAATATGCACTCTTCCACTTGTAAGCATACATGGTCCAAGAGAAAGAAAGAGAAAAAGGGTATTTCACAAAAATGTAGATTTACATCTATTTGCATTTTTGGTGAAACTGATTTGGGCAAGAAAGGAGAGTTTATAATAGCAGCAAATGAACTTGGAATTGCATTAGCTACCAGAAAAATCAACTTTGTGTATGGGGAGGCATCAAAGGCCTAAAGGGAAGTGTGGCCATTTCTGTATCCATGAATGGAAGCAAGGGTTTAAGTGTAAGGGTGAAGGAGTTGGAAGATCACACTTTTTCCTTAGGACAAGAGTTATAGGTTTCGAGCTTGCCTGAACAAATGGGACTAATGTTCTACCATGCTCAAGCTTTCATTGCTCTACCCGGTGGTTTGGAGACGTTGGATGGCATTTCTAGCATTGCATATTGGGCTAAGTTAAACTATCACAAAAAGCCATTAGGATTGTTAAATGTTAATGGTTTTTATGATAATCTGTTATCTTTTCTTGATCAAGCTATGGAAACAGGATTCATACCCCAAGCGACTCGTCATTCCATAATTTATGCACCAACTACTGATCAGCCGCTTGTTCAACTGCAAACCTATGAATCTAAACTAGATCTACTCGTCAAGAAAATACGTGGGCAATCTTCAGATAGCAGTCAGAAATAGAACCAAGATACCACTCTCCGATTGTAACTTTCCTTAACGTCTTGGTTTTACTTTATTGTGTGTTTATGTTGAAAAAGAACACTTCCTTTGAGCTCTAGAAGAAATTGGGGAGAATGTCTGATTTAGGTTGGGGGAGGAGGAAATTTTTTTTTCTTTTGTTAGTTAGTAAAACCATTAGATGAATGGGGTGTGGAAAAACATGGCAGAGTAAGGAGTTATTCTTAACTCCTGAAACGCATTTCATTAGTTGCATTTTATTAGTTGCATGTTTTTTTTATCTTTTAAAAAAAAGTAAACAAAATCATCTTGTTTAAGTGCTTTGTAATGATCTTAAGAAGTATATAAAATTTAAGGATGGATCAATTGAATTTAGGGATTTTATAGCATGAATGAGCAACTGATTATTGCAATTCGTGATGAATTTTGAGATTGAATGAATTGAATTTAAAACAAAACCCTAGCCTTGAGCTTCTGAGCCTATAATGACTATTTCTCTTGTGTGTGATATTCACCTATTTAGTTGTCACTCTAGAACTTGCTTTAAATCTTGTTGAAATTACATCTCACATGCACATTCAAAAATGATAAAGGCATTCATTTTCTTTAGCCAGAGCCAAATAGCCAACCTTGCAATTATACCGTTGATAAGCCCCTTTGAGCGTAATTTATTGTTTCATTGTTCTCAACCCATTAACATGTGCTTTAATGATATATCAAGTGCTTTTACCTTATTCGGAAGATTAGTGGAGCATTTGAAATTCTTGTGAAATGGGCTTTTGACAAAGTGTGGGGGTGTATCTATCATCAACTTTACAGTTGCAATTCAATTAAAAAAAGAGAGAAAAAGGAAAAAAAAAAGATATTAAGTATTTGAATTGTGGGTTGTTGTGATGAAATAAATTTATAAGTAGCCCATTTTTCAATTGCTCTATTTCTTTAGCCTTTCATATCATGTTTTACATTGCTTTTACTTTAACCCCTTTACAACCCTTATAATTCCTTTTGATTTGAATTATGCATGTGAATTAGGTAGTGAAGATTGATATTTTTAGCAAGCCTATGGTAGTACAATTTTTTCGGTTGAATTTGAGTGAAACATTGACCCTTAAACACTTGAGAGATTGAGAGAAGGAGTTACAAGTACAAACTCGGTTTATTCATTTTCAATTAAAGTTACCAGTTTATATTTTCGTTGATTCATTAATACTGTGATCTCTTTATTTTTCAATTGTGTTCTTACTTATGACTTGACACTTCTGATTTTGTGGGAAGCACTTATTTGTTACTTCTTGTCCAAGGACATCTAAGAGTTAAGTGTGAGGGAATTTGATACGTAAAATATTTGCATATTTATTTTCCCTTATATGATGATTTTATAGATGATATTTGAGCTTAATATAATAAATTTGGATGTAATTAATTAATAAAGAATGTTTTTGGAATAAATAGTATTTTTTTTAAAAAAATGGAAGTTACTGTAGCAGACGGCGGATACTGTAACTGTTGCCAACAGTCACTGTAGCAACCGTCAAGTACTGCAGCAGCTGCTAGATCACTGTAGTAGCCGCCATATCACTGTAGCATTACTATAGCATATGGTTTTTCCCCTATAAATAGAGATCAAGGCCAAGCTCAAGAGGGGAGGACAGGAAGAGAAGCAGAGGTTTCCTTCTCTGACAGGGAGAGGTCCTTCTCTGATCGGGAGAGATCTTTCTCAGACATTTCTGAGTTCATTGTATTATTTCTTAGAGTTAATTTCGTGCATTGTATTACATTTTACATGCCTTCATCTTGGAAGGCTTAGGATTGTATTACATTTTGCATGCCGCCTAAATGGAAGGTTTTACCTCCTAAATGGACGGCTAGATTTCTCCATTTTTCATGCATCTTTTGGTTGTATATTTATGTTTCTGAATTTAATATTCAAGTATTATGTAGTATTTTTTAGGATTTCATTCAAGCTTTATGCAATGTTAATTTATTTTTATTTTGTTTTTAATTGTATCATGAGCTAAATTTCCATTTTCCTAGGGTGATGACGTAGCTTACTAATGACAAATTGAATCTTTATTTATTAAATCTAGTTTTAATTTATCCTTCATGATTGAGTTTTAATTATTATTCTTAATGCTTTTGATTGACTAGCCATCTTTTGAATGATTTCAATATGCATGTTGAGAACGGATGGAGATGCATGTGTGTAGATCCTATAATTGAAACCATAACTTGCATATGAAATAGGAATATATTCATGAGTTGTGTAGTCTTACTGAGTTCCATAAATCTTAATGCATAATTAATTGCTTAAATTCATATAGGAATATATTGGATTAGCAATTAATTATAGAATTGCTTGACCTTGGAAGAGGCTAGTAATTAAATTAGGGAAACTCGACTATCAATCATGTGAAACAAATTGGGTTAGAATAGATAAGTGATTCAATCCAGAATTTGTTAAATGAAATCTGATCCTTAGGGATTTTTCTCATAGTTGTTTTCATGTCATTTGCACTAATATTTAATTTTTTTTCTTTTATTTTGTACTCTCAATCACCAACTAATCGATCGACTGAATAGAGTTAAAATTACTCATTTTGGTACTTAGTGATCAATCCTCATGGGAACGATACCCTACTCACTTCTATATTACTTGATTACATAGTGTACACTTGCACTATTTAATTGATCATCTGCAACCGTAACAATGGTGAGTCTGTACGATCTGTAATGGTATGCCTTATGTGGTTTATAATAAAGTAATCTGTGTAGTTTATAGTGATATGAGTTGTGTGGTAGTAATCTATGTGGTTTATAGTGATGTGACCTATGTGGCCTGCTATGTGGTGACTTGTGTTATCTACTATGTAGTAAATTGTAATGAGGAAATCTGTATGGTGTAACCTGTGTGGCTTGTAATGAGGTGGCCTGTATGGTCTGCTATGTGGTAACTTATGTGCTATTTGTGGGGTATAATATGTGTTCTATGTAAACTCTGTGTGGTATGTGATCTATGAGGTACAAATTGTGGGGTAGATGATCTGTGTGGTTTACAACAAAATAGGTAGGCAAATAGGCATGAGCCCTTGTGTGGTAGCAGGGGAGCTGTATACATGGATTCTGGCTACATGCTTTGTGGACATTATATTGAGTATATTGAATACTAAGGGACAGATTGAATCATAAGAAGTAGTTCTCAAATTGTAGACGTTCAAATTTCAGGAACAAAATTTATTTAAGTTGTGGAGAACTATAATGCCCCAAATTTTATTCCCCAATATGCCTTGTAAGCACTTGTGGCATTTAGTGAAATGGAAAGGTGAATTTTAGAGAATGTGATTATGCAGCTAGTGAAATTTCTTGTGAGGCTGTGAGTTTGTCATATGATTTTGAATGAACAAATGATGATAAAAAAATTATGAAATTTTACAAAGTAGACATCCTGAGTATTAATTTGATAGGTAATGGATAATTTTTGGAGTTGTATGCAAAGAGTTATGAAATTTTGAAGTTAGCCCAGAAAACTGTGGATTTTCTTGAATAGCATCCAAAGAAATTAACTCTGGGAATTTTTGTGCTTCCAATTGGCAAAGGGATATATATTTTCTTCAAACTAGACTCAATAAGGGTTCTATAGCCTTTAGAATCAATCCAATACGATGTCTACAAAATTAGTTATGATTTTGAAAGTTTGGGCAGAAAATCTATTAGAATTTTGTTTAAATCCAAAATTAGGAAAATTAATTAATTAAATTATGGGATATAATATTATAAAACACTTCTTCCTTCCTCCTACAGCCCAAAACCGTGCAGCCATCTTTGAGTAAGAGAGAGCAGGTTTTAGAGAAGTTTAGAGAGAGAAGGAGAAGAAATCTCACGAGTTAGGTCGATTTCTTCAGTGAATTCGTTCCTAACATGTATAATCCTTCTTCTAAACTTCTCTTGTACATGATTCAAAGAGTTTAAAGCTCAAAATTCAATGTTGAGAGGAGGCTAGGGTTCAGCCAAGAAAGGAAAAGCCAGATGGAAGCTAAGGTGACTTCTTAAACTTCAATCTTTGATTATTCTGACTATTGTGGAAGATTTAATCGATGAATTTTTGGTTAAATTGCAATGATTATAGAATTTGGGAAATGTTGTGTCCCAGACGTTATGCTGCCAAAATTGAGTCTAAATAGTGGTTTTAACGTAATTAAATAGTTAATAAGGTCGTTAAGAGTAGAAAGGAGTAAGTTTATGGAGTCAAAACTCAAACCCAATCTTCCCCTGAGAATTTTAGGTTCAGCCAGTGCTGTTTCGAGGGGTTAGGGCTGGATTTCTGATAATTTGATGATTCCATTTTGTTTAAGGGCATTTTGGTCTTTTAGCAATGAATTTGGTAATTCCGAATCTGAAAATGGATTGTTTGGGTGAAAATAAGTTAGAATTGCCCATGTCAAAATTTCAAAATAAAGTACGGTTGGACCAGGTATGGTGGGATTGGGTCGGGTCCCTGACGACATTTTGGTTAATTTTCACAGTAGGCTTATATAATCACTAGAAATAGTATAGAAGTGCTTGAAATAGTACATGAATAGGTTTTAACCTAATTCTTGTACATTTATGTTTCAGGACCAGTTGAGAGCCAGTTGGTGGCGCACTTTACGAGGCGCACGTTACGAAGCAAGAAAGGGTTAAGGTAGGGAACTTACCTCTCCTATATGTATTTGATATTTGTGCTGGTGTATTGATGGATGTTATTGCTTTGTTTGCTTATATGAAACATATATGAATGATTAAGGCTCTATTTCTATTTATGCTAGGCCATAAGTATGTTGTTTGAAACAATGAGCACGCAGATATGTCATTGTATTAGCATGAGTTTATGTAATGCAAGCATGTCATGCATTAATCACTTATCCTGCATGTATATTGGTACTGTTTCCTACTAAGATTCTCTCGAATCTCACCCTCCGCTACTAACAATTTAGATAGGTGAATACAAAAGATACACAAAGATCAGAGAAGAGAACTACACAAGAGGATTGCTGTAGTAGAACAAAGATGGGAAGATGTCTCTGTTTCATTATGATAGGTTTAGACACCCAAGTAGCCCTGTCCAGCTACATTAGTGGTAATTATTATGTATGAACCTCTATGGGGAATTTCTATAATCATGCACATACAATCAGTATAGTTATGCTACTCCTGTGTTGCCCACCGAACTGTGCATCATTTTCCGCAAATACTCTGAAAAAGGTGAAAATAAGATAAGGGTGTGATATATAATGTATTTGATTATAAGAAGGGAATTATGGGGATTGTAAGAAATAAATATTATTTCCCTTTCCTTTTGTCATTTTCGTCCAAATGGTGGAAAATAGGAGGAAAAATATTTACTTGGGCACTAAATATGCCATGTGTCATTATCTTGATCCAAGCAAAAAGATGGAGTCATAAAGCAAAATGCACATGGGGAATTAGCATTAAAATATATTAAGTTAAGGAGGTGTGTGAAAATATTTTGTTAAGAGCTTTTTATCTATTTCTTTAGCTTATTTTCATTGAAAGCAAAGAAACTAGAGAGAGTGGAAGAGCTTGAAGAACATAAGCAAACAAGGGTTCAAGAGGCAAAAATCAAGGTAGGTACTTGTGATTTCAAGTGATTAGCTCATAAAACCCATGGAAAACCTCTTATAATCTCTTTTCCCTCATGAATATCATTGTTAGCAAGCAAAAACTTCAAGGGAGAGAGAGAGAGAGAGAGAGAGAGAGAGAGAGAGAAAGAGAGCGGGAGGGCGCCTAGAGGGAGAAAGTTGAGAATCAAGAGGTAATCTCTAGAACTTTGATCCTCTTGGTTAATATGTTGTTGTTATGGTGGTTGTTGTTATTATTGGCTTGATTTATAGTTGTTTTTGTAAATTTGGGATGATGAAACCCTAATGGGTTATGCTGCCCAAATTATATAAATCATGATGAAATGGTAATTAAATGGTTAATCATGTGATTAAGAGTGAAAAGGAAGGAGCTTTAAGGGTTAAATCAAGAAAATCATATTTTTCCTTTTTTTTATGTATGTTTCAGTCAACACTGAAATTAAGGGAAGCAATTGAAATTTCATCAATTTGATGCTTCCGTTGGGTTTAGAGGGAAAATAGTGTAAGGTATATGTTGATTGTAAAGTGTGAAAAGTATTAGAATGTGAAATGACACAATAAAGCCTAAAATCCTAAATAAGGGCTGCCAAGGAAAAATCTATCTTTTAGCAGTGGATTTGGCAATTCTGATGTCAAAAATGGATTCTACACGCAAAACTGTGTAGGATTAGCCCGGGTCATAATTTTTGAAAAAGTAGGACTGGGTACAAAGGGACTTGAACTGGGTCCCTAGAGGCATTTTGGTCATTTTGTATTTTTAAACTTAGATAACCAACAAAATGAATTTGGAAAAGTCTAAAGTGATACATGAAGGAGTATTAACTCAATTTTTGTAAAACTTGAAATTTTAGGACCGTATAGTTACCCAGAGTCAGAACAAAATTCAGGAATAGTTTGTAAGATGAAAAGGGACTTAAGGTAGTAACTCTATCTCTCATACACTATGTAAACATGTATATGCTTTGTGTATAACACCTTCTATGATACATATAATGCATTCTCTAATTGGTGCGGGAAAAACACAAGTACCATCTGGGGGAGAAGCACCAATACCCCAGCGGCCCTAAAAGTGGATCTAGTTATGAGAGTTCAGTACCAAGAGGGTACACTGCCCAGTCTGTGGTCAAAAGCCCAGCTGAGGTATGGAAGTCGGTGACTAACAATAGTTGGTCCTGAGTTGGGGTCTAGCAGTCGTTAGCCCTGAAAAATGCACACACACCGATGAATATTATTATAGTGTATTTATTAAATTGCAATATATGGTACATAGCATAATTATTTGTTGCATTTTATATGATCGATTGTCTATTACTAATGAGATTCATTTTAATCACACCCTTTTTCAAAATTAAAAATATTCAAGCAGAAGCCAGCGACTCTAGGGCCAAACGGTAAATATCGGTAATTGAGGTGTCCAAGTAAGAAGGTGGAGCTATTGGTTATAGTTAGTTTATTTTCAGAGTTTTGGACAAAATTGTATATACTTTTTTCAAATCCTATAGAGAACTTCTGTGTTGTAAACAAGTACTCTTTATCAATATATTTGTGCTATTTTCTGTATGCCTATGGAACTGTGCCTTTATCATTCTGGAAAATATAGAAATGTTAAGAAATTTGACATTTTGGGTATCAAAGCTAAAAGCGGTTCTAGCATTATTAGAATAGTATACTAATACGGTATTGTTTACAGGTTGACGGGAACAATGAGTGGAAGGCGACGACTGTGAGACTGGTCACCATTGTCGGTGAACTAGGGAAACCTTGAATCGGGCAGAGGATTCCCTAGAGCCAGTATTCTATAGAGACGAGGACCCCTAGGGAGCGGGTCTGAGTCAGACTGGTATACGGGCCACAGTTGAGACCTAAGCCAATATCCAAAGAGTCAGTGGGAGATTCCGAGCAGCCACCTCCTATGGGTCAGAGTTTGATTTTTGTATTACTACTCTCTCAAGAGCTAGACCAGTGTATGTGAGATATTACCTGCAACCTGATTAGAGGTTGTAGAAGCATGCTTAGTGTAGATACTATGGGCTTTCAAGAAGTATGGCACACCTGTAGCCTAGTACCTCGTATGTTTGGATTATATGGATTCAATCTACTGGGAGTAAGTGTTGGAAATTGTGCCCTAAGGGCCAATAATTGTACTTTGAACATTATTATTTTAATGAAATTTCTCCATTCTGTTATCATATTATTTGCATGTTAACTGTGATAATTGTATCCTTGGATAATTCATAAAGATTGTCCTAAAATGTCCCTGGTCGGTCATCTATGCGGGAGCAGAGATGAAACAAGATCAGTATGACTTTGATAAGATATGGAGATACGAATCAAAGTCTTAGGCACTTGTAAGAGTACAAGGTGCTGGACCGACCCACTATGAGAAAGCTACATGGATCAAGTCATAAGCTTTTCTCATGTATAACCACGTTACAATGCCCTTAGACCTGAGGTCATCATGGATTCCTACATGAGAGTTGCTAAGCTTTGAACTAGTCAAAAGTCACTTTTGACCGGGAGATGATAAAGGCTACGATCGGGCTTGGTGGTTTTTCATGCAGAGGAATATGAATGATCAAGATGGAATTTGTCCCTCACATTAGTAGAGAGATATTACTGGGCCCCTCGATGAGTGAGTCTGAGAAATGTATAGCCATACTATGATGGAAAGGAGTTTCCATCTCTATTATTAGGCTACTCAGGAATCGAGAAAGTAATGGTCAGGAACAAGAGGATGACATTATCCATGCCTTATCCTTGATCGATATATTGTGTGACAAAAGGGACGTGACATGGTTGTATGATAAGTTGCATCGTGATAACGATCCTCATATGAATTGGGTAGTCGTAATGTCTTGCTAGAGGCCGCTTGCGACTTTTGGGTTAGTATAGTTATTGGCCCACTGCCAACTTCATATGGGCCTACAAGGTCACACACAATAATGGCCCAACACGAGATAATGTTTAATTTAGGGTGGACGAATTATATATCTATATATAATATAGATATATATTTTCGAAATATATATATCTTATATATATATATATATATTATATTATTATATTGTGTTAGTTTTATATTTAATTTATTAAGATATATTAAATTTAATAACTAACATGATAGAGATATAGTATCTCAGATTTAATTTATGAAGATAAATTAAATCTAATGGCTCTTTATTTGGATTAAATAAATAGGTTAAATTAAAACTGTTGGACAGATTTAATTTAAACTAAATTTATTTAATTAGCTCATCAAGATAATTAATAGTTAATTAATTTCGAAATTAATGATGATTAATTTTGAAATTTGAAAATAGCCCTCATAGGTTATAAACTTGATAGAGCAGATATATTGATATTGTAATATCCTGGATTGTAATCAAGGATTTATGACTTCAAATGATGTAATTAATGTTAATTAAACATATTTGAAGTATATATTGTGTAATGTGTATTATGGTAATCAGGGGTAAAACCGGGGTGGGCACCACCGGCACGGGGCATCCCTAGAGGGGGTAAAACCGGGGTGGGTGTGACAATAATTGAGTAACCTAGCCACCGTCGCGGGGCATCCCCAGCGGGGGGTAAAACCGGGGTGGGCACCACCGGCACGGGGCATCCCTAGAGGGGGTAAAACCGGGGTGGTTGTGACAATAAAATTGTGAGTCCGATAACCCACGGGCATCCATCGGACGGGTGTGATGTGGGAGCCAGCCACGCAGCGGAAGCGTGGGCAGCCATTAAGGGGGGTGTGACAATAAAAGGCGCCTGGATAGAAGAGATTGAGACTCTAGGTGGGCCATTACGGTCAGGTACTTTGGATAAAAGAAATTGAGATTCCGGAGTGACCAGATGATGTGATATTGTGTTGATACCCAAAAGTCCTGGTTACCACTAGTGGAGTTACTGGTGGGTGTACGAGTGAGGGTAAAGCTGTGAAAGTGGATATAGTGAAAGTTGAAATGTTTGTGTATACAGCTGAGGCTGTCGTTTGATGTATTGAGGTTGTGGTGTTTTGGTGTTACTCCCGGAAGGGGTAACTAGATTGAGTTGAGTAGAGTGGTGGCCTATGCTGCCAAACTGCCAAAATCTTATGATATGGCTCATGATTTAGAGCCTTCGGATATTGAGATACGCTAGCCACTCATGAGTTAGAAGGGCTTGCGACGATTGTGATTATGTGATGATGGTTTTGATAGTAATCGTATATGGAAACGATTGTATTTGTTTAATAATCGTGAGGTGATTGTGTTTGTGCTGCAATCGTGAAATGGGCCGATTGCAGTTTGTGGCAACTGGGTTGCATTTATTGTGTAAGTTTCTTCTGAGAATCAGATTTGTGGTGCACCGGTTGTCTGCGTGGTCTAGAAGGGACATCCCAATATGAAATGAATTGTGAAACGAAAGCTGTCGTGAAGAAGCATCCATAGTTTTTGAATTAAGTAGTATGACAAATTTCGAGGACTTCCTTCAGTAGTTGTTTTGGTAGTTGGTTATCATCCCATATGGGAGTATATAGATTTGGATGTGTATATAAGTATGTGGATGAGGATTTGCTATGTATTTGAGAAGACTTTGTGTAATCCCCATATGAGGGCTTGTATGGGCGAATGTGCTCTATAAAGCTTGAGTTAATATATGGAAACCGGGATTGCCGGGATTATTGTTGTGTACTCTGATTTGTTATGAATGTGATATTCCGCGTAGTAATTGTATTCGGAAATGTGATTCTGAGACCAAGTTTATAAATGATTTCGAAAGGTGTTTGTGAAAACCCCGTCTGGTAGATGGGATTATAATATTAAATTTTGTTCTTATTGGTCTCTATTTCACTTTATTGCTTAATCCGAATATTAATTACGGCAGGGGGTTACAGATATACACATGAGAATTGAGAGCCGTAAGTGAAACCCTATGAGACATTAGAGGCGCTAGCACGCGGTCTCGGTTGGAGAGCATTCGTGTAGATACCGGTAGAGGGAGCGGACCTGACGTGTTGGCTCCTAGATATCGTGAAAACTATGAATCATCAAAAGGTATGAATCCTTCCAACTTGGTTTAAACGCCGTTGATAGATCCTCGATTAGGATCAGCAAAAATTTTTAAAATTCTTCTGCTGTGCTTACCTATTCTAACAGCAAGTTTCATGGAGATTGAACTATCAAGATGAGGTTTGGATTTACATGACAATGTACTTCTTAAACACAAAATTTTAGGCTAGGAAGGAGAATGATATAGTAGAGTAGGGCCCGAATGATCATTTTATTGAGTTCATAGATCACATGACACCATACGTGGCAAAGTATATGTACGACAATGGGTAGAGGGTCTATATCCAATATTTTGGTGATCGGAGGATGCTGGCATGACTTTTGAGATGAGGGCAGTCACAGGGTACAGGTAGACAGAAGAAGATAGAGCCAGTATCTGTGTTTTGGCACGGGTATACAAAAGTTAAGCATATTCAACCCAGGGAAATCATGGGATCGGTGACCCCCTGGGAAGTCATATGTATAGTTATGACATAATGTGTAAAAGAGGACAAAGTCATATTGTACAGTAGTTATAGGTTGTGTGATGTTAAGAGCTTTCCTTAACTGCTGTAAATATCTAATGTATGATATATATGACATACCTGTGTACCCGATATTTTGAGAAATGACAAAAATGCCCTTATTTCATATGAAATTTACTTCTTCTCTATTTTCATATAGTGAAATACAAAGATGGTATGAACACGCGGTAGACCATGAGGGGGACATAATAATGCAAAACCCGAACATAGGCCTGATCTAATACAGCAATAGATTTTAGGTATGTTGACACATCAACAGACCACAATGAATGATATTAGGGAGGAGCTGCGAGAAGTGTAGCAAAGACAGGATCGCTTAGAAGATCTGGTGACGGGAGATGGTGAACCTAATCCGCCTGAGGGGCCTCAACCAGAAGATCTTTTACCTAATCCTGAGGCTGATATTCTCCAGATTTGGGTAGGAAGATTTAGTAAATAGCAACCCCCTGTATTCAGAGGGAAGTTTGATCCTCAGCAAGCTAAAGACAAGCTATCAAGTCTAGAGAAAATTTTTAAAATCCTAGCTTGCCCAGATAATATTAAGATCTTGTTGGTAATTTATAAGTTAGAAAGCGATGCTGATAGATGGTAAAAGAATACTGAGCTGATTCTTAGGGGAAGGAATATTCCTGTAACGTGGGAATTATTCCAAGAGAAGTTCAATGAGAAATACTTTTCCCATTTAGTCAAGCTAAAAAGGGAAAGAGTTTCTCAACATACAATAGTAGGATAAAGGAGTTTTGACAAGTACTTAGCTCACTATATCCGATTATCTCGATACTCTGCATACCTTAAATATCGGGATGACGAGGAGTAGAGCTCAGACATGATGATACAAGGGCTAAAACTAAAGCTGAGAGAGAAATTGGTTTCTAAGCACTTTACAAATTTCAACAAGGAGTAGAAGAGTACCGAATTATTGAGGATAACTTCTTGAGCCTGTATTCTAATAAAGGCAATCATAACAAGGGTGTGTCTGGTAGTAGGAGTTTTTCCCAGAAATGCAAAGAACCAAGTGAACCACCCAGAGGCAGAAATAAAAAGCCGTATTAGGCTGGGGGCCATGGAAATCAAAGACCCTTTCAGGGTAGAACATGCTAGTATTGCAATAAGCCACATCATCCTGGCAAGACATGTAATGGTGCTCCATTACCACAGGCTTCACCAGCGACTCAGGCTCCAGCCAAGAAAATTACTTGTTACATTTGCCAAAAACCAGGGCATTATCCTAAGGATTGTCCATAGCAGTAGCAACAACCTGTGGAGCCTAGACACAGAACTCAGGGCAGAGTTTATACGATTACTCAAGAAGAGGCTAGTAAATCTCTTGAACTGATACAAGGTACAGTTTACCTTAATGGCAATTCAGTACAAGTAATGTATTATTTAGGTGCTAGTCATTCATTTATTGCATATGATTGTGTGAGACAGCTAATCCTGAGGGTACACAAATTCCTATATGATCTGGTGGTGTCTACACCTACAGGTGTTATTGTTGTCAAATTCGATGTCTGTCTGAATTGCATAGTAAATGCCGAGGTACAAAAATCAACAGTAGATTTGATCTATCTACCACTACAAGGCTTAAAAGTAATCCTCAAAATTAATTGGCTAATAGCGAATAGTGTGATGCTGGATTGCAGAAGAAAAAAGGGTCTTTATCCCAATCTTTAACCACATGGTACTAAAACAAACCTTAACTTTCTTTCAGAAGTTGAGGCTGAGAGATGTCTGCATAAAGGTTGTCAAGGGTATATAGTGTTCTTATCCATACAATCTGAAGTTGGAATAGCATTGGAGAGTATCCCCGAGGTAAATGAGTTTCCAGATGTATTTTCAGAAGATATCAGCAAATTATCTCTGTACAGGGAAGTGGAGTTTACTATTGACCTTAAGCTTAGAGCAGGACCAATATCTAAAGCCATATATAGAATGGCTCCAAGTGAAATGACAAAATTGAAAAACCAAATTGAAGAGCTGCTAAATAAAGGGTTTATTCGACCCAGTATTTCACCATGAGGATGTCCAGTGCTCTTTGCCAAAAAGAAAGATAGAAGCCTATAATTCTGTATTGATTACAAAGAGCTAAATAAGGTAACCCTCAAGAACAAATAACCACTCCACAGAATTGATGATTTGCTCAATTAGTTATTTGGTTCATGTGTATTCTCAAAGATTGACTTGAGATCGGGATATCACCAACTCAAGGTAAAAGAAAAAGATGTACTGAAAACTGCTTTCAGAACCATATATGGCCATTACGAATTCTTGTAATGCCATTTGGGCTGACCAATGCACCTACAGTGTTCATGAACTACATGAATTAAATTTTTTGTCTGTATCTGGACCAATTCGTAGTAGTCTTTATTGATGATATTCTGGTATACTCATGGAGTAAAACTGAACACGAGAAACATATGAGAACAGTGTTGAATACATTGAGAGATAAGTAACTTTATGCCAAGCTAAGCAAGTGTGAATTTTGGCTTTTAAAGGTTAAATTTCTGGGCCATGTAGTCTAACAGTAAAAGGTCTCGGTAGATCCTAGAAAAGTGGAAGCAGTACTAAATTAGAAGAGGCCAGAGACTATTTTTGAAATACGCAATTTTCTAGGTCTTGCCAGATATTACAAAATGTTCATATAGAACTTCTCCAGAATAGCTTTGCCTTTAACAAAGTTAACTCTAAAAACTCAGCCTTATCTGTGGGATCACAATTGTGAGAGGAGCTTTATAGAGCTAAAACAAAAATTAACAACCCCAGTGCTGACAATCCCAGATCCATAGTTGCCCTTTCTCGTCTTTACTAATGCTAGTGGGCATGGATTGGGAAGTGTATTAATGTAGCATGGCCGAGTAGTGGCTTATTCATCTAGAAAGCTGAAGCCTCACGAACAAAATTACCCCACACATGATCTTGAGTTAGCGACAATTGTATTTGTGCTAAAACTCTAGAGGCATTACCTTTATGGTGTGACCGTAGAATTGTACTGTGACCACAAGAGCTTGAAATATTTATTCGATAAAAAAGAGCGATGATAAGTAAAATATTTACATATTTATTTTCCCTTATATGATGATTTTATGGACGATATTTGTGTTTAATATAATAAATTTGGGTGTGATTGATAAATAAATATTGTTTTTGGAATAAACAGCATTTACAAAAAAAATAATAAAAAAATAAAAAATAAAAAAATAAAAGCACTGTAGCAGTCAACGGGTACTGTAGCAAGCCGCCAGCACTGTTTCAGGTCAATGGAACTGTAGCAGCCGCCAGGGGGCACTGTAGCAGGTCAACGGCACTGTAGCAACCGCCAGATCACTGTAGCAGTACTGTAGCACACGTTTTTTTTCCCCTATAAATAAAGATCAATGCCAAGCTCAAAGGGGGAAGAGAGGAAGAGAATCAGATGTCCTTTTCTGACAATTAGAGGCCCTTCTCTGACAAGGAGAGATCCTTTCTCTGACAGTTCTGAGAAAAAGTGTGTTACTTTCTAGATTTTATTTCATACATTGTATCAATTCTTGCATGCCTCTATCTTGGAAGGCTTAGGATTTTATTTTGCATACCGCCTACATGGAAGGTTTTACCTCCTAAATGGACGGATAGATTTCTTCATGCCTCTATCTTGGAAGGCTTAGGATTTTATTTTGCATACCGCCTATATGGAAGGTTTTACCTCCTAAATGGACGGATAGATTTCTTCATGCCTCTATCTTGGAAGGCTTAGGATTTTATTTTGCATACCGCCTACATGGAAGGTTTTACCTTCTAAATGGACGGCTAGATTTCTTCATCTTTCATTCATCTTTTGGTTGTATAGAATTTAATATTCAAGTTTATGCAGTATTTCTGAGGATTTCATTCTAGTTTTATATAATGTCAATTTATTTTGGTTTTGTTTTTAATTTCATCATGTGCTAAACTTTCATTTTCCTAGGGAAATGACGTAGCTTACTAATGACGGATTGAATCTTAACTTATTAAATCTAGTTTGAATTTCTTCTCCATGATTGAGTTTTAATTATTATTCTTAATGCTTTTGATTGACTGGCCATCTTTTAAATGATTTCAATATACATGTTGAGACCGGAAGGAGATACATGTGTGTTGACCCTATAATTAAAACCATGACTTGCATATGAAATAGGAATATATTCATATGAGTTGTGTAGTCTTACTGAGTTTCATAAATATTAATGCATGATTAATTGCTTAAATTCATATAGGAATATATTGGATTAGCAATTGATTATAGAATTGCTTGACCTTGGAAGAGGCTAGTAATTAAATTAGGGAAACTCGACTATTAATCATGTGGAATAAATTGGGCTAGAATAGATAAGTGATTCAATCCGGAATTTGTGAAGTGAAATCTAATCCCTAGGGCTTTTTCTCATATTTGCTTTCATATCATCTGCAATCATATTTAATTGTCTTTCTTTTATTTTGTACTCTCAATCACCAACTAATCGATCGACTAAATAGAGTTAAAATTGCTCATTTTGGTACTTAGTGATCAATCCTCGTGGGAACGATACTCTACTCACTTCTATATTACTTGATTACGACAGTGTATACTTGCACTATTTAATTGATCATCTGAATTCGTATCAAGTTTTTGGCGCCGTTGCCGGGGATTGTTGTCACTAATATCAATACCAAGTAATTTTAATACTAATTTGGTCTTCATATTACATTTGTTTTTCTTCTTGGTGTCTTGTGTTTCTTTTCAGGTTTTTGCTTAGTGTATGACCAGATCGAAGGAGACTGAACTATTGCCTTTTGATTCGGAGATCGAAAGAACTTGTCGAAGAAATCGAAGAGTTCAGAAGCAATCTATTTCAATCCTAAGCAATCCGATGGCAAATCCAGGGGGAGGAACAACAGATACCAAAACACTCCGTGACTATGCAACACCAACTGTCATAGGGACAAATTCTGGAATCACGAGACCACCAGTAGCAGCTAACAACTTTGAAATCAAGCCAGCAATTATCCAGATGATGCAAGCAAACCAGTTCGGTGGTTCACCAATAGAAGATCCTAATGCACACATAGCCAACTTCCTAGAAATCTGCGACACATTCAAGCATAATGGTGTTACTGACGATGCCATTAGACTTAGACTTTTCCCTTTCTCACTCAGGGATAAGGCTAAGAATTGGCTACAATCATTACCAGTGGGAAGCATAACTACATGGGAGATCATGGCGCAGAAATTTTTGGAGAAATACTTTCCTTCAGCAAAAACTGCTAAATTGAGGAATGAAATTGCCTCATTTACCCAGCATGAACAAGAAAGCCTCTATGAAGCATGGGAAAGATACAAGGAGTTGCTACGGAGATGTCCTCATCATGGGTTACCAGATTGGTGGCAACTGCAAACTTTCTATAGTGGGATGACGCACATCTCCAGAATTCTTGTAGATGCTGCAGCTGGAGGATCTTTAATGGGAAAAAATAAAGATGAAGCTTACAATCTACTTGAGGAGATGGCAGCCAATGCATATCAATGGCCTTCTGAACGTAGCAATTCAAAGAAAGTACTTGGAGTACACGAGCTGGATGTCCTTACAACTTTGTCTTCTCAAGTTGCATCTATATCCAAGCAAGTAGGATCATTGACAACTCAAGCAAATGTAATCAACACTCCTACGGAAGCTTGTGATCAATATGGAGGACCTCATGTGAGTACGCAATGTCAAGAAGGACACTCATTCATGCCGGAGCAAGCTCAGTTCATCGGAAATCAAAGGAATGACCCATTTTCAAACACCTATAATCCAGGTTGGCGAAATCATCCAAACTTTAGTTGGAGGAATAATCAAAATGCATTCAAGCCACAAGGGAACTACCAGCAGCAAGCTTTTCAACAACCAAATCCACCACAACAGAAAGTGAATTTGGAGGATGCACTGGCTCAACTAACCATGAATACATCTCAATTCATGGCTAGGACTAATGCAACAATCAAAAGCCAAGATGCCTCAATAAAGAACTTGGAGATCCAGATGGGCCAAATTGCAAATATGCTGAATTCCAGGCAACCAGGAACTCTACCAAGTGACACTGAAAGAAACCCAAAAGAACATGTGAAGGCCGTTACACTAAGAAGTGGGAAAGAATTGAAAGATCCTTTAAAGAAGGATGATGGAGAAAAGAAAGAAGGTGGAGAAGAACAAAAGGAGGAAGTACAACAACAGAAGGAGGATGATGTGATACCAGGAAGAATCAGCTTCCCAGACAATCCTCCTCCATATGTACCACCAGTTCCATACCCTCAGAGACTCGCGAAGGCAAAGCTAGACAAGCAATTTGTAAAGTTTCTAGAGGTTTTCAAGAAGTTGCACATCAACATTCCTTTTGCAGACGCTCTTGCCCAAATGCCCAGTTATGCAAAATTCATGAAGGACATTCTTTCAAATAAACGTAAGCTTGAGGAATTTGAAACAGTTGCACTTACTGAGGAGTGCAGCGCTATTCTCCAAAAGAAATTACCTCCAAAGCTGAAAGATCCAGGAAGCTTTTGCATACCTTGCACCATAGGTCAATGTCACTTTGAAAGAGCACTTTGTGATCTTGGAGCAAGTGTAAACCTCATGCCTCTATCTGTCTACAACAAACTTGGTCTTGGAGAGGTGAAACCAACCACAATTTTATTACTTCTGGCGGACCGATCAATAAAGCATCCGAGGGGTGTCTTAGAAGATGTTCTGGTGAAAGTGGACAAACTCATATTCCCAGCTAATTTCATAATACTCGATATGGAAGAAGACCAAGAAATTCCTATAATTCTTGGGAGGCCATTCCTAGCAACTGGGAGAACGTTAATAGATGTGCAACAGGGGAAGTTAACCTTGCGAGTTCAGGATAATCAAGTATCCTTCAACATTTTCAAGGCTTTATCCTTCCCAGATGAAGGTGACACTTGCTACAGAGTTGATACATTATCCAGTTGCACAAAAGACGTGGTGAATGAAATCTGCATGGATCAACCATTAGCAATAGGAATGGTAGATGTATCAAAATCTACTAATCCTGAAGTCTTGGAGCAGATTAAGTACCTGGAAGCAAATTCCCCGATTTTTATCAAGAAACCATTTGAAGATTTGGGGGAAAGGCCGAGTAAGCCGGTACCATCAACGGAGAAACCACCAGTACTGGAGTTGAAAGTACTGCCATCCCACTTGAAGTATGCTTATCTGGGAGAAAATTCAACATTACCAGTAATTGTTTCAGCAGCTCTTACTCCCGAAGAAGAAGAAAAGTTATTAAGAGTTCTAAAGGAGTATAAAGCAGCGTTTGGATGGTCAATAGCTGATATAAGAGGGATTAGTCCTTCAATTTGTATGCATAAGATCTTGATGGAGGACAACTACAAGCCAACAGTTGAGCACCAGAGAAGACTCAATCCAAATATGAAGGAGGTGGTGAGAAAGGAGGTAATAAAGTGGCTAGATGCTAGCATAATCTACCCAATCTCCGACAGTCAATGGGTAAGCCCAGTTCAAGTTGTGCCAAAGAAAGGTGGAATGACAGTAGTGCCCAATGAGAAAAATGAACTGATTCCACAACGCACGGTAACTGGATGGAGAGTGTCCATCGACTACAGAAAGCTCAACAAAGCCACCAGAAAAGATCACTTTCCTCTTCCATTTATAGATCAGATGCTCGACAGACTTGCTGGAAAAGCCTATTATTGTTTCTTGGATGGGTACACAGGATATAATCAAATTACAATTGCACCGGAGGATCAAGAGAAAACAACTTTTACATGTCCATATGGTACCTTTGCCTTCAGAAAGATGCCATTTGGTCTATGTAATGCACCGGCAACATTTCAAAGGAGTATGATGGCGATCTTCTCAGACATGGTGGAAAGGTTCATTGAGGTGTTCATGGATGATTTTTCAGTTTTTGGAGAATCATTTGATCATTGTCTTTCAAATCTGGCAAAAGTCTTACAATGTTGTGTGGAGACAAACTTGGTTTTAAATTGGGAGAAATGTCATTTCATGGTGAAAGAAGGAATTGTGTTGGGCCATAAGGTATCTGATTGAGGCATTGAAGTGGACCGAGCTAAGATTGAAACAATTCAAAAGCTACCACCTCCTTCTTCAATCAAGGGCATTCGGAGTTTTTTAGGACATGCTGGTTTCTATAGAAGATTCATCAAGGACTTCTCAAAAATCACAAAGCCACTTTGCATGCTGTTGGAGAAAAAAACTCCCTTTGTGTTTAATAAGGAGTGCTTATCAGCCTTCCAAACTCTAAAAAGTGCCTTAACTACTGCACCAGTTATCATAGCTCCAGATTGGAATCTTCCATTCGAGATGATGTGTGATGCAAGTGATTATGCAGTTGGAGCTGTTTTAGGCCAAAGAAGAGATAAGATCTTTCATGCTATCTATTATGCTAGCAGAACACTCTCAGAAGCACAACTGAATTATGCAACAACGGAAAAAGAGCTCCTAGCAGTAGTATTTGCATTTGACAAATTCAGAGCATACTTGATCGGGTCAAAGGTCATTGTCTGGACGGACCACTCAGCAATCAAATACCTGATTGAGAAGAAAGATGCTAAGCCCAGACTGATCAGATGGGTGTTTCTATTATAAGAATTTGACTTAGAGATCAAAGACAAAAAAGGGACCGAGAATCTCATTGCAGATCATCTTTCTCGGTTAGAACCACCTGAACAGAAGAGTGAATCACCAATCCAGGAGAATTTTCCAGATGAGCAACTTTTTATCATGCAGTCACAACCTACTCCGTGGTATGCTGATCTTGTGAATTATTTGGCAAGCAGAGTAATGCCTTATGAACTTTCTAAAGTGCAAAAGAAGAAGTTTCTGGCTGATGTAAGGCATTACTTTTGGGAGGATCCGTTCTTATACAAACAATGCCCAGATCGAATTATCAGGCGATGTGTTCCTGAAGAAGAAATGGTCAGCATCTTAAATCACTGCCATTCATCCTCATATGGTGGTCATTTTGGAGTAAATAGAACAGCTACTAAAGTCCTTCAATCAGGATTTTACTGGCCTACACTCTTCAAGGACGCTCATAAAATTGTGGCAACTTGTGACAGATGTCAAAGAACGGGAAATATCTCAAGGAGACATGAAGCCCCTTTAACTAACATCTTAGAAGTTGAGCTTTTTGATGTATGGGGGATCGATTTTATGGGGCCTTTTCCATCCTCATTTAGCAATCAGTTCATTTAAGTAGCTGTTGATTATGTCTCCAAGTGGGTTGAAGCAACTGCCTTTCCTACAAATGATTCTCGTGTAGTTGTGAAGTTCTTGAGGAAGAATATTTTTACAAGATTTGGAGTGCCTAGAGCTATTATCAGTGATGGAGGAAGGCATTTTTACAATCAGCAGCTTCAGTTGGTATTGGCTAAATATGGAGTAACTCACAAGGTTGCAACTCCATATCATCCACAAACTAGTGGGCAGGTGGAAATCTCAAACAGAGAACTAAAGTGGATCTTAAAGAAGACAGTGAATTCCAACCGGAAGGATTGGGCTCAAAAGTTAGATGATGCACTCTGGGCTTATAGAACTGCCTTCAAGACACCAATTGGTACATCCCCGTATCAATTGGTCTATGGAAAAGCATGCCATCTTCCAGTAGAAATAGAGCACAAAGCATATTGGGCGGTAAAAGCATTAAATTTTGACTTAAAGGTAGCTGGTGAGAAAAGGCTTCTCCAACTCAATGAGCTAGAAGAATTCAGACAACAAGCTTATGAAAATGCAAAGTTATACAAGGAGAAGACAAAAATGTGGCATGACAGAAGAATTTTGAGGAGAGAGTTTTCACCAGGACAAAAGGTGCTTTTATACAACTCAAGGTTAAAGCTCTTTCCAGGAAAGCTGAGATCAAGATGGTCAGGTCCTTTTACTGTGATTCAAGTATGGCCATATGGAACTGTGGAGATTCAAGATGGTGATCGAAAATTCAAAGTGAATGGGCAAAGGCTCAAAGAATACAATGAAGGTGCACTCAACACTTTGAAATCTGTCATCACGTTTGAAGAACCAACAGGTAAGTCCTCAATCTAGTAATATTTTTTAAAAAAAAAAAGAAAAAAGGAAAAAAAAATTTTGGTTTAATCTTTGTCTAGCTAAAGACGTTAAAGAAAGGCGGCTTTTTGGGAGGCAACCCAAAACTTCTTTCTTACTCTCTCAATTTTCTTTCCTACTCACTTATTTCTTTCTTACTCTCACAAAACTTCTTTCCCACTCTCTCAATTTTCTATCCTGCTCACTCATTTCTTTCCTACTCTCATTTTTCTTTCCTACTCACCAAAACACACTACACTGCATTGAGCATTTTAGTTTTCATCATTTTCATTTTAAGTTACAATGGAGGAATCTCTTGTAAAGCTTAAGAACAGGTTCCCCACTCTTCCCAAAGATGTGCTCAGGAAGATCTATAGCTTTCGACTTGAAAGGATGAAAGTATTCAATCGTTTGGGCCTTCCTGTGGATATACGTTGGATCATTGAAGCCAAGGTACGTTTAGCAGGTGAGATTCATAATTCATTTGTTAAACCTTTGCCAGGAATGGGAAGAAGTTCTTACTCCAAAAAGAGAAGAGCTAAAAGAATGAAGGTCTGCCATAAATGTGCAAGGTGGAATTGTGATCAGCGCTGTAGGAGTAAAGGTATGGTTTCTGTAAATCGAGAAGATAAAATCAAATTTATAAAGGATGGACTGAGTAAGGAGTCACTGGATGATATCATTCAAACTCTTGAGACGCATCCAAGTGGTGATGTTCATTGTATTCTTCTCGATTTAGCAGCCATATTCAACAGAGAAAAAGAGCGTTATTGTCTTGGGAATCTGACGTTAAAAGACCCTGTTTCCTAGTTTATAAGAAAACTGGATGGGAAGCAAATCCTCGATTCATAGAAAGCGTTTAAGCCGTTTCTGGACGTAAAACCAGAGGAAGATGTGAGCCAAAATCACAACTACTGTACATAATCATGCGTGTGTTTAATTTGTTTTGTTTTTTTCGTAGCTTTTGTCTAACCTTTCTTATCCTTTCGGCAGTTTTTTTTTACTCTACTATATCTTTTGACTTTCTTTCCGCTTTTTGTTTAATTTCTTCACGTAGTGGCCCACAGGTCATTTGTGTCGGAATTTTTTCAAACTTCTTTGAAAAATGTGTGATTTGTGTGATTTTGTTATCGTTGTTTTAGTATTATATATATGTACTCTTTCATTTGTAAATATGCACACTTCCATTTGTAAAAATGAATTCTTTCTCTTGTAAGCGTACATGGTCCGAGAGAAACAAAGAGAAAAAGGATATTTCACAAAAATGTAGATTTACATCTATTTGCATTTTTGGTGAAACTGATTTGGGCAAGAAAGGAGAGTTTATAACAGCAGCAAATGAACTTGGAGTTGCATTAGCTGCCAGAAAAATCAACTTTGTGTACGGGGGAGGCATCAAGGGCCTAAAGGGAAGTATGGCCATTTCTGCATCCATGAATGGAAGCAAGGGTTTAAGTGTAAAGGTAAAGGAGTTGCAAGATCATGCTTTTTCCTTAGGACAAGAGTTACAGGTTTCAAGCTTGCCTGAATAGATGGGAGTAATGTTCCACCATGCTCAAGCTTTTATTGCTCTACCCGGTGGTTTGGAGACATTGGATGGCATTTCTAGTGTTGCTTATTGGGCTAAGTTAAACTATCACAAAAAACCATTAGGATTGTTAAATGTTAATGGTTTTTATGATAATCTGTTGTCTTTTCTTGATCATGCTATGGAAATAGGATTCATACCCCAAGCGACTCGCCACTCCATAATTGCTGCACCAACTGCTGATCAGCTGCTCGATCAAATGCAAACCTATGAACCTAAACCAGATCTACTCATCAAGCAAATAGGTGGGCCATCTTCAGATAGCAGTCAGAAGCAGAACCCAGATACCACTCTTAAGTTGTAACTTTCCTTAATCTCTTGGTTTTACTTTATTGTGTGTTTATGTTAAAAAAAAACACCTTATCTAAGTTCTAGAAGACATTGGGGACAATGTCTGATTTAGGTTGGGGGAGGAGAAAAAAATTTTTTGTTTTTCTTTTGTTAGTTAGTAAAACCATTAGATGCATGGGGTGTGGAAAAAGATGGCAGAGTAAGGAGTTATTCTTAACTCCTGAGACGCATTTCATTAGTTGCATTTTATTAGTTGCATGATTTTTTTTATCTTTTTAAAAAAAAAAAACTTTTTCAAGTGATTTGTAATGATCTTAAGAAGTATATAAGTTTTAAGTATGTATCAATTGAATTTAGAGATTTTATAGCATGAATGAACAACTGATTGTTGCAATTGGTGATGAATTTTGAGATTGAATGAACTAAGTTTAAAAATTCCTAGCCGTGAGCTTCGAGCCTATAATGATTATTTCTCTTGTGTGAGATATTCACCTATTAAGTTATCACTCTAGAACTTGCTTTAAATCTGGTTGAAATTACATCTCACATGCTCATTCAAAAATGACAAAGGCATTCATTTTCTTTAGCCAGAGCCAAATAGTCAACCTTGCAATTATACCGTTGATAAGCCCCTTTGAGCCTAATTGATTATTTCTTTGTTTTCAACCCAGTAACATATGCTTTAATGATATATCAAGTGCTTTTACCTTATTCGAAAGATTAGTGGAGCATTTGAAATTTTTGTGAAATGGGCTTTTGACAAAGTGTGGGGGTGTATCTATCATCAACTTTATAGTTGCAATTCAAAAAAAAATTATAAAAAAAATTATAAAAAAAAAAGAAGAAGAAGAAAAAAAGAAGAGAAAAAAAAATGTTAAGTGTTTGAATTGTGGGTTGCTGTGATGAGATAAATTTATAAGTAGCCCATTTTTCAATTGCTCTATTTGTTTAGCCTTTCATATCATACTTTACATTCTGTTACCTTAACCCCATTACAACCCTTAATAAGTCCTTTTGATTTGAATTATGCATGTGAATTAGGTAGTGGAGATTGAGATTTTTAGCAAGCCTATGGTAGTGCAATTTTTTCGGTTGAATTTGAGCGAAACACTTACCCTTGAACACTTGAGAGATTGAGAGAATGAGCTACAAACACTTGAGAGATTGAGAGAATGAGCTACAAGTACGAACTCAATTTATTCATTTTCAATTAAAGTTACCAGTTTATATTTTTATTGATTCATTAATACTATAATCTCTTTATTTTTCAATTGTGTTCTTACTTATGACCTGACACTTCTGATTTTGTTGGAAGCACTTATTATTTACTTCTTGTCCGAGGATGTCCAAGAATTAAGTGTGGGGGAATTTGATAAGTAAAATATTTACATATTTATTTTCCCTTATATGATGATTTTATGGACGATATTTGTGTTTAATATAATAAATTTGGGTGTGATTGATAAATAAATATTGTTTTTGGAATAAACAGCATTTACAAAAAAAATAATAAAAAAATAAAAAATAAAAAAATAAAAGCACTGTAGCAGTCAACGGGCACTGTAGCAAGCCGCCAGCACTGTTTCAGGTCAATGGAACTGTAGCAGCCGCCAGGGGGCACTGTAGCAGGTCAACGGCACTGTAGCAACCGCCAGATCACTGTAGCAGTACTGTAGCACACGTTTTTTTTCCCCTATAAATAAAGATCAATGCCAAGCTCAAAGGGGGAAGAGAGGAAGAGAATCAGATGTCCTTTTCTGACAATTAGAGGCCCTTCTCTGACAAGGAGAGATCCTTTCTCTGACAGTTCTGAGAAAAAGTGTGTTACTTTCTAGATTTTATTTCATACATTGTATCAATTCTTGCATGCCTCTATCTTGGAAGGCTTAGGATTTTATTTTGCATACCGCCTACATGGAAGGTTTTACCTCCTAAATGGACGGATAGATTTCTTCATGCCTCTATCTTGGAAGGCTTAGGATTTTATTTTGCATACCGCCTATATGGAAGGTTTTACCTCCTAAATGGACGGATAGATTTCTTCATGCCTCTATCTTGGAAGGCTTAGGATTTTATTTTGCATACCGCCTACATGGAAGGTTTTACCTTCTAAATGGACGGCTAGATTTCTTCATCTTTCATTCATCTTTTGGTTGTATAGAATTTAATATTCAAGTTTATGCAGTATTTCTGAGGATTTCATTCTAGTTTTATATAATGTCAATTTATTTTGGTTTTGTTTTTAATTTCATCATGTGCTAAACTTTCATTTTCCTAGGGAAATGACGTAGCTTACTAATGACGGATTGAATCTTAACTTATTAAATCTAGTTTGAATTTCTTCTCCATGATTGAGTTTTAATTATTATTCTTAATGCTTTTGATTGACTGGCCATCTTTTAAATGATTTCAATATACATGTTGAGACCGGAAGGAGATACATGTGTGTTGACCCTATAATTAAAACCATGACTTGCATATGAAATAGGAATATATTCATATGAGTTGTGTAGTCTTACTGAGTTTCATAAATATTAATGCATGATTAATTGCTTAAATTCATATAGGAATATATTGGATTAGCAATTGATTATAGAATTGCTTGACCTTGAAAGAGGCTAGTAATTAAATTAGGGAAACTCGACTATTAATCATGTGGAATAAATTGGGCTAGAATAGATAAGTGATTCAATCCGGAATTTGTGAAGTAAAATCTAATCCCTAGGGCTTTTTCTCATATTTGCTTTCATATCATCTGCAATCATATTTAATTGTCTTTCTTTTATTTTGTACTCTCAATCACCAACTAATCGATCGACTAAATAGAGTTAAAATTGCTCATTTTGGTACTTAGTGATCAATCCTCGTGGGAACGATACTCTACTCACTTCTATATTACTTGATTACGACAGTGTACACTTGCACTATTTAATTGATCATCTGAATTCGTATCAAGCGACAGCACAAATGGATTGAGCTGCTTAAAGATTACATCCTGGAGATAAAATATCATATAGGAAAAGCTAATATTGTTGCTGACATATTGAGCTCTAAAACATTGCAGGTTGTGGCCTTAATGATTCATGAGCAGAAACTGATCGAGGATTTCAGAGATCTCAACTTGGATAATCAGATTTTGATTTGTGGCAACAATATCAATTAGGCTAATAATGACTAGGAAGATGTAATCAAAGAAGCTCGAATGCAGGATAGACGAGCCAGTCTATGAAAGATATGATTGAACATGGAAAAACCTAAGAATATGATCTGTCACCAAGTGGATTAGTCAGATATAAGAAGTGGATATATGTCCCATTGCAAATAGAGTTGAAATGGTCAATCCTGGAGGAGGCACATAAGAGTAAATATACTCTACACCCAGGAGCAACCAAAATGTATCATGACTTGAAGTCCACATATTGGTGGCCTGGGATAGAAAGAGATGTAACAAAGTTCGTTCCTCCTTGTCTCACTTGTCAAAAAGTAAAAATTGAGCATCAATTACTATCCATACTTTTACAGAACCCTAAGATTCCTCAGTGAAAATAGGAAGGCCTTACTATGGATTCCATAACAGGACTACCTAAGATCAGAAATCGTGATGCGATCTAGGTAGTAGTTCTTCGATTTACGAAGATAGCCCATTTCCTACCTATCAGCATTCACTACTCTCCTGATAAGTTAGCTGAAATTTATATCAAGGATATAATGCGGTTACATGGTATGCCCAAGAATATCATTTTGGATAGATATCCTTGCTTCACTTTCAATTTCTGGAAAGCGTTGCATGAGGCTTTGGGTACAAAGTTTAGATTCAGCACAAAATATCATCCTCAAACAGTTGGACAGACATAACAAACTGTTAGATCTCATGTTTTGATGATAACAAAAGTATGGTTTGAAAAGGAAATGTTTAATAATCAAGCTTGAACTAAGTAATGACAGGAATAAGCTTGACTTGAAGTAAGCATGGAAGTACTGAAGATTAGCCAAGAGAAAATGCTGAGGAACTTCATCAGAAACAAGTTGTCTAAGGCATTACTCGAGGAGCTACTCGAGTAATGAGACAAAACTTGAAGTAACCAGAGCCAACTTCCAGTAACCTGCCACCATTACTCGAGGAACTACTCGAGTACCCAGGTAAAATTTTAAGGTTGCTCTCGGCCTGCCAATGTTACTCGAGGAGCTACTCGAGTAACCATGTGAAAACTTCCAGTGGACTTCAAGTTTTCCCCATGATACTCGAGGAGCTACTCGAGTACCTTTGTATCCTAAAATGTGGACCTCTCGGCAGTTTGTACCACTGCTAATGTTACTCGAGGAGCTACTCGAGTAACCAGATCAGAAACTTCCAGTCAGCCTTCAAGTTTTCCATGATACTCGAGGAGCTACTCGAGTAACCGTGTATTTGAAAATGTGAAGCTCTCGGCACTTTGTACCACTGCCAAAGTTACTCGAGGAGCTACTCGAGTAATGCACTAAGGGTAGTAAAAAACTTGAGGTTTGTACCCGATTACCTTGATTTCTCTCTTCCATATTCCTCGAGTACATACTCCAGTAAACTAGTCTTTCATGGTTTATTTTAAGTGGATTCCTCGAGTATGTACCCCAGTATATGCAAATGTTTTAAAGATAAACTTCAAGGCATTACCAGAGTAAATCATATGCAAAAGTCTCTGTTACTCGAGGTGCTACCCGAGTAACCTATGCAAAAATGTGTGCATTACTCGAGGAGCTACTCGAGTAATGAGGTAAGTGCTCTCGGCATTTTAATCCTGCCAACATTATTGGAGTAGAGCATCGAGTAATCAAAAGTTTTTCAAAGGATTACTCGAGGTGTTACCCGAGTAACTCATAAAGTTGTGACTGCATTACTCGAGTAGCTACCCGAGTAACTAACTATTCCAAAGGTTTGAAATTTAGTTTACTCCATGCACTACCCGAGTAATCTTATACTTGTTCATTAACTTGCAGTTGATAAATGATTTCCCGATGTTACTCGAGGAGCTACTCGAGTAAACTTCAAGGGTTACTCGAGGAGCTACTCGAGTAAGCATACCCAGAAATTTAGAAATCATTCAAACGTTCATTGATTTGTTTCCTATATGATTAACCTTTCATTGTATTAGTATTCTTAGTCTATTTACAGATAAACAATGAAGGAATCACTTCAAGAGATGAAAGTCAAATCAAACGTTCAAATGCCAACCACCGCCAACGGATATTTTTCAAAAACTTGAAAAGTCAACAGTGGCTGCGCACTCACCAACGGACGAAAGGAAAACGTTCCAACGGTCATCCCCATCATATCTATATATATGGGAACCTTCAAACAGAGAAGAATAACTAAGCATCCACACAAACGATTCATTGAGTTCATTGCTCTGTTTTCACGTTGAAATTGTATTCATATGCTTCAGTGATTATCACTTACTCTTTGAGAGAGATATTTCATTCAAACTCAATATTTGTTATTGAGATAACTTAAGGTTGTGGAACCTTGAGTTGGGATTGGATTACAACCTGTAAGGGGGAGCGAGTGTCCAGGTGTAAGGAACTTGCTTGTACTGTGGTGCCAAGAACCCACTGAATCTTGGAAGTTATAGTGAAACTCTCAGAGAAGCTCTGAGGACTGGACGTAGGTCAAAGTGGTTGTGACCGAACCAGTATAACTCCCGGTGTACACTTCGGTGATATTTCTCCTTACTCATTACTGTTTTAATTCTTTTGTCAAAGTTTTATATTTTCGAAAGAAATTTCAGTATCACCCAATTCACCCCCCCCCCCCCTCTTGGGTGAAACGCTTGATCTTACACAAACAACACAGACATTAGAGGAAATTCTGAGGGTGTGCCTTAGATTTCAAAGGCAGTTGGGATAAATTCCTTCCACTTGCAGAGTTTACCTATAACAATAGTTATCACTGGAGTATACATATGGCTCCATATGAGGCACTGTACGAAAGGAAATGCCAATCGCCCTTGTACTAGACAAAATTGTCTAAGAGGCGCTTACTTGGGCTAGACATAATTGATCAAACAACAGAGCATATTAAGCTAATCAAGCAAAAATTGTTAACTACTCAAAGACAACAAAAGAGCTATGCTGATAAGAGGCAAAAACCTCTAGAGTTTAAAGTCGGCGATCACGTGTTTATGAAAGTTTCACCTATAATAGGCACTGGCAAAGCACTAAAAGTGAAGAAGCTAAATCTGAGGTACATTGGTCCATTTGAGATCTTGTCAAAGATTGGGCCAATAGTGTACCGAATGGCTTTACCGCCAAATCGAAGTCGATTGCATGATGTCTTCCATGTTTTTCAGTTGAAGAAATATCAACCTGATCCAGAACATGTGATTGAATATGAAGATGTGGATATGTGGGATGATTTGACATATAAGGTAACCCCTGACGAAATCATTGATCAACAGTATAAACAGCTTAGAAACAAGAGTATCTCATTTATAAAGATCATCTGGAAGCTATTAACTCCTAGAGAAGCAACATGGGAAATAGAAGAAAATATGTGGAAGCGTTACCTGGAGTTTATGGCTATGTATATGCAGCAAATTTTAGGGACAAAATTTATTTAGGGGGAAGAGCTGTAACACCCCATTTTTCTTCACCAATATGCCTTATAATTATTTATGGCATTTAATGAAATAAAATAGTGAATGTTGATGCATTTGGAATGACAATAACACCTTTAATAGATGTTACATGAGAATCAGGCTAAAGCAAAACATAAAGCTAAGTTTTTGTCTTCCAAAAAGGCCATTACTAAATCCCATTATTTCATCCCTGAAATTTGCTATTTATACATGCCTTATGTCCATTTTCATTGCAGGTCGGAGGATGCAAGACATGCATACATAGCATAAAGGCTATACTAGTGAGAAGGCTTAAGCATCAATGTTTTGACAAAGAAATAAAAGGAGTGAGAAATAAAGACAACAAAAGATAATAGTAACAGAAGAAGGTTAGTGAGGGTTTGTGAAAAGCAACCATTTTGACCAAACAGAGAGCAAAATGACAATCACAGGGAGGGAGAGCCCAATAAAAAGGAATACCAAGTCATCCTAACAATGGAGAGAGAGAGATATCACAATGGCCAGAGGCAACAAAGAAAGGAAGAGCACATGCACGAGACTAAGAAAGGCTAGAGATTACAATTGAGCATGAAAATGAATATATATATTAGGGCAACCTTTTCTAGTTTGACTTGCACGGGTAAGTAGGAAAGAAAGGTCTTTGGGATTGCTTTGCTAGTATGACTTGCTGTAAGGGGGAGTAACTCAGTGAGATTTGTAAAAGGCTTCACAAGTGCTCAACTAAACTTGTGGGATTTTAGCGGTTCTCAAGTACCCAGTTAAACTTGAAGAAGATAGTCGATTGAAAATCTCAGGAGGAGCCTGGGGACTGAACGTAGGTCATCGTGGATTGGACTGAACAATGATAAATCACAATTTGCATATTCTCTTCCCTAAGCCTTTATATTTCCAGCATATATCATTTAAATATCTAATTGTGATTTATGTATCATTACATTCATATTTATTGCTTCCACTAAGATACGAAAGGATTTTCAAAGTTCTTAGGTTTTTATCTTACACCCAATTCACCCCCTCTTGGGTATTAGCTGGTTCTAACATTTGGTATCAGAGCTGGGCTCTTGTTTAAAGGACTTAACCATCTCAAGAGCATACAATGGCTGAGTATGGGTGTTATTCACTTTTAGAAGGTTTTGACTATACAATTCCACTTATTTTGAAAGATATTGATTTTTTGTTTTGGAAAGCTAGAATGACATCTTTTATAAAATGCTTTGATTATGATGTGTGGGATGTTTTCACAAATGTCTTTGATTTCAAACTGAGAAAGGATTGGACAGAAGGAGAAAAGAAAATGTTTTTGTTGAACATTAGAGCAATGAAAATTTTGTATAGTGCTTTAACTGAAAATGATTTTGAGAAAATTATATGTTGCTCTACTGCTAGAGATATTTGGGATGCTCTTGATTCTATGTATACTTCTAACAAATATGTTGAAATTGAAAGTGTTGGCAGTTCATATGAAACTATAAGTTGTGCATTTACGGTGCATGAACAATTGGAAGTTGATAATGAAGAAGAAGAAATCATAGAACACTTCCTTATAGTCAACATGGATAGACAAGAAGAAGAGGATTCCCGAAAATAGCTTATTATGGACAGACAAGAAAATTCACTCTCTGGAGCTCAAGATGAACTTAAGGTAAAAAGTTTCAATTCTTCTTATAATTTTAGTAAAGCTGATTTTCAAAGTTTGCATAAAATTATTTTTCAACCAATTATTGATTCTATTGAGAAAAGCAAAAAGATTTTCAATCATGCTGGAAATTTATGCGAGACGAAAGAACTTAGGCAAACTAATCATTCAAAATCATCTTTTCTTGATCAATACAATACTTGCATAGAATCTCATAATGCATATCATCATATTATTTACAATTATTGTGGCACATCAGGTCATATTTCTCACACATGCTATATTAGAATAAATTCTAATGTGAGAAATAAATATGTTTGTGTTCTGAAAAGACAAGTAATGTCTAATGCTAACAATCAAGGGCCCAAGTATATGTGGGTACCAAAATGTCCATCTAGTACTTTATGTATGCAGATTGAATATAAGAAGAATGGAGATGAAGAAGAAACCAAGAGTTCCCCATGCACCAAGAAAGAGGTTCATATCATTTATATCAAAAATAAGAACTCTCAAAGCACCCATTGCTATAACTACACAATGTGACTATGAAGACAAGCAATAGATAAAAGGAGTACTATCCACCTTAAGGAAGAGCTACCATAGAGTACTATTTAACTACAATGAGGAGAACAAGAAAAAGAGGATCTCTCAAGCATCAAGTAGAAGACTCTTGAAGTCTATATATTTTGAGAGAAGGTTTCCAGCATCCAAAGCAAGATATTCAAAGTATCAACATCATAGAAAAATGCAGTGGGTAAGCAAAAGCAATCATCCAAGTATCTAAGGCAAAGGTACACAATCATAAAACCTCCTACACTATTGTTTATAATATTTATTAAGGTTTATACCTAGTTAACTTAGGAATGAGCATTGCACATATGTTTTCACAATCTTCAAAAAATTTATTCATAAAGAATTGCAATGTTCAATATCTTAACACTTTATGTATATATGCATACTTCAAGAGAAAATATTTTTATGCATAAAGTCATGTTTAATTCATGATGCTCAATTTCTTCGAATTGACTATATTCTAAAATCATGTGAATTATGATTCCTACAAGCTAACCATGAGTGGATCCAAGTAAAACTGGATACCAAAGGAAGAAAAAGATCTATATGGTTTTGTAGGAAGAAGAAAAGAAGAGCTTTATCTTAAGATTATGACTACATAGAATTTAACTCAAATCTTGGTGAAGTTGGACTTTGAAGCTACATTTTAAATGTGTAAACAAAAGGAGGCATTACTTGAGACAACACTACAAGTGCCTAGCTAGCAATGAAGGAAGAAAAGATGCACAGTGAAGTATCACTCAAGTAACCAATCAAGTGATCATCATCACTGCATAACAACTAGGAGTAAATGTTTAAGTGATAAGACCAACTGGAAGATTGGAAGGCAAAAGTCAAGGAATTATGCACAAATGAACTTCAAAGGATAATTTCTCAAGTAATTACAAGATTACTTGAGTACGGTATTATCTTCTTTATTCTTTTCTGATACTGTGATTATATAAATTATTTATTTGTGTAATGAATAACTTGCTCATTATTGCATACCATTAGTAATCAATTATTTGTGGTTTTCAAATTGTTTTTAGATTGCTAAATGGACTTAAAATGAAATTATGTATTTGAATTTTGAAATGTACATTTCAAAAATGTACTTAGATTCCAATTCATCTTGTTTATAAAAATGCATACACATTATTTGGAAATTATTCATATCTAGTTTGCATTTAAATCAGTTTCAAAATTGAAAGTTAATATTTATGTATACTGAAAGTCAGAAATGTTTCAAATCCATCTACTAAAGTTTTCCCCACCATTCACATATTATCTCTTGATTTTAAACCAGTTATTGCTTGAACTCCTCAACCATTATTTTCAAACAAGTTAGACCTTATGTCTAACAAGCTCTATCTATATGAGTTTCAAGAGTATTTCCTAGAAAAGAATTCAATATGTGAAAGCCTTATGCCTAATGTAAAAATCTTTGGTTGGCCATGTTATTCCAAGTTTTATGAATGTTTATTAGTGTATTGAATCTTAATACATTAACCATTATAGTGGAATAACTTACTAGGATAATATTCTAGTACTCTAGTCATTTGGACTAATGAGTATGTGCTTAATCATTCATAATTCATTTGTACTCATTTTGTTGCTCAAATACATTAATCATTGATATGATCTATCTTTGAGTAACCAGCATCATGTATCTGAATCCTTGAACTGAATATTCATATCTTTCATGATAAAACTTTAAGTGTCAAGATAGTTTATGAATCAATTTCTAAGTCATGATGCTCATATTTGTTTATCGAGCTAATACTTTTTATTCATATCACTTAAGCACCTGAGAAAATTCTCCAACTTGTTAACTCTTATGATTAACATGTTATCTGAATTGAACTCCTAAGTGAAGCTTTCTTATACATATTTTATAACTATTGACTTCCACCATTTTCAACATGAACATTGATTATAAACATGTTTTAAAGATGAGTTTTGCGTATATTCAAGATTTCAATTTACAATGTGTTGTTATGATTCAAAATTACATATGAGATTTGAAATAATTTGCATATCTCATTAACATTCTTGGAAAATTTGATTTCATTCATGATTTATCATTTCATAATAGTTGGTCATTATAAATAGATTTTCAACTCTCTTTGATCTGACTTACATCGATTGCATGAAAATCTTATCAATGACATATTTTTTATAAAGTGTATTTACAAATTGTCATTAATCTTTGAAAATCATCATTCTTGGTATTATTTGTTCGTTACCCTTTATGATTCAATTATTTTTGGGTAAAATTATATTCTGGTCTTTGTTGATTATTATACTCTTTGCTCAAATATCATATGATTCAATGGTATAAGAGCATAAGAGTTATGATGTCTAATACTGTATAGACCCAATAGAAAGTTGGGTACCAAAGAGCATATATTTATACTTTTGCATAAATTGATCAAAATGCACTATTTTTGGATACAAAAATCGGAGGCTGGTAGAGGAGGCGTGACTGGAAGTGTTGCAGTGTGAGCAGAAGCTAAATCTATGGTATCACTCAAGTAATCAATCGAGTTACACCCCTTCATTAGCAAATAACTAACTAGTGGTGCAGTCAAAGAAAGAGGAAGAGGAAGAAAATTTCTTAAGTGAACCTAGATGAGATTCATCTTAAAGTAGCTTAAGGCCAAGAACAAGCCTAGCCAAGATAAATCTTTGTTGCCTAACCACCTTCCTTATCGTTCTAAGGTGACCAAAAATTTCTACTTGATATGAAGCCAACAGAGATGTTCAGAGGAAGACACTGATATGTGCAGAATCATCGAGCTTGGAGAGCCTATGAGGATTCTCAACTAACAATCCTAGCTTTATATGCAATCTTCACTAAATTATATGCTATACCTACACTAGAACTATAGTGAATAAGGCCAATAATTTCACTTACATCATCGAGAAGAATTACCACATAATGGCCTATATTATAAGCAAGGAGGAGAGAAATATTGGAAAGATCATGTCTGTCAGAGAACAAGAGGTATATATATACTTCTACAGGACTTACTCCAAGTAATATGAAATTACTTCAAGTAATATGCAATTACTTCTAGTAGACCTTCAAGTAATCTGAAATTACTTCAAGTAGACCTCCAAGTAATCTACAATTACTTCAAGTAGACCTTCAAGTAATTGGCAATTACTTCAAGTATCCTTCACGTAATTCGCAATTACTCCAAGTAAGTCTGAATCTCACTCCAAGTTAACACAAGAGGCGTAGAGGATGAGAGCTGAGGATTCAAGAATAAATGAGAGACAACACTTTGCTAGAGCTGGTCTCCCTGGCCCTTTATTCTTTAGTCCATCTATCCAAGGCTATCTAAGAGAGGAGCTCAACAATCACACAGAGCTTGCTACAAACAATGTTGAGTTCATCACTTCTGTGAATGGCAAGATTATAACACTCTATGATTTGATCAACCAGAACTTCAAAGTGATCATGCTTCAGAATCCCTCCATACTGATCACATCAACAAACAATGACTAGCCAATAATGCATCAATGGACTTTAAACAACTACAACTCAAGTGATTACGATATTACTCAAGTGAGGTATTGTACTCTTTAATTCAAATTCTCTGAGTTGCATCACTTAAAGTGAACACTTGAGTAAGGACTCAAGTAATACAGGGTTATAGCCTTAAAACCCTTAATAGCATCATTATTTTCAAAACTTAATTTATCTCTAAATCTTCATACTTTCACAATCATTCTCTTTACAAAATTTCCAATGATTTTACTAATCCAAGAGAGTTATTAATTGTATTGCTCATGACGATTTTCTTTTAAGCCATACATTCATTAAGGGGGAGTTTCACATTCATACGTGTTTTATATCCTAAAAAACTCATCTCCTTTATTTGCAGAAAATCATTCTAGCATACTCATATGCATTCCCTATCTCTTGATTAGTTTTTGATGATAAGCTACTTTTATATTCTTCTTTCCATGATCTTAATTTGCATATATTTTGTAGAAAGGAAACTTTTGATACTTGATTGCACTAACCATTCTCCTTGGAAGAGTGTTTTTACTTATAGCAGGAGAATTTGCTCTATGCTAGATCATTCCTCAACACACTAAAAAGAGCATATATCAACTATGAGGACATATGCTTTAATAATCGATCAAGGGAAATATATTGGCTGCAATATTCAAAGCAACAAATACATACAGTAATACAAATGAGCATTAAGCATGCTGAAATGAAGCTCAACTCAATTCAAGAATCTTAGCAATAACATAAATATACATTAGAGTTGGACAATAGAAGTGTGGTAAATACAACATCATGAACCAGCATTGCCAAAGAATAAAGCAACAGACTTCATAGAGCGCTTCATCATTTTCCAAAAACTACATGAGCATTTCTAAACCCTCTCTTTATATTTTGAGCTTACTTTGCATATCCTTGATTATAGAAGTTTTCTTGAAAACCTCTCTAAATTGTTTCAAAATTTTTTTCATGAAAACCTTTTTATTCATTTGCATCAAATTATAAATGAAATTACTTTCAAAACAGGGGAGAGAAACTTGTTTTCCTGATACATGTATTTTTATTAATAGGGAGAATGAAATTTCTCATTTGATTCCATATTTACTTCTCTACTAGCATTCCTTTCTTATACTTTAAACTTTTTGCTGATGTCAAATAGAGGGAGGGAGAGGCAAGAAAAATATGTTATTTTCTTAAAATGCTTTTATAACTCATACATATTTTTCTCAAAGGATTTATCATCTTCAAAAAAGGGAAGAATGTTAGATATGATGAGTTTTGATGATGTCAAATATAGATGTCAAATAAGAGCAAAAATTTTGTATAGTATACTTATCTTTTACATTGACTAACTACTATATTTAATGTTGTATATCTTGTAGATTAGTCATAAACCCAATGGTGGGTTGATGTTATTTTGCTTATAATGCCTCAAAAATGGAAAATGATCATCAAGAAGAAAATCAAGAGGCAAGGGATTGAAGAAAGAAGAAAGAAAGAAGAAGATTGAAGATATTCAAGAGGATATCTAGTTGGGTTATGAAGAATTATCATCAAGAGGAAAAACAAGAAGATATCTTGTATATTAGCCAAGCAAAGAAAGAAGCAGATTGAAGAAAGAGATTGAAGAAAGAATAACTTACAAGATCACATGAGAATATCAAGATCCAAGCTATTAGAAGTGATACTTGAGGTTTCTTTGATCATATGGAGGTTGGAATGGGTCAATTCGAAGCCAAGATAACTTATATGGAAGTTATGGAACTTCCCCAAGGTGTTCCTTTAAGTTTTGGCTCTTTGCCATGTTTTGGAAGGCATCACTCGAGTGGTTACTCGAGTAATGGACATGATCACTCGAGTAACCACTCGAGTGATGAGCATTCTGATGTACTATGTTTTCGCACAGCAGGATAAAGGTTCGGTATTTTGGGCATATCTCTCTAGCCATATGTTGGATTGAGCTGAAATTAGTGACATATGAAACTAGACTCCCAATGCGTCATTTTGACCAAATATCACACTCAAAGGAGTTCATATGAGAGAGATATCAACTTCGAAAGTTAACACTGAAATCACCGTCACAATACAAGACAAGTGCGGTATTTTGGACATAACTCTTAAAATACACATCGGATTGCAACGAAAGTGCCATATGAAAGTAACCTCAAAGAGCTTTCCATGGATATATAATTTGTCAAATTTGAAGCAATTTACTAAGAATTATGCCTTCTAGAAGTTGCTACTCGTGATTTTAGACATTGTCATGAACAGTAGATACTCTTTGGATCATAACTTTCTGTATACAATGTGTTTGGAGGTAATTTTGTTGCATTGGAATGTAGACAATGAGAGATTTTCGATGATATATAATTTGCCATGTTTTGAATCAAAATGAAGAGATCACTCGAGGGATAACTCGAGTAATCTCCAAAGTTATTTGAAGATTACTCAAGGGATCACTTGAGTAATATGATAAGGATTGCTCTCTGTCAAAATTTGCATAGGATTACTTGAAGGGTTTACTCGAGTAATCTACAAATTTATTTGAAAGCTTACTTGAGGGATTACTCGAGTAACTAGAGAAGAAATTATCCAGTAGCTCTCGGCCAGATTTTGAAGAGGATTACTCAAGGGCTCCCTCGAGTAATGACCTAAGCTTACTCGAGTGACCACTCGAGTAATGCTTCCTAGGAGAACAGAACAATGTATTAAAGCTTTCAAAAATTAGTAGAATGATTGTGTAAATTAATCTTCTTACTTCTAATCACTCTAACACTTCATTGTTTAATGTTTAATGTATTTCTCCAGGAATGCAATGAAGAGATGATGTGAAGAGACAAAAGTTGAGTTTACGGAAGCGGAGTGTCAACGTTCGTAATGGCTAGTTTTCAAATTCAAGCAAATGAATGAATGAAGCAACGGGACTCAACGGATAAGTTGAAATACTCACAACAATCATATCCTACTCAACTATAAATACAGGAGATTCAAGTATAGAACTACAATAATAACGAGAACACTACAACACAAATATGCTTATATCATGAATCATCCACTTTAACCCAACTACTCTCTGTTCTTATCTATTTTCTATATCATGTATATTTGAGAGAGAGTTATTTGTATTGTACTTCAGTGAGCATTTTATCCACTCTGTGAGAGAGTTTGTAAACACTTGTATTTCTAAATTGATCTCAAGGTAGAGGGACCTAGAGAGGGTTGATTTTCTTATTGGAGAAGATGAAGAGAGAATTGCCGTAAGACTTTTTGCTCATAAAGACTTACAAGGTGCAAGTAGTCGAGAACGTTGCTGCTCGTAAGACTTACCATGGATAAGTAGGAGAGAATGTTGCTGCTAGTTAGACTTGCATGAGTAAGCATGAGAGAAAGGTCTTTGGGATTGCTTTGCTCATAGGACTTGCTGTAAGGGGGAGTAACTTGGTGAGAGATTTGTAAAAGGCTTTACAAGTGCTCGACTAAACTTGTAGGATTGCAGCGGTTCTCAAGTACCCAGTTAAACTTGAAGAAAATAGTGGATTGAAAATCTCAAGAGGAGCGTGGGGATTGGACGTAGGTCATCGTGGATTGGACTGAACCAGGATAAATCACAGTTTGCATATTCTCTTCCCTAAGCTTTTATATTTCCAGCATATATCATTTAAATATCTAACTGTGATATATGATTCATTACATTAATATTTACTGCTTCCACTAAGATACGAAAGGATTTTCAAAGTTCTTATGTTTTAATCTTATACCCAATTCACCCCCTCTTGGGTGTTAGCTGGTTCTAACATATGAAAGATATGATCGAACAAGGAAAAAACTTAAGAACATGATCTGTCACCAAGTGGATTAGTCAGATACAAGAAGTGGATATATGTCTCATTGCAAATAGAGTTGAAACGGCCAATCCTGGAGGAGGCACATAAGAGTAAATATACTCTACACCCAGGAGCAACCAAAATGTATCATGACTTGAAGTCCACATATTGGTGGCCAGGGATAGAAAGAGATGTAACAAAGTTTGTTGCTCCTTGTCTCACTTATCAAAAAGTAAAAATTGAGCATCAACGACTATCCATACTTCTACAGAACGCTAAGATTCCTCAGTGAAAATGGGAAAGACTTATTATGGATTTCATGACAAGACTACCAAAGATCAAAAATCGTGATGCGATCTAGGTAGTAGTTGATCGATTTACGAAGACAACCCATTTCCTACCTATCAGTATTCACTACTCTCCTGATAAGGTAACAGAAATTTATATGAAGGAGATAGTACGGTTACATGGTATGCCAAAGAATATCATTTTGGATAGAGATCCTTGCTTCACTTTCAATTTCTAAAAAGTGTTGCATGAGGCTTTGGGTACAAAGTTTAGATTCAGCATAAAATATCATCCTCAAACAGTTGGACAGACAGAACGAACAATACAGACATTAGAGGATATTCTGAGGGTGTGTGCCTTAGATTTCAAAGGTAGTTGGGATAAATTACTTCCACTTGCAGAGTTTGCCTATAACAATAGTTATCACTCGAGCATATATATGGCTCTATATGAGGCACTGTATAGAAGGAAATGTCAATCGCCCTTGTATTGGACAGAATTGTCTAAGAGGCGCTTACTTGGGCCAGACATAGTTGATCAAACAACATAGCATATTAAGCTAATCAAGAAAAGATTGTTAACAGCTCAAAGACAACAAAAGAGCTATGTTGATAAGAGGCGAAAACCTCTAGAGTTTGAAGTCGGCAATCACGTGTTTATGAAAGTTTCACCGATAATAGGCACTGGCAGGGCACTAAAAGTGAAGAAGCTAAATCTGAGGTACTTTGGTCCATTTGAGATCTTGTCGAAGATTCGGCCAATAGTGTACCGAATGGCTTTACCACCAAATCTAAGTCGATTGCATGATATCTTCCATGTTTCTCAGTTGAAGACATATCAAATGATCCAGAACATATGATTGAATATGAAGATGTGGAAGGGATTAACTCCTAGAGAAGCAACATGGGTAATAGAAGAAAATATACAGAAGCGTTAGCCGGAGTTTATGGCTATATATATGTAGCAAATTTTGGGGACGAAATTTATTTAGGAGGGAGAGCTATAACACCCCCATTTTTCTTCACCAATATGCCTTATAATTATTTGTGGCATTTAATCAAATAAAACGGTGAATGTTAATGCATTTGGAATGACAATAACACCTTTAATAGATATTACATGAGAATCAGGCTAAAGCAAGACATAAAGTTAAGTTTTTGTCTTTCAAAAAGGCCATTACTAAAGCCTATTATTTCGTCCCTGAAATTTTCTATTTATGAATGCGTTGTGTCCATTTCCATTGCAGGTCAGAGGATGCAAGACATGCATACATAGGACAAAGGCTATACTAGTGAAAAGGCTTAAGCATCAATGTTTCGACAAAGAAATAAAAGGAGTGAGAAGTAATGACAACAAAAGATAATAGTAACAGAAGAAGGCTAGTGAGGGTTTATGAAAAGCAACGATTTTAACCAAACACGAGAGTAAAACGACAATGATAGAGAGGGAGAGCCCAATAAAAAGGAATACCAAGTCATCCCAACAGTGAAGAGAAATATATCATAATGGCCGGAGGCAATGAAGAAAGGAAGAGCACATACACGAGACTAAGAAAGGCTAGAGATGAAAATTGAGCGTGAAAATGAATATATATACTAGGGCAAACTTTTCTAGATTGGTCAAGAGTTAAATGACGGTTCAAATTAATATACTTAGACCTTGTACGACTACAACCAATCTGAATATAATCAAATCATATATTTAACAGTATCCCAGATAATATAATTTACTAATAAAGTATATATATTCTATAATAAAATTAACTTATCAAGCCAAAGATAGAAACAATAATGGAATAAAGATACAAGAGACGTGATCAAGATCAAGAGTAGAAATAAAGATATTTTTCATTAGTATTAGAATCTTTTTGCCGCTCAAAGGCAACATCAGTACATTGATTAAAAAAAATTTACATAATAAAAAAAACCCAATCTTCCTCCTCATTGTCGGAAGCAAAGGAGAAAGAAGGGGAAGGGGAAGAGTGGTCATTCGAAAGATTGTACTCTACATTATTGGCGTTGAGTACAAGGTTCAACTTGTTGATAGTGTACAGCAACCTGAAAAGTCTTCTAATATGTCAATCTATGTGATCCATCCTTACTTTCAAGTTCTCAAGATGCTTCCTTGCTAAAGGTTGTGGAGGAGGAGGTTGAGGTTGTAGAAGAGGTGGAGGAAAAGGAGGAGACCATATTGAAATCCGAGAAAGGGGAGAAGAGGGAGTTGGGTTTGAAGAAATAAAGGGAATGAAGAGCTTAAATAGACAAGATGAATGAAGATTATATTTATTGATGTGTTTGCAAATTTTGAAGAGACGCATAATTAGGAAGTTTACCTTAGAAGTTGAAGAAACTCTTAAAAATTTAAGACCAGGTATAAAGAAACTACGGTGTCTAAAAGGATATTTAAATTGGATGTATAAGCATATGATCTAAAAAGTATTTAAACTTTTAAATTTTCATAATATTTAATACTTATCAAGACCCTATTACATTATAACCGGTGTAGAAAATATTATTTAGACATCACAAAAGCGCGACTAGTTTTAAGTTTTATCAATATTTACATAAATACCACTAGTCATACTTTTTAAACCATCTCCGCCTATAGAGGTCTAGATGTGGCGGTCTTGTAGGTTTTTTTGGTCATACCCTTATCTTATTTTCTCAGTTTCCAGAGTGTTTACGCACAGTTTGGTGAGCAATACAAGAATAGTGTAAATATACTGATATATTTATATATGGTATTTAATTACATCACAATTCACCCCGTAGGGTTTGATAATATTTACAATTTTATTCAAAATATCCAAAATCACAACTACATATAACCATCTATCCTCTCCTCAGGATCCGTGCCTGTCAATTCCTTGTGTCTACAACATTTCCTTTGGATCCACTAGTTCTTGCTGGCATATTATCATTTTTGAAAAAGAATGAGATTTCGAGGAATCCCAGTAGTAACATATAACCAAACATAAAAAATGTGAGAATTAAATATGCAATGCACCATATAATATAAAATGAAAATTCATAACAATACGTGTGTGTACACAAAGCTCAAGGTCAAATCACTATTTGGATCCCCTAGTGTACCTCAGTTGTCTCCAAACCACAGCTAGGTAATGTACCCTAGGCGTACTTCAGCTAGGTACTTAACCACAGTTAGGTAACATCCTCAGGCACTGTGTTTATATCACATAATACAGTAACATACAACATATCAACAATCATATAGTATATGAGAGATTATAGTTACTACCTTAACCCTTTCTTGTCTTGTAAAGTGCACCTCGTAAAGCGTGCCACCAACTTGCTCTCAACTTGGTCCCAAAACGTCAAATGTACAAGAATTAGGTTACAACTCATTCATGTACTATTTCAAGCACTTCCATAGTCTTTCTTGTGGTTATATGTGTATATTGAGAAAATTTACCAAAATGCCCCCAAAGATCGGCCCGGCCCCAACTTACCCGGTCTGACTGTACTTTTCCTGAAATTTTGACTTAGGCTATTCTGACATATTTTTGCCCTAGAAATTTATTTCCAAACTTGGAATTACCAAACTCACTGCCAAAGACAAGAATGACCTTGGCAGCCCCTATTTTAGGGTTTCATGGGTGTTTTGGTAATTATGTTTTTTAAGGCTTTTCTGAAAAACTGATCAATTGTAACCCCCAACTAATTTTCCCCCTGATCTCAATGGAATCATCAGAACATCAAAAATCCAGCCCTAACCCCCTAAATTAGACCTCGCTAAAACCCAGGATTCTCTAGGAAAATTGGGGTTTTCCAATTTTGACTCCGTGGACTTACTCCTTTCTACTTCTAATCACTTTATTAACATTTAATTACGTTAAAACCACCATTTAGACTCAATTTTGGTAGTATAACGCCTAGGACACAACTTTTCCCAAATTTATAATCAGGGCAAATCCAACAAAAATTCACCAATTAAATTGCTCACAGCAGCCAAAACAATCAATACATAAAGTTTAGAAAGTTACCTCTTCTTCCTTCTGGCTTTTCCTTCTTGGCCGAAAGCCCTAGCCTCCAAAACACCAAGATTCTTGCTTCAAAGACCTTAAATAACACAGAAGAGAAGCTTAGGAGAAGGATTATACACATTAGGTACAAATTGACCGAAGAAATCGACCTACCTTGTGAGATTTCTTTTCCTTCTCTCTCTAAAATGCTCTCAACTCTCTCTCCCCTTTTCTAGCTCAAGGATGTCAATTTTGGCTGATGGAAGGAAGAGGATGATATTTTATAATATGTCCTATTTTCCTTTAATTAATTTCCAAATTTCGGATTTAAGCAAATTCTGGCAGATTTTCTGCTCAAACTTTGAAAAATCATAACTAAATTTGTAGACATTATATTAGAGTGATTCTAAAGGCTATAGAACCCTTATTGAGTCTAGTTTTAAGGAAAAATATAGTCTTTTACCAATCGAAAGCACACAATTCCCAGAAATTCCATCTTGGGATGCTGCTCTAGGAACTTTCTAATTTCACTGGGTAAATTTCAAAAATATATAACTTTTTGTATGCAACTCCAGAAATTACCCATTACCTATCAAATTAAAGCTTATGATGTCTACTTTAATATTGTAAAATTTCATAATTTTTCTCATCATTTTGTCATGCAAAATCACATAACAGGCTCACTGCCTCATAGGAAGTTTCACTAGAAGCATTGTTCATATACTACAAAATTCACCATTTTATTTCATTAACTATTTCCAACAATTACCATACATATTGGTGAATAAAATTTGGGGTGTTCTATTTCTCCCCCACTTAAATAAATTTCATCCCCAAAATTTACTACACCTGTACATCCATAAATTCTGGGTAACGCTTTCTCATATTTTCTTTCATTTCCCATGTTGCTCCTCTAAGAGATAATACCTTCTGAACAAATTTTATGAATGGGATACTCCTATATCTGAGCTATTCCACCTACTTATAAATGACCGAGTTAGGGATGAATTCATACATCAAATAATCCCATATATCCACATCCTCATCCTTATTTACATGTTCCTGATAGACTGCACACATCTATTCCCGAAGCATCAGCTAACAAGATGCATACGCCACTCTCGGCTCGTATTAAAATACCCCCACTTCCAGTTCACATGTGTCACCACAACCACAAGGGTGATGTAACTGTTGACCATATAGGTCATTGCACTATACACCACACAGGGTGTAAAACTGTACATTACACATACTGTAATACTATTGACCATCAAGGCCATATTATGTTTGGGATGTTCAACACTGGTGCTATAATAAATTGCCATCTTAGCTCTACGAAGCTCCTTTCACAATCATCATCCCACGCATACTGTTGAGTTTTTTGGGGAAAGGTTACATACCTGCATAATAATCAATAAGACTGAGAACACTACGCATGACAACTGCAGTCTCTGGCCTTTCAGTTTAGTACTGGTTCCACCCTACAAGGATCCATCGTGACTCCTTGATGTGAGACTATATAGTCCAAAAGTCTAACTTCCGAAAGCCAAAACTCACATTCACTCAGCTTGGCATGGAGTTGCTTATCCCTCAATATGTTTAGTACCATTTTCAAATACTACTTGTGTTTAGCCTTACTCCACAACTATACTAGTATATCGTCAATGAAGACTACTACGAGCTAGTCCAAGTACGGACGAAAGATTTGATTCATGTACTCCATGAAGACAGCAGGTGCATTGGTCAGCCCAAATGGCATTACAAGAAACTTGCAATTGCTATATCTGGTCCTAAAGGAAGTTTTCAGTACATCTTCCTCTTTTACCTTAAACTGGTGATACCCAAATCTCAATTCATTTTGGAAAACACACAGGAACCAGACAACTGATCGAGCAACTCATGTAATATCCCAAAAAGTGATTAAGGGCTAATGATTTCAAAAGTAGATGTAATTATTGTTGAATAAACACTTTTAGAGAATGTGTAATGGGAATTTGGATATTTTAATGATTCCCATGGATTCCTTGTGAAAATTTATGTGGGAATGATGTTTGGTATGAAAATGGAACCATTGGAAGTAAAGATGCAAAATCTGAAATTCTGGGCAGTCTTCTCGTATGGACGTTTTAAATAGGAAAATGGCGTCTAAAAATTCTGAAATTTTCCAGTCCTAAAGTTCACATGTCAAGCTTCAAAATGGACATATAATTTGTATCATTTTGATTTGTGACCTAAGAGTTTTGGATTTTTGAAGTTTGCACAGTGAAATTAATTATTTTCTGAAACAGTATGCAAAGATTGAAATTCTGGGAATTTTGTGATTCCTTCCAGATAGATTCTATATTTTTCCTTAAAACTAGATTCAATAAGGGTTATATAGGCTTTGGAATCACTCCAATTCGATTTTTCTAGAATTAGTTATGATTTATCAAAGTTCGGTCAGAAAATCTGCCAACAAATCCGAAAATGGGAAAATAAGGAATTATGACATCAACTCATTAAAAGATGATGTCAGCATGGATTATTAATCAAATTGCTCATCTTCTTCAGTTATTTCATGCCATTTTCAACTGAAGCAAGAGGAAAAAACGTGAGAGAGAGCTTGGAGAAAAATAGAGAGAAGGAAGGAGAAATCTCACAAGGTAGGTCTATTTCTTCAGTGAATTCGTACCTAATGTGTATAATCCTCCTCCTAAGCTATTCCTCTATGTGAATTAAGGTTTTGAAGCAAGGAATTTCATTGTTCAAATAGGCTAGGGTTCAGCCATATTTGGGAAAAGCTTGTGGGAGCTTGAGGTAACTTCCAAACTTTCGTATATTGCTTATTCTGGCTGCTGTGGGCAATTTAATCGGTGAAATTTCGCTGGATTGCCATTGGTTTTAAAGTTTGGAAATGATGTGGCCTAGGGGTTATGCTGCCCAAATTGGGTCTTAATGTTAGTTGTAACCTAATGTAATGGTTAATAAAGTGGTTAGGAGTAGAAAGGAACGCATTTACGGAGCCGAAATCGTAAAACCCCGATTTTCCCCGGAGAACTCATAAATTTCGGCCAGCCCTAGAAATGGGTCTTAGAGTTGGATTTTCAATGATTTGATGGTTCCATTGAGTTCAGGGGCGAAAATTAGGTGGGGTTACAGTTGGTCACTTTTTCGGAAAAGGCCGAAAAAGCATAATTACGAAAACGCCCCTAAAACCCTTAAAGTGGGGCTGCCAAGGGTAAATTTGTAATTTTACATTGAATTTGATAATTCTGAGTCCGGAAATGGATTCCTTGCGTGGAAATATATTAGGATAGCCTAGATTAGAATTTTGGGAAAAGTGCAACCAGACCGGGTACGGCGGGCCCGGGCCGGGTCCCCGAGGGCATTTTTGTAAATTTTCATTATAGACTCATATAACCTCAAGAAACACTATGGAAGTGTCTAAATGGTGCATTTGGAATTGTAGGATTCGATATTTGCCCTGTTCGTGAATGACCCGTGCCAGAGCACGTTCGGAAAGAACCAGGTAGTGACTCCTCTCTTATACTTTGTGTGAAACATTGTATGTATGTTTGTCTTGCATTGAGAATACATTGTGACATTGTGATGCTTTGTGATCGCAGCGAAAGCTAACGCCTAGTGAATACTTTGTGAATACATTGAGATCGCAGCGAAAGCTGACGCTTAGAGTTTACAGCCATGAGTGCTGTTGTTTGTGGCGAAAGCCATGATACATTGTGATGCTGCTTAACATGATCATATATGCTATGTGTTTATACACTGTATGAGTGGTTTGTTACTACAGAGATTCTTTTGAATCTCATTCTTTCCATTGACTAACATTTCAGACAGGGCAAGTGGCTCCAAGGAGAAGCGAACCACCAGGAGCGGCTAGGATCTTGTAGAGTGTGTTGTTAGGCTTTTGGTTAACTATTTTGGACTTGAGATTACTGTTTATCTTTAGAGATGTAAATATTACTGTTGATTTTGGTTATGTAATCCCCTAGTGGAGACTTTTAAACCCTCAGATTATATATGTATAGAACCCGGGAGTTGTCGGGGATTTGGTTATACACTCTGATGTGTGTGAATGTAAATTAACTGCACAGGTAATTATATTCGAATTTTGAAATTGAGACCAGGATAGAGAAGAGTTTTTGAAAGTTTTTGGTGAAAACCCTACTATAGTGTTGGAACTTGAAATGATTTTAAGCTATCTGACGGTCTCTAAACCAATTTAATTATGTGATATCGAATTATAATTACGTGGTTAAAGGCAGGGGGTTACAACTCATCCATTCCAGGAAGTGGGTACTTGACCTCAACAGTCACCCTATTCAACTTCCTATAATCAACATAAAGTCATAGTCTTCCGCTAGGCACTCTGATAGTTATCTCCTCATATGAGCTTTTATAGTGTCAAGATGATTTAGTAGGAGTCCCACAAAAACCTCCTATAACACTTAACTGCACTAGAAACATACATTTCTTTGTGCCAATTCCTGGCCCATTTCAACTCAAATCATTCTAGGCCATTTCAAATTCTTGTGGAATCAAAACTTAACAATTGATTCCTGGGTTACGGATAACTTGGTAATCCTTCTACTCATACCCTTTATCACCTAAATTGTCATCCATCGATCGACTCCTAGTATAGCCTCAAGTTAGTAGAATAGCATGCAAATCAATCTCTTCGCTCATTTCATCAGAGAACTAATACCTCAATTAATCCTCTAAGGGGATATTTTATTATTATAATCTTTCCCTATGCTAGACTTAACAACTAGCGAATTTTCAAAATTCCTTTCTGCAAAGATTCGTGTCTGTAAGAATCTTGTTCCTCAATTCCATGGATAATCACTAGCCCAACACAATTCTGAATACCTTTGCCAACCTAAGGACATACTGGTCCCCTTGGTCATAGGGCCTCTAGACACACAGGTCCACTACAACATATCTAGCATGAATATCATACAGCCTAGGGTCTCTAACCCAACTATTAGTTCCTCATGAAATCTAGAACCTCAACATCACATAGATTGAAAATAATTTTTCTCAATTACACCCAATATATTCGCTAAGAATCAGAATCAATAGCGCCTATTCTAACCTTCACAGTAGTTGGGTATTATCCTCAAAATATTATTGAAGGTTCAATACTATCCACAAGGTTCATACTTATAATATGTATCAAAACCATAGTGCAACCTAATTTGCATTTCAAGCTAAGCATTATTTCAGCTTAGATCTGATTCAAGCCTATCCCAACCTTCAGATCATTAGATCGATCCTCTATAATCACTATATGGTATGATCACCACTCATCATATAGCAATGTATATCATATCCACATTCTTTTGACACTATAGCGTTACTACGGATCATCACTTAGCATAGAGAAACCTCAAAACAATCACTATACCTTGAGTTTCAATAATCTCATCAAGTGAACTTTTCTGAGTAGTCATTACTACAACAGAAATGGTTCAAATTAAAATTAATACTTACATCGTCAACATATCCATGCTTCTAAACATCAATTAAATTATCTAACTAAAATGATTATTAGTCATAGAGAAACCTTAAGATAATTACTATTCCTCAAGTCTCCATGACCCTATCAACTCAACTTCCTAGGGGTCACTCATCCTAGGATTTCCCTAAATTGAGTACGCTTAACTTTCACGTACCTGTGCCAAAACATAGATATCAGCTATATCTGATTCCATCCATCGATACCTCATGACTGCCCTTCGGACATTCGCTGATCTTTAGCTCATAGATTGGGAGGATGTACTACTTTGGTACCCCCGTCCATGCATATTTCCTATTACTGTGTAAACAAGACCGTATCAGTATACTATCCTGCTGCCAGCACCGCCACTCTATCAGAACCACTTGGGCTTTTCCAGAACCGCTTTGGGCTCTGATAACAAATGTCATACCCTTATCTTATTTTCTCAACTTTTAGAGTACTTGTGCATAGTTCGGTGAGCAACACATGAATAGTATAAATATATTGATATATATATACATAGATTTGATTACATCATAGGTTCACCTTGCAGGGTTTGATAATATTTGAAATTTTATTCAAAATATCCAAAATAACGACTACAATAGCCATCTATCCTCGCCTCGAGATTTATGCCCATCAGCTCCCTATGTCTACAACCTTTCCTTTAGATCCGCTAGTTCCTTTTGGTACATTATCATTTTTGAAAAAGAATGAGATTCTGAGAAATCCCAGAAGTAACATATAACTAAACATATAAAATGCGAGAATTAAATATGTAATGCACCATATAATGTAAAATGAGAATTCATAACAATACGTGTGTGTATACAAAGCTCAGGGCCAAATCGCTGTTTGGATCCTCTACGTGTACCTTAGCTGGGCCCCTAACCACAGCTAGGTAATGTACCCCATACGTACCTTAGCTGGATATCTAACCATAGCAGGTAACCTACCTCAAGCACTATGTTTATACCACATAATACAATAACATACAACAAATCAATAATCACATAGTGTATGAGAGATTATAGTTACTACCTTAACCCTTTCTTGTCTCGTAATGTGGGCCTCATAAATCGTGCCACCAATTGGCTCTCAACTCGGTCCTGAAACATCAAATGTACAAGAATTAGGTTAAAACCTATTCATGTACTATTTCAGGTACTTCCATAGTGTTTCTTGTGATTATATGAGTTTATTGTGAAAATTTACATAAATGCCCCAAGGGATCCGGCTCGGCCCCGACTTACTCGGTTCGACCGTACTTTTCCTGAAATTTTGACATGGGCCATTCTGACATATGTTCACCCAAGGAATCGATTTTTGGACTCAAAATTAGCAAATTCACTGCCAAAAGACCAAAATGCTCTTGGTAGCCCCTATTTCAGGGATTCAGGGGCGTTTTGGTAATTATGCTTTTTAAGACTTTTCTAGAAAAGTGATCAACTGTAACCCCACCTAATTTTTCCTCTTGATATCAATGGAATCATTAGAACATCAAGAATCCAGCCCTAAGCCCCTGCATTGGACCTGGCTAAAACCCTAGATTCTCTAAGAAAATTTGGGGTTTTGTAATTTTAACTCCGCAGACTTTCTCCTTTCTACTCCTAATCACTTTGTTAATTATTTAATTACATTAAAATCATCATTTAGACTCAATTTTGGCAGCATAACGCCTAGGACACAACTTTTCCCAAATTTATAAGCAAGGCAAATCCAGTAGAAATTCACTGATTAAATTGCTTATAGCAGTCAGAACAACCAACATTTGAAGTTTAGGAAGTTACCTTTTTTTTCTTCAGGCTTTTCCTTCTTGGACGAAAACCCTAGCCTCCAAAACACCAAGATTCTTGCTTCAAAGACCTTAAATAATATAGAAGAGAAGCTTAGGAGAAGAATTATACACGTTAGGTATGAATTCACCGAAGAAATCGACCTACCTTATGAGATTTCTTCTCCTTCTATCTCTAGAATTCTCTCAACTTTCTCTCTCTCCCCTTTTCCAGCTCAAGGGCATCAATTTTGGCTAATGGAAGGAAGAGGATGATATTTTATAATATTTCCTATTTTCCTTGAATTAATTTCCAAATTTCAAATTTAAGCAAATTCTGGCAAATTTTCTACCCAAATTTTGAAAAATCATAACTAAATTTGTAGACATCGTATTGGGGCGATTCTAAAGGCTATAAAACCCTTATTGAGTATATTTTCAAGAAAAAATATAGCCTTTTGCTAATTGGAAGCACACAATTCTCAAAAGTTCCATTTTTAGGTGTTGCTACAGAAACTTTCTAATTTTACTAGGTAAACTTCAAAAATACATAAGTTTTTGTATACAACTCCAGAAATTACCCATTACCTATCAAATTAAAGCTTAGGATGTTTACTTTCATCCTATAAAATTTTATAATTTTTTTTCATCATTTGGTCATACAAAAGCACATGACAAGCTCACTACCTCATAAGAAATTTCATTGGAATCATTGTTCACATTCTACAAAATTCACCATTTCATTTCATTGACTATTTCCAACAATTCATACATATCGGTAAATAAAATTTGGGGTGTTACATTTTTTCTAGTAGTGAATGCACAATCAAAACCAATATTTTAAACGCCGAGTTGGATGTCAAGGCAAAACGGCTAGAAGGTCATGGTTCAGAGATTGAAATGGTTGAGTCGTTGACTAAATAATTAAATAAAAAATAATATTACATACATATATAAAGTGTTATAAGTAGAAAAATAAATTATCTAAAGTTAAATAATTTTTTAACTAAATTTAAATAATACAAATTCTTAATGAGTTAATTAGCTTACTAATAAGTCATAGAAATTTAATAGAAATATGAATATAAATGAATTTTTATTTTTTTTTAAATATTTTGAATTTGAAATACTATTTTCTTCAAGAAACAATGTTGGGAAAAGTAGTTTTAAAAGATATTTTCCATATAAGAGCAAGGCAACCAAAGGATTTCTTTTTTCAATTTTTAAAAGAGAAATAATTGGAAAATGTATAGTCACATCGGCTGATGTGACTTTCGGCTTCTTTTTTTTTTTTTTTTGGACTGAAGACTTTCGGCTTCTTGGAAAGAAGAAAACTGATGCTTACTCCCATTAATGTACTGTAATTTCATATTCATTGGTTATGTGACATTACATGGCAATGCTTCCGCCTTCTCTTCCTTTATAACCAAAACTTTAAACATCTCTTTCTTCTCTGACTATTACCTTTCTCCACTTTGCCTGTCTCTCATCGGTGTCTCATTATCATGGGTTTACAAGTTCAAACACAACTACTACTTTCTTATTTTCTTGTGTGTAGTTGAGGTTCAGTTATTTCATATTATTGTTGTCATTGGGTTACTATTGGTTACATGTTTTGTACGGGCAGTGGGTTTGGCTGGAATGTTGGTAGGGAACAATGGTGAGGGTTATAGAGAATGGCCTAAAGGTGACTAAGAGCTAGCTTTTGTGTGAAAGTTTCTAAATATCAAGTTAAGTGGAGCTTCTGCCTTTTAAAACTTAATTCTTCGTAATCCTACAAACACAACCATTATGTATTTAAGACTGTAGATAACTGTTTGTTTTTAATAACTGTTAATTATTTAAGTCATTGAGTAATGCTTTTTAAAAATATATATTAACGGTGCTATTGTAAAAACAATTAATTATTGGATTATGTTTATCATGATTCTTTTTTTAAATAACTGTGAGGGATGTTATTTTTTTAATAGCCTTTAGTTAACGATGCTATTGTAAGAACCATTAATGATTGTATTACATTTATCACGATTCATTTTTAATAATCGTGAGGCATGTTGTTTTTTTTTTAAAAAAAATAGCATTTATTTAACGGTTTTATTGTAAGAACCGTTAATAATTTGATTACATTTATCACATTTCTTTTTTAACAATTGTGAGGAATGTTATTTTTTTAATACTTTTTGGGCTATTAATACCCAGATAATTACATTTTTATATTTTTTAACACATAAAAACTTAAAAATAAAAAAAGACAAACAGGGAGAAAACCAAGGTTATTAAACTCAGACCAGCCTCTGAACTGGTCTAGGCACTGAGTCAAGGGTTAATGGGTCAACTCGGAATCAAACCGGTGAAGAATAAAAAAATTAAAATAATTTAAATTCTCATCATACCATACAAATACTAAATATCAATTCAGTACCTTAAATTACTAACAAAATAATCATATAGTTATCCAATATTCTATACAATTTTTTTTTGACATATTGACATCATAATATTAGTCTACCTCCATTTACATAACTACTAATATTCTTCCTAGCTTGATTTTAATAAAAGTACTCTTTAAAATTATTTTTTTGAAGGAGAACAATAATATATATACACATAACGTATGTGACAAAAAAAAAGATATGACTATTCCCTCCTCTTCTTTATAGTACAGTATTATTTATAATTCTTTATAATTAACCATAGAGGATGATGATAGACAGCTGGGTCATGGGAGAATGTGTAATTTGCTTTGAAAACTGAAAAATAAGGCAGCATCAAGTCGTCTAAGTAAACACAAAGGAAGCACGCCACGTCTTTTCATCTACAATTTCGTATGCTTTCCCCCAAGCTTTTCTCTCTTTAATCCCCCAGTGGCAACTTCACCAACACGAACATCTTCAAACCTTTGATCTCCTCCTCCGTTAACATGGACAGTGGTCCCTAGCAGCCTCCCCCTTTTCTTATTGCAATTTGGGTCTTCGACCTGTCTACACTCAATGACTTCCTTTATGCCTTTATTTCCTTTACAGTTTCTTCGTCTTCATTTTCTGCAAATTACTCGCCCTTTTCTATTTTCTTCACATTTTCTTCTTCTGTCATCATTGATTTAGTGTTCCCTTGCTTATCTCTTCTATCTCCATCATCTTCAAGCTTTCCTTCTTTTTCCCTAGTTAAACTTCGAGGCGGCATCCATCTAAAGGGGAAAACATCTACTCGGCAACTCGCCCGAGTTAGCGTTGAGTCAAGCTTAACCCTAGTTTGGTGGTTTACCTAGACTGGTTTGGTACCCAGTTCACCGGTTTCTTAGCCAAAACTGGCCGATCCAGTCTGGGTTTAATAACCTTGAAAGAAATACCTACCCATCATCCCACTAGAGGAACGAGTTGAATCATCTAAGAGCATGTTAGGATCATCGTCAATCTCATACTCGTCAAAAATGAGATTGTCCTTCTTGTTCATATTTGATAAATATCTAACATGCCTCTTCACGGAATAGGTAATGCATTCTACAAGCCCCATCATTGCCTCTAGTTGAGGAAGCAGTTGATCTGGAGGTGAAGGCAGAGGCAGAAGTTTAGGAGGAGGAGGTGGTGGAGGTTGGAAAGAAGGAGCAGGAGGTGAAGGTTAAGAAGGAGGATATGGAGGTGGAGGGATGACACTGAGGATTTATTGGCAATTCTTCACCACGGCGTTTCACCATGGTGATTGAGAGAATAGATGAGGATGGTGAAAAAAGTGTGAAAAACCTATAGAAATAGGGAATTTGAATAGTTTGAAAGTGATGCATTCAAACAATCATTGCACTTGTTGGAAGTTGAAGATGTGCAGTCAAGCATAGTGGTGGATAATGAAAAGGTATTTGGTTATTGTGCCAATCATCAAGTAACGAAGAAGCATATAGAAATTAAAATTGGGAAGAGAAAATGTTTCAAAAATTGTATTTAATGGTTATTAAATAGAAACTATTAGGTATTTATAATTTTAGAAATTTTACTTCACGGTTATTTACCAATAACCGTTAAGTATGAGATTTATTTTTTTGAAACAAAATATGTAAGAAATATATAGCGATTAATAAGTGGGAATCATTAAGTATGTGTGGAGAATACTTAATGGGCTTATTTAGAAGTGTTAGTCATTAGTTTTCGCAAGCTCCACCTTTCTATCCTCAACGGTTATTTTTTTTAACTATTTAGTATTTAACAAGAATAACTAATGGCCTTTTTTAGAACCATCATTTATTATTGTTTTTTGGACTGTGCCTCTCTATAATCAACGGTGCATTAGAAATGAGGAGAGAGAGAGAGAGGAGAGCTTGCTCGGACTTGGGCTTTGGTGGAAGGAGATAGAAGGGGATGATATTTTCTTTTAACAGAAATTTTCAACTCTGTTAATGCTTATTTAATGGTTTTATTCTTTATTAGGGCCTAATTTAATGGACCTAATGACAAAAAGTATAACAACCCAACAAAAAAATAAAAAATAAAAGCTCAAGGATATGATTAAAAATTGAGGAAAACTATAAAGACTTTTAGACTAAATTTCCCAATAAACAAATATGCGCTTCTTTTTTTCCCAATAAATATGTGCTTTTTTTTTTTACCAGGAATAAATATGTGCTTGTGGTCTTAATTTATTGGGAAAATCAGTCCCAGGTCCTAAGGACCATATAGATTAACAGAAAAGTCCCAGAGAAAAGTCAAATATCAGAAAAGTCCCTAGAGACTTTTCTGTGATTATTTCCCAAAGTAAAATGATAAAACTGCCCCCATTCTAATTTTAACCCTCCTTCGTTCAAAATCAAAATCGTCAAACGCGTGCTTCATAAGCATTTGAAAACCTTGCCCTGCTTCTCACCTTCCATCACTGTAGCTCCGATCCCATTCGCCATGTGACACTGCTCCACTTCCAATTGTCATCCATTATACAACTTAATATTTTAATGTTATATGATATGTGGATATGATATGCTATTCAGTTGTGATAGTACAGTGATGAAGTTGCAAAATTAAGTACCAGCAGTTATTGAAAATCATGATGTGTTATAGTTACAAGGGGGACATTAATTTTGCACACTATTGTTGGTTGGACAATCACCTTGTGAAAACAACTTATGATGTTGTGAAAACATACAATAGAACTTGTGAAAACTGGCGTCAGCTATTGTAAAAATTGTCAGTAGGAGCTGTAATCAAATAGGCACAGTAATGAGTTAAACTAATAGTTAGCTTCTGTGAAAGTAGGAAGGTGTGAAAATTATAAACTCATGGGAGAATTACAATTCATTTGTAAATGTGACTAATGCACTTGATAAAATAGGCATAACAAGTTGTTAATTAATAACTTGATACATTATGACCAAGTCAGCTGTTCTGACAGCCCCAATGGGAAATACTGATGCAGTTGTGAGATCTTGCATTGCGAACAAAGGTAATTTTATTCAATCACAAGACGAAGTTGTAAAAATGACTCAACATGTTGTTAACATGTGCTTAAGAAGTTGTAAATGGATGCTTGACGGGTTGTAAATGAAGCACTTTTCTTACTTAACATGAGAAAACCTTGTTTCTATCCAATGTGAGGTAGAAGTTGTTAAAATGACTCAACATGTTGTAAATGGATGCTTGATGAGTTGTAAACAAAGCGCTTCTCTTACTTAATGTGAGAAAACCTTGTTTTTGTCCAATGTGAGGTGAAAGTTGTTAAAAAGACTCAACGTGCTATAAATGAACACTTGACGAGTTGTAAATAAAACACTTTGGTTACTTAACATGAGAAAACCTTGTTTCTATCCAATATAAAGTAGAAGTTGTTAAAAAGACTCAACATGTTGTAAATGGATGCTTGACGAGTTGAAAACAAAGCACTTTACTTACTTAACGTAAGAAAACCTTGTTTCTGTCTAATATGTCCAATGTGAGGTAGAAGTTGTTAAAAAGAATCAACATGTTGTGAATGAACCCTTACGAGTTGTAAACAAAACACTTCGCTTACTTTACATGAGAAAACCTTGTTTCTGTCCAATATGAGGTAGAAGTTGTTAAAAAGACTCAACATGTTGTAAATGGATGCTTGACAAGTTGTAAACAAAGCACTTTGCTTATTTAATGTGAGAAAACCTTGTTTTTGTCCAATGTGAGGTAGACATTGTTAAAAATACTCAACATGTTGTAAATGGACCCTTTACGAGTTGTAAACAAATCACTTCGCTTACTTAGCATGAGAAAACCTTGTTTCTGTCCAATGTGAGGTAGAAGTTGTTAAAATGACTCAACGTGTTATAAATGGATGCTTGACGAGTTGTTGTTAGTACAAGCTTTTCACCCAAGAGGGGGTGAATTGGGTGATATCAGAGATTTCGTTGCGTATATAAAAATTGACTGGAAACATAAGCAGTTAAGAGATAAGGGAAATATCACCAAAGTGTACACCGAGAGTTATACTGGTTCGATCACAGCCACTTTAACCTACGTCCAGTCCTCAAAGCTTCTCTGAGAGTTTCACAATATCTTCCAAGATTTAGTGGGTTTTTCGCACCTCAGTATAACAAGTTCCTTCACCTGGACACTCGCTCCCCCTTACACGTTGTAATCAAATCCCCAACTCAAGGTTCCACAACCTAAAGTTGTCTCAATAATGAATATTGAGTTTTTTAATGAAAATCTCTCTTACAGAGTAAATGAATAATCACTGAAGTACAAATAATGAGTATAAGGAAAATAGAGCACTAAGAATATGTTGATCAGTGTATGTTCGTGTGTTCTCCGTTATTGTATCCTTTGAATGCTCTACATATATATATAGATGATTTGTGGTGTCCATTGGAAGTAATTCAAACATGTCCGGTAGAGTCACGCAGCTACTATTGACCGTTATTCAACTTTGAAAACTATCCGTTTGCGATAGGTAGCGGTAGGTCAGCGTTCGGACGTTTTATTTGACTTTCTACTTATAGTATGATCTCTTCATTGTTTCTTTGCAAATGTACTTAGAATACTAATACAATGAAGGGTTAATCATATATAAAACAAATCAATAAAAATTGGATTAAAATCATACTTTCTAGACTTCATTACTCGAATGGCTACTCGAGTGATCATGCTCATTACTTGAGTAGTCACTCAAGTAATCTCCTTAAAAAATTAGGTTTTGCCATATTACTCGATTAAGCCTTCAAGTAATATTTTCAATAATACCTGGCAAACAAGGTTACTCGAGTGATCCCTCGAGTAAGCATCTAATTTCCCCACAGGTTACTCGAGTGATCCCTCGAGTAAATTTATATTAAGTTTGCAGATTACTCGATTACTCCCTCGAGTAACAACATCAAATTCTTGGCCGAGAGTACCTATGTTTTGCTTACATGATTACTCGAATGATCCCTCAAGTAATACTTCAAATAACTTTGCAAATTACTCGAGTGGTCCCTCGAGTAAATAGTTTTCTCAAATGGTTACTCGAGTGGCTACTCAAGTAAAGTCTGTCAATTTTTGGCCGAGAGCTACTGGAAGGTATTTGTCCTAATTACTCGAGCCGCTACTCGAGTAATGCCTTTTATCATATGTTACTCGAGTGGTTACTCGAGTAATGGTCCATATAACTTCACAGATTACTCGAGTAACTCCTTCCAAATTTTGGCAGTGCCCCTCTGGAACATTTTCTCCAACATTACTCGAGTGCTCACTCGAGTAACAGAGTTCATTACTCGAGTGGTCACTCGAGTAAACCTTTAAAAAATCTACCAGTGATGTTTTTTCTGTGCTCTGTCTCTCAGTTATTCTTCATTACTCCAGTACTTACTTCAAGTAAATCTTTTGTGTGCCATTTAGTTACTTTGTTCAAATTCTTTTCCTTGTTATCAAATCCTTGTATATTATTGATCCAATCTTTATTATCATCAAAACATATGGGATCTAACATTCTCCCCCTTTTTTATGATGACAAAACTTGGTGATTTTAAACAAAGTTTTCAAAATTGAGCTTTCAAGCATATGTTTCTTAAATACTTTTCATATGAAATCTTTTGTTCAATTTCAACTTGAAAACTCGTTTAAAATAGCTTAGTAAAGATGTTTTCAAATGATCTTGAAAGAAAATTGTGTTTTTGTTCTTATTTACTTGTTTACCTTGCATACACAATCGAAAACTCATTAGTCCCACAACACAATATAACTTGAATGAAATTTAACCTTAATGGCATAAAGAAGAAAATTGCATAAAGGAGAATTCATTACATAATCAAACTTAGAATTCAAAGTTAAAAGCTCCCTAAAGCCCTATACACTCATATCCCCTATACATTTACTCAGCCATTGATCACAAAATCACTCAGGCTCTTCTCCCCCTTTTTGTCTTCATCACAAGGGTGGAATCAATCATGAGGAGGAGTATATGGTTTGGCTGCTGAGATAGGAGTGACAGGAAATGGTGAAGATTCATGTGAGCCATCCGAAATGGAAGAATCTAAAGGTGATGGTTCAGGTTCAGGAAGATTCACTGGAGGTATCCGAAGATCCTCTAGAGGGTTCACTGGAGGATTCTGAGGTGATGGGTAAGGAATCAGAGAAGTAATTTCTACTTCCTCTGTAGCAACAAGTGAAGACACAAGTGTTAGGATCAGCAAGCATAGTGGAAGAATTTTTAAATTTTTGCCAATCCTAATCGAGGATCTATCAACGGCGTTTAAATCGAGTTAGAAATATTCGTACCTTTTTAACTTAGGATTTTCACGATCTCTATGAGCCAACACCTCTGGTCCTCTCCCTCTATCGGTATCCACACGAATGCTCTCCAACAGAGACTGCGTGCTAGCGCCTCCAAATGTCTCCTAGGGTTTCCTTTTCGGCTCTGAATTCTCATGCATGTATTAGTATATCTGCCCTATCAAGTTTATAAACTGTGAGGGCTATATTCGAATTTCAAAATTAATCTTCATTAATTTTGAAATTAATTAACAATTAATTATCTTGATGAGCTAATTAAATAAATTCAGTTTAAATTAAATTTATCCAACAATTTTAATTTAACCTGTTTATTTAATCCAAATAAAGAGCCATTAGATTTAAGTTATCTTCATAAATTAAATCTGAGGTACTATATATCTATCATGTTAATTATTAAATTTAATATATCTTAATAGATTAAATTTAAAATTAACACAATATAATAATATCATATAATACACACACACACACACATATATATATATAAGATATGTATTTCAAATATATATATATATATATATAATATTATTAATGAATTTTATATTATATATATATAAATATAAAATTCGTCTACCCTAAATTAAATATTATTTCATGTTGGGTCATTCTTGTGTGCGACCCTGTAGGCCCATATGAAGTTGGCAAGTGGGCCAATAACTGTACTAACCCAAAATTCGCAAGCGGCCTCTAGCAAGACATTACGACCACACAATTCATATGAGGATCGTTAACACGATACAACCTATTATACAACTATATCACGACCCTTTTGTCACACGATATATCGGTCAAGGATAAGGCATGGATAATGTCATTCTCTTGTTCCTAACTATTACTTTCTCGATTCTTGAGTAGCCTGACAATAGAAATGGAAACTCTTTCCATCGTAGTATGGCCATACATTTCTCAGACTCACTCATCGAGGGGCCCAGTAATATCTCTCTACTAATGTGAAGAACAAGTTCCATCTTGATCATTCATATTCCTTTGCATAAAAACCACCAAGCCCGATCGTAGCCTTTATTATCACTCGGTCAAAAGTAACTTTTGACTAGTTCAAAGCTTAGCAACTCTTATGTAGGAATCCATGATGACCTCAGGTTTAAGGGCATTGTGACGTGGTTATACATAAGAAAAGCTTATGACTTGATCCATGTTGCTTTCTCATAGTGGGTCGGTCTAGCACCTTATACTCTTATAAGTACCTAAGACTTTAATTTGTATCTCCATATCTTATCAAAGTCATACTGGTCTTGTTTTATCTTTGCTCCCGCATAGATGACCGACCAGGGATATTTTAGGATAATCTTTATGATTTATCCAATGATACAATTATTATAGTTAACATGCAAATAATATGATGATAGAATGGAGAAATTTCATTAAATTCATAATGTTCAAAGTACAATGATTGGCCCTTTGGGCAATTTCCAACAACAAGCACCTCCTCAATACGTGCAAGTAAGGCAATGGGAATAGGTATTGACTTAAGCTGAACTGGCCGAGCTGGATCATCAGTGGTGATATGGATTAGCTCGGATGTGTCAGGGTTAGGCATAGAGAACAGAAGATTACTAGGTCCAACCTCTGAGGGTCTATGCTCAGTAGGTATAGTATCAGAAGGACTAGGCTTAAAAAGTCCAGGTCCAGAGATTGGTACTGGCTCAGAAGTAACAGAAGGACCAAGAGTAGAGGAGCCAGATGCCATAGCATCAAGTTTGGCAACTATTGATCTCAAAAGCTCACCCTAGGCACGTTGCTCAGCCAACATCTCTTCGTGCCTCTTATCTATCCTATCCATAAGTTGTCCCATCTTCTCATTCATATAGGTTATCAACTCTGCATTGGTATTGGCAATGTCAATATGGAGACCCTTCAGAATGTTCTCCATGAAAGTTTGCATTAAGCCACTAAAGAATGAAGGAGAGGATGTGTTGGCTGACGCAGAAGACTGAGTGTCATCCATTCGACTTGTTGCAGTCTCAGTCTTCTTCTTCTTTTTTGGACTTAGTTCTAGAGGAGTCTTCAGGGGAATATCGATGTTTAGATTTCCAATCTGATTTCACCCCACTGGACTTAAACTCTCAATTGGCTCCTTACTCTCCAAATACCATATCTTGTTCTTCTCCAAGAATAGAGATATAAGCTGAGGATAAGGCATTGGAGTAGTAGGTTTCCCTTCAAACCCATATCGCTTGATCTCAGCAAAAATATATTCTCCCAAGTACTTTTGTTCTTTAAGGAGTAATGAGGCAAATTTTCTGAAGTCCCTCTCAATGAAATGAGTCTAGTCGATGGCTTTGTTCACCATAGCTCTTAAATAGATATACCATAGGACTTTGTGAAAATCACTCATATCACTCGGATTGAAATTGAAGGGTCCCACAATCTCACCAGGTCTTAGGATAGAAAACAACTGGTTTGAATCGAGGTTAGGATAGTTATCATTAAGAGGATCCTCTATTCCTAACCAGGTATTGATTCTGGAAGGTGATATTAGAATTCTCAGTCCTCTAACCTTAGAAGTCATTTCTTCTTCCACAAACTTCCTAAAGGGATCATTTATACGTTCAAGGTTGCAGCAGAAATGTCTCTTAACTTTGGTGTAAAATGGGAGTTTAACAAATAGTCAGGGCATATAGGAATCAAGATAAGAACTCAGGCCGAATTTCAATACCTCTTGAAGAACCTTATAGTCAATATAGTGCATCTTGCACACATTTCTTCTTACAAAGTGACTGAGGTACTTCTGAGATTCCTCAAGCTTGCTCACATTGAATCCCTGTGGAGGGAATATGATTTCCTCTTCCTTCTCTTCTGGCTTCTTGGATGATTGCCCTTTCTTTCCTTCTTTAGATTGGAAGGCTTCTTCAAGCATGCCTACCATGACTTTGGTGAGGTCCTTATCAAGCTTGGCCTTTTTCAGAGGTTTTGGAGAAAATATGGGAGTATCAGATGAATTAGAAAAAGGAAGAGAGGGTTCTTTTGTTCCTTTTCCTCTTCTAGTAGGTATACTCTTCTTTGATTGAGCTTTTGTGGCCACTGGTTCCTTAAGGACAACCCTTTTCACCTCAGGCTTAGTTGTAGCTTGTTCTTTGCTTTTGGTTTGGGAGAGAGTTTTCTTTTCTTGGTAGGAGGAGAGGAAAGTGAATCAAAGGGTTGATATGGTTCAGAGGACTCAAAAGGAGTACTATGATTGGGAGTTTTTGTCCTCACCATTTTGATTTGAGAAAGCTGAGATTTTTCTCGAAAACAAGGTCAACGGTAGCGAGAGTAGGGCACATGAATCTGAGCAATCTAGGAGGTTTTAGTAAGCAAGAATCAATAGGTTTTGACGGAAATGAGAAGAGAAAATGATCGTGAAAAATTTTTGTGAGAGCACTAGGAGAATCACTCGAGGAGATTTTGTGAAGAATGACCGAGTATCGGCTGAAATAGCCCTAAATCCCAACATCACTCGAGGGCTTACTTAAGTGATCATCAGCTTTACTCAATTGGGAATTGAACTTCCCTTTCTGGAGGCAATCCACTAAAATCATCAGGAAATACCTCAGGAAATTCATTTACCACGGGTATACTACTCAAAGTTTCTCCGGTCTCTCCTTGAATAGAAAAGAACACGATATACCCCTGGCAACCTTTCTTTAAATATTTCTCAGCTTTGGCCATTCAAAGGAAATTCAGACTACCATTCACATCCTCAATACTTTGAGAAACAGGATAAACTATCCTCTTATTCCCACATTCTAATTGCACATTATTTGCTGTCAACCAATCGAAACCCAAAATGACTTCTAATTGATAGAGCGGCGGATAAATCAAATCAATAATGGATTGGTGCCCCTCCACAATTATGACACAATTTAGATAGGCTTCGGCAGCTATAGCCTTGACACCCATTGGCGTCGACACAACTAAATCAAAGGGTAATTTATGTACATGCATACCCAGGCGCTTCACCCAATCATAAGCAATAAAAGAGTGACTCGCACCCGAATCAAACAACGCTTGTAACACATTACCATCAAGGAGAATTTTACCTTGAATAAGATCAGGGGACTTCTGGGATTCCTTATGAGTCATGGTGAATACTCGACCCTGAGTCCTCAGTCACTGCTCTGCTTGAGGCCACCGACATTCTCTAGAAAGATGGCCCAGTTGCTTGCAATTAAAGCAGATCATTTCGCCCCGATAATTTCTACCGTAGTGTGGCTTGTTGCAATAAGGACATACCCATTCTGTCAAAGATTTTTGGGGCTCCTGATCTCTGGGCTGGTAAGGCTTCTTACCCGTACCCCAGGACGAAGAGGATCCCTGGCCCTTCCGCTTCTGGGAAGTATTACCCTTACTAGGTTCACTGCGATTACCAGGAGCTTTGGCAGGATACAATTCCCTCAAATTATTTTCTATGATTCTACACTCTTCTACTGCCTTGTTAAAGTTGGTGAACAAGTGTGTAGCTAACCTCTTCCTCAGCTCTCATTGCAGACCACAAATAAGCATGTCTACACTCAACTCATCATTATCTGCCTTCTGAAGATAAGAAGAATACCGAGACAAACGGATAAAATAGGACAGATAGTCATCAAAGGTCTCTATGTCCCTTTGTCTGATGTTCAGAAATTTAGTTTCCTTATCGAGCTGCACTGATTTGGGAAAGTATTTCTCATTGAATTCTTGTTGAAACAATTCCAAAGTCAACGGTACAATTTTGCTTTTCAACGTTAAGGCAATGTTCCGCCACCAATGATATGCATCCCCCTCGAGCTTATAAACTGCCAGACATGGATTCACCTCATCCAGGCACCCAAGGACCTCAAATATCTTTTCCAGCCTGTTCAACCAATCTTCAGCTGCTTGGGGATCAAACTTCCCTCTGAACGCCGAAGGCAAGTGCTTACAGAATCTTGAAACCCAAAATTGCATATCTCTTTCCTCTCTAATTGGAACTCCATATGATTCCTGGTTTGGCCCAGCATGAGGAGGTGACTCAAGTGGCTGTGCTGACCCTTTTGTAGTTTCTTCTCTATGAGTCTCCTCCTGGTTCTCTTCTTGTGTGGACTGACCTCGATCTTCTTTATTCTTCCCTCTATTTATTCTGAGCTCTTCTCTTAGCTCGGCAATCATGTCCCTTTGATATTTAATTAGACCCATCAATTCTTACATAGGGTCCGGTGGATTGTTATTGACCATCTCCACCTCAGGATCTACACGCTGAGTATTGGGGCATCTTCTAGTTTTCTTCATTCTACAAATAACTTACCCCATTAATATAGCAGAAATAGTATGCACATATATTCATAAGTCTCGTATATATCCATATCAATAGAACGTACATGTGCATACACAAACATTATTAAAAAATGATCCTCTATCCCTAAAGCCAACTAAGGGATCTATCCTAGCAACTCTACCCTTGCCAGGAACTACATCTTTGATACCAAAAATGTAACCCCTTTCGTAATTATGATTCAAAATATGTATTTTTAAATGAAATAGAGACTAATAATAATCAAACTCATTTACAATATCTTCCTTACGGAAGGGTTTTCATAAATATTTTTAAAGTTTCTGCCTTACCTTGGTCTCAAATTCCACAACTCGAATATAATTACCCTATGCAGTTACATCACATTTACATATCAGAATGTACAACAAAATCCCAGCAACCCCCAGGTTTCATAAATAAACTAAAGGTTTATAAATTCCCATTAGGGGATTACACCACTGTCTCCAAAACAACATTTATAAGATATACGGTGACCTCCCAACAAAACATGATATCCAACACCAAAATATAAATCTCCCTAAGGAGCCCTATCCACCCTTGGTCATCTCCTTTCCCTTGGAGCCACTTGCCCTATTTGAAGTTTTATCAATAGAAAGAATGAGATTCAAAAGAATCCCAGTAGTAACAAATCACTCATACCACATGTAATCACAAAGCATGCAAGAAAATCATCAAGCAGCATCACAGCATAAAGCACAGCACGCCGGCTGCCACATATGCATATAATCATATAATCTCATCCCCCGTATTCTACCACCCCGAAGGCACGGTCCTCCCACTGTCAACACCGATGGGCCACGGGTGAAGGTTTTACAAATAGCCTTTCAGCTTTCACATATAGCCTTACGGCTTTCATATAGTCTCATCCCCTGGATTCCACCACCCCGAAGGTATGATCCTCCCACCGTCAACACCGATGGACCGCAGGTGATAGACTCACAAACAATGATCAAACAAACATACCATGTATCACATATAGTATAAGGGAAAAAAGTCACTACTTTGTTCTTTCCGATTGTGCTCTAGCGCAGGTGGATCACGAATAGGGCAAATATCGAATCCTACAATTCCAAATGCACCATTTAGGCACTTCCATAGTGTTTCTTGGGGTTACAAAAATGCCCCCGGGGACCCGGCCTGGGCCTGCCATACCCGGTCCGGTTGCCTTTTTCTGAAATTCTAATCTAGTCTATCCTTACATATTTCCTCCCAAAGAATCCATTTCTTGACTCAGAATTATCAAATTCAATGTCAAATTACAAATTTACCCTTGGCAGCCCTACTTTAAGGGTTTCAGGGGCATTTTCGTAATTATGCTTTTTTCGGCCTTTTCCAAAAAAGTGATCAACTGTAACCCCACCTAATTTTTTCTCTTAAACTCAATGGAACCATCAAATCATTGAAAATCTAACTCTAACCACTCCAAACTAGCCTTGGCCGAAATTCTTAGTTCCCCGGAAAAAATTGGGGTTATTCGGTTTCGGCTCCGCAGACGTTTCTTTCTACTCCTAATTACTTTATTAACCATTACATTAGGATACAACTAACATTAAGTCCCAATTTGAGCAGCATAACCCCTAGGTTATATCATTTCCAAACTTTAAAACCAATGGCAATCCGGTGAAATTTCACCGATTAAATTGCCCACAATAGCCAGAATAAGCAATATACGAAAGTTTGGAAATTACCTCAAGCTCCCACTAGCTTTTCCTCAAGGTGGCTGAAAACCTAGGCTTAGAACACCTAAATTTGTGCTCCATTACCCTTGAAGAACATAGAAGAATAGCTTAGGAGTGGAGTTATACGCGTTAGGTAAGGATTTACTGAAGAAATCAACTTACCGTACAAGTTCTCTTCTCCTTCTCTCTCTAGAATTTCTGACACCTTCTCTCTCTTGTTGCAGCTGAATATCATGGTTTTGGGCTGATGGAATAGGTGGATGATGATTTATATGATATAATATTAGTTTCTAATTATTTACTAAATTTCCATCAATTTCGGATTTTTACAAAATTCTGACAGATTTCTGCCCAAATTTTGAAAAATCATAAATAATTCTAGAAAAAATCAAAATGAGGTGATCCCAAAGCCAATATAAAGCTATTTAAGTCCTCTTTATTGTAAAAATATGGATCACTACATTTAATAACCTCAAAAATACAGAATTTCACAAAAGTCCATACTGCTCCAAAACATATTCCAGTTTCCATCCCAAATTATGGAAAATCATAACTCTTAGCTCAAAAATTGAAATGACACAAATTATATGTCTATTTTGAATTTTAGCATGTGAACTTTAAGATTGGAAAATTTCATAATTTTTAGACACCATTTGCCTATTTAAAACGTCCATACAAATTGGCTGCCCTGTACAGAGTTTCAATGGACAGAGTTTCCAACTTTTGCACAATTGTTCCCAATAGTTCCAATTTCACAATAAACACTCTCCCCACATGAATTTTCACATGGAAGCCATTGGAATCATTAAAACATCCAAATTCCCATTATCCATTCTCTAAAAGTGTTTATTCAACAATAATTACATTCACTTTTAAAGTCATTAGCCCTTAATCGCTTTTTGGGATATTACAAGAAAAACTTCCGAATAGATAAGCAATCGATCACATTGATTCGCCTTTTGCTTCTTCTATTGCAGTGACTTTGACCCCACTCTTTAGAAAGTATATTAAGAATCTTTCTCACTTGGGTATGCTGATCATAGACTTTTCCAAGTGCTGCAAGTTGATTAACAAGATGAGTATATCTAAGTTCAAATTTAGCTATTGACTTACCTGATTTCATTTGAAGTAAATCGAATTCAGTAACCAGAGTGTTGATATGATTTTCTTTAATTCTTGAAGTTCCTTCATGAGCTATTTCCAAAGCTTCCCACATTTCCTTAGCCATTGGAAATGTGCAGATTTTGAAGTACTCGTTTTGACTCAAAGCACTTTGGATCATCAGAATTGCCTTGCTATTAAGAGTGATGAGTTTCTTGTCATTCTCATCATATTCCGCTAGCGTCTTAGGAATTTTATAGGAATCTACTATTTTTACATGTTGATAGTTTCCACTTTCAATCACATCCCATAGCCCATATTCTGTAACCATTACGAAGACTCTGAACTTCGCTTTCCAGAATAATAAGTGTTCGCCATTGAAATCCGTCGGTCTTGAATTCCTTCACCCATGCTTGCCATTGGATCCTTCTTAGACTATTATACCTTAACAAGAAGACCTACGCTCTGATACCATATGTTAGTACAAGCGTTTCACCTAAGAGGGGCTGAATTAGGTGATATCAGAGATTTTGTTGCGTATATAAAAATTGACTGGAAATATAAAGCAGTTAAGAGATAAGGGAAATATCACCAAAGTGTACATCGAGAGTTATACAGGTTCGGTCACACCCACTTTGACCTACGTCCAGTCCTCAGAGATTCTCTGAGAGTTTCACTATATCTTCCAAGATTTAGTGGGTTCTTGCCACCTCAGTACAGTAAGTTCCTTCGCCTGGACACTCAATCCCCCTTACACGTTGTAATCAAATCCTCAACTCAAAGTTCCACAACCTTAAGTTGTCTCAATAATGAATATTGAGTTTTGTAATGAAAATCTCTCTTACAGAGTAAATGAATAATCACTGAAGTACAAATAATGAGTATAAGGAAAATAGAGCACTAAGAATATATTGATCAGTGTATGTTCGTGTGTTCTCCATTCTTGTATCCTTTGAATGCTCCACATATATATAAATGATTTGTGGTGTCCATTGGATGTAATTCAAACATGTCCGTTGGAGTCGCGCAGCTACTATTGACCTTTATTCAACTTTGAAAACTATCCGTTTGCGGTAGGTAGCGGTAGGTCAGCGTTCGGATGTTTTATTTGACTTTCCACTTATAACATGATCTCTTCATTGTTTCTCTGCAAATGTACTTAGAATACTAATACAATGAAGGGTTAATCATATATAAAACAAATCAATAAAAATTGGATTAAAATCATATTTTCTAGACTTCATTACTCGAATGGCTACTCAAGTGATCATGCTCATTACTCGAGTAGTCACTCAAGTAATCTCCTTAAAAAATCAGGTTTTGCCATATTACTCGATTAAGCCTTCAAGTAATATTTTCAATAATACCTGGCAAACAAGGTTACTCGAGTGATCCCTCGAGTAAGCATCTAATTTCCCCACAGGTTACTCGAGTGATCCCTCGAGTAAATTTATATTAAGTTTGCAGATTACTCGATTACTCCCTCGAGTAACAACATCAAATTCTTGGCCGAGAGTACCTATGTTTTGCTTACCTAATTACTCAAATAATCCCTCAAGTAATACTTCAAATAACTCTGCAGATTACTCGAGGGGTCCCTCGAGTAAATAGTTTTCTCAAATGGTTACTCGAGTGGCTAATCAAGTAAAGTTTGTCTATTTTTGGCTGAGAGCTACTAGAAGGTATTTGTCCTGGTTACTCAAGAGGCTACTCGAGTAATGCCTTTTATCATATGTTGACTGGAGTGGTTACTCGAGTAATGGTCCATCTAACTTCGCAGATTACTTGAGTAACCCCTCTAGTAACTCCTTCCAAATTTTGGCAGTGCCCCTCTGGAACATTTTCTCCAACATTATTCGAGTGCTCACTTGAGTAACAGAGTTCATTACTCGAGTGGTCACTCTAGTAAACCTTTAAAAAATTTGTCAGTGATGTTTTTTCTATGCTATCTCTCAGTTCTTCTTCATTACTCCAGTGCCTACTTTAAGTAAAGCTTTTGTGTGCCATTTAGTTACTTTATTCAAATTCTTTTCTTTGTTATCAAATCCTTTTATATTATTGATTCAATCTTTGTTATCATCAAAACATATGGGATCTAACAGTTGTAAACAAAACACTTCGCTTACTTAATGTAAGGAAGCATTGTTTTAGGTAGACATGAGGTAGAACTTGTAAAACAGACTCAACTTATTGTAAATGGACGCTTGACAAGTTGTAAACCAAGCACTTCGCTTACTTAACGTGAGAAAGCCGACAACACCGGCTATGATGAGTGCATTGTTTCCTTACATTAAGTAAGCAAAGTGCTTTGTTTACAACTTGTCAAGCATCCATTCACAACTTGTTTCCTCACATTAAGTAAGCAAAGTACTTTGTTTACAATTCGTCAAGCGTCCATTTACAACATATTGAGTCATTTTAACAACTTATACCTCATATTGGACAGAAACAAGGTTTTCTCATGTTAAGTAAGCGAAGTGTTTTGTTTACAACTCGTCAAGAGTCCATTTATAACACGTTGAGTCATTTTAACAACTTCTACCTCACATTGGACAGAAACAAGGTTTTCTCACATTAAGTAAGTGAAGTGCTTTGTGTTGGAAATTATGCCCAAAGGGCCAATCATTGTACTTTGAACATTATTAATTTAATGAAATTTCTCCATTCTGTTATCATATTATTTGCATGTTAAACTATGATAATTGTATCCTTGGATAAATCATAAAGATTATCCTAAAATGTCCCTAGTCGGTCATCTATGTGGGAGCAAAGATGAAATAAGACCAGTATGACTTTGATAAGATATGGAGATACGAATCAAAACCTTAGGCACTTGTAAGAGTACAAGGTGCTGGACTGACCCACTATGAGAAAGCTACATAGATCAAGTCATAAGCTTTTCTCATGTATAACCACATCACAATGCTCTTGACTTGAGGTCATCATGGATTCCTACATGAGAGTTGCTAAGCTTTGAACTAGTCAAAAGTCACTTTTGACCGGGTGATGATAAAGGCTATGATTGGGTATGGTGGTTTTTCATGCAGAGGAATATGAATGATCAAGATGGAATTTGTCCCTCACATTAGTAGAGAGATATTACTGGGCCCCTCGGTAAGTGAGTTTGAGAAATGTATGGCCATATTACAATGAAAGGAGTTTCCATTTCTATTGTTAGATTACTCAGGAATCGAGAAAGTAATGGTCAGGAACAAGAGGATGACATTATACATACCTCATCCTTGACCAATATATCATGTGCCAAAGGGACGTGACATGGTTGTATGATAGGTTGCATCGTGTTAACGATCCTCATATGAATTGGGTAATCGTAATGTCTTGCTAGAGGCCAATTGCAACTTGTGGGTTAATACAGTTATTAGCCCACTGCCAACTTCATATGGGCCTACAGGGTCACATACAAAAATAGCCCAATACGAGATAATGTTTAATTTAGGGTGGATGAATTATATATATATAATATAAAAATTCGTTAATAATATTATATAGATATGTATTTTCGAAATACATATTATATGTGTGTGTGTGTGTGCGTGTATATTATATGATATTATTATATTGTGTTAGTTTTAAATTTAATTTATTAAGATATATTAAATTTAATAACTAACATGATAGAGATATAGTATCTCAGATTTAATTTATGAAGATAAATTAAATCTAATGGCTCTTTATTTGGATTAAATAAATTGGTTAAATTAAAACTGTTAGACAGATTTAATTTAAACTGAATTTATTTAATTAGTTCATCAAGAAAATTAATTGTTAATTAATTTTGAAATTAATAAGGATTAATTTTAAAATTCAAATATAGCCCTCATAGGCTATAAACTTGATAGAGCAGATAGACTCATATGTGCATGAGAATTCAGAGCCGCAAGGGAAACCCTAAAAAATATTGGAGGCGCTAGCACTCAATCTCTATTGGAGAGCATTCGTGTGGATACCAGTAGAGGGAGCGGACCTGAGGTGTTGGCTCCTAGAGATCATGAAAACCCTAAGTTGAAAAAGGTACGAATCTTTCTAACTCAATTTAAACGCCGTTGATAGATCCTCGATTAGGATCAATAAAAATTTTAAAATTCTTTCGCTGTGCCTACCGATTCTAACACTTTGTTTACAACTTGTCAAGCGTCTATTTATAACACTGAGTTTTTTTAACAACTTCTACCTCACATTGGATAGAAACAAGGTTTTCCACGTTAAGTAAGCAAAGTGCTTTGTTTACAACTCGTCAAACGTTCATTTACAACACATTGAGTTATTTTAACAACTTCTAGCTCATATTGGATAGAAACAATGTTTTCTCACATTAAGTAAGCGAAGTGCTTTGTTTACAACCCGTCAAGCGTCCATTTACAACTTATTGAGCATATGTTAACAACATTTTGAGTAGTTTTTACAACTTCGTCTCGTGACTGGATGAAACTACCTTTGTTCGCAACGCAAGATGTAACACCTCAAATTTTATATTCACAAAAACTATATTGTAATTATTCAAGAAATTCAATAAAATGGTGAATATTCATGAAATTTGGAACTTATGAATTTTGAAATATTCATATTCATGAGAAAAATAGGAAAATTAATTCAAGAAAGGAATTAAATTACAAAGGTAATAGCAAAATCATAATTTTGCCAATTTAGCCCAAGATTAACTATTTTCCAATTAATTGAAGTTAATTTCAATTAATAAAGGAAAATAAAAGAAAATGTATAATTGGAATATTTTTGGTAGAATAAATCAAGAATTGTGAAATTAGAAGGAATTATGCATAATTGATTTAATTGAATTATAGCATGAAGAAAATGGAGGGAAAAATAATCTTTGGGTTTAACCATAACAAGTGTCATGATCATATGAGGAGGGGATTAAATTATAATTGATTTGGGTGAGCACATGTCAAATTGCATTAAAATAATGCGACATGGATATAGTAATTATGATTCATGATGAAATGATACACTCCCTTAGTGTAAATTTGGATTAAATCATGATAATGGTACACTACCTTAAGTGTGAAGTTGGATTAGTTGGAGGAAAGCAACTTGGTTAGTGAGCATGAGGGGGCACGATTTTTTAGCTAACCAAATGGAGAGAAAAATTAGTTCCATGCTAAGGGAAGCTAATTAGAGCAATTATGACATAAACTTGAAGGAAGATAGGATGGTGACAAGTGTCACATTATGGTGCATTGATGAAATCATGTGGAGTAAGGTGAAGGGAGTTAAATTATGAAGCACTCTTCCTTCCTCTTCCCTTTGTTCATTTCAGCCAAAAGAGAGAAGAGAAGAGAGGGAGAGAGCTTGAAGAGACCAAGGAGTTCTAGAGAAGGAGGAAGTGAAGCTAAGGTAAGACATTGTTCTTAAACATTTTCTTTGTAAGCTTCCATGAGAAACCTTCTCTAAACCTTTCTTCTTCATGGAATCCATGATTTGGAAGACACATGTTGAGCTCAAGAAGAGAGAGAGAGGAGAACATCTAGAGAGAGAAAATCCAAGAACTCAAGAAGTAACTTCACAAATCTTAGATCTATACAAGTATAAAGTTGTTGTTGATGGTTGTTGTTGGTTTTGGTGATTTTTGTTAAGTTTGTAAATTTGGAAAGTCCTAATTCTAAGGGGTTATGCTGCCCAAATTTCTTGAAATCATGATTAGAATGTATTTAAATGAGTTAATAAGGGATTAGAAGTAGAAAAGTACAAGCTTTGGAAGCGAAAATACAAAAGTCCAATTTTCCCTTTTTCTTGAGAAACTTTTGACCAAGGTTAGAACTAGAGACAGAAGTTGTATTTTCATAAAATAGATGGTTCCATTGGATTCAGTAGGTAAAAATAGGTGGGGTTACAGTTGGTCACTTTTTCGGAAAAGATCGAAAAAGCATAATTACAAAAATGTCACTAAAACCCTAAATCGGGGGCTGTCAAGGGTATTTTCATAGTTTGACACTGGATTTGGTGATTTCGAGCCTGGAAATGGATTCCTTGGGCGAAAATATGTCAGGATAATCCTAGTTAAAATTTTGAAAAAACGTGCCATCGAACCGGTACAGCTGGGCTGGGCTGGGGTCCCAGGGCATTTTGGTAAATTTTTGTCATAGACTAATATAACTACAAGAAATACTATGGAAGAGTCTAAAATGATACTTGGATAGGTTAAGATATATTTCTTGTATATTTAATATTTTAGGACCGAGTCGGAAGCCGGAAGCGACACATTTTACAAGGCACACTAAAAAGGGGTTTATAAAGCTTTAAGGTATGAACATTATCCTTCATACATCATGCCATAGTTATGTGATTGTGTAGATGCCATTGTTTGTAAATGCGCTTTATTAATTAGTATGGTTTGCTTAGAGAGGGGCAGTTAGTGCTGGGGTGCACTTACACTGGGAGTTGGCAAGTGTTCAACCGGTGTAGATTGTGGGGCTGGGTGCTACACATGTATACATGATAATGATGTGTTTATATTGTCCATTAATTGGTGCATACCTTAGCGCATATCATATTTACTTTTCGCATTTTCTATGAACGATAGCAAATTTCTACTAGGATTCCTTAGAATCTCACCTCTTTTTCTAAGCAAAATAGCAGCGGCTGCCAGTGGTTCGAAAGGTAAAGGCGTAGATACCAAGAAGTAATTGGCACGTGTCTTGAGATATGGTTGAAGCCAGTGGTTATAATTACTTTATGCTTTAGATATTTTGAGGATATCTTGTAATTATTGAAACTTCCGTTGTATTTTGTATTTCGTTGACGAATGACTTTGGGATTGTAAACAAATACTTTTATTAGTATAATTGTACTTTTCTGTATGCCCATGGAATTCCGTCTTTATTACTCTTCAATTATCGAAATGGAAACAGGTGTTGACATAAGATCTCACAACTGCATCAGTATTTCCCATTAGGGCCATGAAAACAGCTGACTTAGTCATAATATATCAAGTTATTAATTAACAACTTGTTATGCCTATTTTATCAAGTGCATTAGTCACATTTACAAGTGAATTGTAATTCTCCCATGAGTTTATAAATTGCACACCTTCTCACTTTCACAGAAGCTAACCATGATTTTAACTCATTACTGTGCCTATTTGATTACAACTCCTGCTCACAATTTTTACAATAGCTGACACTAGTTTTCACAAGTTCTAATGTATGTTTTCACAACATCATGAGTTATTTTCACAAGGTGACTATCTAACCAACAATAGTCTGCAAAATTAATGTCCCCCTTGTAACTACAACACATCATGATTTAAAACAACCGTGGGTACTTAATTTTGCAACTCCATCATTGTACTATCACAACTAAATGGCATATCATATAACATTAAAATATTGAATTGTATGATGGACGACGACTGGGAGCGGAGCAGCAGCGATGCACGGCGACTGTGAGCGGAGCATCAATGGATGGCGATTGGGAGCGGAGCGGCAGAGACGAAAGGTGAGAGGCAGGGCAAAGTTTTCAAATGCTTCTGAAGCACGAGTCTGGCAATTTTGATTTTGAACGAAGGAGGGTTACAATTAGAATAGGGGCATCTTTATCATTTTACTTTAAAAAATAATCATAGAAAAGTCCCTATGGGCTTTTCTAATATTTGATTTTTGCCTGAGACTTTTCTATTAATATCTCTAGTCCTTGGGACCTAAGAATAATTTTCCCTAATTTATTTGTATTTGACCGTATTTTCATAGATTGCGTATTAGAAAAACCAACTCCCATACATAGATTGCGTATTAGAAAAGGCAACTCCCATAGTTATTTTTTTTCGAATGTCTTGTTCGAAACCTAACTGGCGTGCTTAATTATAAAATTATAAAAATATGACGAAGTAAATGAAAATAATGAATGGTTTGTTTATCCAAAATAGCCATATATTTAATTATTTGATTTAGATGGACAAATCAAAATACATAAAAAAGAGTAAAAAAGGTTCCTTCAACTTCGGATGGATGAACCACACTGACAAATATACCTTTCTGATTATACAAAATCACTTTTAATTTGTTGCTATATTTTGACCTTTTTTAAATAATTGTCAGTGTAAACTTTTGATGATTGTTATTTAAGATAATGCACAAATATAAAAATATCTATTTAATTTTTAATAATTTAAATGGTAGAAATACGTCATTCCACTCTCATCGTATGAGCAAGCGCCAAGCATCAGTGGATAGATGATAAGAAATTTTTTCATAATTTGATTAAAATATCCTTATATTTAATTATTTCACTATATATCTTTTACAGATTCATTGTCACCAAAATATCAAGACTTAGAAAGAGCTAAGATTGCCCAAAAAACAAATATAGTTAATACTCTACCAGAACCCTGTTACCATTGGTAATTATTTTGATATAAAAATCAAAATCATAAAGGAACAAATATTTTTAAACGTAAGGACTAAACATTTTTTGGGAGGGATCGAAAAATATGTAAAAAAGAATATTTTAAAATTATAAAATAATTTTAAATTTTTTAAGAACGGCTACTTTCATGTGAAGAATCCAATTATTTAAATAATTAATAATAATTAATGAATAGCCAGCCACCATCCAGAAACTGGATAAACTCAATTCAAATTATCCACGTCCAATTGAAAGGTCCGCCAGCTCATTTTATAATAAATGAAAATCTGAGCTCCAACTCATCACCAGAAATTGGAAATAAATCTCTCTTTACCTTCCTATCAGTTTTTTTAACTTATTAAGCCTTTGAACATATATTAATTTTCGTATTTCATATATATAATTTCCATAGGTAGAAGAAAATGCATATATGTTTCTCTGTGGGACCATTTTTTTTCCAATAAAAATTTATTATAATTATAATGTTTATTGGATCATAAAATAATTTATTTCATGGTATTAATTAAATTTCCATTCACTGGCACGCTTTTTTTTTGGGGTGGGGTGGGGTAGGGGGGGTTACTGGCATTCTGGCACGCTTTTATTTGATTAATTAAGGGAGAATTATACATAAGTCTCAAAGAAAAAAATAAATGAAGAAATGGTCTCTGAAAATTATAAAATAAAAAAATGATTCCATTAACAACTTTAGGAATCTGTATTGACGACTCCATTAAACCATTTTTTCATTTTATAATTTTTAAGGACTATTTCTTTATTTCTCTTCTTTCTTAGGACTTGAAGTAATTCTCCCTTTAATTAATGTACAATATCCGGTTGGCCAAAAAAAAAAAATTAATGCACAATATACACTCATCAAATTGGGCATATACCAACATTTGCCTTTGCTTTTTGTATTGTTAAAACTTGGAACGCATTTGAATAGCATATATTATTGTGTAGCGGTATAATATTTTGGTCAATCATTAAATAAAATAATTTTTTTTTTTTTTTGTTAAATACAAGAATCTATCCTCATCATCAGTCTTCATATTACTCTAGCTCCCTTTCCAAAAATACAACTAAGATTTTCAAAAAGCTTTAATTTAATTTAATTTTTTTATGAAGTGGAATCAGATTCAATTGAGTGAATAAATCAAATGTCTTTTTTTTCTGGATAAGATGAATCGAATATTATTAGAAGATGGTTAAGACTAAGAGTTTGACGAATTAAAATAGAGACTTCTAATCTATTGAGTTTTTGCTGATCAATAGAGTATATAATGTCAAGTAAGCTAATGCTGATATTATAATTTCTTATCAAACAGCTTAAAAAAAAAAAGGAGAATTGTGTAAAAATACCTTTAGGCTAAATTAATTGTTGATTGATACTAAGGGTGCAAACAATCTTCCATGTATCCAAACAATCTTCCGTTTTATGCAAACCATGTTCCGTGTATACAAAAATCTTCCATATAAATGTGTAAACAATCTTCCGCTATGTACAAAATATCTTTCGTTATGTGCAACAGATCTTCCATGATAACATTCATCAATTAATTTAACAAAAAGATATTTATCAACAATTCTCCCTGAAAAAAAATCTCCCATGGAAGAGTATACTTCAGAAAAAGAAAAAAGAAAACATATTTATTTATAATTCTTCAACGCTCGTAGCCTAGTATATGTAGGAAACCAATCAACAGATTGTTAAGATAACTGGAAAATCTTTCAAGTATAACAATAATATATTCTTCATGACCTTTCAAGTATTTATAGATAATCTCCCACTATAACAATTATATAAATTTTCATAAAACTTATTGAACTGTGATTGATATACTCCAAAATTTTAAGTTGTGTGAGGATATGTGATAGTGTACAAAATTACTCGTAGTGAGAGTTATAAGTATAAATGTAAAAGACAATTTAAGTTATAATGATCCAAGCCTCTGCTGGAAAAAAAAAAAGTTTAAAAGATTCTGTATAATTTAGTCAATTATTTATTTAAGTACTCTAGTTGGTTTTAGTTGTGGGTGTATAACTGTATATATATAAAACTAGTATAGATATCTATTATTTTTTCTCATTATTGTTATGAAACCTCCTATATGTTTTATAATATAGGAGTATTTTATTTAAATCAAGTTTTTACTTAATATTCCTAATTAATTATAATTTTTTGACTTAATGAATTTTATTAGAGATAATTTTGAGATTTAAAAAACAACTAATTTTAACAAATTTTTTATTCATGTAAAATAATTAAAATGAGAATTAGTACGGTCAATATATGACGAATTAGGGAAACTCCGGGAATATGATTTTGAAAAAATCAAACAAATTCAAGTTTAAGCAATGTTTTAAAAGCCGGACCGAACATTGAATCAGAAAGATCAGCGAGTTTTGGTCGGATCGATCGGACCAGTGGTCGAACTGTTGACCTTAGAATTAAATGAAAAATAAATTATATACATATATAAAGATATAAATGTAAAAATGAATATAAAATTTCTAAATTAATTTGAAAATGAACATAAATAAACTTACATGTACGTTACATCTCAATATTAATGACACATAATAGTTTGGGGGAAAAAAACTCTGAAATTACAAAGTTTCAAATTAGGGATTTCTGAAAAAATATGAGCTCTAAATTGCTTATCAATTTTTGTGAGTGTTTCTAAATCCGGACCGGACCGGCCGGTCTGGCCAGGAAACCGGCGAACCGGCCGGTAAACCGGTCTGGTCCAGGTTCACATTTTCAAAAAATTTTTTTTTTTTACATTTTTCCTTTAGAATTTCATACTATAAATCTAAAATTTTCAATTTCTCACCAGTTTGATCCCGGTTTAGCTCCGGTTTGGCCCCGGTTTGACCCACTGACCCTTAACCCAATACCCCGACCAGTTCAATGCCCGGTCCAAATTTTAATACCTTGATTTTTGTCATTCCCTTTATTATAGTAATAAACATGATTTAAGATTTTATTATTTTAAAGTTGTTTTTCTATTAATAGTATTCTCCATTAAGTAATCTATAAAATTAATATATTTTAAATAATATGTGTATATAAAATAATTAATTTAAATAAACGATAACATGATACTTTTTTTTATAACAACAACATGATAATTTTAAACCCAACAATATATGATAGTTATGTTGGCACAAATATATATGATGATTATTACTTCAACAAAATTAATTAAGTAAATTCTTATAAAAAGTTAAAAATCTATTGGATTTTTTTCCTTCAAAAATCTTCCTGATTTATCTATGAGTTTTATTTTTTTATAATTAAGTGTGATTGATTGGCGTTGGGAAAGTATACACAGCAAATTGGCATCAGCTTTGAATTCCAACTTCCAAGGCACCTAATTAATTTTTTAATTAAAAAATGACAATAAAGCAAGTATCGTAGCACACACTATCAGACCTATGCTCTTAGAGGTTCAGAGCTTTCCATTCACACCTACACGGACACTCTGCACGACGCTTTTCTTCTTCCTCTTCTTGTATTTTTTTTTTTGTTTCAAAGTTCAAACCTCTCTTCTCACAAGGTCCCATAAAAAAACTCCCTTCTCTTTATCTCTGGTGATGGTGTTCGACAAACCTATTCTCCCACTTCTTAAAGCTTTTCTGTCAACTGGTTGGAGAAACTCGAAAGTGATGAATGATTTTTTCAACTTACTAAAGAAATTTAAACTTTAGATCTTGTGGTAAATTTTAGTCCTTCGTCAGTTTCTTCGTTTTTTTCCCTATTTCTTCTTCGTTCAGCTCCTTCCCTCTCTCTAATGTTGCTTTCGCCGATCACCCGTCCGGTTTTTTCCTAGTCGTTCCGGTCGGCAGCTTAACAGCGGGTTGCGGCCCAACTTCCGGTTTTGGACAGCTCATCCCTGCTCTTTTCTCAGAAAGGCCTAATGGTCCTAAATGCACCGAGAAACTTTCCGGTCGACGGTCCGGTCGACCGAACCGTCTAGTCCGGTCCAGTTCCGAAAACATTGAGTCTAAGTCAAAAAAAAATAATATTTGAAAAGTCATCTAACTTGTTAATAACAAGTTAAAATGACACCCTTAAAAAGTAGGGAGAATCTCTGAAAAAGAATTTTGAAATTGTAAAATGCTATATCAGTTTTTTTCCGCAAGAGTTGATTAGAAAATATCAAAACTTGATTAGCGATTGCCAACTTTTTTCTTAGGAAATACCTGAATTCGAATTTTGAGAATTCTAAGTTCTTTTTATGGGATTTTCCCTAAAAATTAGTTATTTAATTATATATATATATATATATATATCATTTTTCTTGAGTGAGACATTGATGTCATTTTCCCTGTGAGCATTTAATTCAAATTTGAACTCTCAATATTGTGCTAGAGAAATTATGCCTATTTTTTTTCAGGGGAATTAATTTTTATTTCTTTGATTATCCTCTGTTTTGAGATGTGTAGATGGAAAATAATGAAAGAGCTAGGTTTGTCCTATTGTAGCCTGTACATGTGTTCTTACTCTTTTGAGTTAATGAAACGCAGCTTCCATTCAAAAAATATTATGCCCTTTTTTGCAATGTAATAGAACTCGGATCAAATCGGACAGTCCGGACCGAAAATTGGTCAATCGGCCGATGGAACGGTCTTGTTTGGAATTTTTTATTTTTTAAAAATCAATTTTTTAATCTTTTCTTTATAATTTCATATTAATAAGCCTAAAACTTTTAATTTCTTATCGGTTTAGTCTCGGGTTAGCTCTGGTTTGACTCCGGTCTGATCTACTAACTCTTGACCCAGTATCCCGACTGGTTCAGTGACCGATTCGGGTATAATTACCTTGTTTTTTTGTCATCAAAATCAAGATCATTTTTAATCATACTAGCTCCATTAAAATAATACTCTATCCTTCGGAGGAAAAAAAAACACTCTATTCGATACTAAGTAGTAACATTCCCTCACATAGATTTAGAGCCTGCTTAATTCAACCACGTTGTATGCCTGCAATGGTAATCATGATTGTATTACCAAGAGAAGAGTGTTTGGTTGCTCTTTAGCATGGTAATAGGGTTTACCATGGTAATGATGATTACCAAAAAATTGGTAGTCCTAATTTATACCTTCCCCTATGAATCCTCATTACTATCTCATTTCATGGTTAAAAAAGTTTAATTTACCCTTTAGTTTCCCTTGTCGTTATTTCACTTATCTTATTTCACTTACCACATCACGCCACAACTGCCACCGCCACAACCTCCTCCACCGTCGTCACCTCCACCCGCCACTGCCGCCACCTCCTCCTCCACCCCCAGCCCCACCACCGCTACCACCACCTCCTTCTCCGCCGATGCCGCCGCCCTCCTACCACCGCCACCGCCACCGCCACCCCCTCCGCTATAGCCACCACCACCATTACCTCTTCCACTGTCACTGTCATCACCCCCCATCGCCACCACCACTACCTCCTCCTCCACCACCACTGCCCATGCCCCCGCCACAGCCCACCGCCTACAGCCCATCGCCACCACCTCCTCCACCCCCACCACCCCCATTATTGTAGCCGCTACTACCTCCTCCTCCTCCATCCCCACCGCCATAAGCTCTTAACTATTTTTTCTACAAAGATTATATTAAGGGTAAAATAGACTTTGTGCAAGATATTAATTTTAAATAATTGTTAAAATATTAACTCATTGCACCTTGCTTAAAAATCAAACCAAACACTACCCCTGTAATTAATATTACATTGCGTTACTATTGCATTGCATTGCACTGTACTACATGGTGTAATACAGTTAGGATTTTCGATAGTGTACCTCAACTGAGTTATCGACCACAGCTAGGATTTTTTGATATACCTTTGTTGGACATCGAACCACAACTAGGTATTGTGCCTCTAGCATGCAATCATATCACGAAATACAGTAACACATACATACAATTAATCACATAGTATATAAGATAGTAGTCCCTACCTCGAAGTTCTATCAACCCCTTTTTATGTGCCTCATAAAACGTGTCACTTCTAGCTTTCAATTCAGTCCTAAGATATTAAATGTACAAGAAATATGTCATAACCTATCCAAGTATTATTTTAGACTCTTCCATAGTGTTTCTTGTGGTTATATTATTCTATGGTGAAAATTTATCAAAATGCCCCGGAATCCCGGCTCAGCCCGGCAGTACCCAGCCTGACAGCACGTTTCTCCATTTTTGGTCTCGAAATTATCAAATTCAGTGTCAAATTATGAAATTGTCCTTGATAGCCCCGTTTTGGGGTTTTAGGGGCGTTTTTGTAATTATGCTTTTTTGGGCTTTTCAGAAAAAGTGACCAACTGTAACCCCACCTATTTTTACCTCCTGAATCCAATGGAACCATCAAATCATTAAAAATCCCACTCCTTCCCCCAGATCTAATCTTGGCCAAAACTTTCACCAAGAAAAAGGGAAAATTGCAACTTTGTGATTTAACCCCTAAAACTTACTCCTTTCCTCTTCTAATCTCTTATTAGGTTATTTAAACACATACTAACCATGATTTAGTGAGATTTGGGCAGCATAACCCCTTAGGGTTAGGACTTTTCAAATTTACAAACTTAACCAAAAATCACCAAATCCAACCACAAACCTCAACAACAACATCATACTAGTATAGATCTAAGGTTTGTGAAGTTACCTATTGAGTTCTTGAGTTCTCTCTCTCTCTAGGTGTCATCCTCTCTCTCTCTCCTTGAGCTCAAGATGTGTTTTCTAAACCATGATTTCATAAAGAAGAAGGGTTTAAAGAAGGTTTTCAAGCAATATTACAAGAACAATGTTTAAGAGATCAACTCTTACCTTAAGCTTCTTCCTCCTTCTCTCTAGATCTCAAGACCTCTTCAAAGCTCTCTCTCTCTCTCTCTCTTCTTTTTCTTGTGTTGGCTGAAATGTGCAAGGGAAGAGAAAGGAAAAGTGTTTTATAAAATATCTCTCTTTCCTTTATTTGCTTTATTTTTAAGACTTCATCTTGTGTTGACACTTGTCATTGGCCTTATCTTCTTCCAATTGTGTCATTAGGCTTCAATTAGCTTTGAACTAATTTCCTCTCCCTTTGGTTAGCCTAAAAAACCATCCCCCCTTATGTCTCCACTAACCAAAAGGTTTCTTCCAACTAATCCAACTATACACTCAATTGTTGTGCCATAGTCATGATTACTTTGTCCAAGAAGCAATATTTTAATGCAATTAGACATGTGCTCTTCTTAATCAATTATAAACCAATCCCATTACCATAGAATATTGACACTTGGCATATTTAATCCCAATAATCATTTTCACCTCCCTTTTTCCTTATGCTAGGCGAAAATTCATAAGTAAAGGGAAATAGAAATTGTTTCAGTACTTCCATAATCCTTTAATTGAATTATGCACCAGTCTTTCTAATTTCACAACTCTTGATTTATTCTACTAAGAATATTCAAAATATACATTCTCCTTTATTTTCCTTAATTAATTAAAATTAATTTCAATTAATTGGAAAATAATTAATCTTGTGCTACATTGGCAAAGTTTCGATTTTTCCATAACCTTTGTAATCTATTCTGTTTCTTGAATTAATTTTCTTATTTTCTCATGAATATTTACCATTTTATTCAATTTCTCGAATAATTACAATATATTTGGTGAATATAAAATTTGGGGTGTTACACAAACAATTTGATATAAGTATTTTTCTTATTTTTAACTAATTTTAACCAATAATTCATCAACTTATCCTATAATACCTCTCCACCGAAGCCGATCACTTCATACCGGCTCATGATGGCTCCACACTTAGATTACTGTTCACAAGGTTTTCTCGGCTCAAATAACAAATTATAACACACCTCAGGCTCTGGTCCAAGCTGATGCATCATCAATGAGTCATGTAGCTTGGCGAAAATTTGAATTTCATTTAACCGCCGGACTGTTCCCCGCCTTCTTCAAACCGTCCTTATATACTAAGAAGGTGAGTTCATTATTTACATTAACCTACCCAGTGTGCTTTGTCTGACAAAGTAGGTGATATTGTTTTTATTTACAAGATGTTCCATTCCCTTATGAACTTAAATTAAATGCCTTCTTTCGCATTCCTTCATACAGTTAGTTCCATTTGTGCTTTGTCTGACGATGTAGGTGATATTGTTTCTATTTACAAGATGTTCCATTTCCTTATAAACTTAAATTAAATGCCTTCCTTCGCATGTCTTCATACAGTTAGTTCCATTAGTTCAGGGAATGAGGCCACTCCTGTAGAGATACCTGGACTGCATGAGTATGATTCATTCTCGACATTGCTTTTTCTTGTATAGGGGCATACTTGACATTATGTTTAGGTTGTACAAGATTCACAGTTGCGGTTAGTCAAGTTCATATTGTATTTTAAGTCCCTTATATGTTGTGTCATTATTAAATGACCTTCCTCAAGCGTGAATGGTGCAAACAAGTCATGTAGGTTATTCATTGCGTGCTGCTACAAGGACTCTGAGCAAACTCATTAATTGCCATGAAGAGAAGCTGGTAGGAAATCATAAGTTCCAACGGTACCATTTACCTTTGTAGTGGAACAGGACATCTTGGTTAGTTAACTACTGCTTTTGGTCTCTTCAACCTTAGACTGATAAATTCACTTGCTGATTGCAAAGTTTAGTTTGTAAGTCTGATCTGCATTGTGGTGTCATAAAGACTAGCATGCTGCTTAAGGTAGACTAGATGATATTCAACAAGGCTGTTCGGACAATCACGATTTTGATGGGTGGGAAGTCAGACGAAGTAGTTTAGTGATGTTTTTTCTTGGTCATTTGTACACCAGTGAGATTAAAATGATACTGCCTTTCTACTTGCAAATGTTCGTGGGTTTGTAAACGCAATAGACAATCTTCGTCCCCCTTTGGCTGATGTCGTTCTGTTGAAAGACCTTACCCTGGTGATGAAGGGGGCTAATGAAGGGGGTGGAGAGTTCAAGTGTGTTTTGTATGGTGAGGTTCCTTTGTCCACTTTACCGCATGGTAGTGCACAAGGCATAAAGGACAAAATTATATTGTTGTTCAGTATGCAATTCGAGCCTTTCATGGTAGTAATTTGTATGTGGTCCCTCTATGTTTTATTGTTATTGTTATGATTCCAAAAACTGAATACCTTACCATTAATGAGGGTATTTTTCAGCCATTAAATAGGTGGTGATATTATAACAAGCTTCAGTGGCGGATCTAGGTTGTTGTTTGAACCTCATTTCGGTTGAGTGGTAAATGGAAAATTCAAGGCATGGAGGCATATTATGCAGTGCAATTTTCTGTGTTCTGGGGGATGTGTTCTTAACATGTACTCACCCAAGTATTTTATCAGTTTGTTCCATCATTTAGTTCTGATGGTGTGTTGTCAGCCTGTTCTTTTGTGAGTTTGTGTGTATGGATGTGTAGTTTATATTCTATTTCTGAGTTAAGAGAGTTTAAAGTTTGAAGTTAAAGTTTAAAGTTTACATGGAGTTTGAACTTGAAGTTTATAGTTTACCATTCTATTACTTGGTTAACAGAGTTTAAAGTTTACCACTACAATATTACTAGGACAAATTACTTGGTTACACTAAATTAATATGGCATTATAGTTACATAATGTACGAAACATGAAGTATGAACTCATTGGAAACAAGAAACAATCTATAACAATAAAGTTCAAACTAAATACAACATGACTTATGCATAGAAGATGAGTTGCTAAGACATGACTTCCTAACGCAGTACTCTATCTAAAACTTTACGTTGTGACTACATAAAACAAAAGCATCTCAGACTTGCTAAGACATGACTCGGACTAAAACAACCCATAACACTTAATTGCAACATGTAATAAAAGCAAAGACACAAATGCCTTAGCTAATAAAACTGACTCAGCTATGGCAAAAAAAAAAGTCGCAGTAAGTCTGAGACACATGATGAGTTGGACATAAAGTGGTCAATTGGATAAATCTTCTGTAACACTTACGAATCCCAGTTGAAATCCCAGTTCAGCAGAAGAGGGTAGAGTTGCAACATGTTCAATTCCTTGGTTTCCAATGTTAGAAGTTAGTGTAAATGGGCTCCCGGCATTATTAGTTCCATTGCTGCTAATGACTAGACATATTTTCATGTACGTGTGGGAAAGAAGGTTTTCAATAAAGATGGCTTCATCTAAACCAGATTAGAATTTGACCCTCAAGTATGGCATATATGTATTGATAATGCTGAGGTACTCAGCATGGAAGCTGAAGCTATGAGTGTCTACTCTTTCCCAATCAATGCTCTCTAATCCTTGAGTCCTCATTATTCCATAAATGCAACGGAAGATGGAGTACATTGGTGAAAAAAAATGAGTTGTTCCAACCATAATCTAACCTCTTCTAATGCCATAAATTCTCCATATTTCCTAGCCATAGTCATATGAGGCAAAAACAATGAGAGGGCCACATGTGATTCTTAGGGGGTTGTTAGATCTCTCATGTTTTGATGATAACAAAGGATGGTATGAAAAAGATTTGATAAACAAATAAGTTTGAACAAAGTAATAACAGGGTAAATTATCACTTGAAGTAAGCATTGGAGTAATGAAGAAAGGCCAAGAGAAAAAGCTGAGAAACTTCATCACTGGCAAGTTTTCTAAAGGGTTACTCGAGTAAGTACTTGAGTAATCAGACAAAAACTTGAAGTAACCAGAGTCAACCTTCAAGTAACCTGCCAACGTTACTCGAGTAAGCACTCGAGTAATAAGGTAAATGACTTCCAGTTGCTCTCGGCCTGCCAATGTTACTCGAGTAACCAGGTAAATCACTTGGAGTTGCTCTCGGCCTGCCAATATTACTCGAGTAAGTACTCGAGTAACCATGTAAAAGACTTCTAATTACTCTCGGCCTGCCAACGATACTTGAGTATGTACTCGAGTCCCCTGCTTCAAGAAATATGTTGCTCTCGGCATTTTCTATCCTGCCAATGTTACTCGAAGAGCCACTCGACTAACTCACTGTGGTAAGCAAAACCTGAAGGTAATACTCGAATAACATGAAATGCTTTTATCACACTTCACTCGAGGCACTTCTCAAGTATGCAGAGTTATTTAGAAGAGAACTTCAAGTCACTACCCGAGTAAGCTATGCAGAAAATTTATGTTTACTCGAATAAGTACTCGAGTAACAAGGTAATCAAACTTGAAGTGCTCTCGGCCCTGAAATCCTGCTAATATTACTGGAGTAAAGCATCGAGTAACCTAAAGTTTATTTGAGAGTTACTCGAGTCGCTACTTGAGTAACCTATGAAGAAAAGTGTGCCATACCCGAGTAAGTACCCGAGTAAACAGGTATTTCCAAGGTTTGTAAATTTGTTTACTCCATGCACTACCCGAGTAATGTAATGTTCATTTATTAACTTGCAGTTTATCATTACTCTCACGATGATACTCGAGTAAACTTAATGAATACTCGAGTATGCAAGTTCAGAATTTGAGAAATCATTCCAACGTTCATTAATTTGTTTCCTATGTGATTAACCCTTCATTGTGTTAGTATTCTTAGCATATCCACAGATAAACAATGAAGAGATCTTACCAAATAAGGAAAGTCAAATGTAAAGTTCAAACACTACCTACCGCCACCTACCACAAACGGATATTTTTTAAATACTGGAAAAGTCAATAGTGGCTGCACACACTCTAACGGACAAGAAGAAAATGTTCCAACGGTCATTACCAACACATCTATATATATGGGAACATCTAAACAGAGAACAACAACAAGAACACACACACACGAACGTATTATCAAGTTTATTACTCTGTTTTACACATATTTGTAATTCTGTACTTCAGTGATTCTTATTCACTCTGTGAGAGAGATATTTCATTCAAACTCAATATTTGTTATTGAGGTAACTTAAGGTCGTGGAACCTTGAGTTGGGATTGGATTACAACTTGTAAGGGGGAGCGAGTGTCCAGACGAAGGAACTTGCTTGTACTGAGGTGCCAAGAGCCCACTGAATCTTGGAAGTTATAGTAAAACTCTCAGAGAAGCTCTGAGGACTGGACGTAGGTCAAAGTGGTTGTGGCCGAACCAATATAACTTCCGGTGTAGACTTCGGTGATATTTCTCCTTACTCTTTACTACTTTATATTCACCGTCAAGGTTTATATTTGCAACAAAATTTTGGTATCACCCAATTCACCCCCCTCTTGGGTGAAACGCTTGCTCTAACATTTGGTATCAGAGCGTAGGTCTTCTTGTTAAGATTTAACAACTTAAGAAGGATCCAGTGGCAAGCATGAGTGAAGGAATTCTTCCCGACGAAGCATCCATCACTAGACCACCAGGTTTCAATGGCGAACACTTTTCTTTCTGGAAAGTAAAGTTTAGAGTATTCGTGATGGCTACGAATATGGGCTGTGGGATGTAATTGAGAGTGGAAACTATTAACCTACAAAGACTGTAGATTATCAGAAAATTCCAAAGAAGCCAGCAGAATATGATGAGAATGACAAGAAACTTATCACTCTCAACAGAAAACAATTCTAATGTTACAAAGTGCTTTGAGTCAAAGTGAATATTTCAGAATTTGCACACTTCTAACAGTAAAGCAAATGTGGGAAGCTCTGGAAATAGCTCATGAAGGAACTTCGGGAATAAAGGAGAATCGGATCAACACCTTGGTCACTGAATTCGATCTACTTCGAATGAAATCAGGTGAATCAATATCTGAATTTGAACTTAGATATACTCATCTTGTTAATCAACTTGCAGCACTTGGGAAAGTTTATGATCAGCATACCTAAGTACGAAAGATTTTGAATATTCTTTCTAAAAAGTGGGAGGCCAAAGTCACTGCGATAAAAGAAGCAAAAGGAGAATTAATGAGATCAGTTGCTTCTCTATTTGAAAGTCTTTTAGAATATGAAATAAACTAAAGTTCAAACGGGAACTAGATGACATAGGTGACAAGAAGAAGAGAAGCCTAGCACTAAAAGCAAAAGAAGAAAATCAGGATGAGGATGAGGAGTTTGACGATAATGAAATGGGCCTAATCATAAAACAATTCAGAAAGTTCTACAAGAAAGGTTAAGGATTCAAACACTTTCAGAAAAGAGGAACTAGCAGCAAAGAACATATCATCTGCTATGAATGTAGAAAACCAGGACATATTAAGTCAGAATGTCCAGAGCTGAACCAAAAGAGCAAAGAAAAGAGAAAAGGCAAATTCTTCAACAAAAAGAAGGCCTTTGTATCTGCTATATGGGGTGGTAGTTTCTCTGACGAAGAAAGTGATGAAGAAGAAGTAGCCAATATATGTCTTGTTGCTCAAGAAGAAACAGAAGAAGAGGTAAATGATTCTGATCCTACCTATGATGAATTACTCTCTGAATATAATGCTTTACATTCTGAATTTATCAAAGTAGTTAAAGAATTAGTTGTTTTCAAAAAGAAAAACAAAGCTCTTGAAATTGAACTTAAAGAAAGTTTAGAAAAGGATTGTGAAAATTGTTCTTCTTTGAAAAAGAAAAACACTGATCTCACAAAAACTCTTGAAAAATTTACACAAGGAAGTGAGATGCTAAATGTTATTTTAAAAGCTCAATGATTAGTAAATGACCGATCTGGAATTAGATATGATCCAAAATCATATAGAAGGAAAGGTAGACAGAAAGCAGGAGGTAAGTCATATTTGAATTATTTCCAGCATTCTGTGCATACATCAAATCCTTTTGCATTTTGTAATTACTGTAATAGAAAAGGCCATTATACCTCTTCATGCATTCATAAGAAGAAAGGAATGATAGGAACCTACAAATGAGTACCTAAAGGATCATATGTTTCAAAAATTTCCTGTACTAACCCAAAAGGACCCAAAAAGAAGTGGGTACCTAAGAATTAGTCATATTTAATTGCAGATGTGTCTCAAGGCATCCAAAAACAACAAATGGTACATAGACAGTGGATGCTCTAGACATATGACCGGTGATTTTGAAAGCTTTACCAAATTGCAACCTAAAGAAGGTGAAAAGGTAAAATTTGGAGGAAATCAAACCGGAAGGATAGCAGGAATTGGTGAAATAAAAAATGACAAAGGCATACAAGTCAAAGATGTATATTATGTCGAAGGATTGTACCACAACTTGCTGAGGTGAGTCAAAGTGCAGACAAAAACAACTAGGTAATATTTGACTCAGAGGAATGTCTAATTATCAACAAAAATGACTTACTACTTGATAAGAAGAATATCAAGGCTAAGCTCAGAGCAAAAAGGGAAGGTAATTGTTATACTCTAGATATTAGTAGAAATGAATCTAAAAATTGTTTTCTAAGTAATGCCGATGAAAGTTGGCTATGGCATAAGAGGTTGGCTCATGTCAATATGCATCAATTAGGCAAACTACTCAAAAAGGATTTAGTTCTTGGATTACCCAAAGTAACTTTCAAAAGTGACTTGATTTGTGACGCTTGTCAAAAGGGTAAACAAACTAAATCATCTTTCAAATTGAAAAATAAGATTTTAACAAATAGACCACTACAATTATTGCATATGGATTTAGTTGGCCCAGCAAGAGTAAAGAGTCTTGGTGGCAACTTATATTCATTGGTCATTGTTGATGATTTCTCCAGATTTACATAGGTTATTTTTCTATCATCAAAAGATGAAACCTTTGAAGAATTTATTGTTTTTGCCAAGAAAGTGCAAAATGAGAAAGGTATGTCTATTGCAGGCATTAGGACTGATCATGGTGGAGAATTTGAAAATCAAGCCTTTGAAGAATATTGTGATACTAATGGCATTGATCACAATTTCTCTGCTCCAAGGACGCCTCAACAAAATGGAGTCGTGGAACGTAAGAATAGAGTGCTCACTGAAATGGCTAGAGCAATGTTAAATGAAAAGAACGTGTCTCAAGTTTTCTCGGCTGATGCTATGAGTACAGCATGCTATATTTCAAATAGAGCCTATATTAGAATAAAACTTGGAAAGACACCATACGAGCTGTACAAAGGAAGGAAGCCAAACATTGCTCATCTACTCATCTTCGGTTGTAAGTGTTTCATTCATAATAATGGTAAAGATAACTTAGGAAAATTTGATTCTAAAACTGATGAAGGAATTTTCCTAGGATATTCTAACCGAAGTAAAGCATATAGAGTTTTCAATAAAAGAACATGTGTTGTTGAAGAATCAATTCATATTGTATTTGATGAATTTGAATCCTCTGACAAAACCATTGATGAAGAATAGGAAGTTGTTTTAAATCAAGAAAATGGTCAATATATTTCTAAATCTCTTATTCCATAAGTTGATGAAACCAAGGAAGAAGAGCAATCACTAGGACAACCTAGAGCTTGGAAATACAATAAAAGTCATCCCTTAGATCAAGTCATAGGAGATGTAAATGAAGGGATCAAAACTAGAAATAGAATTTTCAATGAAGTAAGTTTTTCTGCATTCATTTCTAAGATTGAACCTTCTAACATTGATGAAGCCCTATCAGACAATGATTGGGTTATAGCAATGTAAGAAGAACTAAATCAATTTGAAAGAAATCAACTTTGGGATTTGGTACCCCGACCCAAAGATCATCCGATCATTGGCACTAAATGGGTGTAAATAGTGCATTTCTAAATGGTTACATCATGAAAAAAGTATATGTAGAACAACCTCCAGGTTTTGAAGATGTAACTAAACCTGACCATGTTTTCAAACTCAAAAAGGCTTTATATGGTTTAAAACAAGCTCCTAGAGCATGGTATGAAAGGCTCAGTAAATTTCTTATTGATCAAGGTTTGATACGGGGAAAAGTTGATACAACACTTTTTATAAAACGAAAACGTGATGATATTTTAATTGTTCAAATATATGTTGATGACATTGTTTTCGGTGCTACTAATGAATCTCTGTGTAAGGAATTTTCTGAGATAATGTAGGGAGAGTTTGAGATGTCAATGATGGGAGAATTGAATTTCTTTCTCGGATTGCAAATCAAACAAAGAAAGAATGGAATCTTCATCTCTCAAATAAAGTACTTGAAAGAGCTATTGAAGAAGTATGGAATGGATGAAACAAATGGAACGAACACATCTATGAGCTCAACTACGTTGCTTGATGCTGATGTCAAAGGGAAAGACTACAACATCACAAAATATAGAGGAATGATTGGATCATTACTCTATCTCACGGCAAGCAGACCGGACATCCAATTCAGTGTTGGCATATGTGCAAGATATCAATCAGCACCAAAGGAATCACATGCCGAAACTGTCAAACGAATCTTTAGATACCTTGCTGACACACCAGAATTGGGTCTGTGGTATCCCAAAGGAAGAAGTGAATATCTTGTTGCATATTCAGATTCTGATCATGGAGGATACAAAACAGACAGAAAGAGCACCAGTGGATAAGGACAATTTCTTGGAGGATCTCTTGTATCATGGTTCAGCAAGAAACAAAATACATTGTCTCTTTTGTCAACGGAAGCCGAATATGTAGCAGTCTCAAGTTGTTGTGCACAAGTGATATGGTTAAAACAACAACTACAAGATCTTGGTATTTATCTCAAAGACATACCAATCTATTGTGACAATACCAGTACGATAAGCTTGGCAAATAATCCAGTTCAACATTCTAGAACCAAGCATATCGATGTCAGACATCACTTTATCAGAGATCATGTTCAAAAAAAAGATGTGAAAGTGATATTCATTCTTACTCATCTTCAACTAGCTGATATCTTCACCAAACCTCTTGCAAAAGATCAATTTCTATAAATTTCAGTTTCTTATAATGTTAGATAAAGATAGTTGATAATGTTTTGATGATTTGTAAGTTGATAATGTTTTGGGAATGGTAATCTTCTATACATTAGAAGAGAATTGGGAATGGTAAATCCCAATGAATTGTAAGTTATTTCAGTTTCTCATAATGTTAGATAAAGATAGTTGATAATGTTTTGATGATTACTAATTTAAGCATCGGAGTATGTAGAAACTTGTTTTGCAGGAAGATTGAAACTCTATTCTGTGAAATAAAAACAAAGGTTATCAGAGGACACCATTACTGGAGTACCAACTTCAAGTAATGACTGACAGTGAAGCATTACCGATGAACAACTTGAAGTAAAAGAGCACTTTACTCGAGTAACCACTCGAGTAATGGTCTTCCAAAACTGGAAGTAACGTATCAAGTTACCTGGAATTTAAATCAAACGGTTCATTTGGTGAGAAATGAACAGTCAAAAGAAGAAAAGACAGGTTACCCGAGGGAAGCCTCGAGTAAACTTGAAGCTTACTCGAGTAAGGCCTCGAGTAATTGTAGGTTCAGATCACAAACTCGATGAAAATCAACTCAAATCTGTACTTAAATGGCTATTAAATGATCGAGGGAACATACATGGATAATTACAATATTATTCATGCCAGGTATGCAATTTAAATGAATTATTTTAGAAATTTTCTATATGATCACTCGAGTAGGAACTCGAGTAAACATGATATTTACTCGAGTAAGGCCTCGAGTAACGTCGGGTTCTAGGTCTTTATTTGTCGTAAACTCGGTCATTTCCACAAAATCCCCTCGAGTAAATCACCCAGTCCTCTCTGAAAAAGTTTTCACAATCACTTTCTTACTTGATTTCCGTCAAAACCCATCAATTATTAGCTCCAAAAACCTCTTATTTTGTTCAGATTCTTCTTGCCCTATATCGCGACTTCTCACTCTGTTTTCTGAGATTTCAAGGTTTTCACTGAATCATAATAGTTAGAACCAAAAACCTTACTCCCACAGATTCTTCTGGATCCCCACAACTCTCTGACCCTCTTTCTTCTCCTCCCAGAAAGAGACGAAAAATCACACCTAAGTCAAAAGCAAAAAATCCAACTCAAACCTCAACCGAAACCAAAAGAGAAAAGTGTTGTGATTAAAGAGCCAGTGGTTACAAGGGCTCAATCCAAGAAGAGCACCTCTACTGGGAGAGGCAAAAGTGCAAAATCTTCTTCTCCTCCACTTTCTGATTCTTCCACTCCATCTTTCACACCAAAACCCTCCAAAAAGCCCAAATATGATGTAAATGTGGCTAAAGCAATGGCTGGCATCCTTGACCAACTTGAGAAGGGGCAATCTTCAAAGAAGTCAGAATTGCCAGAAGAGGAGATCACTAAACCTCTAAAGGGGTTTAATGTCAACAAGTTGGAAGATTCTCAGAAGTACCTCACTTAATTCTCAAGGAGAAAAGTCTGCAAGACTCACCGTGTGGACCTCAAAGTACTTCAGGAGGTATTGAAGTATGATCTTAGTCCCTTTCTAGAACCTTTTATGCCTTGGCTATCTATTAAGCTTCCCTTTTGCACAAAAGTAGTCACATACTTTTACTGCAATCTTGAGATTCTAGATGAACCCAATAGAAATTCTGCAGAGGAAGAGATGACTACTACTATTAGAGGCCAGAAAATACTTATCTCACCTCCAGATGACATTTACTCCAAACTTGAACCAAATCAAATTTTCTCTGTTCTTAGACCTGGTGAGCTTGTGGGGCCTTTGAATTTCAATCCTAGTGACATGTGCGATCATCACAGGGTTCTATGGTATATATACTCTAGATCCCTTGTGAACAAGGCCATCAACTATACCCACTTTTTTGATCGGGACTATAGATGGTTTGCTTCCTTACTCCTGAAGGAACAAAAGGATTTGGGGGAATACATATTTTCTGAAATGAAGAGGTATAGAGTATATGGGAAAGCCACTACTCCAATGCCATACCTCAGATTATTTCGCTTATTCTAAAGAAAAATAAGATATGGTACTTGGAGAGTAAAGAGCACATTGAGAGAGTTACTCCAATTGGGAGAAATCACATTGGGAAGCTCAACATTGAAATTCCTCTCAAGGGTCCTCTGGAGTCTGGGTCTAAGAAGAAGAAGAAGACAGAGACAGAGACGAGTAAAATGGATGACACTCAGTCTTCTGCTCCAGCTGCCACTACTTCTTTACCCTCTTTCCTCAATGCCACACTCCAACACTTCATGGAGAATATGCTCAAGGGATTTCATGTGGACATAGCCAACACCAATGCTGAATTGATAACTCACATGAATAACAAGATGGTAGAGATGGTTGAGCGGATGGACAAAAGGCACGATGAGTTGTTAGCTGAGCAACGTGCCCAGGGTGAGACCTTGAGGTTGATCTTAGCAAGACTGGACTCCTTGGGTCCTGGACCTTCTACTGGTCCATCATCTGCACTTGAGGCATTCTCATCTCCAGAGCATATACCATCTCTAGAGAATATACCACCACATCCAGAGAACATCCCATCTGACCTTCATCATACTGAGTTTGAGCCAACTATCCCTGGACCTCCAGTCTTTAGTCCACTTGAACCAAGACCCATAGATATCCTATGCTCAGTGGACAATCCTGAAACCAATGAGACTATTCATATTATCATTGAGGATTCACCGACCAGAGCTCAGCCTGAACCCACTCCTACACCCATTCCTTCTCTTACTTATACAGAGGAAATTTCTCCCTCATCCTCTGATCACCATACTCCAGGTGCCACTGAAGAAGTTGAGACTACCACTATGATTATCTATTAGCCCCTTCCTATTCCTCCAAGAGATGACATTCATGTCCCTCCACTAAATCTTCCTGAACCAGAATCTTCCAGCTCCTCATCTTTTGATTCTTCTGGTTCAGATGGTCCTTTGGTTCTTCCTGTGAAACCTATCTCTATGGTCAAGCCTTCTAGTCCTCTACTTGATTGGTGAAGACAAAAAGGGGGAGAAGAGCTTGAGTGTGATTTTGTGGAGTTTCTGAGTTTCTGTTAAGTTTCTTGGGTATATGGGTGTACATGGGATTTAGGGAGCTTTTCAACTTATAACTTTTTCATCTTGTAATGTAATTTTAAGTTTAATGCAAGCTTCTTTAAGTTATAATTTCATTTCAAGTCCATTTAAACTTTTAAGTTATAATATATTGTGGGACTAATGAGTTTATTATGTATGCAAGGTGAATATGTTATGATTTCAACATCTTCCAAAACACTTTGAATTTAAACTTAACAAGGTTTTCAAAATTATCATTGAATTCAAGAAGTGTTTATTTGAGAACTTACTTTTTTTAAAACCTTGTTCAAAATCACCAAGTTTTGTCATCATCAAAAAAGGGGAGAATGTTAGATCTCTCATGTTTTGATGATAACAAAGGATGGTATGAAAAATATTTGATAAACAAATAAGTTTGAACAAAGTAATAACAGGGCAAATTATCACTTGAAGTAAGCATTGGAGTAATGAAGAAAGGCCAAGAGAAAAAGCTGAGAAACTTCATCACTGGCAAGTTTTCTAAAGGGTTACTCGAGTAAGTTCTCGAGTAATGAGACAGAAACTTGAAGTAACCAGAGTCAACCTTCAAGTAACCTGCCAATGTTACTCGAGTAAGTACTCAAGTAACCATGTAAAAGACTTCCAGTTACTCTCGGCCTGCCAACGATACTTGAGTATGTACTCGAGTCCCCTGCTTCAAGAAATATGTTGCTCTTGGCATTTTCTATCCTGCCAATGTTACTTGAGGAGCCACTCGACTAACTCACTGTGGTAAGCAAAACCTGAAGGTAATACTCAAATAACATGAAATGCTTTTATCACACTTCACTCGAGGCACTTCTCAAGTATGCAGAGTTATTTAGAAGAGAACTTCAAGTCACTACCCGAGTAAGCTATGCAGAAAATTTATGTTTACTCGAATAAGTACTCGAGTAACAAGGTAATCAAACTTGAAGTGCTCTCGGCTCTGAAATCCTGCCAACATTACTGGAGTAAAGCATCGAGTAACCTAAAGTTTATTTGAGAGTTTACTCGAGTTGCTACTCGAGTAACCTATGAAGAAAAGTGTGCCATACCCGAGTAAGTACCCGAGTAAACAGGTATTTCCAAGGTTTGTAAATTTGTTTACTCTATGCACTACCCGAGTAATGTAATGTTCTTTATTAACTTGCATTTTATCATTACTCTCACGATGATACTCGTGTAAGTACTCGAGTAAACTTAATGAATACTCGAGTAAATACTCTAGTATGCAAGTTCAGAATTTGAGAAATCATTCCAACGTTCATTAATTTGTTTCTTATGTGATTAACCCTTCATTGTATTAGTATTCTTAGCATATCCACAGATAAACAATGAAGAGATGTTACCAAATAAGGAAAGTCAAATGCAACGTTCAAACACTACCTACCGCCACCTACCACAAACGGATATTTTTCAAATACTGGAAAAGTCAATAGTGGCTGCACACACTCTAACGGACAAGAAGAAAATGTTCCAACGGTCATTACCAACACATCTATATGTATGGGAACATCCAAATAAAGAACAACAACAAGAACACACACACGAACGTGTTATCAAGTTCACTACTCTGTTTTACACATATTTGTAATTCTGTACTTCAGTGATTCTTATTCACTCTGTGAGAGAGATATTTCATTCAAACTCAATATTTGTTATTGAGGTAACTTAAGGTTGTGGAACCTTGAGTTGGGATTGGATTACAACTTGTAAGGGGGAGCGAGTGTCCAGGTGAAGGAACTTGCTTGTACTGAGGTGCCAAGAACCCACTGAATCTTGGAAGTTATAGTAAAACTCTCAGAGAAGCTCTGAGGACTGGACGTAGGTCAAAGTGGTTGTGGCCGAACCAATATAACTCCCGGTGTACATTTCGGTGATATTTCTCCTTACTCTTTACTGCTTTATATTCACTATCAAGGTTTATATTTGCAACGAAATTTTGGTATCACCCAATTCACCCCCCTTGGGTGAAACGCTTGCTCTAATAGAGGTTACTCCACACTCTCTCCATAAACGCAACTTTATGTATAAAGCATCCTCACAAAATGGTAGGAAAGCACTCATGATTTTGTTGAATGAAGAATGGAACCGTTTGTGATGAGTAGAAGTTGATGATTACTTCATGTTCTTTGCATGAGAATCCTTTTCTAACAAATATATGAAGTAGAACGAAAAATGATTATTCCATTTATGTTGATCAAATCCATCACATTCATGTAACTGATGGGTATTGCTTACTGGTTAATGAGGTGAGCTGTGAGCATTTAACTTCTAGTCATGTTTTTTACTGATGCCATTAATGTGTTCTATGGATTAACTATGTAGTAGAGATGTATTAATCAGAATGTGTGATAAAAGTCTGACCTGGTTTGAACATCGTAGCATATAGATACCTTAAACTCAGTTGGTTTTACATTAAGGTTGACCAGAGTAATAAAGGACGCATGACTTTATGCAGAAATGTTCTAGTGACACGTCGCTGTCATTTGGAAAAGATGGTATTCATTCAAGAAAAGGTTAGATTCCAATGCTAAAACATGTCTTCACTTTTAATAGGTTCCTTTATGCAGACACGGACATGTTCATATAAGGAAACTATACAGCTCCTTTTCTGTCCATAGGCTGGCATGATTGCATAAGGGTGTATTCAGGGGTACATCTATTGAAGGCATGCGCATATTGTGAGGCTGTATAGGTCCCTACATTAATCTTATTATTTTTGTTGGTTCGAAACATCCCCTAAACATTGAATCTGATTTTTCATGGAAAAGCTTATTCTTTTTCTTGTTAGACTCATAAACTTAAATGCAGAAAAGACATTGGTTTTACATAACCACTTGACATGTCTGTACTCGATGCATGGGTAGTAGAAGACTTTAACACAAAGATCACAACAACATAGAAAAACATTGGTTTCTTTCCATTTTTTTGCCAATTCATTAGTTTCAATTATATTCAATTAAATAATCCTTCAGTTCAAGTTATGTTTGAAATTAAATTTAACATACAAAAAGCATATTTCTCAGATCTATTGATTATTACCTGCTAAAGCATATGCCTTATATAGGACCTTGCTAGCAGACACAAAAAAGGAGCTAAAAAAGTAGCTAACACTGCGATATTTATGCTTAGTATTCTAATTCCATATAAACTGCAATTTGAGACCTATTCATATATGTAAGCATAGGATATATAGATCTTTCAGAATCAATGCAGCCTTATATCAGTCAATGTGCTATCACCTTCCATTCACATTGACCTTCATGGCTGTAGGGTAAAATCTTTTTCCTAGAGGTCTTAGCAGTGTCACAGGCCCTCCATTGTGTTTTCATTGATATCCGCTGGTTCAAAGGCTCTGTCAGATAGATCAAGTGATTTATGTATAGTTTCTACATTTCAGGCTGCATCTGAAATGAGTTTGAGTTGCTTGTGTCATATATAGGGATGGTAGCTCATTTTCTGTCCAAAGGCATGTATGTATTATAAGGAAGATAGCTAGCATGACCTCAAATCGAGGAACTATCATTAACATGTAAAATCTGATTTATCATGCTATTTGGTATACTTAAACTCAATGTTTCATGACTTCATAAGGGTGTTATCTGGGGTAGATCTATTGCAGGCATGCGTATATTGTGAGGAAGTTAGCTATGCCACTCGCTTTTGTGTATGTTTCACTGAGATGTTGGCATTGAAATACTTTGTCCTGCACCTCATGTCATGTTTCTTTACCTACACAGCATTCAAATACTAGAATTAAATCTTTTGTTAATGTAATATGCGACCACTGATGAAGTTAAATTACCAAATTTCTTTCTTTCATTGGAAACATCCCTTACATAGTGATTTTTTAAAAGTTCCTCATTCGAGGTCAAAAGTAAGCTTACCTTGAATATTGCATGTATATGAAGGTTGTATAGGTCCCTACATTAATTTTATTCTTTTTCTTGGTTCAAAACATCCCCTAAACATGCAATTTGATTTTTAGTGGAAAAGCTGATTATTTTCCATGTTTTGATCTTAAACTTAAATGCATTTTACAAAGCCACTTGACATGTCAGTGGTTGGTGCATGTATAGTATAAGAGTTTGGTTAGTCAATAGGTCATTTAGGTCCACCTTCATTTTTATCAGCTTTTAAGGGAAATATGTTACGCATTGTGTTGAGAGGAATTTTTTGTGTGGCATTACTGTTATCAAAAGATAAAGATGACATCAACATAAGAAAAACATTGGTTTCAATTCAATTCAATTGAATCATCATTCTATTCAAATTCTGTATGAACCTAAATTGAACAAAATTTGTTAACATGCTCCTGTATGCTATATTTGACCCTGTTAATGCCACATTGTCCATTATTTGTCCGCTGTAATAGCATCTTTCTTATTTGGAGATTAACCGAATTTAGAAGTAATGGTGTTAGACCTATTCATATATGTAAGCCAAATATATAGAGATCTTTCAAAACTATATATATTGCATTATCAAGGGTGAGAAGCATGGATGGCTTGAAATTATATGTCCTTACTAATGCACATGGTAAGAGTAGGACCACATCAAATGTGGTGTACAAGAAAGTGTTTAGGAATTTGCATAGTTGATTGTATTTCTATTATAGTATTTAGTGTGCCATTGTCTTTTCTTTTCATCTACTTCGGTTTGTAGTTGAAGACTACATATACTTTCCATTTGTTGACTACTCGTGTGTTATGTTCTTTCCCGCCAATGTGCTTCTATATTATGTAGTAGTCAACTTATTTTGTTTTAGCCGTTACAAAGAATCTTGCAAATTTCATATGCAATATTTATGTCCTCATATAAATCTACGCATGTGAGATGATCATATTGCTCAATAACTTGTACTGCATGACATAAAAGTCCACTAATTGATTATTTGCATGGTAATCATCTTAGTAGCTGTCTTCAATGATGGCTTGGAACTATTTGCTCTTGTACCACACTATGAATACATGACTAAAACTCATATGTAATAGATGATAGTGTAGAATGATTTTTTTTATTGGCATAAACATATGCTAGTTCATGCTAGTTTTGTGTAAATAGAGTATTTGTTGTAAAAAAAAAGAAGATAGAAAGTCTTTGTATTACCTCTAGATACATACATATATATATATATATATAGTTTTTTTTTTTTTTTTTGCCAGAAGACATAATTTATAAACAAGTAATATATTTCGCACCGGATTATATCATAATGATACTGATTAGAAAGGAATATACGGCGCGTAGCTTCCCAGCAAACCCCAAGCTATCTTCTCGTTTCGTCTCAGCAATTTATTCGTTCTTCTACGGCAAGAGCACACATACATAACCTGATTACGCCCTTACCCGTTTCGTCTTCGCCACAAGAGCTATAACCAGAGCCGCCCAAAGGGTTGAGAAAAAGCTTTCACATTGACCCATTAAATTCACAAAAGCCCCTTTTATTCCTTCATCCTTTCCTTTCTTTCTCTATATCTTCCTTCTTTCTCTGCTTTTGGCTTGATTATTACCCTCAGTCCCACACGTTTTTGCTTTTTTTTTTCCTAGGCCCTCTTCACCTAATTACTTGCTAGTTGATTCTTCTTCTTCTTCCCCACAAAGTTTTTTTTTAGGGAAAGATGGATATGATGCCGTACAAACTTTCCCGATTACCTTACCAGGACTCCCTCAAAGTGCTGGAGGCTGATATTCAACATGCCAATGCTTTGTAAGTTTAATTTGTCGCTTTTCTTTATATCTTTTTTTTTTTTATCATCGTTTTAATTTTGGAAACTGATGAGGATTTTCAAGTTCGGTCCTTGTTCGGTTTTTTAGCAGTTTTTGATCATAGGCGTTGGGAAGTTGAATTAGTCATCGCGATCAGTAGCAGAGTGGATACCCTACTCGCTGTTGATTATTTTGCTTGTTCTAAACCCTGATACTCATATGAAAGCATTTTCGTCAGTAATTCGTTACTTCTCGATGTTCCGACTTACATGCTGATTAAATTCAACCGTACAAAAGAAACTGTTTCGTCGAACTTGTAATTTTGCCCTAATTTTATTGTCAATTTGTTTGGAGGCAGTATATTTATCTATTAATTTAATTTCCGGACTTGTTTCTGCTCTAATTTTGGATTTTGGGTTCGTATTGTTTAGGGCTGCTGCGATTCCCAGAGCCAAGGGTGGGACTGTACTTCAAATGAAATTGGTTTACAATGACTGGGCTCCAATTTTTCTCTTCTTGCTACAGTGGATGGATTGCTCTTGCACTTGCATTTTTCAAGGATATCTGAACTTCTTTCATGTGCTTATCTATAAGGTGAGTTTCATGTATTTTTAGCCTGAGAAAACATGGATGATGAACATGACGCGGACAGGGACAAGGACACCATCACCTGATAAAATTTGAAGTGTATATTTGTGGTTAATATAATGTTTGTTCCTCTTATAGTTTGCCCTTATTTTGGTTTTTATCCTTACACCATAGGTTTTGATTCTTCAAGAGGGCACAATTGTCCAGATTTTTAATAGAAGATATGGACTAACGTTTTAGACTGAAATAAATTTGAGGGACCAAAATCTGTAGTTTCAAACTATAGGACAAATCCAAAATGAGGGCAAATTATAAGGACAAAACATTGTATTAACTCTGATATAAGTGTTCAATATGGTCTGTACACATACATGGGCTACTTTTTCTGATTTGTGCATGTTTATGAATTGTTGGATCTTAATTTGAGAAATTTGGTTGTACATTGTTCCATTGTGTTCCACATTGTGGGATAGGTTTGTCAGAGGCTTATTTCTCATTTCCCTCCTACTTGTAATAGGTTCACAAAGAGGGAAGATCAAGCATATCTGCTCATGGAAGGAAGGCAACCATCAAGGACTTTTATAGTGTGTGAATTATTGACTTGCGAAAGGGAACTTCATTTTATTTTACAAGAAAGAACAATGATTTGATGATGATGTCTTTGCTAACTATATCTTGATTTGTTTGTGTCAAAATGTGAATTTTAGCCGTTATATTGCCGTCTCTCCAGCGGCTTCATGGGAGCTTGGACAAGTTGGAAATTCCAAATGAAGGTTATTCTAGTAGCATAGAAGGTCCGTGTTCTAAGAAAAAGATGATCGAAGCAGATGGGAGACTAAGCAGTGTGGATCTTGAGAGAGAGGATGAGTGTGGAATCTGCTTGGAACCTTGCACGAAAATGGTTCTGCCTAATTGCTGCCACGCCATGTGTATCAAATGCTATCGCAAGTGGTAAGCACATTACGTTCTATCTTAAACTGCTAGGCATTTTTGTAGGTTTAGTTTGTGTTTACTTGTGTGTTTATCACACATAATTACAGAGAAACCACCATTTGAAGTCCTAATTTGTTGATACTTGACTCTTATTCTCAGTAAGTGGACTCCATGTATGACTTTACACGAATAAAAATCTTGAGCAAAAGTATTTTTTTAGTCTCTGAAAGATGGATGCTTCTGAATATTTTTAAACTCAATGATAGTTGGTTTTGGTCAATCTTAAGCAGGAATAGACGAGGCAATTGTACTTGATCAGACAGGCTAATTTATAGCAAGTAAACAAACTGCAGGGATTGAATTGTTTATATCAAAGCTTATAGGGATCAAGTAATCAATATTAACATAAAATGTAAAATGTTATTTCTATAAAAAATATAGGGTTAATACAATGTTTGGTCTTTACAGTTTGCCTTCTTTTAATTCCTCTAGTTTCAAACTATAGGGACATGTTCTAGGTTCTTATTACGCCAAGGGGGTTAATGTATTTGATGGAAAAAATTTGAGAAACAAAAATCTATGGTTTGGAACTATAGAAATCAAAACAAAAATGAGAGCAAACTATAACGATCAAACATTGTATTAATCCAAAAGTATATAATTTATAGGAATTCATATTATTCATAAGCTGTGAATGGTATATTTCTTTTCTTATATTATGTGTAATGCACAGAGTCATATGCAATGGTGGGTATTGAATTTAGACACTCTTTTATGTACTTGCAGGAACAGAAAGTCAGAGTCTTGCCCTTTCTGTCGTGGTAGCTTGAGGAGAGTTAATTCGGAGGACTTGTGGGTGCTAACTTGTAACGAGGATGTTGTCGATACTGAAACGATGTCCAAGGAGGACCTGTTGCGATTCTATCTCTACATCAGTAGCTTGCCTAAAGATTACCCGGATGCACTCTTCTTAATGTATTATGAATACTTGATTTGATTTTTCCACATTATGATGAAAAACCAATGTACAGAAAAACGAAAGCCAGGCCGCAAATGTGAATACAGCTTGGTAATGATGAGAAATATCTCTAGACATTTCTGCATTGTTCTGGTAATTATAAATATGTCATTATTGTAGGGTCCCCCTTCTTGGAAGTCATTGTAGAGGACCCTTTATTCGAATCCAGATTGTGTTACTGGTTGGAGCAGGTCATGCATTTATACTGAATGGTACCTCTTTGCTGCCCATTTAGGCGCCTCTCTGTAAATTTCTTTGCATAACTTTCTCCAGTTCAAGATGTCTACGTTTTAGCATTTATGGGGGCTGAAAAGTTTGTTTTCAGCAATTGATAAAACTGACTTCATGGAGAATTCGCTCCGTTATTTCCTTTTGGTCAGTTTAGCATGTATCTTTGGCGAACTCATTCTTATATATGGGGATGTTTAAAAATTGAGTGTGCCATATTTAAGGGGTTAACATTGTTAGTCATTTCAATTTGATCAAATTTTGTTTTTGGTCTTTATAGTTTTAAATATAAGGACCAAAACTAAAACTCGTAAAAACCAAAGAGACTAGTCTTTAAACTTGAGTCTTTAAGAAACTAAGAGATCAAAACTAACGATTTTAAATTGTAGTGGTTAAAACCAAAATTTGATTAAACTATAATGACTAATAATGATATTAACCTATATATTCAAATTAAGCTCAATTATACTTTTAATCTTTTAAGTTTATATGAGGTAAATTTTTAGTTCTTTAACTTTATAAAGTATACTTTTGGTCTTATAATTTTAATGCCGTTAATGTTGCTAATGGAAAGCGTTGGCAGAACAAACTCAAGTGATGATTATGTAAACTTAAATAATGACTGTGCAATTAAATACTATTAATCTTAAATTTAAAATATGTACAAATTGAAAAATATCTAAAATCCTAATGAAATAGTCAATATTAAAACCTCGATTGTATTAAAAAAATTACAGTTTCATGATCTAAATATATTAGTTTATTAAAAAAATCTAGTTTAATAATCTAAATAACCTCGATTTCATTTGCAGTGATTTATCAGTTTATTTTAGTTTAATAATCTAAATATATTATATTAAAAAATTAAAACTTAAATATGCTTTGTTAGTTGTACAGTCATCACTTGAATTTATTGCGTCAACATTTTCCATTATTAGTATTAACGGTGTTAAAAATATAGGATTAAAAGTATATTTTATAAAATTAAGGTATAAAAACATACATCATGTAAAACTTGAATAACTAAAAGTATATTTTAGCCATCAAATTAAAATACAGGGTAAATGTACTAAAATGACCATAAACTTTTGTGAAAAGAGCAACTGTAACCATGAACTAATTTTTGGAGCAAAAGTAACTATAAATATTATAAAAGAGGCCAAAAGTAATCACAATGTTGATGGACGTTAACGTCCATTAATGTGAACTTTTCAGCAAAATGTTAAGGTGCTAAAATAGCCATTAACTAATACCAAAAGTGCAAAAGTAACCATAAACATTTTCTTAGATGCAAAAGTAACTTTTTGAATATTAATTCATAATTTTTTTTGTTTTTGTGTTATGAGTGTTTGATTAATTTGGGGATTAAAATAACAAAACTTATGAATTAATATTCAAGAAGTCGACTTTTTTTATTTTGGCGAGAATGATGAAATGAAAGAAAATTATCCCCTAACTCCAAAAGATAAAATCCAAGGTAATTAAACTTGGACCTGTCAGTGAACCGCCTGGGTACTGCGTCAAGGGTCAGTAGGTCAGACTAGACTAAACCAGGACCAAACCGGTGAGAAATGAAAAATTTTAGGCTTATAGTATGAAGTTCTAAAGGAAAAATTAAAAAAATGTTGTTTTAAACAAAAATTAAAAACTTGACCTGGATCTACTGACCGGTTGGCTGGTTTTTGGTCTGGTTTGGGTCAGATAATCATGATAAAATCCCTAACATTAATTATAAAGTAAGTAACATTTTGAACATTAATCTAAAATGACAAAAGTAAAAAAAAATTATAAATTAATGTTCAAAAAGTCACCCATTTTATGATTAATTTTAGGGATTTTATCATAGTTATCTGACCCGAACCAGATCGGAAACCAGCCAACCTGTCAGTAGATCTGGGCCAAGTTCTTAATTTTTGTTTTAAAAAAATATTTTTTTTTTTAATTTTTCCGTTAGAATTTCATACTATAAACTTAAAATTTTTCATTTCTCTCCGGTTTGATCCCAATTTAGCTCATGTTTGACCTACTGACCCTTAACCCAGTACCCCAGCCGGTTCAGCGATAGGTCCAGGTTTAATTACCTTGGATTTTATCGTTTGGAGTTAGGTGATAATTTTTTTTCGTTTCGTCATTCTCGCCAAAATAAAAAAAGTCAACTTCTTGAATATTAATTCATAAGTTTTGTCATTTTAATCCCTAAATTGATAAAACACTCATAACACAAAAGCAAAAAAAAAAAAGTTATGAATTTATGTTCAAGAAGTTACTTTCGCATCTAGAAAAAAGTTTATGATTAATTTTACACTTATGGTATTAGTTATGACTATTTTAGCATATTAACATTTTGCTGAAAAGTTCACATTAACGGACGTTAACATCCATTAATGTCAAAATTACTTTTGCCCTTTTTTATGATGTTTATGGTTACTTTTACTCCAAAAATTAGTTCATGATTACAGTTGCTCTTTTCGCAAAAAGTTATGGTCATTTTAACACCTTTACCCTAAAATATAATATGAAAGGCAGTAATAATATGTGGCGTTGAAGCATTCAGTTAGACGAATAAGCCCACTAATTCGGCCATTTTATTATTGGCATTAACTGTGGGAGAAGTGGCCAAGCATTGCCTTTGTTTTAGTATCAATTTTCAAAGCGCTCTCTTTCCTCTGTTTGACATTATAACGGAGTCATTGTATCAATTATTCAAAGAGTGGTTTTGTTTTGTTTGAAGATTGAAGAGGACTGGTCAACTGTGGTGTTTTATGACTTGAGGGTTTCTTGCTTACCAAGTAGAGAATACACCAAAATTGATCGAACTTTGAATAAAATTAATTTTGTTGAGATGAAGAGGGAACATAACTTTAGTTATGGGAAGGATCCAAAATTTATGCTGTGCATACCCTATTAATGCATACACTAAGATTGAAGGCCCACTTTTATCCAAAATTGTTGTTTGAAGATGGGTTTGGTTTCGCGGGTTTCACCTTCAATGACAATTCGGGGCCTCTAACGCCCGCCTCTCTAATATCTCTCTCTATGTTTTTTTTTTTAAATTTTTTTCCATATTAGATTTTAAGTAAAATGATAGGTATAAGGAAAAATAACAAAAAAAATAAAATTTGAATTAAAATGCCCTAAAATATCTACTAAATTAGTAAAAGGGCAAATATATAATATGTTAGGAATACGAGATGTTGAAGTTGGAAAGTTTACAACTAGAGTACTGAAATTAGCAATATACGTATAGAGATTGACTTGAACTCCCCAATTATTACTGTGTATACTCAAATTGCTAGTTGTTATTTTTAAATTGTTATTGCTTATACTTAAATCGACAATACCCACACCTCAAAATTTTATATTTTTACGAGATTACCTATTTGTCTTTTTACTAATTTAATAGACATTTTATAGTTTTTATAATTCAAACAGTATTTTAATAATAGAGTGAATTAATATTTATGTTTAGAAACAGAACAAATCTTTACATCAACTCTTACATTTACTACTGAATAGTACTCCTTCCGTCCCTAAACATAATCTTCAAATAACCAATTTGCAATTATAAAAAGACAGTTAAAATTAGTTAAGAGCATTAAATATGTATTTTTTTTTTTAACTATGCCCTTATTTATAAGAAGGATAAGTAAGAATAAATGCAATAAATACCATCAAGAGGTAAAGTTGGAAAAAGTGCAATAAATATTTTGACAAACTTAAAATAAAGCTTATATTTTGAAACAGACTTATTCTTACGTCTGCAACTTATATTTAGGGGATGAGTATATCTAAATTTTGTTTTTTGAAAAAAAAATAATGAAAAGGTGTTTGGAAAAAACAAATCCAATTAAATGGCAAACGACAAGGGCAGCACTGGATCTTGTGGCGCCAAGTAACAACCAACATAAGGCATCCTGGGAACTAATGATGATCCCTCATCTCACTCACTCATTCTGGGGAAAACGAAATTCCAAATCTCGCTTAATAGATGCAGGTCTTGAAGCTTTCTTCGCAATTACTTTGAATTCTGGAGTTGCTCACTCTTCAAATCTAACAATCATTTCTCAAGTTTCGGTGATAAACGCAATTTGCATTTTTCTCCAATAGGTTTAATTTTACGTTTTTGCTTCATCTGGTTGATAAATTAGTCATCTATTGTTTTGAGTTTGGCTTTTGATCGTATTTATCGATTTCGATCCATACACATATTAGATGCAGATCTAAATCTTGTTTGAGTGGCAGTTCGATCATGAGCAACTAAATGTCTGAGAATCACGAGCACAATATAGAGAATCACGTGTAAGACTAGCATTCGGAAGGATATGAAGCTGGTGGAAGACATGAGAAAAATGTCAAGGGGATCTCGAATGAAAATGAATACATGGCGATGGATCTAGATGTTCATGAAGAGCATCCTATTTGGGGCATGGCCATGCAGCCCAAACCAGAGAACAATCAATTGGAGTTACCAAATCCTCATCTGAACTCACCACTGAAAGTAAGATATCGTTTCACTCATCCGAAATAATATGGTATCATACATGATTTCATGCATCCGAAATAAAATGACAGACAAGTGGTTTGGTGTGCACGAATTACGTATGGGATCTTGGACTATTGTATGCCACTTTAAATGACTTGTTTATTTGTGGCCTTGTGTTTGTATCCTTTTCATGAGAGCTTTTTGGAGTCAAGACCTTGAACTTTCAGAAGCGGCCTCACTTCACTCTCGTATAGGTAGACTCCATCAAGAGCATCACCCTGATAAATGCTCCAATAAATATATACTTATAAGTCCATTAACAACCAAATTAGGCTTAACCTATCCCTTTTTAGTCTTATGGTTGTCAAGTACTTTTCCAACCTGGGATGTATTAAAAGTAAAATACTTGCAATCACTTTAATAGCGTACTTTCACCATTGAACTCAAGACTTGATATGATTTCCACTATTGGTGATCAAGATTTACAGGGCTTCAATCCCATCCCTTTTGATATTTTTAACACCAAATTCCTTGTCAGATCTTTCATCAAAGGACCTACAAGATTCAATTAAGATATTATATATAACTAATGGAAAATACTCTATACAAGATCATATCTTTCACATAGCTATGTTGTAAGGCAATATGTTGCGACTTTCCATTATAAACTTGGCTATAAGCTCTTGCAAGAGTAAATTGGCTATCACAACGGTTAGATATTAGTGCCAACTTCATACTAGAGTCAAACAATGAAGAACCATAACAACAATCAAAATTATAAGTATGTCAACAACAATTCATGACTCATTTTCTATTATTAAAATTATCATAGCCAAATATGTAAATAGAATTTATAATTCTATCATTCCCTCTTTTCTCTAAGATCTTATGAAATTGTCCTTCCTCCACCACACGTACCCTCTCATGATACTTTCTTTTAAGCATTGGTGCCTTTTGTATCATGTATCTTTTGCCAAATTCCTCTTCTAAGAAGATATAATCCCCCCATTGCTCAAAAGAGAAATCTTTTGTTTAAAGACTATTTCTAAGCCTTTCACTTGAAGGAGGAAGTTTTATATATGATTGATGAGGCAATAATAAATTCATCCACTTGCGTGTTATTTATTTGAAATTATTCAAACCATGTTCTATCCATACATTAATTCTATAACATATTTTCCATCAATCATTCAAATTAAAATCAAAACACAACATGATAATTATCAACTCATCTAATTGACCATAGAATTTTTCATGATAATTATCAATTTACTAAATTCAAAATCTATCATATTTCTCATCACTTTCTAATCATGATTAACATATTCCATGATTCCACAAAATAATAAACCATATTATTTAAGAAAAATAATTGCATCAAACTATACCATGATTGACCCTCATGAATCTATAAAACATATTCAATAAAGAAATGCAAATATATACTTATCTCTCTCCTTTGCCATTGACCAAAAGAATTCAAGATGGCTCCTTGACAAAGTTCCTTAATGTTCTCTCCTCTATCATAATCTTTATTTCTTTCACCATATAAGCGTTGCCATGTCCAAATTTGGCAATATATGCACTAGCTTTGATCATTACAATAGATTCGGTTAAGTCATTCAAGAAGGTAGCGGCTAGCTTGTGGATCAATGATCTAAACCTTTATTCCAACTTCACATATTTTTGTAGTAACCTCCTTCAAAGATGACATTTGTATTTACGAGATTAAGCATAAAGAATGTTGGAGGGACTGGATCTATAAGGAGTACAAGAATAAGAGATGAAGAAGAAAGTAGTGCATAATGTCTTCAAGGTATGTGCAATACTTTCCTTTAGGATTAGTTCGCCCCTACCTATACCTATCTTATAGGGTGCAATTTGAATTGACCGGCGAGTTTTCCGCTGGATAAAATGAAGACCTTTGAGTATGAATTGCACTTCCAACATTCAAGTCAAGACAACAATGACTTTTACGAAGTGATAATTTGATTTTATCTTTGTGTACACTCAAGGACAAAGGCAATGAGTTTAATATCTTATTGTTATGTGATTTCTAATGTCGTATTGTCTGTCACAAATAAAGTGATGGTATAGGGTATTTATAGACTATGAGTGATGTCCTGAAATGGTACTTCTTAAAGCAACACTTCCTCAATTAAAAGTCATAACTATATGTTAGATTTATGAACCAACATAAATTAAATAACCAATGGTTATTTAAAATAAGTCTTCCGAAGAGTTACGTCTTTATAGTATGTAGGGTTTTCTTAAAAACTAACACAACATTTCACCAAGAACCTTTGGTCATAATCTTTCATATGTGTCTTTAGAAACTAAATAGACATAACCTTGATGACCTTTAGTGTTATAACTTCTAACACAACCCTTCACATAATTTTTTGTCAAACACATCTCTTCATTTTAAAATATTTCGATAAAGGTCGTTGCTGAGATGAAGAAAGTTATTGCGCAACAGGACAAGGTTTATAGTGTGAGATTAAGTTTTTGGTTCAAATTTGGTATCTATCAGACAATTTCATATATTATTTGTGATACAAGAATGAAGAGAAACTTTAGCCCAAGGAGTGCTCAATCTCCATCGTTAGCTAAAAGCTCTTATTGGTAAGCAGTCATTATCAAATGAAGCTGCGGTTGAAGTTAAGGATGAGGAGGTTCAGGTAGCTAATATTCCAGTGAAGGATATGATAAATGAATGTTTGGAGTTTTCCAAAAACCACTTGTGAAGAGAGATCAAACTCCGAATCTACCATAAGGCACCTTCATGGCCTTTTTTCCATGAAAGATCAAGAGATACTGGACCATAATACAAAGCTTGCTGTTTCATTAGTATCATATGATATTGCTGAACCTATCGCATCTTCCTTTGACTCAGTTGAGAAGAATTCAGAAGTTCAACTAGAAAAGGATCATACTATTGAGATTGTGATGGATAAGATAATATTCTCAGTTGCAACAGTAGTCAATCAAGAGCAAGTATTGGATGATTCTGTTTGTAGAAAAATAGTTCACATTGAAAAAGAAACTTTTGATTGAAAACTATAATCAAATACTTTCTAAAATTGATCAACTTGCACAATCTTTCTCTAAGGTAGCATTAGATGCTAGGAAGAAGAACTGTGCTATAAGCATCCTTGTTGCTGCCTGTGATGAATTACTAGGGCTCAAGAGAAAGGAAGAAGAATTTGTTGAAAAACTTGCTCGATTAGATGAAGAAAATAGGAAATTAAACTGAAGGAAAAGCTTGACAAGGCGAGGACGCTGACAGGGACATTGAATGCAGAACTTGAAAGTATACAAGTGGAACTCAAGCAGGAAAAGGTTAATAATGCCAACGCCAAAGAAAAGCTTATCAAGGCAGTGGGAAAATGAAAGGCATTGGTACAGCAGCGTGACACATTACAGCAGTCTCTTGCTGCTAAATCCAATGAGCTTTTGTGGTTTGTTTGATGGAGTTGCAAAAGAAATCAGAACATATGATTGCTTACCTGAAGAATTCCTTAGAAAGTAATACATCTTTTTTTGAATAAGTAAAAGAAATCTTGTCTGAAACTGAACCAGATAAACCTGAATTGTTGGATGTGCAAGAGATATTACGATGGCTCTTGAATGATAGAAATATTCTTAAAGATGCAATCCAGGAGCTCAAAAAATTGAAGGATGCTTTATCTGTGATAAACATGCCAGAACCTGTCTCATCATCAACTTTGGAATCTCAAATAAATTGGCTTAGTGTGCTTTTTCCGAAGGGCCATGGATGATATGAATGTTTTGCATGAAGAAAGTGTTGAATTAAAGCTAGTGAATTAAAGCTCTATGAGGATATATTAGAAGATGAGATTTTAATTAGATCTGAGATGAATAAGCTAACAAATGAGTTAAAAGTGGCATGTGATGAAATTCTAAGATTGAAAGAAGAGAAGGGCTCTCTACAAAAAGATTATGAACTATTTGAGGAGAAGTTAGCAGTGCTTAGGAAATAAATTATCCATGGCAGATAAGAAAGGCAAAGGGTTAGTTGATTTAAGATAGGGATAATCTAAAACCTGTTTTGAATGAAAAGAATCGGAGATTGAGCAATTAAAGCTTGATATGCAAAATCAAGAATCTGTGGTTTCTCATTACAAGGACCAAATTAATAGATTGTCCCAAGAGTCGGAATGCATTCCAAAACTGAAAGATGATCTTCCATCACTGATGTGTGCTTCTGTTACTAAAGCAATCAATTAAACTAGGTCCTAAATTATTATGCAGTTTAGGGTCAACCTAGGTCATTCTCCCAATGAGCAAGTTATGAGTTTTTTTTAGGATTAATTTTCAAGTGACAAAAGATGCAATGGAATGAACCTAAACTAGAATGCAAAACACTATTACCTAAATGTAATTAAATTAACTAAACGCACTAATACAATTGACTCTAAAAACCATATGAGAATGAGACTAATCTATATGAATTTGAATGCAATTTTGGGGGATTTTTTTTATGAAAGTGGAATTAAAATGCTAAGCAAAGAGAATAATAAAAAACAAAATAATTAACAAAGGTTTATTTCAGTTATAATGGTGAAGGGGACAATTTAGAATTCACATGGATATAGCTTTCTTAGCTATTCAATTTATTAGACCAAATGGAGGTTAATGAAAAATTAGAATTAATAAACTTAATCACCTAATTGAAATATGGGAAACCCTCAAGCTCAATAACACTTATTTCACTAGAAATCTCATAATGAAATAAGTGGTGGCTAATTAAATTCATTAAAAATAAATCACAATAGTTTAAGATAGTTTTGGAAATCATGTTCATAATTGCCTAATTAAACAATTCGACAATTAATCAACCTAATTAAACAATTAAGAGATTAAACCCAAATTGACAATTAAATTAATACTGAAAACTCGATTAATAATCTAATTAACAATCAAAAGGTTTGCAAACAAAAATCCTAACAATCATTTAAAAACAACTCAAATCCAAAATATCAATTTAATCCAAATCAATAATAAGTCTACAATCTAAAACTAGATTATTCTTAATTAATACAACCCAAAATCATTTAAAACTAAGCAATTTCAAGTTTTGAATTAAAAAGATAAAAGGAAAGATACTCCCTTATTGTCTTCAATTATAAGTTCCTAGGCTCTAACTTGCTCCATGCTTCTCCTAAGTTGTCTCCCAAAAGAACTTAATCTGCCATGATAAATTCTCCCCTTCCTCCAAGCTTCTTGCAATTCGTCATAACCATGAAAGAAGATTGAGAAGAATTGATGACTTTAATTGCTTCCGTCACTGTACAATGAGAATTGATGACAATTCGTTGCATTGTCAAATGGGTTGTGGAGGTGGGCCCGTAGCTAAAGAATGGAAATTGACGGTGATAATTACAGCACCAATTCAAAGAGGCCGTGTGGTGTCTTCAGCGTCCTCCCCCTTCTGTGCGTGCGTCTCAGCCCGTGAGTCGTGATTTTTCTCCTATGTTAATGGTGGCTAGGTTAAATAAACTGGAGGAAGAGAGATTTTTTGGGGTCCAAATTTAAGTCCATTAAAATTTAAGTAGCCTAAATAAAATTCCACCATTAGATTTTTTTTTAGTTTTTAATAAAATTTATGCACCGTAAGATCTTCTAATTTGCTTTCCCTTATCCTGCAAGAATTAAATAAAATCGTGATCTATCATATATTTAAAAATATTATCCAATTACAAGATAGTAATCAGAATATTAATAATTTAAGCTCAATAATCTTATAATCAATTCAGATTTATGTTATTTGCTTAAATTGGCTCATAATCCAAATCTTATCTAATAAATCCAAATTAGTCTAAAATAGTCTCCAAAATAAATGAATAAGATAGGATAAAATATATTAAATTTAAAATTTATCAGTCACTGAACTGACAGAGTTCGTTGATGGTATAGTTCTTCCAGCTTATTTAGTGTTTGAAGAACCTGTGCAAAAGATGAAGTGGCTTTCTGGTTATGTTGGCGAGTGCCTGAATGTCAAACTAATCGCAGAGAAATAGTTGCAACTAGTAAAAGAGGAAGCCAATGTTTCTGAAAGAACATATAGCTGTGTTATTTTTGGATAATAAGTCTTTATTACGTAAACCGAGATAAAACTCCTCTCATATACTTACCTCGTATACTGTGAATCACGATTTATAAGCACTTATTGCCCAAAAATAAGCTATTCCAAACGAGCACATTAACTGAAAGCCCAGGAAACTGTAAAATCCAAGGAACAAGCATTATATTCTTCATGTAATAGAATTTACCAACTTGTTGAAGAATAGAGAGAATTAGAAGTTGAGAAAATGGACGTTCAAGAGAAATTACAGAATGTGAAAGGAGAAGCTGCTGAGGTTTGCATGAGTGTGATCTTGCTTAAAGATGCACTATCATTGGAAGAAAAAGATACTTATGTTTTTATCAATGAAAAGGAACGGAATCAAGTCAATAAGGATGCTGCAAATATGGACCTAGAGAGTTAAAGAAGAAGCTACTCCACAAATAATTAAGCTAGCAGTGGCATGGGCTAGGAAAAATATTGTGGATATTGAAAATGAACTATCTGAGGTTAAGAGTAATGTTATTATGTTGACCCAAAAACATAATAATGATCTAGTTATCAAAGACCAATATGGAATATGAGTTGTAAAAATGGCAAGATGAAGCTGATCATTAGGATCACAAATTGAAGTGTTCAACTGAAACTATAAAATTTTTGAACAATGCATTACTTGAAGGCACAAGATGATACTTCTATCCTTGAAGATGAAAATAAAATTTCTAAAGAGGACTATCATGCCTTACAAGAAAAGTTAAAAGAAAAAGATGCAGAAATTTCATCATTGTAAAGTTCTTATAACAAAAGAACAAGGCAAATGTAATATTTCTTGACTTTAATATTGGCCATGAATCTTTTATTTTAAGGTTGCAACAGCACGTGGACTCTGTGTCTCATGGCAAAGAAGAGCTGCAACTAACCCTTGACAACAAGGTTCTAGAAGCTAAGCGTCTAAAGGAGGAAGTCAACCAACTTAACAGAAATTGGGAATATTCCAAAAATGGGAAGAATGATGCGTTTGAGATTCCCCTTTTTTTGGAGGAAATATTAGATTTGTTGGGAGCCAGTAATTGGAATGGAGACAAAAACACTGCAGGTGTGAAGGGATTAATAACAGTACAAGAAAAGAAGGTCAGGACTATTCTTCTAGGATCTAAAAAATCAAAATCTTGAGATCAGGAACTGAGTATTAAGTTGCTTGATAGCCAGAAGGTCATTGATGAAATAACAATCAAGGTCAAGTTACTTGAACACTCAATTCAAAATAGGACTTCTCAGCCAGAATTTCATCAAGGAGAATATTTGAAGTGGCCTCAACACCTGTTGCATCATACATATAAGAAGTTGAAGAGGTAATTAACATTATGGGCGAATGTACAATTCTATCCATAAACATTTCTCGAGAGAGCTACCAATAATATTTTTGGAGTGCAAAAGTACCCATGAATATTAAAAAACAGATCAATAATGCCAATTCTGTTAACTTCGCCTAACGGCGTTACTTTTTTGTTCATGTGGGCCCCACCGATTTCTTAACCAAAAACTAATGCCATTAGGCGAAGTTAACAGGATTGGCATTATCAGTATACTTTTTAATGTTCATGGATACTTTTGCACCCCAAAAATGTTTACTGTGCTGGTAGCTCTTTCAAGAAATATTTATAGGCAGAATTGCACCTTCGCCCTAGCATTATTTTTTAAGCATAATATTCTTTGCCAATGGAATTACTGTTTATTAATTTATGCTTCATAAGCATGTTAGCTAAGTCCATGCTCAAATATTAAGGTTTTCATGACTAGATTATATTATATATCGCCACCATCATGGTTTGACTCCAGTGTCAGCTTAAATAATTGGGACATACACATGTCAAAGATATTTTGTTTGAGGGGTTGGATCTATGAGGAATATAAGAAGAATAGATGAAGAAGAAAGCAGTGCATAATATAGTACAAGAATAAGAGATGAAGAAGAAAGTAGTGTGATATGTTAGATTCATGAACCCTCATGAACTAAGATAACTTAAATAACTAATGGTTATTTAAAATAACTATTTCATGAAGAGTTACGCCTTTAATTTATAGTATGTAAGGTTTTCTTAAAAACCAACACAACCTTTCATCAAGAACATTTAGTCATAACCTTTCATATGTGTCTCTCAGAACCAAACAGACATAATCTTGGTGACCTTTAGTATTATAACTCCCTACACAACCCTTCACATAAATTCCTTAATTTATAAGGATATGACTTTTTAACAAACACATCTCTTCATTTTAAAATATTCCAACAATTCCCCAAAATTTTAAAATGATCACAAACTCTTGTCACTTTGGAAATCTCATGTTGTTAATAAAGGTATCTCAAAGATTTGAGCCTTTCCTAAGTAAGACATGGTTTCATCCATCAGAAACAATATGGCAGACTAAGTTTTGAACCAATTATCCCATTAGAACAGGTGTGCATGAATTTCGCATGGGTTCTCGGGCCATTGTATGCCACTTTAAATGACACATTTTGCTGGTGGCCTTGTGTCCTTATTGTCTTCATGAGAACTTTTTACACACTATTACAAAAAACGCTTTTAATGTCCCTTTTTCAAGCCTTTTAAAGTTTAAAAATAAGGGGATGTCTATGTGAGTAATGTAATAAAAAAATGATAATAGCGTTCGCAAATAAAAGAACACCTAAGGTCTGTACTTTAGACTTCCTTATTTTAAAAAGGGATGTCTAAAGTGCTACACTGACACTTTAGACGTCCCCATTTTAAATTGGGGAAGTTTAAAGTGGGGACTTTAGACTTCCCCAATTTAAAATGGGGACGTCTAAAGTGCTTTTTTTTTTTAAAAAAATCGTTTATATTATAGATCTTGACTAAACAGTATTTAAAATCAGAAATTACAAATAATTGTCAATAAAATTACAGATCTAGTATTTGAACTCCAAAACCAAAATATACACAATAATAACTCTAAAGCTGAAATCTCATAGGCAGAAGATGAAAACAATAAGAGGAATTAGTTGCAAAAAACTTGTCTCCGATTATTGAAATTCATTTTCTCGTAATAATGAATAGAGAAGAGCGATAGGGAGAGATGAACCACGTTTTCTCGACAAGAACGTGGCCATGAAGCATGTTTCAGAGTCTCGATCTACAAGCCATAACAACACGAGTTAGAAGATAAAATAGAAGGGAAACCCAAAGATAAAAGAGAAAGAAGATAAAATAATAAGAAAAGGTAAGAAAACATAACAGATCTGAAGGTGAAAAAAAGAGAGAGAAAGGAAGAAGCAAGAACTAAAAAGAGCATATAAAGAAGAAGCAAGAGTTAAAAGGTGTGGTGGTAGTGACTCTTCTTGTGTTGTGGTGATGGGAAGAGAAAGATGAGTGTAAAAGTAATAAAAAACTAACAAATAAAGATTGTTAGTATAAATTTAAATTGTTTTTGGTGTCTCAAATTTAATTTAGAGATGCCTAAAGTTGTCTAGTTAATTTTTTTTTTACTTTAGACGTCCCCAATTCAAATAGAGACTTCTAAAGTCACACTTTAGATGTCCCTATATGCATTGGGGACGTCTAAAGTTAAAAACAATTTTTTTTAAAAAATCAAGGCCGCTAAAGGGCTCCCCTGATATATCATCAGGGACACCATTTTGGCGTCCCTGATGATATAGATGGCATCCCTAATATTATTTTGGTATCCCTGATGATACCAAGGATGCCCTTTGGCATTTGGCGTCCCTGATTTTTTTTTTTTAAATTTTAGACGTCCCCAATACATATAGGGATGTCTATAGTGTGACTTTAGACGTTCCTATTAATAGGATTTCTATTAATAGGATTTCTCTTTACCATATTGTTGAGCCCCCTTGAATAATAGGATTTCTTTTTATCATATTCTTGATCCCCGGTGTAATAAATGCTGTTGATAAATCCTCGATTAGGATTGGTAAAATTTTAAAATTCTTCCGCTGTGCCTGCCGATCCTAACAGTGGTATCAGAGATAGATCAATTGTGCATTTAAACTGAGTTTATGTTCTTATACATGTGATATATATGGGATATATATGTGTGTTCATAAGAAAACGTTCAAAAGGAATATGTTCAACGTTAATGTGCGTTTTTCAGATAGTATTGTATGTTTATGCGATTTGGTGAAATTATTTCGATTATATGTGATATGTTTAAGTTTCAATTTCGCCATTGGCATCGCGATTTCTATTCTGGATTTGATCCGAAGTAGAATTCATCATTTAGGTTTCGAATAGGTGAAGAACATGCGTACAGACACGTTAGGGTCTCTAATCGGATTTAGGGATTCAAAACTTTGGGGTAGACAATCCGGATCAGAAGCATTCTGGGCCGTTATTTTTGAAATTGGGCTAAAATCCCTTAAGAATTGGACTAAACGAATTTTTTGAAACGATTTAGCGGGACTGCCGTGACCACCTCTGTGTAGTGCAATATAATCTAATCACGACATTTATTGCTTTTCATATTGTATGAATTCCTGTTGTGGTTTATTATTTATACTTGTTTGGGTGTGGTGAACAACATGGCTTTAGAATTTTACGAAGGCTTGTAATATTTAAATACGGCCTGCGTGCTGTGCGTTTCTCTAAATACTCTCGATGTATATTCTCTTCTTATCTTACTGCCCTCAAATGTTTAAACGATGTTTCTCTCAATGTATTTCTTTTCTTATTTAGAGAAGTCCTCTCATTGGCTTGGGAGGATTTTAGGTTAGGTAAGCCATGTTGTGTCATGTTTAAATTATGCTTTTGATTAGATCATTGCATGAATACTTTTGCATTTATATGTATTTATCTATATGAGATACGACCATGATTGCATCCATATAAACAAAGCTAATTAATTAAGCCCTCTGAATCAAATCTTAAGTCATAATGTCGTCAATTAATGAATACTTGTCAAAACCTAGATCGCTTAATTGTGGAAACCACCAAAGTGGATGCACTTGAGTTATCTTGATGAGACAAGCATGAGTAATGGTGCTGCTCATAATATTCATTATTGTTTGGACTTAATTGAGATTAACAAAACGGTTTGGCATCTCAAGGCATTAGATGGGATTAAACATGCGGGATCATATGATGGTCGAATCCCATAAACATCTAAGAGTTACATGTGATGTAATTGGCAAATAGGTTACCTACCTAAATAACTTGAATTTAAGCGTCTTGCCAAAGCAGACTTAAGTTTAAGCCAAATATGGATCTTAGCCCACTAATTGTTATTTTGAGGGTTGTTAACTTAGTGGGAGATTACTAACTAACTTTGCATATTTTAATTGTAGAATCATGTCGACTAATAATACTGTTACACTATCATTGCGATTGGTCCTTGAGAAGGACAAACTAAATAGGACAAACTTTCTTGCCTGGTTTAGGAACTTGACAATTGTTCTCAAGCAGGAAAGAAAGGCTTATGTCCTAGATCAACCCATTCCTGAGGAGCCTACAGCCAATGCTCCAAGAGCTCAAAGAGATGCTTACATAAAGCATAAGGATGACTCTGTGGATGTAGGTTGCCTGATGCTTGCCACTATGGTTCCAAAGCTCCAAAGAGATCTGGAACTTATGGAGGCTCATGAGATGATTGTCCATCTTAAGGAAATGTTCCAGCAACAGGCAAGGCAAGAAAGGTATGAGACTACAAAGGACTTACATTCCTGCAAGATGGCTGAAGGTGCATCAGTTAGTACTCATGTGTTAAAGATGAAAGGCTATATTGATCACCTTGAGAGGCTTGGATTTCCCATGAGCCAGGAGTTAGCTACATATTTGATCCTCAACTCACTCCCGGAGAGTTATGACCAGTTTGTTATGAACTACAACATGAACAATATGGAGAAATCAATTTATGAGCTACATGGGATGCTCAAAACTGCTGAGCAAAGCATTAAGAAAAAGCCTAGCACAGTTTTGATGGTTCAGAAAGGAAAGGGTATGAAAAAGAAAGGGAAGGGCACATGGAAGGGTAATGGCTCAGGTGGTAAGACCAAAGAGTGAAAAAGCCCGAAACCAAGCCTGCACCCAAGAAGGTAAAGCCTCTAAAGGAAGGAGTCTGCTACTTCTGCAATGAACCCGGTTATTGGAAGAGGAATTGCAAACTCTACCTGGAAGATCTGAAAAAGAACAAGAAGGATAGTGAGGCTATCGCTTCAGGTATTTACGTTATAGACATTCATTTTTCTACTTCCTCTACATGGGTATTAGATACTGCATGTGGTTCTCACATTTGTATAAATGTGTAGGGTCCAAAGGACAGTAGAAAGCTGAAGAAGGGCGAGGTAGACCTATGAGTTGGAAACAAAGCAAGAGTTGCTGCTTTAGCCGTAGGCACTTATGAATTAGTTCTGCCTAGTGGGCTTTTGTTAGTTTTGAACAATTGCTATTATGTTCCTGATTTGAGTAGTAACATTGTTTCTCTTTCTTATTTGGATAAGGAAGGTTATACTTCCATTACTAGGAATGGTAAATGTTTTATTTATCGTAATGACATTTTCTATGTTGATGGTGATTTGCATGTTGGTCATTATATAAATTTGGAACATCCTAATAATGGGAATATCTATAACGTAACTACTAAGAGGATAAAATCAAATGATTTGAATCCAACCTACCTATGGTATTGTCGTCTAGGCCACATAAATGAGAAACGTATTTCTAAACTCCATCAAGATGGATTTCTAAACTCATTTGATTTTGAATCATATGATACATGCAAATCTTGCTTATTAGGAAAGATGACTAAGGCACCTTTTACTGGGCACAGTGAGAGGGCCACTGAATTATTGGGCCTCATACATACAGATGTATGTAGACCATTAAATGTAGCTGCCAGAGGAGGTTATGTCTACTTCATTACATTTATAGCTGACTTTAGTAGATATGGCTATATCTATCTAATGAAATATAAATATGAATCTTTTGAAATGTTCAAAATATTCCAAAATGAAGTACAAAACCAACTTGGTAAAACAATTAAATCGAGGTAGTGAATATTTGAGCCAAGAATTCATTGACCATCTTAGGAGTTGTGGGATAATCTCACAATTGACTCCTCCAGAAACACCACAATAGAATGGCATTTCTGAACGGAGGAATAGAACACTATTAGATATGGTTCGATCTATGATGAGTCGAACAGATCTTCCACCATTCTTTTGGGGACATGCCCTAGAGACAGCTGCGTTCACACTAAATCGTGTTCCATCTAAGGCAATTGAAAAGACACCATATGAGATATGGACTGGAAAGAAACCAAGTTTATCTTTTCTCAAGATCTAGGGATGTGAGGTATATGTTAAGCAACAAGCCTCTGATAAATTAGTGCCTAGATCGACAAAGTGCCTTTTCATGGGGTATCTTAAAGAAATGAAAGGATACTATGTCTACAATCCCACCGATAACAAAGTGTTTGTTATTTGAAATGGTAAGTTTCTAGAAAGAGAGTTTGTCTTTAAAACAACCAGTGGGAGCGACGTACATCTCGAAGAAATTTGAGAGCCACAAGATATTATAGAACCACATATGGAAATTAGAGAAGACTCACAACAAGTTGCTGAGCCTCCTCAAGTAACACAAGGTCCACGAAGATCTGATAGGACACGGCATCGGCCTCAGAGATATGGATTTCTGATTACTGAAGGCCATGATGTGTTGCTCATTAAGCAAAATGAGCCTACTACCTATCGAGAAGCCACAATGGGACCAAATTCTAAGAAATGGCTAAATGCCATGAAGTCTGAAATGCAATCCATGTACGACAATCAGGTTCGGACCTTAGTCGATCCACCTGAAGGTGTAAAAACCATTGGGTGTAAATGGGTTTTCAAGGAGAAAACTGACATGGATGGCAATGTAAATGTCTTTAAGGCATGACTGGTTGCAAAAGGATTCACTCAAACTTATGGTGTAGACTATGATGAAACCTTTTCCCCAGTTGCAATGGCCAAATCAATTAGAATCCTTCTTGCCATTGCAGCATATTATGACTATGCAATATGGCAAATGGCTGTCAAAATAGCCTTCCTTAATGGAAAGCTGCTTGAGGATGTGTACATGACACAACCTGAAGGTTTTGTGCGTCTAGAGGACTCTGGTAAAATTTGCAAGCTTCAAAGATCCATTTATAGATTAAAGCAAGCATCTCGAAGCTGGAATAATCATTTTGATGAAGTAGTCAAAGAGTTTGGATTTATTCAAAACATCGATGAACCTTGTGTTTACAAGAAGGTTAGTGGGAGCATAGTTGTATTTCTAGTGCTTTATGTAGATGACATCCTACTCATTGGGAATGATATTCCTACCTTGCAGAGTGTCAAGTCTTGGTTAGGAAAGTCCTTTTCAATGAAAGACTTAGGTGAAGCCACCTATATCCTAGGGATTAGGATTTATAGGGATAGATCCAAAAGACTAATAGGCCTAAGTCAGAGTACATACATAGATAAGATACTCATAGGTTCAGTATGCAGGATTCAAAAAGGGGTTACATGCCCATGTCTCATGGTATCCATCTTAGAAAGGATCTGTGTCGTAGTACACCTGATCAGCGAGATCACATGAGTAAGGTTCCATATGCCTCGGCCATTGGATCCATTATATATGCCATGTTATGTACTCGACCGGATGTCTCGTTTGCCTTAAGTATGACCAGCATATACCAACAAGATCCTGGTGAGGGTCATTGGACTGCCGTCAAGAATATCCTAAAGTACTTAAGAAGGACTAAGGACTTATTTTTGGTCTATGGTGGATTGGATGATGAGCTCTGTGTAACCGGTTACACAGATACAAGTTTCCAAAGTGACCAAGACGACCTTAAATCGCAATCTGGATATGTATTCCTCCTGAATGGTGGAGCAGTAAGCTGGAAGAGCTCTAAGCAGAGCACTATAGCAGATTCTGCAACAGAAGCTGAGTATATAGCAGCATCAGATGCAGCTAAAGAAGCCGTTTGGATCAAAAAGTTCATTCCTGAACTAGGGGTGGTGCCTACCATCTCAAATCCAATAGATTTTTTCTGTGACAATAGCGGTGCTATTGCACAGGCCAAGGAGCCTAAGTCACATCAAATGACCATGCATATACTCAGGCGATTTCATATTAGAGAAATCAATGATAGAGGTGATATAAAGATATGCAAAGTAGCAGGAGAAGATAATGTTGCTGATCCTCTTACTAAGCCACTTGCACAGGCAAAGCATGAGCGTCATGTTTGGGCAATGGGAATTAGGCAAATTAATGATTGCACCTAGGGCAAGTGGGATGATGTTGGAAATTGTGCCCTAAGGGCCAATCATTGTACTTTGAACATTATTAATTTAATGAAATTTCTCCATTCTGTTATCATATTATTTGCATGTTAACTGTGATAATTGTATTCTTGGATAATTCATAAAGATTGTCCTAAAATGTCCCTGGTCGGTCATCTATGCGAGAGCAGAGATGAAACAAGATCAATATGACTTTGATAAGATATGAAGATACGAATCAAAGTCTTAGGCACTTGTAAGAGTACAAGGTGCTGGACCGACCGACTATGAGAAAGCTACATGGATCAAGTCATAAGCTTTTCTCATGTATAACCACGTCACAATGCCCTTAGACCTGAGGTCATCATGGATTCCTACATGAGAGTTGCTAAGCTTTGAACTAGTCAAAAGTCACTTTTGACCGGGTGATGATAAAGGCTACAATCAGGCTTGGTGGTTTTTCATGCAGAGGAATATGAATGATCAAGATGGAATTTGTCCCTCACATTAGTAGAGAGATATTACTGGGCCCCTTGATGAGTGAGTATGAGAAATGTATGGCCATACTATGATGGAAAGGAGTTTCCGTCTCTATTATCAGGCTACTCAGGAATCGAAAAAGTAATGGTCAGGAACAAGAGGATGGCATTATCCATGCCTTATCCTTAATCGATATATCGTGTGACAAAAGGGACGTGACATGGTTGTATGACAGGTTGCATCATGATAACGATCCTCATATGAATTGGGTAGTCGTAATGTTTTGCTAGAGGCCGCTTGTGACTTTTGGGTTAGTATAGTTATTGGCCCACTGCCAACTTCACATGGGCCTACAGGGTCGCACATAAAAATGGCCCAACACGAGATAATGTTTAGTTTAGGGTGGATGAATTATATATATATATATATATAATTCATTAATAATATTATATAGATATATATTTTTGAAATATATATATCTTATATATATATATATATGTATATATATTATATGATATTATTATATTGTGTTAGTTTTAAATTTAATTTATTAAGATATATTAAATTTAATAACTAACATGATAGAGATATAGTATCTCAGATTTAATTTATGAAGATAAATTAAATCTAATGGCTCTTTATTTGTATTAAATAAATAGGTTAAATTAAAACTGTTGAACAGATTTAATTTAAACTGAATTTATTTAATTAGCTTATCAAGATAATTAATAGTTAATTAATTTTGAAATTTGAAAATAGCCCTCATAGGTTATAAACTTGATAGAGTAGATATATTGATATACACATGAGAATTGAGAGCCGCAAGGGAAACCCTAGGAGACATTAGAGGCGCTAGCATGCAGTTTTTGGTTGGAGAGCATTCGTGTGGATACCGATAGAGGGAGCGGACCTGACGTGTTGGCTCCTAGAGATCGTGAAAACCCTAAATCATAAAGGTATGAATCCTTCCAACTTGGTTTCAACGTCGTTGATAGATCCTCGATTAGGATTGGAAAAATTTTAAAATTCTTCCGCTGTGCCTGCCAATCCTAACATTAATCTCATGGCTACCAAATACTTTTCTTGTAATATCCCAAATTTTGGGACTAGAGGCTTAAGAATAAGTTTGAATCAGGTAGACTGTTAAGCCTATTTTAGCAAGAATCCCAAGAATGTCCATGAGCCATAATGACTCTTAGAAACTAATTTGGAATTAAAGTATGAGATTTAGTTCTAATTAGTCAAAGGAAAATACCCAATTCTTTTATCTAAAGTCAAATAGGATTTTAAACCTAACTTGGATCCAAAAAGAGAGGGAATGATATCTTAGAAAAAGGAAAATAAAATAAAAGAAACAACTAATGGCAATATAATTAATGTTGCCATAGTTAAGGGCAAAAAGGGAAGAAAGGAATTATTGGTCAATTAGTCAACAATTTCCTCTTCTCTTGGAAGAAGAAATTGGTCAATAATCAAAAGAAGAAGAGAGATGACTAAATGGCTAACTAAATTAGTTGCAGTAACTAATTTGTTACTTGCTTTTAAAAGAAACCATAGGCTTTTGACAAGTGGCACATTGTGTGCTAAGTATTTTGATTAGGTGAAGATAATTATCTAATACTCTCCTTCTCTCCTCTCAAATTCATCCAGCACACATAAAAGCAAGGGGGAAAATTAGGAAAACATAGAGAAATAGAGAAAGGAAAGAGCAAAAGTGAATACTGATTTTTCCTTGAGCTTAATCTAAAAAATCACTACCGAATCGGCATTTTCACCTAAAAAACTCATCTATAATTTTCTTCTCCTCATCTTAAGCTTCATTTCTACGGTTTTGGAATTTCGTTTGGAGGTGTTTGGTGACCTCTTGCCAGACGAAGTACTTCTGGATTTCAAAATTAGTCATAGAAACTTGTAGAGGTAAGCGTAAGCTTTACTTTGAAATGGTTGTTTTGAGGTTTTGATAAGTTTTCTGAATTTTGTGGGGGCCTAGGGTTTCGGCCATCTTGTAATTTTGAGGAAAAATGATGTTTTGATTATGTATTTGTGGTTATATGGTGATTCATGAGGATATTAGACGAATTTGATGCTTAAATTACCAACTGGCTGGTGGTTAGCTGCTGCTAGTCTAAAACCAGATTGCTTGTAGGACGAATTTGATTAGTCAAATAATGTCTGATGGTTATGATATTTTCCAAAATGATAATAGACATTATAAGCTTTAATTTGGTATAAATATGTTGTATTTGGGTCAATACTTTAGGAGACATTAATTGTTAAAGTTTAAGGTTTGAAACTGGACTGAATTCTGGAACAGGGTGGCAATTCATGGAATTTTGTCCTTTTGTGCTTACAAGTGGTAGTGGTAAATAATTTTCCATTATAGAGGACTTAGAGAGCTTTAAATAGGAGTTTGAACCACTCTATTTGGAATTTTGTAGATTAAGTTATGATTTTTGAAAGTTCAGTTAAGCGCCAAGACTGTTTCTTGGCTGTGGCCCAAAGGTTTCTGACCTCTTTTGGCTATGGCCAGAGAATTTCTTGGCTGTGGCCAAGCCCCTATTTTAGTAGTCTATATTTTTCTGAATGGTGTTGGTTGTTCTAGCCTTTCCCAACCCCATAGACATTGGTTTAGGCTTCCAATGGCTACCCAAATGACTCAAATGATAATCAACAAGTTCAAAACAAAGGATAAACATGAGGATAGGTCAAGAATAACTTAGTTTGCATTATGCCAAATATGTTGGACTAAGTAATAACATGCCATCCGTAAATTCTGATTATAGGACCTACTTGCTATCCGAGATCTAAGACCTGCCTGAGCTTGGAGAATTAGTTGGACACCCCTCAGGAAAGACATCTAGGTAGTAACTCTTTCTTTCATATGTTATTAGATACATTACATGTTTGTGGTATCATCATGAGTTTTAGAAGCATTCCAAGTTTGTGAGGTGGTTGACCAGGGCCTGATGAGCAGGTGGATACTTGGGCCATGAAAATTACTATTATGCACAAGTGGAATCTCGGGGCCTATTGTACGGGTGAACAATCGGGGCCAAGTGATTTAAATACCTAGCACTATGTAATGTGATATACTGCATGATGTGTTTAGAATGCTAATTGCTATTTCCATGTTATATGATGACTGTATGGCATGCTCTGTATTCTTGTATATATGTGATTGAATTCCTGTTACTACTGAGATTCTTTTGAATCTCACTTTTTTCCTATAACAACTACATCATAGGCTAGCAGCTCAAGGGGTAAGAAGGTAAACTCGAACAACTAGAGGATGAAGCAAAGGGATTTTATTTCCTATTGGTTGCCTATTTTGGCTCCATATGTATAGATATAGTCTATTTTGGGATCTGTATTTGATGTGTATGACTCGGTAGACCCAACAATGGTACAGTAGAAACACTACTAGTAACTTAGTTGAAGGACGCTTCTGAATGATAAGGGAATATTAAGCGAAACATGGATCATAAGTCTTAAGCAGAGAAACACTTACATACTCTGATGAAAAGAATTAAGAACCAATAAGACATAGCCAAGCATTGAAGCTTTGTGAAAATGTTTTAAAAAGTTTCAATTTCTTTTGAAAAACCCATGCAGACCTGGGTTCACGTTTGGTGTTTGAAGTTGGGATTGGTAAATGTTTTTAAAAGATTGTCTATTCCAGGACTAACTCCTGGTTCAATGGTTCAATTCAGTACACTTTTGCACTCATCCGAGCTTATAAAGTGTAAGGTATTACATTTCCAACTTAGGATGTTTTAAAAAGTCAAGTACTTGCAATCATTATGATAGCATAGTTTCACCATTGAACTCAAGACTTGATATGATGGTCAAGTGTGAGTTGGGTTTTCACTATTGGTGATCAAAGTTTATAGGGCTTCAATCCTATCCCTTTTGATGTTTTAAACATCAAATCCTTTGTCAGACCTTTCATCAAAGGATTTGCAAGATTTAATTAAGATCTTATATAACTAAAAGAAATTACCGCACTTAAAATCAAATCTTTCACATAGCTATGTCTTAGGCCAATATGTTGCGACTTTCCATATAAACTTTGCCATAAGCCATTACATGAATAGATTGGCTATCACAACAGTTAGATATTAGTGCTAGCTTCATACTAGCGTCAAGCAATGAAGAACTATAAGAACAATCAAAATTATAAGCATGTCAACATTAACTCATTACTCATTTTCTATTATTAAAATTACCATAGCCAAACATGAAAATAGAATTTATAATTCTATCTTTCCCTCTTTTCTCTAAGGTCTTATGAAACTGTCCTTCCTCCACCACAAGTACCTTCTCAATGTACTTTCTTATGAGCATTGGTGCCTATCATGGATCTTATAGTATACTTCTCTTTTAAGAGAAAATAATCCCGCAATTGCTCAAGAAAGATTTACTTTTTATGTTTAATTGAGACTCATTTTCAAGTCTTACCATAAAAGAGGAAGTTTAGCTATGATTGATGAGATAATAATAAATTCATCCACATGCATCTTATTTGTTTGAAACTATTCAAACCATGTTCAACTCATGCATTTATTCTTGAACAAATTTTTATCAATCATTCAAATTAAAATTAGAACAAAACATAATAATTATCAAACAATCTAATTGACCATAGAATTTTTTATGGCAATTATCGATTTAGTAAATTGAAAATCTACCATACTTTATATTACTGTCTAATGATGATTAAAAAATGCCAATATTTCACAAGTCCATAAACTACATAATTTAAGAAAAATAATTGCATCATACCAGATCATGTATAAACCTCATGAATCTAAAAATCATATTCAATAAAGAAAGGCATATAGATACTTATTTTTCTCCTTTGCTATTGACTAAATAAATTCAAGATGACTTATTTGGAAAAGTTCCTTGATCAAATTAAACTATCCTCTTTGTCTAGCAAGAAAAATTAGTGCCATCTCATGAAGTTGCCTCCTTCAAATCTTTCCAACTTGACAAAGTTTATAGTCAACTCTCTCAGGGATGTCATTTGGATTCATGAAATTAAGCCTAAAGATTATTGGAGAAGCTAGATCTTTGAGGAGTATAAGAAAAAGAGATGAAGAATAAAGGAGTGCACAATGTCTTCAAGACGTAGGCAGTACTTTCCTTTAGACTTATTCCCCCTACATATACCTATCTTATAGGGTACAATTTGGATTAACGGGCGAATTTTCTGTAGGATGCAATGAAGACCCTTGAGCATAAATCATACTCCCAACACTTAAACCAAGACAATAATTTGACTGTATCTTTGTGTGCACTCAAATATATAGGTATTGAGTTGGATCTCTTGTTGTTGTGTGGTGTGATATCTGATGTTGTATTGTATGTCACAAATGAAGTGATTGTTTAAGGAATTTATAAACCATGAAGTGGTGCCTTTTGAAGCAAACAAATCTTCAATTAAAAGTCATAACTCTATGTTAGACTCATGAACCCTCATGAACCAATATAACTTAAATGACTAATGGCCACTTAAAATAACTATTCCATGAAGAGTTACCCCCTTTAATTTATAGTATGTATGATTTTTTTAAAAACCAACACAACCTTTCGCCAAGAACCTTTGGTCATAACCTTGTATATGTGTCTCTAGGAGCCAAAAAGACATAACCTTGGTGACCTTTAATGTTATAAATCCCTGCATAACCCTTCACATAAATTCCTTAATTTATGAGAACATGACTTTTCAACAAACACATCTTTCTTTTTAAAATATTCCAACATATTCTCACAAATCCATGCACTATGTCAGTAGATTGTCTATATCTGCTATATTGGTTGTCTCTTCTTTCTTTAACGGATGTCCTTTATTTGGTTAACTCTAACTGCTTATCGAATCCACTCAAGTTGTTTGGGAAGCAGTACAATGCCTGATGCTACATGTGAAAGATTTTTTTCATTGCATTTGAGACTTATTGCATAAAACACTAAGTTCTTATCATCCCTATAAGAAGCTCTTATATGTTCGACTAAGCAAAAAGGACATTTAATCAAACTCTTATTACTTGAAGTTTTTTCATCCAATTATCTTCTATAACAAATTGGTTTCCATGTTGTTTGAACATGGATAGCTTTCTTCTCATGTACTAGTATTTAACATCCTATATGTTATAGATGGCTTGGAAGAAGTTAATCTGCGAAATTGTATTTGTAAAGATTTTGTTTCCTCATACAAGAATCATTTGGAAATAAAGCAACCTCTTTTCTCCCACAATATGGTCATATGCTAAATATGGGCCGACCATCTTACACTTGATATTGATTTAGATTCCTATAGTTTAATCAACAAATCTGAAATTGATGATAAAGGCAATCATTAGATTTCAATTACTCCTAAATACTTCATATATTACAACAAAAATTGCAAGACTTAAACCCAGAATGCTGTATAGGCCATTAATTCAAGTCTTTGAATAGAACTGGATTTGTATGCAAACAAGGAAAGTTATTTGTAGATTGTTTGGATGGAATTTGGTAAGTGTTGGTTCAGATGTTTGTCTCATGAAAAGTGGATTCTCTAAATTCACAAGTGGTGATCAAAACTTTGGAAGCATATGTAAAACCTCAAGTCTAAAAAAAAACTATGCAATACTTGCCAGTAATTAAGTCATTAAAGATGCAGTTGATGCGAGCCTATGGAAACCAATTCTCCTCAATAGAGGAGGTCCTCCTATTTCTCACCTCTTCTTTGTAGATGACTTAATCTATTTACAGAGGCAATACAAGATCAGAGTGACTAAATGCTAGATTGTCTTCAAAAATTCTATGAAGTATCGGGGAAAAAAGTTAAAGAATAAAGACTTGGGTTTGTTTTTTGAAGAATGATCATCTCAACAGAGCGTATGACCTCAACAAAGCTGTGGGAGTTCTTTTAACGGGGGATTTGGGTAAATACCTGGGGATTCCCTTTGATTTATAAAAGGGTCGCTAAGGTTCTGTTTAATCCCATTTTAGAGAAGATGCAAAAAAGATTAACAGGTTGGAAGAGAGGATGCTTGAGTATGGTAGGCAGAATTACTCTTATCAAGTCTGTCTTATCTGCCCTTCCAGCCTATTATATGCAGACCGTGTTACTTCCCAAAGGGTTACTGAAGGAGCTTGAAAAGAAGAGCAGAAGCTTTCTATGGGATGAAAACGATGACCAGAGAAAACTACATCTTATCTCTTGGGATCAGATTAAGGAAGAGAAGAAAGAAAGCAGGTTAGGCATTTGGGATATGTGTAAACAGAATGAAGCTTTTGTTATGAAATTATGCTGGAATTTACTTACTAACAAGGATGCCTTATGGACAAGGGTGCTCAGGAGCAAATATAAATGGGATTAGATGAACGGACCGCTTCCTCGATAGCTAGCTTCTTATACATTGAGGGGTATTTGCTCGGTATGGGACAAATTTCAAGAAGGAGTGAAGATCAAAATAGGAAATGGTGCGATCGCCTCTTTTTGGTATGATAATTGGTCTGCTCTAAATAGACCATTGGTGGATCTCTTTCCTGGTTCACAGATTTTTATGGACTATAATGAAAAAGTTCAAGATTATGTTAACCTATGGAATGAGTGGGATATACAGAAGCTAAGTCAATGGTTCCAGTGGCCGGTTATCGAATGAATTACAAGCATAAACCCCCCTGTGAGGAGAGGGGAGAGGATAAGTATTTCTGACTGCCAGCTGCTGATGGTAAGTTTACTGTTAGTTCTACACATTATTTATGTTTTGCATGTTCCCAGAATCAGAATCAAGCCTTTTGGAAGCTGTTGTGGAGGTGGAGGGTACCAGAGAAGATCAAATCCTTTATGTGGCTTGTCACTCATGGTAAGGCTCACACGGTGAAGTTAAGACAGAAAAGGGGATTGATGGAAAATGCAAGCTGTTCGTTTGGATGTGATGAGGATGAGGATTTGATGCATCTGTTGAGTGATTGTTCAAATGCTAAGGAGAGGTGGATTTCCCTGATTAAACCCACCTTGTGGAATAGATTCTCTACTCTAAACAGTGCGGAATGGATACATTGGAATTTAAGGAATGAGGCAGGAAGGAACTTCACCACTAAAGTTAGCTGGCTAATTCTATTCTGGTATGTCTATTGGGATATCTGGGTCACTCACTGTTCAAAGCTATTTGGAGAGGAGCAAGAGATGGATAATAAAGGTGGTCACTCAAGTATGTTTAGAGCTAGTTGGGATCTTGACTTAACTAGTAACTGTCAGTTTTACAACTGTAATATTGTCGAGGTGGAACTGGGTATGAGGCGAAGATCGGGTTTTGTTTATTTGGAGACAGATGCTTCGGTACTGGAGTCAGGTATGGCAAGCTAAGTTGGGGCAATTAGGGATGAAGACGGTAGATGGATTAGTTGGTATATCAGTCGGATCATTCACGTACCTCCTGTGGTGGCAGAGATCATTGCAATTATTCAGGGTCTTCAAATTTGCTAGAATAGGAATATAAGGAATATCATTATGTCTACGGATTGTCTAGAGGGCATAAATCTGCTCACCAGAGGATCTATCAAGGATCATCCATTCAGGGATGTGATCGAGAATGGGAGACTATGGATTTCTAAAGATTGGCAAGTTTTTCTTAATTTTGTACCTAGAGAGGATAATACTTTTGCAGACTCACTAGCGGGTTTGGCTCATAGCATTGCCGAGAATTTTGTTATCCTTGATCATCCACCACCTTCTATTCCGGAGGCGGTGGCTGATCATGGGTTATTGCCGTTTTGCGATCCCTCCTGGGAACGGGTTTCCTTTGTAACCTCCTTACAAGTTATTGTATTCCAGCTGTCATTAAAAAAAACTAGATTCTGCAGGGTATCTGGTGGCCTGCTCTCATGAGTCGTCCCAGAGTAAGGTTGGGAGTTATTGGTTATTTTCTCACCTTGCTTTTATGGCTAATAGGAACGATCTTGTAGAGGGAGCTCTCTATAAAATGAGTGTAATTATTTTCTTTATTCACTATGGCTCTAGAATAGATAAACCGTACGACTTTGTGAAGATCACACATATCACTTGGATTGAAACCAAGGGGTCCTACTATCTCACCAGGTCTTAGAATAGAGAATAGCTGGTTTGAATCAAAATTAGGATAGTTATCTTCAGGTGATGGGTCCTCTATTCCTAGCAAGGTGTTGATTTTGGAGGGTGAGATTAGGATTTCTTGCCCTCTAACCTTAGAAAGTGTAACCCCCTGCCTTAATTAGTGTAATTAAGATTCGATACCATATAATAAGGTAGGGTTTTCACAACGTTTTGAAACCTTCTTTCCTTTCTCGGTCTCAAGTTTAAATATCGAATATAATCACATGTGCAGTTCATTTACATTCATACATATCAGAGTATATAATAAAAATCCCGGTAACCCCCGGGTTCCACTCATTCACCAAAAGGTTTATAATTCCCATATAGGGGATTACACAACTATATTAAACTGATAATTACAACCCAAAAATAATTTACAAAATCCCTATCCAATATGATTAACCAACATATCCAAAAACAAATGTCCTTGCAAGGTTCTAACCGCTCTGGGTTGATCGCTTTTCCTTGGAGCCACTTGCCCTGTCTAAAATGTTAGTTAAAGGAAAGAGTGAGATTTAAAAGAATCCCAGTAGTAACAATTCACTCATACAACATGTAATCACATAGTATGTAAGCAAATCATCAAGCAACATCACGGCATAATACACAACACGCAGGCTGCATATACACATAATCACATAGTCTCATTCCCCGGATTCTACCACACCGAAGGTACGATCCTCCCACCGTCACCACCGATGGGCCGCAGGTAATAGGCTCACAAATAGCCTTTCAGCTTTCACATATAGCCTTTTGGCTTTCACATAGTCTCATCCCCTGGATTCCACCGCCTCGAAGGTACGATCCTCCCACCATCACCACCGATGGGCCGCAGGTGATAGACCTACAAATAATGATAAATCAAACATACAACATATCACATAAAGTATGAGGGAAAGAGTCACTACCTTGTTCCTTTTTGACATTCGCTGGCACAGTGGGCTCACGAGGATGGCATATGTCAAATCCTATAAACCAAACTAGGGACAACCCATCAATCTCTTTTCCAAGTTCTTAATTCCATAGTACTTTAAGTTGGTTATCATTTAAACTCTTTAGGTGGCTATTAGAGGCCTAGACATATACCCAAAAGGGTTGGGAGAAACTACCCTGAATGTACCTTTTTCGGATAAAGAACACTAATCTTTGGGCTGCAACACTCGAGTGTTGTCCTCACCCGTGCTCAAGTCCCAGCGAGTGAGACAGAGGAAGTGCTTACCCAAGAGTAAACCTCAAAATATCTCTCACACTCACTCGAGTACAGGAAGCTGCACTCGAGTGATAACCTCAAATGCACTCGAGCACAAAAATGAGGCACTACGAGTGACTACCCAAGAGCAATCATAAATTCTAGAGTCTTAAACTTACTCCCTCACTCGAGCATAGGGAGCTACACTCGAGTGATAACCTATAACACTCATGGACATAGAAGTGCACCCTCGATTTCTGCTTGAAGACTTAACCAAAATACCCAGAATTTCATACTGCACTCGAGTGAGACCCTTCCTCACTCAAGTAAAGCTTATCAGAAGCCAGATCGCAGCAATTGATACACTTTTCTAGATTTACCAAAACTGGTTCCAATGGTCCCAACCTTTATACCAAAACTCATTCCCCTCTAAAATTCCACAAGGAACCTATTGGTAAACTCAAAACAACCAAAATCTTACCACAATGACACATCCTACTCTTCTAACCACATTGCAACCAAAATCACCTAATGATCAAACTTTCTCTTTTCAAATCCAAACCACAACCAGTGACACTAAGACACTATTTAGCATATATTTCATCATAAAACACTAGCTACTTCATACATTTCATAATTAGGCTAAAATCAGGGCAAATTCCAAAGTTCTCAAAACTTAACCAATGATCAAAGCAATTATACCAAAATACTATAGATACTCACCCCTCCAACTTCCAATGATTAGCTTCTTGATTCTTCAACTTTCCAAAGTTCACAATCTCTCAACCACCACCAATGAAAATTATGAAACCATAGGTTTAAAGCTCTCAACCTCTTGTACAACATTAATAAAGAAAATTTGAGCATGTGAAGTCATTTGGAGCACCTACCTCAAGTTTTCTTCTTTCTCTTTCCTTCCTTGTGCAGTGAAAATGGAGAATGATTAGAGAGAAGATGAGAGATGATGGTGAATGGATGAAGATTAGTTTTTTCCCACACATACACTCCCATAACTGACTTAGAGGAGAAAGGGAAGAGAAAATGAGTTTGAAATTTTGACTTTGATCCAAGGGTCTTTATGGTGACACTTAGCAACATCTTACTCTTCCTCCCATGAGTTCATATGAACTCATCCATACTTGATTCCACCTCTTGCTCAATACATCCTAGCCATTGATCTCGATTGCCAAGGAGTTTCCTTTCCAGTAACTGACCAATCGATCAGTAAATTTACCGTTTTGCCCCTGATTGACACAATGCTTACTAAACTACCAACAAACACATTTGTATCATAAATCACATTATTTACTTCAAAAGTGTTTAATTAACATTAATTACATCACTTAGAAGTTATTAATCCTTAATTACAGTTCAGGATATTACAGAAAGCATTTCTTCTTCCAAGGAATTTCTAAGAGGATCATTGACAGGTTCTAAATTACAATCAAAATGCCTTACTATCTTGGTGCAAAAAGGAAGTTTAACTAAATGCCAAAACATATAGGACTCAAGATAAAGATTGAGGTTGAATTTCAATACCTCTTAAAGAACACTAAGGTCAATGAAGTACATCTTGCACACTTTTCTCCTTAAAAAATGATCTTTGAATTTTTGAGACTCTTCAATCTTTCTCACATTGAATCCCTTTGAAGGGAATGTAATTTCTTCTTCCTTGTCTTTTGGTTCCTTTGAAGATTGTCCCCTTTTTTTGCCTTTTGATTGAAGGGTCTCCTCAAGCATGTTTTCTATTGCTTTGGCAAGGTTTTTATCAAACTTTGTCCCTTTGGATGGCTTCTCAGAGAAAGAGGGAGTAGTTGGAGCCTTGGTCTTTTTGTTTTACCAGAAGGAATATCCTTCTTATATTGAGCTCTTTTGTCAATGGGTTCCTTGATCACGACCCCCTTACCTTAGGCTTAGCTTGTGACTTGGATTTTGCTTTTGATTTGGGAGTGGGTTTTTGTCTTTTGGCTGGAGGAGATGGAGTAGATTCATGTGATTACTGAGGATTAGATGATTCAGAAGGAGTATCGGGAAGGGTGGTTTTGGTTCTAACCAATATTGATTGAGAGAATCAAGATTTGCTGGAAATTTTCTCGTGAAAGTCAAAGGTTTAGGGCAGAGGATTTTTAGTGATTTGAAGAGGTTTTTAACAAGGAATTTCAATGGGTTTTGTCAAAAATAGAGTAAAGAAGTGTTTGTGAAAACATTTTTTGGAAGGTTACTTGGAGAATTACTTAAAGCAATTTTGTGAAAATGATGTGACACATAGTGATATAGCCCTAATGCTCGACATTACTCGAGGGCTCCCTCGAGTAATCTGTCCCTTTATTTCCTGACTCTTCATTTCCAACCATTATGCCGTATCCTTTTGAATTGATGCTTCACTGTCATATTTTCCAAGTTATTACTTGAGTGGTTACTCGAGTAATATATACATTTACTTCAAGGTGTTACTCAGGAATGATGGTTACTTGAAGTTGTCCCTAGAGTGATATAGTACTCTGTTAACCTCTGCTTTTCATACCCCAAAATAGAATATCAAGATTTTGCAAAACAAATTGCTAGAAACTTCGATGTTTAAGTTAGTAATCATCAAACATCAATAAATAACATCATCTAACATTTTGTAAACACTAAATAACTTACAATTCATTGGGATTTACCATTCCCAATTCTCTTCTAATAAATAGAAATTGATATTTTACAAGGGGTTTTGTGAAGATATCAGCTAGTTGAAGATGAGTTAGAATGAATATCACTTTTACATCTTTCTTTTGAACATGATCCCTGATGAAGTGATGTCTAACATCAATATGCTTGGTTCTGGAATGTTAAACTAGATTCTTTGCTAGGCTTATCGTGCTAATATTGTCACAGTATATTGGTATTTCCTTTAGATAAATACCAATATCTTGTAATTATTTCTTTAGTCATAATTCTTGTGCACAACAACTTGATGATGCAACATACTCAGCTTCCGTTGATGAAAGAGACATTGTATTTTGTTTCTTGCTAAACAATGACAAGAGTGAACCTCCAAGAAACTGGCTTTGTCCACTGGTACTCTTTATGTTTGTCTTGTATCCTCCATGTTCAGAGTCTGAGTATGCAACTAGATATTCACTTCTTCCTTTAGGATACCAGAGACCTAATTCTGCTGTGTCAGCGAGGTATCTAAAGATTCATTTGACAGTTTCAGCATGTGATTCCTTTGGTGCTGATTGATATCTTGCACACATACCAACACTGAATTGGATGTTAAGTCTGCTTGCAATGAGATAGAATAATGATCCAATCATTCCTTTATATCTTGTGATGTTGTAATCTTTTCCCTTGACATCAGCATCAAGCAACGTAGTTGAGCTCATAGGTGTGTCTATTCCATTGAAAAAGCTTCATCCATTCTATATTTCTTCAATAGCTCTTTCAAATACTTTATTTGAGATATGAAAATTCCATTCTTTCTTTGTTTGATTTGTAAACCAAAAAAGCAATTTAATTCTTCCATCATTGACATCTCAAACTCCCCCTACATTATCTTAGAAAATTCCTTACACAAGGTTTCATTAGTAGCACCGAAAACTATATCATCAACATATATTTGTTCAATCAAAATATCATCTCATTTTCATTTTGTAAAAAGTGTTATATCAATGTTTCCTAGTACAAAACCTTGATCAATGAGAAATTTATTGAGCCTTTCGTACCATGCTCTAGGGGCTTGTTTTAAATCGTATAAAGCTTTTCTCAGTTTGAAAACATGGTCAGGCTTGGTTACATTTTGAAAACCTGGAGGTTGATCTACATACACTTCTTCCATGATGTAGCCATTTAGAAATACACTTTTTACATCCATTTGATAGAGTTTGAATCCTTTGATGCATGTAAAGGCTAAGAGTACTCATATAGCTTCCAATCTAGCCACTAGAGCATATGCTTCCTCATAATCAATTCCTTCTTCATGATTATAGCCTTTGGCCACCAATCTTGTCTTGTTTCTGACAATGATTGCGGATTCATCAAGTTTGTTCTTGAATACCTATTTAGTACCAATGATCGGATAATCCTTAGGTCGGGGTACCAAATCCCAAACTTGATTTCTTTCAAATTGGTTTAGTTCTTCTTGTATTGCTATTACCCAATCATTATCTGATAGGACTTCATCGATATTAGAAGGTTTAATCTCAGAAATAAAGGTAGAAAAACTAACTTCATTGAAAATTTTATTCCTAGTTTTGACTCCTTCATTCACATCTCCTATGGCTTGCTCTAGGGGATGACTGATAAATCCCAATTTTATTATATGTTTTTATACTTTATTTGAGGATTTTGTCATACTTATTGAGTTTAAAATGCTTTATTTGTGCTTAATTGAGATTAAGAGTAAATATATTAAATTGTAATTAAAAAGAGAAAAATTGTCAAAATAATTGCAATTATTCTTAATAATTGATTCTTGAGAGTATTTGATGTTGGTTAAATTGTTTTTAATTGAAAATACTTGAAAATTTGGATTAAAAACTGAAAATGACAGTTTAGGGTTCAATTATGTAAAATGCCAGTTTGGTCTATCAGTAAAGCACTGCGTTTTGCTTTTTTCTTTAGGTCAGATTTTGCAGCTGAGAACTGGACCTATAAAACCGAATCAGAAGCAGAGAAGGAAAAGAGAGCCGCAACACAGGGAGTCGAACCAGAGAACCAGCACCGAAGACCATCATCCCGTTCCTTTCTTCCTTGTCGCCGGCGGCATTCCTCACCCTCATTGCCATCGCCGCTGGCGACTAGAGAGACAGACCAGAACCACCACCTTTGTCCTTTGATTGTCACCGAAAGGAGCTCAGAACAGAGGAGAATGAGAAGCTGAGAGTCGAGATTGTGGAGAGCTAGCCGCAAGCTTCATCACCGTTTCCTTCTTCCACCACCAAATCGGAGAAGCTGACAGTTGAGAGTGACGCCGCGAAGAACGGAGGAAGAGAAGCTGCCACTGAGTTTCATCACAGCCATTCAACACCATTCACTTCATCGTCTCTCTCACCATCATCGTCATCAACATCCACCATCGCCTCATCAACACCGACCACACATTTCAGCATCCTTCACCGCCGTCTTCTTCATCAGTCACCTTCTCTATTCTGAAATCATGCAGGCCGTGGCTATCTCTGTTCTGTTCAGCTTTGATTCAAATCCAGCCCTTGCATTAAATTGATTTACTGTTAATTGGTTATTTTAATCTTTGATTTTATGGCTGGGTGTTTGAATCAGAGTTTGAGTATTTTTCTTGAAGCTATTCACATGATAAGCTAGGCAATTTTGTGCTCTTGGAGATGACTTGAGCTCACATATGCTTCTTCAAAAGGGAGTTTATTTTATCTATAGTTCATTATATTTGTGATTTCTTAGATTTAAGAATTTATTTATGTAATGAAACTATGATTTTAGTTATGATTTATATGGATTGAGTTGCTGTGATTTGGAATTTGTAATGAGGATTTGTACTCATCAATATATATGGTTATATATATGTTTATCTATGATTCTATTGTTTCTATCTATTTAACATGGTATTGTTGGATAGTTTGATTGAATTGGAATTGTAATTGAACCTAAATGCATTGCTTATTCCATAATCACTCTCTAAGGGGTTTTAATAATGCTTAAATAAATGGGTTCATGAGTTTAAACATTAGACTCAATGGTAATTGGGGTTTGGTATATTAGAAAACTTAGAGAAACTCATTACACTAAGAGGGCTTAATAGCATTTCAAGGGTAGGGGTTCCTCTCTTGTCATGCTAGACTCAATGGTAATTGAGGTTTGATATATTAGAAGCTTAATGAATTAACTCCCCAAATATTTTAATTGAACAAGGATAGTTATTGAAAATCATTTCCAAGAGCATCTTCATCACTTGCATTTCTAACCAATTTCCATTCCTTCTTCAATTTTATTACAAAAATCCAAAAATATTAGTTTTAAAAGCATTTTAGTTTAATTGCAATTTAGTTGTTAGATAAAAAGCTCAAAGATCATTTTTAACTCATTTCATGTCAATTATTGCACTTAGTTTCTAGGTAATTAATAAAAGGCTCTTCGAGAGACGATCCGGGATTGTACCCTATATTGCAATCCTTGGTTATTTTTGAAGAGGTTACCAAGGCAAAAAGCCGAAAAACCCTATTTCTTCAAGTGGCGCCGTTGCCGGGGACTAATCTTCTTCCTTGGTTTAATCAACTTCTGGGATGAAAGATTTAGGATTAGGTTGACCATTTTCTTGATTTAAAACAACTTCCTGCTCATCGTCAATAGTTTTATCAGAGGATTCAAATTCATCAAATACAATATGAATTGATTCTTTAACAACACATGTTCGTTTATTAAAAACTCTATATGCTCTGCTCTGGTTAGAATAGCCTAGGAAAATTCCTTCATCTGTTTTAGAATCAAATTTTCCTAAGTTATCCTTACCATTATTATAAATGAAACACTTACAACTGAAGATATGTAGATGAGCAAGGTTTGGCTTCCTTCCTTTGTATAGTTCATATGGTATCTTTCCAAGTTTTGTTCTGATGTAGGCTCTGTTTGAAATATAGCATGCTGTGCTCATTGTATCGGCCCAAAAAACTTGAGATATATTCTTTTTATTCAGCATTGCTCTAGCCATTTCAGTGAGTACTTTGTTCTTTTGTTCCATGACTCTATTTTGTTGAGGTGTCTTTGGAACAGAGAAATTGTGATCTATGCCATTAGTATCAAAATATTCTTCAAAGGCTTGATTTTCAAATTCTCCATCGTGATCTGTCCTGATACCTGTAATGGACATACCTTTCTCATTTTGCACTTTCTTAGCAAAAACAATAAATTCTGCAAAGGTTTCATCCTTCAATGATAGAAAAATAGTCCATGTAAATCTAGAGAAATCATCAACAATGACCAATAAATATAAGTTGCCACTAAGGCTTTTAACTCTTACTGGTCCAACTAAATCCATGTGTAATAATTGAAGTGGTCTGTTGGTTGTGATCTCATTTTTAAATTTGAAAGAGGATTTAGTTTGTTTACCCTTCTGACATGTGTCACAAATTAAATTGTTTTTGAAATTTACTTTGGATAATCGAAGTACTAAATCCTTTTGCTTAGTTGGTGCATGTTGACATGAGCTAGCCTCTTAAGCCATAACCAACTTTCATCAGCATTACTTAGAAAACAGTTTTCAGAATCATTTCTACTGATATCAAGAGTATAACAGTTACCTTCCATTTTTGCTCTGAGCTTTGCCTTGATATTCTTTTTATTGAATTGTAATTCTTTCTTGTTTACACCGGGAGTTATATTGGTTCAGCCACAACCACTTTGACCTACTTCTAGTCCTCAGAGCTTCTATGAGAGTTTTACTATATCTTCCAAGATTCAATGGGTTCTTTGCACCACAGTACACAACAAGTTCCTTAACTAGACACTCACTCCCCCTTACACATTGTAAACCAAACCCCAACTCAAGGCTCCACAACCTTAAGTTGTCTCAATAACAAATATTGAGTTTGTAAAGAAAATATCTCTCATAGAGCAAATGTATAATCATTGAAGTACAAATAATGAATATAAGAAATAGAGCACTAAGAATGTGTTGATTGGTATATGTTTGTTTGTTCTTAGTTGTGTCTGTTCCATGTTGAATGTTCCCATATTTATAGATGAATGTGATAGCCGTTGGAACAATTTCAACTTGTCTGTTAGAGTCGCGCAGCTATGTTTGACCATTCTTCGAATTTGAAAACTATCTGTTTGCGGTAGGTGAGCGTTCAGTCATTTTGTTTGACTTTTCACTCATCGCCTGATCTCTTCATTGTTTCTCTGCAAATATACATAGAATACTAATAAAATGAAAGGTTAAATATACAGATAACAAATCAAAGAGTAACAAATCAAAAACATAATTTTGGACATGATTACTCGAGTGGTTACTTGGGTAATCAAGTAGCATTACTCGAGTAACTCCTTGAGTAATCTCATTAAAAATAGGCTAAAGAGTAAGTCAACATTTTCTGACCAGATTACTCGGGTACTTCATCGACTAATTTACTTCATAAAAAATTTTGCATACCTGGTTACTCGAGTGATCCCTCTTGTAAAGTTTCAAATTTCTTTCTGATTACTCAAGTACACCCTCAAGTAATGTCATCCAAATCTTGGCCAAGAGTACATGCTTCTTTGCTTACCTTATTACTCTAGTAATCCCATGAGTAATTCAATCTTTTCATTTCAACTTACTTAAGTGATCCCTCGAGTAATGGACCTTTTTCAAATCTAGTTACTCGAGTAATCCCTCGAGTAATATCAGTCATTTCTTAGCTGAGAGCTACTAGATGATTTCTTCTCTAATTACTCAAGTGATCCCTTGAGTAATGTTTCAAATAAATTTTCAGATTACTCGAGTAATGCATGTAATTTTTGATAGAGAGCTTTCTGGAACAATTTCTCACACATTACTCGAGTGATCCCTCAAGTAATAAAGACAATTACTCGAGGGCTTACTCGAGTAATGCCTTCAAAATTCTCACAGTGTTACTTTCTTCTCTGTTCTATCTTTCACTTCATCTTCATTACTTGAGTTCCTACTCAAATAATGCTTTTTCCTGCCACCAAGAACTTAGTTACTTTGTTCAAACCTTTTTTTTAAAACATTAGTAATATTAATCCAATTTTTGTTATCATCAAAACATATGAGATCTAACACATGTGATATTTGACTTTTCTTCTTCTTGTTTTCACTTGGTTCTAATTGCTTCCACTTGGCATGATTTATATCCAAATATCTATTTTCCTTCCCTTTATTTCTTTTTGGCCAAAATCATCCCTATGTAAAGGGAAAAATAAAAGCTTCCTTCTTTATTTGCCAAATGACCAATTCAATTTTGTATTACACTTTGTCTTCTTGCTTTCGCTTTTGTTTTGGCTGAAATTTTGCACTTGAAATTGGATCAAGAATTGTGCTCTTTCCTTCTTTATTTTGGGCTTCAACATTAAGCCTTTAAGGGAACAAAGTTGTACCCTTTTGTCCAAACTTAGCCAAGTTGTTTAGAACCACTAATTGCAATATTTTTTGCCATTTCAATTGCATCAAAATTCACCATTTTCATTCCATTTAATGTCACAAATATTCAAGGAATTTTGGTAAATAAAATTTGGGACGTTACATTGGGCATTTAAAGGCCCAATAACACAATTGACCAAAAGAGCTTTAGATCATTTCCTACAATTATGGCCTCATTAGTTATGATTTATGAATTTCCTAGAAAATTCCATTTTCAATAGAACCATAACTTTCTCAAATGTTACACAAAAGTTGATCCACGATCAACACTCATAATCTAGAACCCATGGCCTAAGACCTCTTTTACTTACACTCCAAAGTAGTACAAAACAAGGAAAACAATTGTACAAATCTCAAAATAGTTTCATATGTTATATCAGAGTATGAATGAGCCCTAGGTGGCAATATATAAAGTCAACATATAACTACCAAAAGAGGAGGTTTACAATTGCACAACTCAAAACTAAACCTCAAAAACTTTCTTGAGATATTACTTTATGAACCTAGCCTCAAAAATGTAAAAGCAATGGGGTGAGTCACATAGAGCCAGTAACCACAATTCCAATTTAACAAGTATATAGAGAATGCTTACAAGATAGTTAAGCAAGCTAAACATCAATTTATATGATAAGGTGGAAATAGTTTTTCATAATCAATACTAGCTCAAAGAGTAATTAAGTCTACATAGGACTCTTACAACTATCCTTATAACCTCCTTATAACTACTAACAAAACCCATGGGCTACAATATAATAGGATTTGTCTTTATGATAAGACTACGACAAGCTCTCTAATAGTGAGTTGTTGCCCAACTAAAAGCTACAAAACTCACATTAGACCATTGGTTCCCTTTTCTTAGAATATGGAAAGGGGTCACATGTCCCTTGTAACACCTTGCAATTCTACCCCTTTATTATATATATGGAAGCATTTCTATTCAATTCATTAGGGGTTCATTTTTAAGTTTTGGCTGTTAAGTCGTCATTCTTACCAGATTTCAGAGCTCGTTCTATTTCCAATGCTTATTCATAGTTGCAATGAGTTTAGTGATCCCAGTTATGGCTTACTTAAATTATGCGTAATCGATCTTGCGTATTCATACAAATATTCTTGTCATGCAGATAATTTACATACAGTAAAATAATACACGTTCCTTTTCGATTGTTCATCTTCTTTCCTTCTTGTTCATCTTCAACATTCTTTTCTTTCATATTCCTGTACCTATATGGTTGGTGGGGGTGATATTCGAGGGAATCTCAGTAGCAAATGTTATAGACAATACATGTAAGATGAATGCTATTGCGTGATATGCTTGCCTTACATAGGCTCATGTTCACATAATAGTATTCTTCTTACTCAATGTTTCGTGCAATATACTTATGGCTATAGTAAAAATAGAATCAAGGCTTCATTCATTCATACATGCTTCACATAATTAACCAAAGTAAGACAGCAAATCAATACATAGTATAAACATCACATATATACAAGTAAGTTTACTACCTTTGTCTTTGAGTCCCCTTTTTTACCTTTTCTTCCAACCACTGAAGTTTATTGGAAATTCTCCCATTCTTCTTCCTTGTCATCTCATGGCCCTAGGTACATAACCATACATTATAGCCATAATAAATGAATTTCCAATGTGGTTACATAGGCCTTTAGGACATGTCTCTTATATTTGGGTCCATATTGGCCCAAATTACTTTAATTGGAATAATTACGTAGGTTTGACCCAATCTACCAGTTTTGCTGATCAACTTTGAAAAATAATAACTAGTTCTAAAAAATTCCAAATAGGTTCATTCAAAGCCTTATATGACCCTTATTAAGTCTACTTTAAGTGAAAAATATCCACCTCTGCCAGTTTCACGCATAAAAACCCAGACTTCACAACTAATCCTCATTGCCAAAATGTCTTTCCAGAATTAATGCTTAACTTCATCAAATCATAACTTTTTGTGTACTTATCTAATTGCCACAAATTACCCATCAAATTAAAGCTTAATATATCTCTTTAATTTTGGAAAATATCATGGCCATTGGATAGAGTTTAATCACTTAAAAACATGCCAAACTCTTGACTGCCACAGGACAATTTCCAGATTCAATGCCAAATTTCAGAAATAATAAATCACTGACTACTTGTCCAAATTTTGTATTCTTTATATCAAATTAAAGCTTTGGATGTCTACTTTGGATATGAAAATTTTCATGAGCATTGGACTTCATTTGGTCAGTCAAAAATACATCACAACCTTGGTGCCTCAAATCTGGCAGTGTTGAGCTTAGTGTCTTAAAGTTCCAATTTTGTGATTTCTTTTTAAACCTTATTTAACATCATTTATAAGACCAAACCACCATGAACTCTAAGAATAACCATATAACTAAAAATTAGGGTAAAAATACCCATTCTACAAAGCTCCACCAAACCACACAACATATGGTTTAAAAGGAAGCCCTTACTCACCTCTTGCTTCTTCTAGGCTTTATTCTTTGATTAAGCCACTTTGGGTCTTGATAAATGATTCAAAATACCTCCTCTTGAAAAAAAATGAAACCATAGAAATGAAGCTTAAACCAAGAGAAACAAAGTTTACGAAGACAGTTTTGGCTAGAAAGGTGAGTAAGAGGGTGAAAATCAAGAGAGAAGTTCTTACCTCTTCTTGCAACTTCAAGATGACTCTTTCTCTTTCCTTTTTCTTTTTTGTCTTCTTTTTCTCTATTTTTGGTGGGCTGGCCGAACTATGCATGTGAGAGGGAGGTTGTAATATTCTAATATTCATTTATGCCTTCTTACAATTTGCTTGGCCAAAAATTGCCCTAGGAATATGTGGCCAATGTTGTGGCTTCTTGAAGAAGCCTAAGTTAATTAACCATATGTGGTTAATTCCACTTTATTGACTTTTTTCCCCTCTCCTCTTCCATTTTTGGATGAAATATGGCTACCAAAATGGAGGAAAATGTGTTGACTAACTGCCTCAACTTGTATTGACATTGGTCCAAAATTTTTCAAGTTGAAAACTTTGACTTTTTGACTAAACTATTCTCTTCTTTCTTTGCCCCTTTATTTGGACCTTTTTGTGAAAAAAAAGGGAGGGATTATTTGCTTTTCTATTCTCATAATTACTTCTTACTTTTGAAGAGCAAATCCTAGCCCTTCAATTTGTCTTCTAATTTTGACCTCAAGATCAAGTGGCAATTGTCTCTTTTGCCCTTTATTATGGTAATATTAATTCTTGTGCCATTAATTCTTTCAATTCTATTTCTTTCTAGACACTACTTCCCTTTTCCTTTGGATCCATGTTAGGTTTTATGTCATACTGAAACATCTTAAAGGAATCGGGTATTTTCCTTCGACTAATTAACACTGAAATTTGTATTCTATTCCGAGTGCGGTTTCTAAAAATTCATTCTATTTCTTATTCATTCTTGGACTCTTACTAAAATAGGCTTGGTAGTCTACTTTATTCAGGCTTATTCTCTAGCCTCCAGTCCCCAAATTCGGGGTATAACCCTTGAGCTGACCCTTAACCTGGTCAAGGAAGGGTGATACCAAGGGCCTTAAGAATATTGGAGCCATCCACTGGGTGCCAAGTAGCGGCTATATCACATGGTATAATAGCATCAAACCTCCTACAACTACAACTCCATACAATCCAACACAACTTAATATGCAATCAAACAATTCAACATCACTAAATCCAGTATCACTGGGTTATTCTTATAGTCAATACTCAATGCCATGAGATAAACCATTCAAGCCCATTTAACTAACAAGTTTAATAAAAGAATAATTCATATTGTCATTGTACATTTTTTCATATAAATAAAATACTATAATATATATTTATAACAACTAAAATACTAACATATACTTCTAATCACATGAACAAGCATACAAGGTCAATAGAAAAGTGATATCCTCTCACCAAAGCTAATAAAGGATACAACAATTCTTATGAAACCCGCGCTCAACCAAAACAAAGAAAAGTTTACATGATAAATGTAAATATTCATCAATAAGATGATAACTAACGAACGTAATGGTCACTAACGAACGTAATGGTCAACAATTAGTAACCGAACCTCCAATATCCACTTGCTTTGATCCTTAGATAAATTTCAAATATCTCTATCATTCATAAATTTACAATCCTAATTATATTCTCCTTATTCTTCCATTTTATTATACTCATTAAGGTCAATAACTAACTTTCAAATACTCAAAAATTAAGATTATACAATTTTAATCTCAAATGTTCAAATTCATAATTATCTTTTACTTCACTAAATCATTCATAATTGTTTTTTATAATTTTCAATTCAAGCATGGCAAATGAATTCCTCAATTTCAAACAATCGATAACCTTTTTATTTAATCCAAAATCACTTTTAAAAGTTACAAGAAAACCTGTAAGTCCCAATTTTACTACTATTCTAAAATCTCATTTTTCTGAGTAAGAATTTTGAGTACTTAATGGTAACTCAAACCAAGTTCAATTACCATGAAAATTTAAGTACAAGATCCTTACTCCCTAAAGTTTCTAACCATAATAATTCCTTAGCCAAATATTATCTAGATTACTCATTCCAAAAACACCTCAAAAATTCGCAATAATTCCTCCATAAAAAGAAAAACCATCCAAACTAATTATATTTAACCACAAAATCAACTTTTAACAAGTATTTATAAGTTACCCATAACCATTTATCAAAGTTTCAACCAAAACTTTACTCTAAAAACTAAAATCCCTTTTCTCTTACTTAGGGTTCAATCTCACCAAAACTAAATGCCAAAAGTTTAATCTTATGCAACAAAGTAAACCGATTAAATGCAAGTATTTACTTATCTCTACAATTCTATGATTCCCGTTTGTTGAAAATCCATATTTGCTTGAAGCCCTAACCATCAAACTTGCTTGTCTCCCAACAAAATTCATACTACTAAAATGCTCTTATTGTGAAGAAAAATATTTTTAAAATAACTTTTGCGATTGGGAGATTTTATAGAGAGAAAATGAAGCTTTAAAGTATCTGATTCTGGAGTGCTAGTGTAACATTCCAATTTTTATTCACCAATATTCCTTGTATATTTGTGACACTAAATGGAATAAAATGGTGAATTTTGGTTCATTTGAAATGACAAAATTATATAAGAAGAGGCCACACGAATTTTGGTCAACATAAGGCGTGAAAAGCCCAATTTTTGTCTTCCAAAAAGCCTATTCTTGAAAGCCGAATAGAAGAAAAAGGGTGAAGGCCCAATTTAATACAAAAATTTGAGAGCAAAATAGTAATTTTCCAATAAAGCAAGAAGCAAATATGTGCCATGTGTATGTATTTTAGGCTAAGTAAAAAGAAAGAAGAAAAAAAGTCAATTTTCACATGCTAATTAGCATTAAAATAATATTACTTAAGGAGGTGGTGTAATATCCCAAATTGTAATTAAGGGCTAATGGCTTCAAAGTGATGTAATTAATGATAATTAAACACTTTTGAAGGATATGTTGTGCAATGTGATATAAAGGCGATTATTAATGGTTTAGTAAGTATTGTGCTAATCAGGGTAAAATGGTAAATTTACCGATCGACTGGTAAGTTACTGGAGAGGAAACCCCTTGGTAATCATGATCAATGGCTTGGATTGAAAGAACAAGGGGTGGAATCTTGTGTGGATGAGTTCATATGCACTCATAGGAGGAAGGATGAGATGTTGCCATGTGTCCAAATGAGAGCCATTGGATGAGTCAAAATTTTCAAACTCTACCTCTCTCCCTTCCAAGTCGGCTATGTGTGTGTGTGAGCATTGAACTATGAGTAATTGATCAATATCTCTCATCTCTCTCTATTCTCTCCATTTTCGCTGAAGTTAAGCAAGAAAGAGAAAGAAGAAGGCTTAAAGAAAGGTGAGAATTTGTCCATGAATGCTCAATTTACTTTCATTAATGTTGTTCATGAGGTTGAGGGCTATATTCCTATGGTTTCAGAATTTTGGTTGGTGAAGTTTGAGAACTTGTGGAAATTTGGAAGTTGGAGAATTGAAGAATTGGTTTTGGAAGACATAAGAGGTGAGTAGTTGATGTACTTTGGAATGGTTATTTTGATCATTGATTGAGTTTTGAAGACTTTGGAATTTGCCCTGATTTTTGGTAAATTTTGAAAAGCATGACTTGGTTAGTGTTTAATGTGGAAATTAGTGTCATAGAGTGTCTTGGTGCATTTGGAATTGGCTTGGAATTTTGGGTTGGAATGGATTGCAATGTGTGTGTTGATTGGAGATGTTAAGGTGATATGTGGTAGAACATGCCCATGGATAATGAATATGGTCATTTTGATGGCTCCAATGTGTTCCTTGAGCCAAATTGTGTAAGGATAGTATGTGATTTGAAATTAGGGACCATTGGAAGCCAATTGGCAAAATTTGGAAAATCTGGTCAATGTAAGTCTGTTCTGGACAGTCAGATGGTGTGGACGTTTTGACTGGGTAAATGATGTTGAAAAATTATGAAACTTTCCAGTCTTAAAGTTCACATCTCAAGCTTCAAAATGGACATAAACTTTGTGTCATTTCGCTTTTTGAGCTGGGAGTTTGAACTGTCCAAAGTTTGGCATCAAAACTGGACCCAGTTTTGGCACAACGTTAGGTTTTTGGTAAATCTGGATTTTTGTGGTGATTTCCAGTAATGGCCAATATTTTTCCTTGAAAGAGGACTTAAATAGCTTTCATTTGGCTTTGGGATCACCTCATTTTGAGTTTTCTTGAATTAGTTATGATTTTTCAAAGTTTCCTTGGCTGCAGCACAAAACTTTCTGTGTGTGTCCTGGCCGCAGCCACAATGTTTCTGTGACGTTTTTAGCCATTTTTGGCTGCAGCCAGAGAATTCTTGGCTGCAGCCAGAACCCAATTTTCAGCACTTTGTGAGTTTGCAAAGCAATTTCCAACCTAGAATTCTCCAATCCTTTTAGGTTCTCTTTGAGTTTGTTATAACCATTTAAGGGACTCATATGGAACCTATTATAAGTGTTTGAAAGTAGGAATTGGGGGTAGGGAATTAATCCACCATTCTTGATTTTGTTTATAGGCTTTGATATTTGCCGCCCTCGTGAGCCAACTACGCCAGCGAACGTCAGAAAGGAACGAGGTAGTGACTTTTCTTTTGTACCATATATGATGCATTGTATGTGTGTTATATCGTTGATTTGTAATGAATTCGTATGCTGCGACATCTGTGGATTTGTGTTAGCACTGTCATTCCAATAGTCCCTGAGTAGCTAACAACGGTTCGGGTTAGGGCGGTGTGCCTTCCCGGCGGAGAAAGGGGATGAGGATGAGGTGTGATATATGTGATTATGTGAGCCGAAAGGCTAGTTGTGGAGGCCGACGGGCCATTTGTGAAAGCCGAATAGCTGTATGGGCTATAAGGCTATATGTATGCACTGCCACGCCAATAGTCCCTGAGTAGCTAACAACGGTTCGGGTTAGGCAGTGTGCCTTCCCGGCGGAGAAAGGGGATGAGGGTGGAGTGTGATTTGTGGTGCTGCTGCTGTATGATGATTTGCTTACATGCTGTGTGCTTATGTGTGGTATAAATGTTTTGTTACTACTGGGATTCTCTTGAATCTCATTCTTTCCTTTAACTAACCTTTCAGACAGGGCGAGTGGCTCTAAGGAGAAGCGTACGACCCGGAGCGGTTAGAATCCTGTAGGGACATTTATTTTGGTTATGTTGGTTAAACCTGTTGGACAGGGTGTCTGTATATTATGTTGGTTGTAAAGAATAGTTGAACGTAGTTGTGTAGTCCCCTATATGGAGGTTGCAAACCCTTTTTGTGTATGAATGGAACCCGGGGGTTGCCGGGATTGCTATTAGATATTCTGATATGAATGAATGTGAATTAACTGCACAGGTGATTATATTCGATAATTGAACTTGAGACCAGAATAGGAAAGAAGTTTTGAAAATTTTATAAAGTCCCTACTTCACAGGGAGTTCTAAATGAGTTTTGAACTATTCGACGGTCTCTAAACTAATTTAATTATGTAATATCGAATAATAATTACGCTATTTAAGGCAGGGGGTTACAGGTGGAATTGGGATGCTTTAAAAGATGATTATACCCTTTCAAGAGGCATATTTCGGCCGACATTAGAAAACAAGAGAGAGAGAGTTTTACGAAAATACAAGAAGAGAAGAGAGAGGAAGTGGTTCAAGAAGAAAACAAGGTAAGATGATTGTGAAATTCATGTGTTGTTGCTTGCGAATTCATGGAAAACTCTCTCTAATCTATATGCCTTCTTGAAACACATGTAGCAAGCATATGTGTAGCTTGCGCACAATCAAGATAAAGAAGAGAGAGAGAGAGGCCATGGTTTGGAAGTCTTAGAGAGAGAAACAAGAGGTAATCACAAAAACCTTGATTTTCTTGATGATTCAAGGTAGCTTGATTATTGTTGTGATTATTTGGTGTCTTGTCTTGGTTGATTTTGTGATTTGGGATGCTCAAATCCTAAGGGGAGGTGCTACCAAATTGACACTAATCATGTGCAACAAGTGTTTAAGTGGTTAATCATGTGATTACAAGAGAAATAAAGGGTGTTTTAAAGGTTAAAACATGAAAAATTATTTTCCAACTTAATTTTGGAATTTTTGGCTAGACCTGGAACAGAGGGTTAGAGCTAAAATTTGGTTAATTTGATGGTTCCATTGTGTTCAGAATGCAAAATTGTGTAGGGGACATATAAAATATAAAGTGTGAAAGCTTTAGAGTGCGAAATGATAATTTTACCCTTAAGACTCTAACATAGAGACTGTCAAGGGCATTTTCATCATTTGAGCATAAATTTTCCAAATATGAGGTCAAAAATGGATTCTAAATGCAAAATTGTGTAGCAATCACTTAGGTCATAAGTTTTGAAAAAGTGCAGTTAGATGGGGTATAAAGGGACTTAGACAGGGTCCTTAGGGGTATTTTAGTCATTTTGCAGTTTTAAGCAAAGATAACCAACTACATGAGTTTGGAATAATACATAAATGAGTAATAAATCATTTATTCTAAATTTGGAATTTTAGGACTTGTCAGTCGCCTGAGCCGGAACAAGGATTAGTAGACATGGGAAAGGGATTTTCAAGTAGTAACTCTATCTTTTATACACTATGTGATTGTTTATATGCCTTATATGTCACATGAGTTGTAGACATACAACCTAGTTATGGTGTGGGAAAAACACAAGTACCTCCAGGTGGGAAAAGACAAGTACCATCAGTCCTAGTGGAACCCAACTAGGGCAGTGAGACATGTCCAATAGACAGTCATATGCACCGAAACAGTACAACAAGTAGGGGTTATACAGAAATATGATCCTAAATAGTGCACACAGTAAGGCAAGTAGGGGCACAAAAAATCATTTGGAACTAAACGCAGAGCAAGCAGACATATCTACAGTGTTATAATTCTATTACTTATATGGTGCGTTGCATGTTTATTTATTGCATTCTATATGATTGATTTTTTGTTACTACTAAGATTCATTTGAATTTTACCCCTTTCTATAAATTTAAATTTACTCAGCTGGTGGAAGCAGCTCTATAGGCAAGAGGTATATCCCAGTAACTAAGGGTTCTGGTTTAGATCAAGCGGTGCTGCTGGTTATCTGTAGCATCTTTCAATATTTTTGGATATTGTATATATTTTGTTCAAAACCTACAGGAATTCCTGTAAATGTAATCGAGTACTATGTATTAGTTTGCTTATGTTATTTCTTTATGCACATTAACTGCTCTTGGTTACTCTGTTAATATCAAAATGTTAAGGGGTTTGACATTTTTTGTATCAGAGCATGACGGTTCTGGCAATACCGGAATGGTATACTGATACGGTCTTGGTTAGATAGTGACAAGAATTATGCATGGGGGAAGGAAATAGCAAAGTAGATCACCACCGTTAGCCAACCAGCCTTGGAGAATCAATGGATACTACAGTATCAGACAACGAGTGGTGTGAGTGTTACGGATGTCGAGGAAGCAGGTCTAAGTCAAGCCAATAGTGAGACCAATGCAGTAAGATTGCTCATCAATAGGGGACTCTGATCATCCATGATTAATGAGAAAGTATTGGATATGGGCACTGCTACCAGTTCCCTGGCCTGAACTGTGTACATGCAGCATGACCTACAACCAGATCTAGAGTCATAAGATTATATCAAGGGCATATATCTGAGGCCTTCCATGAGAATGGCATACCAATGGCCCAGTATATAGCATATTTGAATGATGTGGACACATTTCACTAGGAACAGGGTCTTCATTACCTGGAGTTTTTGTATGACGTTTGAATCTACACAACGATATGCTTCTTTCCAAACTTTGCTTTTTGGGTCCAGAAGAAGAATGAGATTATAGAGTGGGATTTGGATGACAACTTTATTGAGTTCATGGAGCATATCATGAGTTACGTGTTGAAGTATATGTATCAGTGTGGATATACAGTCCATACTCAAGATTTAGTCTCCCGAAGTCAGATGGCATGACTTTTTAGATCAAGGGCAGTCCCAGGGTATAGGTGTAAAGAAGCAAAGAGCCGGTATCAACATTTTTACATGGATACACTAAGGTTAAGTGTGTTTAACCCAGGGAAATCTTGGGATAGGTGACCCCCTGGGAAGTCACTTATATATGTTAAGATATGTGATATAAAAGAGTGAAACATGTTGTGCAATAGTTTATAGTTTGTATGTTATTAAAGGATTTCCTTAACTACTGTAAATATCTGTTGTATGCTATTTCTACAGTACCTTTGTACCCAATATTTTTTGAAATGACAAATATGCCCTTGTAACTATGTGTAATTTACTTCTTCCTTATTTCAATTTAGTGAAATATAAAGATGGGAAGACTAAGAGGTGGAGGTGCTGGGCAAGGTTGAGGAGATGGACCTAACATAAGCCAACAACTACTAGGCATGATTATAGCATAACATATTATGCTAAATGAATTGAGAGATGAGTTGTGAGAGGTACAGTAGAAATAGCAGGAAAATGGTGAAAGACCAAACAATCCTGTTAGACAAGAGGATGACCTTGTACAACCTGAGAAGTCTGAACAGGAACCTCTACTAAGACCTGCACCTGAGGCTGATAATTTGCAAACTTGGGTAGCCCAGTTTAGTCATCAACAATCTCCTACCTTCTGGGGGAAATTTGATCCCCAGCTAGCATAGGACTGGCTATCGGATAAAATTTTCAAAATTTTGGTGTGCCTAGATGACTTCAAGGTCCGGCTAGCAATTTACAAACTAGAAGGGGATGCAGATAGGTGGTGGAAAAACATGAAGCTGAATCTACAGGCATGGAATACTCTTGTGATATGGGAATTATTCCAAGAGAAATTTCATGAGAAATATTTTCTCCAGTTAGTCAGAATTGAAAAAGAAAAAGAAATCCTGTCAATACAACAAGATTAGAAAGAAAGATTTGACGAGTATTTGGCTCGATATATTCGGTTGTCTCAATACTCTTCGTATTTGAAGTATCGTGATGACAAGGATTAGAGCTCGGACATGAAGAAAGGGGGACTAAAACTAGAACTGAAAGAGAAGTTAGTCTCCAAGCAGGTCATAGAATTCCATAAGGCGATAGAAGAGTGTCACATCACAGAATACACTGTTGAATTTGTACACCAACAGAAATATCAACAACAAGGGGGCATCAGTAGTGGCAATTTTGCCTAGAAATGTAAGAATCAGGGTGGTCTATTTAATGGAAGCAACCAAAAACCGTATCAGTCTGACAACCGTAGTAACTAGAGACCCTTTGGAAACAGAACATACAGACACTGTAGCAAGCCTTATCATCCAAGACAGTCATGTGGTGTAGCAAAATAGGCACTGGCTCCAGTAAAACAGATAGTTATTTTAGTTGCCAAAAATTGGGACATTTTGCTAGAGATTATCCACAGTAGCAGTAGGAGGAAAGCCTAGACAGAAAACTCAAAGTAGAGTCTTTGCTCTGACTCAGGAGGAAGGCAGGAAATCTCCTGAATTAATTCAAGGTGCGGTTTCTCTTAATGGCAATTTGGTACAAGTATTGTATGATTCGGGTGCTAGTCATTCATTTCTTACATATGACTATGCAACACAGCTAGGCCTGAGTATGTATCGATTACCATATGATCTATCTATATTTACGCCTGTGGGTAATTGATTTTTCATAGTCGATGTTGGCCTTAACTGCATAGTAAACACTGAGGGACACGAATTAGTAGTGGATTTGATTTATTCACCATTTTAGCAGCTGAGGTCGAGAGAAGTTTGTATAAAGGTTATCAGGGGTATATAGCATTCTTCTCAATACAGACAGAGGCTGGAACAATACTTGAGGATATCCCTGTGGTAAACAAGTTTTTTGATGCGTTTCTGGAGGATATCGAAGGACTACCCTTGGACAGGGAAGTGGAATTTCAATTAAAACTAAGCCTAGAGTGAAACTAATATCTAAAGCCCTATACAGGATGGCTCCAAATGAGGTGGAAAAATTGAAAAATTAGATTAAGGAGCTATTAGAAAAAGGGTTCATTTTTGACCTAGTGTTTTTTGTCAAGAAGAAAGACAGAAGCCTGCGACTCTGTATTGATTACAGGGAGTTAAACAAGGTGACTATTAAGAACAAATACCCACTTCCTAGAATTGGCGATTTGCTCAATCAGTTATCTGGTTCCTATGTATTCTCAAAATATTGATTTAAGAACAGGGTATTACTAGCTCAGAGTAAAAGCAGAAGGTGTACCAAAGAGAGCTTTAAGAACTAGATATATCCATTACGAGTTTTTAGTAATGCCATTTGGGCTGACCAATGCACTTGCAATATTTATGGACTACATAAATCAAAGTTTTTGTTTGTATCTGGACCAATCCATAACAGTCTTCATTGATGATATTTTAGTGTATTCATAGAGTAGAACAGAGCATTAAAAGCATTTGAGAACAATATTGAACACATTTCTGGGCCATGTAGTCTCACAAGAAGGGGTCTCAGTAGATCCTAGCAAGGTAAAAGCAGTACAGAACTAGAAGAGGCCAGAGACTATTGTTAAGATACACAGTTTTCTGTGTCTTACCAGTTATTACAGGCCATTCATACAAAATTTCTCCAGAATTGTTTTGCCTTTGACAAAGTTAACATAGAAAACTCAACCTTTTGTGTGGGACGATAGTTGTGAGAGGAGCTTCATAGAGCTGAAGGAGAGATTAACAATAGGATTAGTATTAATAATCCTAGATCCACAGTTGACCTATGTGGTCTACAGTGATGCGAGTAAGCATGGATTAGGATTTGTCTTGATGTTGCAGGGTAAAGTGTGGCATATGCCTCTTGTTAGTTGAAGCCTCACGAACAGAACTATCCCACTCATGATCTTGAGTTAGCAGTAGTTGTATTTGTACTGAAAATCTAGAGATACTATCTCTATGGGACAACTGTAGAGCTGTAATGTGACCACAAGAGCTTAAAGTATTTGTATGATCAGAAAGACCTAAACATGATATAGCATAGATGGATGGAGCTTCTTAAAGATTTCAACCTGAAAATCAAGTATCATCCAGGAAAGGCTAATGTAGTGGCAGATACATTGAGCCGCAAGACAGTATAGGTGGCAACCCTAATGATTCAGGAGTCAAGACTGATTGAAGATTTTAGAGGTCTTAATCTGTCTAATCATATTATGATGTATGGTAAAAATGTCAGTCAGGTAGAAAATGATCTAAGAACATCAATCGTAAAAGCTATAGGGCAAAAGGGCACAGTCTATCTGGAATATGATTGAAAGGGGAGAAACTCAGGAATATGACTTGTCATGAGTGGACTAGTCAGAAACAGAAGGCGGATATATGTTCCACCACAAACAAAAATGAAACAGCAAATCCAAGATAAAGTGCATAGGAGTAAGTATACTCTGTACCCAGGAGCAACTAAAATGTATCATGACTTCAAGTCCATGTATTGGTAGCTAGGGATAAAAAGAGATGTTACAAAGTTTGTTGCTCATTGTCTCACTTGTCAAAAGGTGAAAGTCGAGCATCACCGACCGTCAGGGCTCTTACAAAACTCTAAAATTCCTGAGTGGAAATGGGAGAGCATCATTATGGATTTCATAACAAGATTACGCAAAATCAGAAATCATGAAGTAATATGGGTAATTGTCTCATTTCCTACCAATCAATATTCACTATTCTCCTGATAAGTTGGCAAAGATCTATATCAAGGAGCGATTCATGGTATCTCAAAGAAAATAATTTCTGATAGATATCCTTGATTTACTTCTAAGTTTTAGAAGGTAGTACATGAGACTTTAGGTACCAAGCTTAGATTCAGTACGGCCTATCATCCTCAGACAGACGGACAAATAGAAAGAATAATACAGATGCTAGAGGATATGTTCAGGGCATGTGTACTAGATTTCAAATGAAGTTGGGATTGATTCCTTCTACTTGCAGAATTTGCATACAACAACATGTATCACTTGAGCATTCAAATGGCTCCATATAAACCGTTGCATACAAATAAGTGTCAATTGCCCTTGTGCTGGATGGAACTATCTGAGAGGTGATTATATGGACTGAATATAGTTGATGTAATATTCCAAAATACATCTAAGGGCTAAATGTAATAGACAGTGAAATAAAAGGATTAATAGCATCTTAATTAAGTTTGCCATGATCAAGGGTAAAAGAGTCAATTGCCACTTGATCTTGAGAATAGATTTGGCAAACAAAATGAAGAACCAAGATTTGTTCTTAAAAACTAGAGGTAATGATGAAGATGATTAATGTAAAAGACTCCTCTTTTTCTAAAATTGGACTACATGACTCATGCTTACATAAGCAAGACAAATGCAACAAATTTCCTCTCTTTTTTCCTCAATATTTCGTCCAAGACAAGTGCAAGGAAGAGAGAGGATTTAATCAATGCAACTCCCTTACTTTTGAGAAGTAAATAGATGTCCAAGCAAAAAGTAAAGATAGAAAAGAGAGTTTGATCAAAGTCCACCTACTTTTGCAAGAAGCACATGACATATATACATACACATGCAACATACAAAGATATAAGTCAAAACCAATTTCCACCTTTCCATCTATGAATGTCGTCCAAGGCACCATGAGAGAGAAGAGAGTATAATTAATTGTTATCTTCACTTTTTACTCAAAGAAAGATGGTCAAAGGCATAACAAAAGGAAGAAGAAGATAAGTCAAACACACCGCTCCCTCTTTGTCAATTTTTACGGCTAGGAAGAAGCAAGAAGAGTGAGCGGATTAAAATAATTAATTCTTCACCATTTATCCAAGGAAAGACGGCTAAGTGGGAAGAGAAAGGAAAGAGAAGAAGTTAACTAAATGAACCTAACTACAATTAGAAAATTACCATAGGATTTTTACCTAAAAAGGATGAATCTTGGCCACATATTTTCCTATCTCTTTTGGCCAACTTTTTGGCCAAGTATTAATAGGTTAAGGGAAGAGAAAAACTTATCATTTAACATACTCTCTCTGCATCTTCAAGCCGGTCAAATAGCTACACAAAAGAGAAAAGAAGAAACAAAGTGAAGGTGAGTTCTTCTATCTTTGTTTTCACCTCCTTAACCTCATCTATGGCTCAAATACCCTTTATAAACATTGTTCCTCTTGATGAGAGCTTCATTGATTTTAGAATTTCAAGAGGAGGTGTTTTGAGTCGTCTTCCAAGAACAAAAGTTGTAGAATCAAAGAAAGAACTTAACGAGGAGGAAGAGGTGAGTACTAGCTTTAATTTAAGCTTTGGGTTGTGTAGGTTGAATGAGTATTTTGATATGTGTAATTTTGTGCCGATTTTGTCCAAGTTAGGGTTTGGATAAGTTATGGTGTTTTGGTTACGTATTTGGTGTTTTATGATGATTAGAAACCATATGACACAAGTTGATGCTCAAATTAAGAGTTTGGTAATTTCTGGAATTTTGTTGATTTTTTTGCCCAAAATAGACATGTAAAAAGAATGGAAATTTGGTCATTTTGATGTTACCATTGTGTTCGACATGAAAAATGGTGGGAATAGCCTTGGGTTGTGAATTTTGGGCCATGGAAACTCAAAATGCAAAACTGGATTTTTTGCTCTAATAGGATTCCAGCAATGTACATTGATTATGTGGTGTTTTTGGATAATCAAATGATGTTCAATGAAGATGAAACTTTCTAGAATAAAAGTAAACATATCAAGATTTAATTTGATAGGTCATTTGTATCATTTAAATTTGTACAATGGGAGTTAAGAATTTTTGAAGTTAGGTCATGAAAATTGGGTTGAATTCTGGCACTGTGTAATAAATGACAATTCTGGGAATGCTATGTGTCCAATTGGATGTGGGTGGTATTTTTCTTTAAAACTAGACTAAATAAGGGTCATATGGCCTTTAGAATCACTGCAATTATATTTTTGTACATAAAGATATGATTTTTCAAAGTCGATGAAAAATTCAAAGGTAAACCTCTAACTTCACCCTAGATGACTGAACTCCTGGACTTCATTCTATTGTTGTAGGCTCTCATAAGTCAATATCAAGATCTCTTCTTGACGGGATTGTATTTGAATAAAAAGTCTTAATATTTGGCCGTAATGCTCCTACCATGTCATACAAAGCTGGGGAAACCAACCCCCTCCACAGGAAGTGAGATTACTGCCTTCCCAGGCCTACATGAATAGACAAAACGAGATAGGATTGGCTATCTGTACTTATGATGACCACACAGCCCTCTCTACGTCTCGCTAGGTTCTTTTTTGGTATCTCAAAAGGCCATACATAAAGAAGGTTTTGAGAAATTAGAGTTGAAGCTTGGCTAGCTGGGTTATCCTAGACTTAAACCAGAGACCTTGGCATATGGTAATAACTATGAACTCTAAGCTTAGAAAATCGATCTTTTAGGTTAATTGACCACTTTAGCTCCTTAGTTGACTTGATGAAATGACCATAATAATAACCAACCCAAGTATTATGAGTTATTAAAGAATTAGCATAGGTAATAACCTGTCATCTGTAATTCTAACTATAGGATTCGATATCTATCCTGAGCGCAAGAAATATATTCAAGAACAAGATTCGAAAGACCAAGGTAGTAACTCTTTCTCTTATATCATGTATAATGCTTGTATGTATGTGCTTATCATTGAATTGTGACGAACATGAATACAGCTATGAAAGTTGTCGTGAATGTGATGAATGTCAAAAATTGTGACGAAGGTCAGGAATGTGAATACCGCTGTGTATGCTGCTGTGAATGCTGTTGTGAATGCTGCTTTATGATAATCACTTACATGCTTGTTTATTATATGTCATATGAGTGAAAAGTTACTATTGAGATTCACATGAATCTCACTCTTTCCAATGACTAACCTATAGCCAGGGCAAGTGGATCGAAGGAGAAGCAGGTAACTAAGGGCAGCTAGTGCTTATGGCTAGGAGATTAGAGTTTTGTGTTGGTTATCAACTTTTGGATAACTGTATATGTTGTATAGGATGTAAATGAAAGATCAATATAGTAGAGGTAGGCGTATCTTGTATCCCGCTGCCGTATAAACAGTAATTATAATTTGAAAAAAACATAATTAACATGAATTAGAGACCAATGGTTATACAAAACTTATTTCAATCCCACCCTTACGGTAGGGTTTTCACAAATTTCTTTCAAAATCCCCTTTTAAACTTGATCTCAAATTTCACAATTTGAATATAATTACCCTGCGCAGTTAAATCGCATTTATATATCAGAGTGTACAACAAAATCCTGACAACCCTCGGATTTCATATATAAACTAAGGGTTTATAAATTCCCATTTAGGGGTTTACACCAAATCATCTTGATATTTACATCCCAAATAGGTACAGTAATCCAAATACCAAAACTCATAGCCAACATCCAAATTCAAAATCTCCTTAAGGAGTCGTATCCGCCCTTGGTCGTCTCCTTCCCCTTGGAGCCACTTGCCCTGTCTGAAGGTTAGTCAAAGGAAAGAATGAGATTCAAAAGAATCCCAGTAGTAACAAACCACTCATACCACATACAATCACATAGCATGCAGGTAAATCATTAACATCACAGCACGAATATAGCATATACAATCTGTCAAGTATACACATTGCCTTCACGACATTCACATTTACAATGGTATATCAAAGGCCAAGATAGAGATGACTTGCATCACTCCCTAAACAGCTCACACTGACATGCGCATATTGTAATACGCATAGCCTTGCGGTTCACAAATAATCAATCCTTTGTAAACTACCGCCCCAGTGAAATGGTCCTCCGCTATGGGAACCCCCATGCGGCCGCAAGTGAAAGACACATAAATACACAAGCTTTGCAGTATCCACAATATCACAATAATGATAACACATAGATACACTGCATTTACACGTAGTATAAGGGAAGAGTTACTACCTTGTTCTTTCCTGATGTACAGTGCACTAGCACCGGTTGCTCATGATCAGGGCAAATTTCAAAGCCCATAAACCAAAATCAAGGACGATAGATTAATCCTTATTAAAAATTCTTATCTTCATAACACTTTAAGTTGGTTATCATTTGAACTCTTTATGTGGCTACTAGAAGCTTAGACACATGTCTAAAGGGTTGGAGGATCTACACCAAAGTTCCCTTTTTGGATGTATAACACTAATTTCCAGCTCCTACACTCGAGTGATGAAATAACTTACACTCTAGTGAGGATAGCTCACTCGTGCGAGTGCTTGGCCGAGTACACAAAATGAGACAGGAAATGATCACAGCACTCAAATCCTGGACCCAATACTTGAGTGATGGCCTCATATTCACCCGAGTCCTACAGAGTGAGGCACAAGAAGTGGCTACCAGAGAGCAACATAAACCCTAGAATGAGAAGTGTACTCGAGCACTGGCTCTGGCACCCAAGTGATAGCACAACACTTGCGAGTGCTAGCACACACTCTTGATAATTTGGCCCCAAGTATTACCCTGAGACGCTAGTCTATAGTGTATAATACTCTTGCACTCGAGTAAGATAAGGTTCACTCGAGTGATGACCCATATCACTTACAAGTGAGAAAGTGCACTTTTACATCTAGGCATGGAAGTGCGACCAAAAACTGAAGGAAAAGGGAAAATAGAATGTTGTACTCGAGTAACACCCCTGTGCACTCGAGTTAGGCTTATCAGAAGTCATAACATAGCAGTTGGCAGAATTTTCCAAACTTAACCAATATGCTTCCAAGGGTCCCAAAAAGCTTATCCTATACTACTCCCACATAAGTTTGCCCAAGGAACCTAATGGAAACCCCAAAACAACCAAATTCCCATTACAACAACAAGTTTTGGTTTTGGACACCACATTCTCACTCTTTTCTCAATTGCACCAACTTTTCCTTCCAAGGTTCCAACTAACTCCAATGACACAAAGACATATTATGCCACCAAATCAAACACCATACACTATCCAATTCATGTATTTCAAAATTATACCAAAATCAGGGCAAAATTCACAAATTCCAAAACTTAATCAATGGTCATAATGAATATGCCAATAGAGAGCTCTTTCTTACCTCTTCCTCTTCCTAAGGTTGGTTTCCTGATTTCTCAACTTTCAGATTCCTTCAAGTTCTCAAACACCTTCTTTTAAAAATCTAAAATCATAGCAATAAAGTTCTCATTACCATGAACAACTTTGTTGAAGATGAATTGAGCTAAAGGAGACATTAAGCAAGTCAAAACCTCACCTTCCAAAGCTTGACGAAAATGTAGTTTTGAGAGAGAGAAGATGAGAATGATGAAGATGCAGATTTTCCCCTTATTCCATGCAACTAGCCGACTTGGAGGGAGAGAGAAGAGAAGAGAAGATTATCTGAACATTTGACCATCATCTATGGCTCTCATGTTGCAAGTGTCAACATCTTATTCTCTCTTCCTGGACACACATGAGTTTATACACATATGATTCCTGTAACCCCCTCCGTAATTATATCCGAAATACGCGATTAAAATGAAATAGAGACCAATAATAATCAAATAACATTTACTAACCCATCACATGACGGGGTTTTCGCGAATACTTTTTGAAATCATTTATAAACATGGTCTCATATTCACATTTCGAATACAATTACTACGCGAAGATAAATCACATTCATATAAATATCAGAGTGCACAACTTAATCATCCCGGCAATCCCGGGTACATACCTTCGCTAAAGATACACAGGGTACAATTGCCCATTACAATTCTTCAAATGGGGATTACACAATCTTATCTCGAAAGAGTCATGCCGCTCCCTCCACGAGCCACTTGCCCTGTCTAAATTGTTGGTAAGGGAGGGTGAGATTCGAGAGAATCTCAGTAGGGAAATATTATCAATATGCAGGCAAGATAAGTGTTTAATGTGCATGACATGCTTGCATCACATAACTCATGCACACATACAATGGCAAATCTATAAGCTCAATGCTTCGAAAGATACACATATGGCCATAACATATATTGAAACATAGCTTCAAATCATTCATACATGTTCCACATAATCAAGAAAAGCAATAACATGCATCAACACATTAATACAGTTATCAGAGCATGCAGGAGAGATAAGTTCCCTACCTCCAGTCTTTTTCTCCTCGATTTACGTGCCAGCAACTCGGGGCTTCACATTCGATCCTACAATGTCAAATGTACTATTTAGACACTTCCATAGTGTTTCTGGGGGTTATATGAAGCTATATTGAAAAATTACTAAAATACCCCCGGGGACCCGGCCCGGCCCCGCCCCGCCATACCCGGTCCGGCTGTACTTTTCTTGAAATTTTGACATGGGCTATTCTAACATATTTTCGTCCAAGGAATCCATTTCTGTACTCGGAATTATCAAATTCAATGTCAAATTACGAAATTGCCCTTGGCAGCCCTACTTTTAGGGTTTTAGGGGCGTTTATGTAATTATGCTTTCTCGGCCTTTTCCGAAAAAGTGCCCAACTGTAACCCCACCTATTTTCGCCCACTGAATCCAATGGAATCATCAAATCATTGAAAATCCAACTCTAAGACCCATTTACAATGCTGGCCGAAATATATGGGTTTTAAGGGGAAAATTGGGGTTTTTCGGTTTCGGCTCCGTAAACGTGTTTCTTTCCACTCCTAACCACTTTATTGACTATTCCATTAGGTTACAACTACCATTTAGTATCAATTTGGGCAGCATAACAGCCCCTACAACCCATTTCCATAAATTAAAACCAACGGCAATCCGGCGGAATTTCATCGATTAAATTGCCCACAGCAGCTAGAATAGTCAATATACAAGAGTTTGGAAGTTACCTCAAGCTCCTTCTGGCTTTTCCCCAATATAGCTGAAAAACCCTAACTTTCCTAACCAAGATCTGAGCTTCAACAACCTTCAAGAATATAGAAGAGAAGCTTAAGAGTAGAGTTATACACGTTAGGAGCTAAATCGCCGGAGAAATCGGCTTACCTTGCGAGATTTCTCCTTCCTTCTCTCTATTTTTCTCTCAACTCCTCTCTCCATATTCAGCTGTGCAGCACGTCGGAAATGAGAGCTGAAGATGATGTGAAGATGTTTTAATTCCATGCTTATGTCATCTTGCCTTTTGATGATGTCATAATTCCCAAAATTGGCATTTTCGGATTTTCTGGCAGATTTTCTGCCCAATCTTTGAAAAATCATAACTAATTCTAGAAAAATTGAAATGAGGTGATCCCAAAGCCAAATGAAATATATTTAAGTTCTCTTCATAGGAAAAATATTGGCCATTACTAAAAATCACCACACAATTCCAGAATTACATAAAACTCATCACTGCCTCAAAACAGAGTTCAGTTTCCATCCCAAACTTTGGACAGTCATATCTCCTAGTTCACAAAACGAAATGGCACAAATTATATGTCCATTTCGAATCTTGAGATGTGCACTATAAGACTGGAAAGTTTCATAATTTTATGACATCATTTGCCTAGTAAAAACGTCCACACGAGAAGACTGCCCAGACAGAATTCACACTGGACAGCATTTCCAGTTTTGCAACCTATGTGTCCAATCCAATTTAAATCAATTCCAATGATTAAATACCACAACATGACACCATTTCCATCACAATATCCCATTCAATTCCTCCCTCTATTCTAAGTCAATTTGGATGTTAATCCACAATTGAACTCAAATACAGGGTTTTGGCGTTGCTCATAACACAAGCGACTACAATCCACTTTATATTCTCTAAAAGGGTTCATTAATCACTAACCACGTCCACTTTTGTAGTCATTAAACCCTAATCACAATTTGGGATCTTGCTAAACCGGAGCTTAGCAATCCACTAATCTCAGGCTTATTCTCTAGCCTCGAGTCTCAAAATTCGGGGTATTACAATTCCACCGTCTTAATCACTCAATCCTAACCATTGATCTTTGAGTTACCAAGGAGCTTCCTCTTCGATAACTGACCAATTGGTCGATAACTTTCTGTTTTCCCATTTTGCCCCTGATTATGGCAATTCCTCTTGAATCACCATTAAGCAAATTTATATCATTCCATTCCTCATTCATGCGCCCTCCCCTACATTTAGGGTTCATTTTAAGCTTTATCACACAATTATGCTTAAATACAGGGTATAAGCACTGATCAGAATGCATTTTGATCGTAATTCACATCATATTCTTCAAAAGTGTTTATTAACAATAATTACATTCACTTTTAAAGTCATTAGCCCTTAATCCCAAGTTGGGGCATTACATATCTACCATAGACTTGTGAAATTGTATGTAATCCCCAGTATGGGAACTAAAACAGGCGATATGCCCTTAGATACCACTAGTTATTGGATATAACCTGAGAGTTTGTCAGGAATTTTTGTTAAGTACTCTGATATTGATGAATAGAACAGAACCGAATAGGCCAAATAGATTCAAAAAGTAGAAATGAGACCGTATTAAACACGTTTTGAAAAAGTTTTGAAAATCTACTTTATCATAGGATCAAATCATGTCTTAAAGTCGGGACCTTTAATGAGTTTTAAATTATCCTTTAGTCTCCTATTAATTTTATGACACGTTTTCAAACCTTATTAACGGCTTTCTAGTGAGGGGGTTATAGTTGATTAGACAACAGAGCAGATTAGGCTAATAAAGCAGAGGTTATTAGCTGCTCATAATAGGTAGAAAAGTTATCTGCATAGAGGTGGAAACCTCTAGAATTTAAAGTCAGAGTTCATGTATTCATTAAAGTCTCGCTTGTCACTGGTATCGGTAGGGCATTAAAGGTAAAAAAGCTAAGTCCAATATATATTGTTCCATTTGAAATCTTATAAAGAATTGGACTAGTAGTGTATCGGATAGCTTTACCCCCAAATTTGAGCAGATTACATAATGTCTTCCACATCTCACAATTAAAGAAGTATAACCAAACCCAGATCATGTAATTGAAAATCAAGATGTTGATGTACGGGAATATCTTACATATGAGGTTTGGTGCGAACCCACAAGGGAAGATCCCATGAACCCACAACCAATTCTAAAATATACACACCCCAAGAAAGCTAAACACATATCAACAATCCACTTGAACCCTTGAACACGAAAGAACAAGGACTCGAAGTATTAGAAAACACCACAAGGTTGATCAAGCCTTGACAAGTTTGTTAGTTCTAAAAAGAACCCTAGAGAGAATCCACTCTCAAGAAACAAAGTGTAGAAGTGCAACTTTCATTTATCATTCAAATATGAATTGTGTCTTACAAATGAAGAAACACCAAGTATTTATAGGAAAATATGACCTAATTGCAATTTTGAAAACAACCAATACAAATTGTAAAGCCATGTGCTAGGAAACATAAAAGTCTAATATAATGAACACAAAAGTCTAATACAATCTAGAAGAAAGTTGAAAACTCAAATACAACATGCTTAAAGAAACCAAAAGTCAAATCTGCCAACTACTTGTTGATTTTCGCACACTTAACTTCAAGAAAATGTAGTCAGCAAATTAAGGCTCAAATTATGCTTATTTAGGCCCAAATGAGTCCTCCCATGTGTTGTACTAGGTCCAAGCTCTTTAGTTTCAAGTTTGCAAGCCCAAAGCTTAATCAATATCTCCATTTGTAGCCCATATGAAGTTAGTGACGTTTTCATCATTTTTGTCCAGCTTTGACCCAATTGCTACTTGCTTTGTCCAAGTATCTTCCACTAGCCCATTTAATGCTTCATTAATTTGTTTGGCTTTTGCTCTTGTGATTGGTCCACTTGGTATTTGCAAAGGATCACTTAAATTTGAAGGTATAACTTACTAGATCACATCATTCCCTCTCTCCTCAAAAGGATTCATCATCGAATCTTCACCTACATCAAAAGGAGATAAGTTAGCTACATTAAAAGTAGCACTAAGAAAATACTCACCAGGCAAATCAATCTTGTAAGCATTATCATTTATTCTTTCAAGCACTTGAAATGGACCATCTCCTTTTGGAGCTAATTTTGATTTTCTTTGAGCTGGAAATCTTTCTTTTCTCATATGCACCCACACCCAATCTCTAGGTTCAAAAAGAACACGCCTTCTTCTTTTGTTGGCCTTGGGTGCATAATGTTCATTTTTCTTTTCAATTTGCTGTTTCACACGCTGATGAAGTTGCTGCACTATTTCAGCTTTCTTTTTCCCATCAAGACTTGCTTTCTCATCAATAGGTAATGGTAATAAAGCCAAAGGAGTTAGTGGATTAATACCATATACTATTTCAAAAGGTGAATAATCAGTAGATGAATGCACACTTCTGTTATATGCAAATTCAATGAATGGCAAAAAACTTTCCCAATTTTTCAAGTTCTTTTGAATCACAATTCTGAGTAATTGTGATAAGGTTATGTTAACAACTTCAGCTTGTTCATCAGTTTGTGGATGACAAGCAGTAGAAAATAACAATTTAATACCAAGCTTTCCCCACAAAACTCTCCAAAAATGACTCAAGAATTTGGTATCCCTATCAGAAACAATACTTTTAGGGACACCATGAACCCTCACAATTTCTTTAAAGAACATATCAGCAATGTATGTGGCATCATCAATTTTATGGCATGCAATGAAATATGCCATTTTAGAAAATCTATCAACAACCACAAATATGGAATCCATTCCTCTTTTTGACCTAGGCAAACCCAAAACAAAATCCATTGATATGTCAACCCAAGGTTCACTAGGTACAGATAAACGAGTATACAAACCATGTGGTAAGACTCTAGATTTAGCCTTTTTACATGTTATGCATTTAGCACAAATTCTTTCCACATCATATTTCATTTTAGGCCAAAAGAAATGCTCATGCAAAACATCCAAAGTCTTTTTCATGCCAAAGTAACCCATTAAACCTCCCTCATGTGCTTCTCTAACAAGCAATTCACGCAATGAACATTGAGGCACACACAGTCTATTTTCTTTAAACAAGTACCCATCAACTCTATAAAATTTAGCAAATGCTTTCTTTTCACAATCAAGGAACAATTCAGCAAAATCAGCATCATTTGCATACAACTTCTTGATATATTCAAAGCCAAGCAACTTAGTATTAAGAGTTGAAAGAAGAGTATACCTTCTAGACAATGCATCAGCAACCACATTCTCATTACCTTTCTAGTATTTGATGACTTATGGAAATGTCTCATTAAATTCCAACCACCTTGCATGTCTCTTGTTCAGCTTACCTTGACCTTTTATATGCTTCAATGATTGATGATCAGTGTGAATCACAAACTGTTTTGGCCAAAGGTAGTACTGCCAATTCTCCAAGGCTCTTTTAAGTGCATAGAGCTCTTTGTCATAAGTTGGATTATTCAAGGCTGCTCCATTTAGCTTTTCACTAAAATAGGAAATTGGCTTTCCTTCTTGCATTAAAACAGCTCCTATCCCAACTCCAGATGCATTACATCCAATCTCAAAAGTTTTGCTAAAGTCAGGCAATACTAACACAGGTGAAGAACACAATTTTTCCTTAAGGTCAATGAATGTATCTTCTTATGTTTTATACCATTTAAAACCAACATATTTTTTAATGACCTCAGTAAGTGGTGCACCAAGTGTGCTAAAATCCTTCATAAATCACCTATAAAAACTAGCAAACCATGAAAACTTCTCACCTCAGTTATGCTTTTAGGTGTTGGCCATTCTTTTTTGGCTTGTATTTTTTCCTTATCAACTTCTATTACTTTAGCACTCACCACAGAACCAAGAAAAACAAGTTTATCCAAGCAAAAATCACACTTTTTCATATTTGCAAACAGTTTTTCTTTCCTCAAAACATCAAGCACACATTGCAAATGAATCAAGTGCTCATCCAAATTTTTGCTATAAACTAGAATATCTTCAAAATAAACCACAACGAATTTCCCAATGAAAGCACGCAAAACATAGTTCATTAATCCCATGAAAGTGCTAGGTGCATTAGTTAACCCAAAGGGCATAACTAACCATTCATATAATCCATGTTTGGTTTTGAAAGCAGTTTTCCACTCATCCTCTTCTCTCATTCTAATTTGATGGTACCCAGATTTCAAATCAATCTTAGAAAAGATAATAGAACCATGCAATTTATCAAGCATATCATCTAATCTAGGAATAGGATGGCGATACCTTACAGTGATATTGTTGATGGCTCTACAATCAATGCACATCCTCCAAGTTTCATCTTTGTTTGGAACTAAAAGCACTGGAACTGCACAAGAGGTTAAACTTTCTCTAACATACCCCTTTGCCATGAGTTCTCCCACTTGCTTTTGAAGCTCTTTTGTTTCTTTAGGATTGCTTCTATATACTGGCTTATTAGGAATTGTTGCTCTAGGAATGAAATCAATTTAGTGTTCAATTCCTCTAATAAGTGGTAAACCTGGTGGAGTTTCTTCAGGGAACACATCATCAAATTCTTGCAACAAAGAACCAACAACACTAGGAAAGGAAGAGTTAATGTCATTAGTGTTCAAAAAGGATTCCTTGTAAACAAGGAGTAGCAAGTGTGTTTCAGCTAGAAAATCACTTCTCACTTCACTTTCTTTTGCATAAAAACTCATTTTCTTCTTTTTTTTGTCTCTTCACTTATTTCCTTTCTTTGGATTTCTTTTTTTGAACTTTCATATTTTCTCTCTTTTTCACTCTCTTTTCTTTTCTCTCTCTCATTTTTCTCTCTTTTCATCTTGAGTTGATCCTCATACACTTGTTTTGGAGTCAGTGGAACAAGAGTCACAAGTCTGCTATTCATTACAAAAGAATATCTATTTGTAAACCCATCCCTCTTGACTTTTCTATCAAACTCCCATGGTCTTCCTAAAAGTATATATGCAGCATGCATAGGAACAACATCACATAATATTTCATCACAATATTTGCCAATTGAAAAAGAAACAAGAACTTGCTTATCAACTTTAATTTCCCCATATTCATTTAACCATTGCAGCTTGTATAGTCTAGGGTGTCTAATGGTAAACAAATTCAATTTCGCAACCAATGTAGTTCTTGCAACATTTGTTACACTCCCACCATCAATTATCATACTACAAACCATGTTATTAATGAGGCAACGAGTATGAAAAATGTTTTCCCTTTGCTCATTCAACTCATCTTCCTTCACTTGGCAATTTAAAGCTCTTCTAACCACAAGGCATTCTCCTTCTACGGAATATTCAACCCCATCATCACTAGCACCTTCAATGGAATCATGATCACTTTCACTTTCAGTCACAACTTCACTATTTTTAAGGATCATGACTCTCTTGTTGGGGCATTGAGAAGCTATATGACCTGTACCCAAACACTTAAAACACTTTATATCTCTATATCTAGAAGTTTGGGAATCAAATTTACCTTTGCTCTTTGATGTAGCTTCTTCTTTACTTTTAGTTGTCTCCTTTTGGAAAGCTCTTTCTCCTTTCTTTTAAATCTGTTTTTGTGAAGAACTTGATCCCGAATGGAATTTTGAAGCACCTTTACGATTGAGTTGCTTTTCCACCTTAATTGCCATATTCACCATGTCCTCCAGCTCCATATAATGTTGCAATTCCACAGTGTCAGCAATTTCTTTGTGAAGCCCATTCAGAAAATGAGCCATTGTAGTCTCTCCATCTTCTTACACATTAGCTCTTATCAAAGCTAACTCCATCTCTTTATAATATTCCACCACACTCTTAGAGCTTTGTGTAAGGGTCTGTAACTTTTGCTAAAGCTCCCTATAGTAATCGTTAGGAATAAATCTCCTTCTCATTAGAGTTTTCATTTCTCTCCATGTTGCTACGGGCCACTCACCATTATTCCTCCTATTGATGCCCAATTTATCCCACCAAACAATGGCATAATCAGTGAATTCTATTGCTGCCAACTTCACCTTTTTAGCCTCAGAATAATTGTGGCAATCAAAAATCATTTCTATCTTCTTCTCCCACTCTAAATATGCTTCAGTATCACTCCTACCTTGGAAAGGTGGTATTTTCATTTTGATGCTCCCTAGGTTCTCATCCACTCTATTTCTTTCCGTAGGAATATTTCTGCCAAGTCCTCTCATATACCTCCTATCTCCTCTATGCCTATTACTTCCCACTTCATATTCAGATTCAAAGTCTTCTTCACTAGCACCACTAACCTCATCATTATCAGATTCAAATTCATCCATAGAAGTATCCCGCCTATTGTGCCTTCTAGGATTTGGTCTAACTCTTTGCAGGTTTGCAATTCTTTCACCTTGTCTATCCATCCTATCCCTTATTTCTCCAAAAACAACATCCATACATGCAAAATATTACTGCATTGCCTTGAGGTAGTCTTCTGGATTCTTTGGGTTATTACCATCGGATGTTTCTTCTGTATTTGACATTGTATCTACAAGAAAGATGTTAGAGAAATAATTTTCCTCACAAATTCCTCACGTGTTTCCCTCAAGGATGTCACTCTACACTCGTGTTTCACTCAAATTTGGCTTTTAAAATGATGTATTTCACTCTTGCCTTTTTCCACTCTTAGATTCCTCTTGAGACGCTTTAAAGAACTAAGCAATTCATAATCAAGCAATCACAATTTGCAGAATCAACACAACACTTAGAAATATGGAATATCAAAATGAGTATTGGAAAAAAAATTGAAGGATATCAAGAGTTTAAATGACACAGACTTCACAGATTCTATGTATGACAATAGATATTGCTCAAAATACTTCCAACACAATCCTTCTTTTTAGTATTTTTTTCCCTTTTCTTTTTCTGATGCTCTTGTCTTTGTTTTTTTTTTTCATTTTTTCTCCTCTACTGAAATTTAAAAAGAATGCAGAATCTATCACAAACAACAAAACTAATGAAATTTGAACCCAAAAATTCAAGAAAAGCGTCTATTTTGGAAAGCCTATAACTCATAGTGGAAATTTTGGTTTGAGATGATATTAAAACGAACAGAAAGATAAGATTCTAAACTATGAAAATATTGAATGATGTAAAACACAAAGGAAAAGAGGTCAAACAAGGACAGAATATTTCAGGACATTCTGGAAAAACGAAGATGAACAAACCCGAAAATTTTCCAGAAACAAAGCTAGATTAAAATAGATAGAACTCACAAATGACAAATCAGATTGAAACGATTCCAAACCAAGATGAAAGAAGAGATTCTGAATTATGAATTTGACATACTAAATATTGGAAAACCCAAAGAAAAATTTGATGAATAGAAGTAACAAATCTGGACATGGACAGACACAAGAACAAAGCATAAAACTTAAAACAAAAATGGAAACAAAGAACATATAGATATGACCTAAGTTTAGATCTGAAGCTTTGATACCAAGATGGTACGAACCCATAAGGGAAGATCCCACAAACCCACAACCAATTCTGAAATATACACACCCCAAGAAAGCTAAACACAGATCGACAATCCACTTGAAACCTTGAACACGAAAGAACTAGGACCCGAAGTGTTGGAAAATGCTGCAAGGTTGATCAAGCCTTGATAAGTTTGTTAGTTCTAAAAAGAACCCTAGAGAGAATCCACTCTCAAGAAACAAAGTGCAGAAGTGCAACTTTCATTTATCATTCAAATATGAATTGTGTCTTACAAATAAAGAAGCACCAAGTATTTATAGGAAAATATGACCTAATTGCAATAATTGCAATTTTGAAAACAACCAATACAAATTGTAAAACCATGTGCTAGGTGTAACATCCTGGATTTTAATCAAGGATTAGTAACTTCAAATGATGTAATTAATGTTAATTAAGCATACTTGAAGTATATATTGTGTAATGTGATATGAAGGTGATTATGAATGATTTCATGTGTATTGTACTAATCAGGGGTAAAATGGTAAATTTACCAACCGTCTGGTTAGTTATTGATGAGGAGACCCTTAGTAATCAAGATCAACGGTTGAGATTGAAGGATCAAGGAGTGGAATTAAGTGTGGAAGGGTGTATGTGAAATTATTGTGGAAAGAAGAGATGATGCCAAGTGGCACAATAGGAGCCATTGGATGAGTCAAAAATTCAAACTCTCTTTCACTCTCCACTCTTAGTCGGTTTTTGCATGAGAAAGAAGGAAGGAATGATCATCTCTCACCAACTCACTTTCTCTCTCCCTTTCCTCCATTTCCGGTGGTGTAAGCAAGAAAGAGAAAAGAAGGGCTTAAAATTAGTCAAGGTAAATGATCTTATAAGCTTGTGTACCTTTCATTAATGTTGATCAAGAGGTCAAGAGCATTATTTCTATGATTTCAGAATTTCCATTGGTGGTGTTTGATTGTGGGATAAATCTGAAAGTTGGTGGAATCAAGGTGTTGATTTCAGCAAGTGAAAGAGGTAGGTTTTTGATGAATTGTGATATATATATAAGGATGTTTGCTTAATCAATGGGAAATCTGGAAATTAGACCTAAATATGATGTTAAGTGAAGGGTAGGCATTGATTAGTGGGTCACTATTCATTTGGTCAGTTTTGGCATTTGGGAGTGATTTGAAATTGATTGGAAGTTGAATGAAGGAATTTGGTTGAATGGGTTTTTGAGTGGTTTGATGATTGAGAGAGAGAATGTGTTGATTGAGTTGAATTTGGGTTATTTTGGGTTACCAATGAGTTTATGATGAAGTTTTGGGTGAGAATAAGTAATGGTGCAAGTTTTAGGACCATTGGAATTCAATTGGTGAATTCTGGTAAATCAACTCAGTTGCTGCGTTTTGGGTTGCTGGTGTGATTTCTCGAGTGAGAGAAGAACTCACTCGAGCACTGGAAGAACGTGCTCGAGTGAGCATGTTGTGCTCGAGTGAGGGTGAATATTTGTGCTGGGAGTGAGCGTTTCAGGTGTTCACTCGTGAGTGTTTGCCAAGAGTGCGCCTGGCACTCGCGAGCATTGGGGGATCACTCGCGAGCACTGGGGTTGTGCTCGAGTGAGTCCGTTGCCTGGGAGTTGGGGTGCTCTCGGGTAGTCACTCGCTGCCTTGTGCTCGCGAGCACTGAGGGTCAGTGCTCGAGCACAGGCATTTGTGCTCGAGTGAAGGTGGAAGTGGATGTTGAGTGATGCTCTCGGGTTGTCACTCGCAGGCCTCACTCGCAGGTGTGCTCGAGTGAGAGTGTGGAATAGTCGCGGGAGTTGCTCTCGGGTAAGCACTTCCTGCGCCTCACTCGCGAGTGCTCTAGTGGAAATGGGAGTTGTGCTCGAGCACGGCCTTCTGTGCTCGAGTGAGGGGTGCGAGTGAGGGGTCCAAAAATTAGTGTTTAGCTTTCTTGTGAGGGATCTTTGGGGATAGTTATCCCAACCCTTTAGGCATATGTTTAGGCATTTAATGGCCATCTAAAGAGTCCAAATGAATACCAACTTAAAGTGTTATGGAGGTAGAACTTGGGAAAAAGAAATTAATCAAATGTCCCTATTTTGAATATAGGATTTGACATCTGCTATCCTCGTGAGCCAACTGTGCCCAGAGACATCAGGAAGGGATCAGGTAGTGACTTTTCTTTCGTACCATATGTAATGCATTGTATGTGTGTAGTATCATTGCTATGTGATTATGTGACCTGAAAGCCGAGAGGCTGGTCGTGGGCTGAAAAGCCGGATGTGGGCTGAAAAGCCGGATGTGGGCTGAAAAGCCGGTTGTGGGCCGAAAGGCCGGATGTGAGGCCGACGGGCCATTTGTGAAAGCCGGTTAGCTATGTGCTATAAGGCTATTTGTATGCACTGCCACGCCAATAGTCCCTGAGTAGCTAATAACGGTTCGGGTTAGGACAGAGTGCCTTCCCGGTGGAGAAAGGGGATGAGGGTGGAGTGTGATATGTGCTGCTGCTGCTGTATGATGATTTGCTTACATGCTATGTGCTTGTATGTGGTATAAATGCTTAGTTACTACTGGGATTCTTTAGAATCTCATTCTTTCCTTTGAACTAACCTTTCAGACAGGGCGACTGGCTCCAAGGAAAAGCGCGTGACCCGGAGCGGTTAGAGTTTCTTAGGGACATTAGCATGGTTTTGTTGGCTTATTCATTTTGGATAGGGATTAATGTATTATATTTTGGAGATGTAGATAGTTGAAATACTTGGTTTTGTAATCCCTTAAACAGGATTTTGAAATTCTATATATGTAGTTAAACCCGGGAGTTGCCGGGATTTCGGTTATACACTCTGTCATACGTAAATGTAGATAAACTGCACAGGTGATTATATTCGATAATTGAACTTGAGACTGGAAAGGAATGAAGTTTTGAAAATTTCATAACGTCCCTACTGTTAAAGGGAATCTTAAATGAGCTTTAAACTATTTGACGGTCTCTAATCTAATTTAATTACCAAATATCGAATTATAATTACGTGATTAAAGGCAGGGTGTTACATTTTGGTATCAGAGCTGTAGTTCCTGGCAAGGGTAGAGGTTGCTAGGATGGATCCCTTAGTTGGTTTTAGGGATAGAGGATTGTTTGTTAATGATTGATGTGTATGCACATGTGTGTTTATTGATATGGATTATATATGAGTTTGGTGACTATATGTGCATACTGTCGCTGCTTAAATAATGGGGTAAGCTATTTGTAGAATGAAGAAGACTAGAGGACGCCCCAAAACTCCGCGTGTAGACCCTGTGGTGGAGGTTGATAATGAAAACCCACCAGATCCTATGCATGAGCTAATGGGTCTGATAAAGGATCAGCGGGACATGATAACTGAGCTAAGAGACGAGCTCAGAGCGGAGAAGGCAAAGAACAAGGAAGTTCCGGTACAGTCTACTCCGGAAGAAACTCAAGAAGAGATTCGATATGAAGACACTGCCGAGGGGTCAGCGCGACAATCAGAGTCTACACCTCATGCTATTCCGAATCGTGAATCTCACGGGATGCCACCTAGAGAGGAAAAAGACCTGCAATTCTGGGTCACAAGATTCTGCAAACATCTGCCTCCGGCGTTCAGAGGGAGGTTTGATCCACAAGTGGCAGAAGACTGGTTGTATCGTCTGGAGAAAATATTTGAGGTACTTTGTTGTCCAGAGGAGGTAAAACCACGACTGGCTGTCTACAAACTCGAAGGTGATGCGGATCGTTGGTGGCGAAATATCGCCCTAACACTGAAGAGCAGAAATGTGCCACTGACTTGGGAGTTGTTCCTACAAGAATTCAACGAGAAGTACTTTCCGAAGTCGGTTCAGCTTGAAAAGGAGACAGAATTCCTTAGCATTAGGCAAGGGGACACGGAAAGCTTTGACGATTACTTGTCCCGATTCATCCGTTTGTCCCGGTATTCCTCCTATCTCCGGTACAAGGATGACGGAGAATGGAGCTCAGACATGCTTATTCGTGGTCTGAGGCGAGAGTTGCGGAAGAGGTTGGTTACTCACCGATTCAAGAAGTTCAATAAGGTGGTGGAGCAATGTCGAATCACGGAGAACAATTTAAGAGAATTGCATCCTACCAGAGCTATTGGTCACCGTAGTGAACCCAGTAAGGGTAACGTCTCTCAAAAGCGAAAAGGCCAAGGATCTTCTTCGTATCAGGGTGGTGATAAGAAGCCCTATCAGCCTAAAGGTCGTGAGTCTCAGAGATTTGTGACCGAGTGGAAATGTCGTCATTGCAACAAATCACATTATGGCCAGAATTGTCAGGGAGTGATGGTTTGTTTCAACTGTAAACGGCCAGGGCATCTTGCTAAAGATTGTCAACAACCGAGAGCGGGACAGAGGCCACAGGCACAGGGCCGAGTGTTCGCTATGACCCACGAGGAGGCCCGTAGATCTCCTGAGTTGATTCAAGGTAAAATTTCCGTAAATGGTTATTTGTTGCAAGTTTTATTCGACTCGGGTGCAAGTCACTCATTCATCGCCTATGATTGTGTGAAGCGCCTAGGATTACATGTGCATAAGTTACCCTTTGAATTAATAGTGTCGACTCCAATGGGTATTAAGGCCTTAACCACAGAAGCTTACTTGAATTGTGTCGTAACTGTGGAAGGGCACCAGTCTGTGGTAGACTTAATTTGTTTGCCGCTTTACCAATTGGATGTCATCTTGGGTTTTGATTGGTTAACGGCAAATAATGTATTGCTTGACTGCGGGAACAAGAGAATAGTATATCCTGCTTCCCCGAGAGCTGAAGTTGTGAATGTGAGTATGAATTTTCTGTCAACGGCTAAAGCTGAGAAGTATCTTAAAAAGGGTTGCCAAGGATATATGGTGTTTTTCTCTGTACAAGGGGAAACTGACGAAACTTTGAGTAATATACCCGTGGTAAAAGAATTCCCTGAGGTGTTTCCGGATGACCTTAGCGGATTGCCTCCTGAGAGGGAAGTTCAGTTCCCAATTGATATTGTGCCTGGAGCTGGTTCTATTTCTAAGGCCCCATATCGTATGGCCCCAAACGAGATGGCGGAGCTAAAGAAGCAAATAGAGGATCTACTTGAGAAAGGGTTTATTAGACCCAGTGTATCGCCTTGGGGAGCCCCAGTGTTATTCGTAAAGAAGAAAGATGGAAGCCTTCGATTGTGTATCGATTACAGGGAATTGAACAAGGTTACTATCAAGAACAAGTACCCTCTTCCCCGGATCGATGACCTTTTAGATCAGTTATCTGGATCGTGTGTATTCTCAAAGATTGATCTAAGGTCAGGGTATCATCAACTGCGAGTGAAAGCAAAAGATGTTCCAAAGACTGCTTTCCGGACCCGGTATGGTCATTATGAGTTTTTGGTGATGCCATTTGGGCTAACCAATGCGCCTGCGGTTTTCATGGATTACATGAACCGTATCTTTCGACAGTATTTGGATCAGTTTGTTGTTGTGTTTATCGATGACATTCTGATATATTCCAAGAGTATGGAGGAGCATGAGCATCATTTGAGAGTTGTATTGAATATTTTGCGTGAGAAGCAATTATATGCTAAATTGAGCAAGTGCGAGTTTTGGCTGTCGGAAGTGAGATTCCTAGGCCATGTTATCTCGCAAGAAGGGGTCTCTGTGGATCCCAGTAAAGTGGAAGCAGTACTAGACTGGAAGAGGCCAGAATCTGTGGCAGAAGTACGCAGTTTTCTGGGTCTTGCTGGTTATTATCGGAGATTCATTCAGAATTTCTCCCGTATTGCGTTGCCGATGACCAAGCTCACGAGAAAGGATCAGCCGTTTGTGTGGGACGATAAATGTGAAAATTGTTTTGTGGAGCTGAAGGAGAGGTTGACGTCGGCACCTGTGTTGATTTTACCCGATCCCAGTGTGACATATGTTGTGTATTCTGATGCCAGTGGGCAGGGATTAGGGTGTGTCCTTATGCAGCAGGGACGTGTGGTGGCCTACGCCTCTCGACAGCTCAGACCACATGAATTGAATTATCCCACTCATGATCTGGAGCTTGCGGCCATTGTGTTTGCTTTGAAGATTTGGCGTCATTACCTGTATGGTGTGACTGTGGAATTGTACTGCGACCACAAGAGTCTCAAGTATCTATACGATCAGAAAGAACTGAATATGAGACAACGTCGTTGGATGGAATTGCTTAAGGACTACGACCTGGAAATAAAATATCATCCAGGTAAGGCAAATGTAGTCGCTGATGCTCTTAGTCGAAAGACGGTGCTCGTTGCAGGTATGATGATACAAGAGAAGAAATTGATTGAAGATTTTCGTGATTTGAATCTGACGAACCAGATTGTCTGTGCCAACTACACTGTTTCTCAAGAAGAAAATGATCTAAGTGATGAGATTGAAGAAGCTCAAGGGCAAGACGACTGGATACGGTATAATCTAACTCGAATTGAGCGAGGAGAAGTTCCAGGATATGACTTATCGCCTCGTGGATTAGTTCGTTATCAGAAGAGAGTTTGCATTCCACTTAAGGCGGAGTTGAGACAGAAGATTCTGGATGAGGCACATAAGAGCGGATATACTCTTCATCCTGGTATGACCAAGATGTACCATAATCTGAAATCGGTGTATTGGTGGCCGGGTATGAAGAGTGATGTGACCAAATATGTGGCGAGATGCCTCACTTGTCAGAAAGTGAAGATTGAGCACCAAAGACCACCTGGTTTACTCCAGAGTCCCGAGATTCCAGAATGGAAATGGGAAAGCATAACCATGGATTTGGTAGTAGGATTGCCCAAGATCAGGAATCATGATGCGATCTGGGTAATTGTGGATCGGTTAACGAAGTCGGCACACTTCATACCAATCAATGCTGGTTATTCTCCTGATAAACTAGCAGAAATTTATGTTAATGAGATCGTGAAACTCCATGGTGTTCCGAAAAGTATCATTTCTGATCGAGATCCTCGATTTACTTCGAGATTCTGGAAAGCGCTACATAAAGCTATGGGAACTCAATTGAGGTTCAGCACGGCTTATCATCCACAGACGGATGGACAGTCAGAGAGAACAATTCAGACGCTGGAAGACATGTTGCGAGCGTGTGTTCTCGACTTTAAGGGAAGTTGGGATCGCTTTCTTCCACTTGCGGAATTTGCCTACAACAATAGCTATCATGCGAGCATTCAGATGGCTCCGTATGAAGCGTTGTATGGAAGGAGGTGTCAATCGCCTTTGTGTTGGAACGAGTTGTCCGAAAGGAAGCTGTATGGACCAGATTTGGTTGATCAAACCTCAACACAGATTCAGATTATTCGAAGGAGGTTACTTGCAGCGCAGAGTCGGCAGAAAAGCTACGCTGACAAGCGAAGACGACCTCTAGAATTTGAGGTTGGAGATCACATATTTCTGAGAGTATCTCCTGTTACGGGCGTTGGACGGGCTATCAAAAGAAAGAAGCTGAGCCCGAGGTATATAGGTCCTTTTGAGATCCTTGACAGGATTGGGCCTGTTGCGTATCGAGTAGCCTTACCCCCAAGCTTGAGCAGACTTCATGATGTGTTTCACGTTTCCCAACTGAAAAAGTACCAACCAGACCCATCTCATATAGTTGAATATGAGGAAGTTGAACTACAAGATAACTTCACATATGCGGTGGGGCCAGAACGGATCATTGATCGAGAGGAGCGACGGCTCAGACACCGAAGTATTCCATACGTGAAGGTGGTTTGGAAGGGAATGACTCCGAGAGAAGCAACTTGGGAAGCGGAGGAAGATATGCGAAGAAGATATCCGGAGTTTATGGCTCAAGTAGTGTAACAATTTCGAGGACGAAATTAAATTTTCGGGGGGAGAATTGTAACATCCTGGATTTTAATCAAGGATTAGTAACTTCAAATGATGTAATTAATGTTAATTAAGCATACTTGAAGTATATATTGTGTAATGTGATATGAAGGTGATTATGAATGATTTCATGTGTATTGTACTAATCAGGGGTAAAATGGTAAATTTACCAACCGTCTGGTTAGTTATTGATGAGGAGACCCTTAGTAATCAAGATCAACGGTTGAGATTGAAGGATCAAGGAGTGGAATTAAGTGTGGAAGGGTGTATGTGAAATTATTGTGGAAAGAAGAGATGATGCCAAGTGGCACAATAGGAGCCATTGGATGAGTCAAAAATTCAAACTCTCTTTCACTCTCCACTCTTAGTCGGTTTTTGCATGAGAAAGAAGGAAGGAATGATCATCTCTCACCAACTCACTTTCTCTCTCCCTTTCCTCCATTTCCGGTGGTGTAAGCAAGAAAGAGAAAAGAAGGGCTTAAAATTAGTCAAGGTAAATGATCTTATAAGCTTGTGTACCTTTCATTAATGTTGATCAAGAGGTCAAGAGCATTATTTCTATGATTTCAGAATTTCCATTGGTGGTGTTTGATTGTGGGATAAATCTGAAAGTTGGTGGAATCAAGGTGTTGATTTCAGCAAGTGAAAGAGGTAGGTTTTTGATGAATTGTGATATATATATAAGGATGTTTGCTTAATCAATGGGAAATCTGGAAATTAGACCTAAATATGATGTTAAGTGAAGGGTAGGCATTGATTAGTGGGTCACTATTCATTTGGTCAGTTTTGGCATTTGGGAGTGATTTGAAATTGATTGGAAGTTGAATGAAGGAATTTGGTTGAATGGGTTTTTGAGTGGTTTGATGATTGAGAGAGAGAATGTGTTGATTGAGTTGAATTTGGGTTATTTTGGGTTACCAATGAGTTTATGATGAAGTTTTGGGTGAGAATAAGTAATGGTGCAAGTTTTAGGACCATTGGAATTCAATTGGTGAATTCTGGTAAATCAACTCAGTTGCTGCGTTTTGGGTTGCTGGTGTGATTTCTCGAGTGAGAGAAGAACTCACTCGAGCACTGGAAGAACGTGCTCGAGTGAGCATGTTGTGCTCGAGTGAGGGTGAATATTTGTGCTGGGAGTGAGCGTTTCAGGTGTTCACTCGTGAGTGTTTGCCAAGAGTGCGCCTGGCACTCGCGAGCATTGGGGGATCACTCGCGAGCACTGGGGTTGTGCTCGAGTGAGTCCGTTGCCTGGGAGTTGGGGTGCTCTCGGGTAGTCACTCGCTGCCTTGTGCTCGCGAGCACTGAGGGTCAGTGCTCGAGCACAGGCATTTGTGCTCGAGTGAAGGTGGAAGTGGATGTTGAGTGATGCTCTCGGGTTGTCACTCGCAGGCCTCACTCGCAGGTGTGCTCGAGTGAGAGTGTGGAATAGTCGCGGGAGTTGCTCTCGGGTAAGCACTTCCTGCGCCTCACTCGCGAGTGCTCTAGTGGAAATGGGAGTTGTGCTCGAGCACGGCCTTCTGTGCTCGAGTGAGGGGTGCGAGTGAGGGGTCCAAAAATTAGTGTTTAGCTTTCTTGTGAGGGATCTTTGGGGATAGTTATCCCAACCCTTTAGGCATATGTTTAGGCATTTAATGGCCATCTAAAGAGTCCAAATGAATACCAACTTAAAGTGTTATGGAGGTAGAACTTGGGAAAAAGAAATTAATCAAATGTCCCTATTTTGAATATAGGATTTGACATCTGCTATCCTCGTGAGCCAACTGTGCCCAGAGACATCAGGAAGGGATCAGGTAGTGACTTTTCTTTCGTACCATATGTAATGCATTGTATGTGTGTAGTATCATTGCTATGTGATTATGTGACCTGAAAGCCGAGAGGCTGGTCGTGGGCTGAAAAGCCGGATGTGGGCTGAAAAGCCGGATGTGGGCTGAAAAGCCGGATGTGGGCTGAAAAGCCGGTTGTGGGCCGAAAGGCCGGATGTGAGGCCGACGGGCCATTTGTGAAAGCCGGTTAGCTATGTGCTATAAGGCTATTTGTATGCACTGCCACGCCAATAGTCCCTGAGTAGCTAATAACGGTTCGGGTTAGGACAGAGTGCCTTCCCGGTGGAGAAAGGGGATGAGGGTGGAGTGTGATATGTGCTGCTGCTGCTGTATGATGATTTGCTTACATGCTATGTGCTTGTATGTGGTATAAATGCTTAGTTACTACTGGGATTCTTTAGAATCTCATTCTTTCCTTTGAACTAACCTTTCAGACAGGGCGACTGGCTCCAAGGAAAAGCGCGTGACCCGGAGCGGTTAGAGTTTCTTAGGGACATTAGCATGGTTTTGTTGGCTTATTCATTTTGGATAGGGATTAATGTATTATATTTTGGAGATGTAGATAGTTGAAATACTTGGTTTTGTAATCCCTTAAACAGGATTTTGAAATTCTATATATGTAGTTAAACCCGGGAGTTGCCGGGATTTCGGTTATACACTCTGTCATACGTAAATGTAGATAAACTGCACAGGTGATTATATTCGATAATTGAACTTGAGACTGGAAAGGAATGAAGTTTTGAAAATTTCATAACGTCCCTACTGTTAAAGGGAATCTTAAATGAGCTTTAAACTATTTGACGGTCTCTAATCTAATTTAATTACCAAATATCGAATTATAATTACGTGATTAAAGGCAGGGTGTTACACTAGGAAACATAAAAGTGTAATACAATGAACACAAAAGTCTAATACAATCTAGAAGAAAGTTGAAAACTCAAATACAACATGCTTAAAGAAACCAAAAGTCAAATCTGCCAACTACTTGTTAATTTTCGCACACCTAACTTTAAGAAAATATAGTCAGCAAATTAAGGCTCAAATTGTGCTTATTTAAGCCCAAATGAGTCCTCCCATGTGTAGTACTAGGTCCAACCTCTTTAGTTTCAAGTTTGCAAGCCCAAAACTTGATCAATATCTCCATTTGCAGGCCATATGAACTTAGTGACGTTTTCAGCATTTTTGTCTAGCTTTGACCCAATTGCTACTTGCTTTGTCCAAGTATCTTCCACTAGCCCATTTAATGCTTCCTTAATTTGTTTGGCTTTTGCTCTTGTGATTGGTCCACTTGGTATTTGCAAAGGATCACTTGAATTTGAAGATACAACTTGCTGGATCACATCAAGGTTGGACATGACTAAATCATTGAACGGCAGGAGACACAACTCAGGCACAGGAGTTTCCCATTTATAAAAATAGTTTAGAAGGGACTATCTCCTAGAGAAGCTACCTAGGAAACAATGGAAGATATGCAAAAGAGTAACCCAGAATTCATGAAAATGTACATGTAGTAAATTTTGGGGAGGAAATTTTATTAAAGGGGGAAAGCCGTAACATCCCAAGTTTTATTCACTAATATTCCTTGTATATTTGTGACACTAAATAGAATAAAATGCTGCATTTTTGTGCATTTGGATTGACAAAATTATATGAGAAGAGGCCACACAAATTTTGGCCAACATAAGACATGAAAAGCTTAATTTTTGTCTTCCAAAAAGCCTATTCTTGAAAGCCAAATAGAAGAAAAAGGGAGAAGAACTAATTTAATAAAAAAATATAAGAGCAAAATGGTCAGTTGCCATAAAGTAAGAAGCCATTTATTTTTCCCTTTAATTGGGATAAATTTCAGCCAAGAAGGAAATAAAAGAGGGAAAAAATAATTATTAGAGAAAATATGTGCCATGTGCATGTATTTTAGGCCAAGTAAAAAGAAAGAAGCAAGAAGACAATTGTTGCATGCTAATTAGCATCAAAATAATATTACTTATGGAGGAGGAATTAAGATTATTATCCCCTTTCAAGAGGCATGGCCAACAATAGAAAACAAGAGAGAAAGAGAGAGAGAGAGAGAGAGAGAGAGAGAGGGAGGGAGTTTTACAAAAATACAAGAAGAGAAGAGAAAGCAAGTGGTTCAAGAAGAAAACAAGGTAAGATGATTGTGAAATTCATGTGTTCTTGCTTGCAAATTCATGGAAAACTTTCTTTAATCTCTATGCCTTCTTGAAACACATGTGTAGCAAGCACAGAATCAAGAGAAATTAAAGAAGAAAGAAAGGACACGATTTGGAAGGCTTAGAGAGAGAAACAAGAGGTAATCACAAAAACCTTAATTTTCATGATAATTCAAGGTGCTTGATTGTTGTTGCGGTTGTTTGGTGGCTTGTCTTGGTTGATTTTGTGATTTGGGATGCTCAAACCCTAAGGAGGGATGCTGCCCAAATTGACAATAATCATGTGCAATAAGTGTTTTAGTGGTTAATCATATGATTAAATGAGAAAGAAGGGTGTTTTAAAGGTTAAAACATGAAAATTGATTTTCCAATTTAATTTTGGAATTTTTGGCCAGACTTGGAACAAAGGATTAGAGCTGAAATTTGGTTAATTTGATGGTTCCATTGTGTCTATAATGGAAAATATTTTGAAGGGAACATGTAAAATATGAAGTGTGAAGGCTTTAGGGTGTTAAATGAATTTGCCAAATTTGAGATAAAAAATGGATTTTATACATGAAATTGTGTAGGAATAGTATGGGTCATAATTTTTGGAAAAGTACAGTTAGACCAAGTATAAAGGGACTTAGACCGGGTCCTAAGGGATATTTTGGTTATTTTGCAGTTTTAAGTAAAGATAACCAATTGCATGAGTTTGAAATCATACATGAATGAGTAATAGCTCATTTATTCTAAATTTGGAATATTAGGACTTGTCAGTCGCTCGAGCCGGAACAAGGTTTAGTAGACAACAAAAAGGGATTTTCAGGTAGTAACTCTATCTTTCATACACTATATGATTGTTTATATTCCTCATTATGACACGAGTTGTAGACACACAACCTAGTTGTGGTGTAGGAAAAATAGAAGTACCACCTGGTGGGAAAAGCACAAGTACCACAGGCTCAGTAGGACCCAACTAGGGCAGTGAGACAAGCAAGTCCAGTAGACAATCATCTATACCAGAACAGTACAACAAGTAAGGGTCACACAATCATATGATTTTGAATAGTGAGCACAGCAAAGCTAGTAGTGGCGCAAACAATCATTTATACTTGAATGATGAGCAAATAGACAGGTCTATAGTGTTATAATTTTGTTTCTTATATGGTGCGTTGCATGTTTATTTATTGCGTTTTATATGATTGGTTGTGTGTTACTACTGACATCTTTCGATACTTTTAGATATTTTATATATTTTGTTCAAACCTTATGGGATTTCTTGTAAATGTAATCGAGTAGTATGTATCAGTATACTTATACTATTTCTGTATGCCCATTAAATGTGTGTGGTTACTCTGTTAATTATCAAAATGTTGAGGGGTTTGACAGCTGAATCCAGATGGGAAAGACGAAGGAGTAGAGGCAGCGTCGAGTTGGGAGGAAAGGGATATATTAAAGGGAGGTGGGCCCCACTTTTGTTTTTATAATTAATATATTCTTTTTTTCCTTTTCCATTTCTTTTATGCTAAAGTGTACTTTTAGTCCTTGAAGTTTACATGAGATATCATTTTAGCCCCTTAAGTTTAAAAAGTGTGCTTTTGGTCCTAAAATTTTAACACTGTCAATATAGTTAAAGGAAAATGTTGACATAGCAAACTTAAGCAATGATTGTGCAACTAACAAAACAAGCTTAGATTTTAATTTTTTTAATTTATTATTATTAACTTTAATTTTAGAAACTTGTGTGAGATTAATTTCTTTGTCAAATGAAGATATTGATAATATAACCAAAACAAAATATTGTTCTCAATTTGCTCAATAGATATGAAATCTCCGTCTCTCCATTATTGCCTTCAAATATCCCTCTCCTTCAACTTCTCTAAGTTGTGATAGCGTGCAAGCTCAAAGTAAAATTGGCAGGATTCCAAATTTCAATGTGTTTCACACCAGGTTCTCAAACCCGAACCGAAAACCGGCCAACCGGCTAGTAAACCAATTTGGTCCGGTGACCTTGTCCGGGTCAGTTTTTTATTTTTTTAAAATCGATTTTTTAAAATTTTTTTCTTTAGAAATTCATATTAATAATCTTAAAATCTTCAATTTCTCACCAGTTTAGTGACAAGTTAGCTCCAGTTTGACTTCGATTTGACCTACTGACCCTTGACCCAGTATCCAGGTCGGGTCAGTGACTGGTCTGGGTTTAATTACCTTGGTTTCACATCATCACATACACGAACGGGTAGATCTGAAGCATTAATTTTAATATAACATCATTGATTTATGAGAACGACGAGATAGGGGTAAAAGGTAGATTACGTCATGAGGCTGTGGCCAAGTTACAAATTCGTTCAATCCAACTAAATTTCAGGATCTCCCTAAACTGTATAACATGAACGCGGCTAATGCCTCCCAAATTGGGGATTATCATCTGTAGCAATTTTGTTATGACAACCAGGAGAAATTAAGGAAGAAGACGGAAAGTTAATGGTAGATGGAGAGATGGGAGATTTCAGATCCGCTAAGCTATCTTTCTTATGTTATGAATATCTTTGTTTGACAAAGAAATTAATCTCACAAGTTCATAAAATTATAAGTAATAATATTATATTTGAAAAATTAAAATTTAAACTTACTTTAACAACTGCACAGTCATTACTTAAGTTTACCATATATGCATTTTCCATTAACCACTTTCACGATATTAACATTTTAGGACAAAAAGTATACTTTTTAAACTTAAAGGACCAAAATGATGCTTCATATATGTAAGACCTTGCCTTACATACCACTTATTATCGATATTAGTCAGAGTAGCAATTGCGCAATTCAGTGGACTTATAGGAATAACAAAAATATACTGATATTATTGAAGTAATATTGCTTGATTATATTACAGGATTTCCCCACAAGGGTTCATACATAATAATTACAGACCTTATTGTTAGATATACTTATTCTCTACATTTACTAACTACTATATTTAATGTTGTATATCTTGTAGATTAGTCATAAACCCGATGTTATAATGCCTCATATGTGGAGAATGATCACCAAGAAGAAAATCAAGAGGCAAGGGATTGAAAAAAGAAGGCATTGCAAGAACTAATGGGAATATCAAGCAAAGATTGAAGAAGATTGAAGATATTCAAGAAGACATCTAATTGGGCTATGAAGAATGATCATCAATTCAAGAAGATATCTAGTTGGGTGATGAAGAATGATCATCAAGAGGAAAAACAAGAAGAAAGAGATTGAAGAAAGAAGAACTTGTAAGATCAAATGAGAATATCAAGATTCAAGCTCTTAGAAGTGATACCGGAAGTTGGAATGGGTCAATATGAATCTAAAATGATGTATACGGAAGTTATGGGACCTTTGGGGATGATTACTCGAGTAATCACTCGAGTAATATGGCACTGCCACATTTTGGAGGTGATTACTCGAGTAATCTGCAGAGTTACTTGAAGATTACTCGAGTGACCACTCGAGTAATGACACTCTGTTTTTCGTGCGTCAGGACAGAGCTTCGGTATTTTGAGAATATCTCTCTAACCACATGTTGGATTGATCACACACTAGTGGCATATGAAACTAGACTCCCAACACGAACTATGGACATCAAGATCACATTAAAAGGAGTTCAGATGAGAGAGATATGATCTGTTGAAGTTGACACATGAATCAGCGTCTTTTACCAGAACAAGGTTCAGTATTTTGGACATAACTCTCAAAATACATATCGGATGGAGACAAAAATGGTGCCATATGAAAGTAGACTCAAAGATATTTCTAAATATATATAATTTGTCACATTTTAAGTTATATACTAAGATCTATGCCTTATGGAAGTTGATGCTCGTGATTTCAGACTTTGTCTAAAGGCAGAAGATATTCTTTGGATGATAAATTTCTGTACAAAATGAATTTAGAGGTGATTCTTGTTGCATTGGAATGTAGATGATGAGGGATTTCCGATGATATATAATTTGCCATGTTTTGAATCAAAATCAAGAATTCACTTGAAGGGCTTACTCGAGTCATCTGCAGTTTTATTTGGAAGCTTACTCGAGTGAGCACTCAAGTAATGTAGTTGGAAATGCTCTTGGCCAAGGTTTGAATGATATCACTCTAGGGACCACTCGAGTAATCTGCAAAGTTATTTAAGAGCTTACTGTTAGAACCGGCTATCACCCAAGAGGGGGGGTGAATTGGGTGTATAATAAAAACTTAAGAACTTTGGAAATCATTTCGCATCTTAATAAAAGTGGTAAGTATGAAGGTTTATAAATCAACAGTTAGATTAAATAATATATGTTGGAAATATAAGAGTTTAGGGAAGAGAATATGCAAACTGTGATTTATCCTGGTTCGGTCCAATCTGTGATGGCCTATGTCCAGTCCCTAGGCTCCTCCTGAGATTTTTAAATCCACTATCTTCTTGTTTAATTAGGGCACAAGAAAAGCCTTTACAATCCCACAAGTTTAGCCGGGTACTTGTGAAACCTTTTACAAATCTCTTACTGAAATACTCTCCTTACGGCAAGTCTTACGAGTAGAGAAATCCTGAAGATCTTCCTCTCCTGCTTACTCATGCAAGTCTTACGAGCAGCAATGTTCTCTCCTGCTTACACCCCTGTAAGTCTTATGAGCAGCAACGTTCTCTACTGCTTGCACCTTGTAAGTCTTACGAGCAGAATGTCTTACTGGCAATTTTCTCTAGAGCTTCTCCCGTAAGGAAATCAACCCTCTCAAGGTCCCTCTACGTTGAGATCAACTCAGAAATATAGTTGAAAGTGTTTACAGACTCTCTTACAGAGTGGGTATAATCTCACTGAAGTACAATACAAATAATCACTCTCTCAATGATAAGTAATAAAAATAGAGAGTGTATGGGTAGAAGCAGAGGATTCATATTTCTATCATTTTTCATGTAGTTGCTCGCTGTCTCTGTTTTCTCCGTTACCCATCAAATTTGAATGCTCTCTCATTTATAGTTGATGAAGATGATGACCGTTGTGAGCATTCGTCCGTTGGAGTCATTTTGATCGTTTGAGCATATTTGAAAAATGAGCTACCATGAGCTTTCCGTTGCAAAGCAGAGCGTCACGTTGAGGAGCCGCTTGTCTCATTTTGAGCTGTACATCACGTTGTGGAGCGGGATGAATTCGTTTGAGTTTCCAGACAATCTCTCATGGTGGGTCAGTTACTTGTCGTGGTTGGTAGCCGCCATTCGGTGTGTAATGATGGAGTTCACCGTAATTGACTTTTATTTGAATATGCAACCCGAACGTTTAATACCCTGTTTCACACTGCAAAATACTTAATCATTAATATGATGAAGTATTAGTCATGGGTATGTTGGATCATTGGTCAAAAGCTGAATTTCTGGCTTATGGGACTCATCACGTTGAGTGAAGATTTTTCATACGTGACCTCCATTCTTGAAGATGCAATCCAAATATTTAATCTCCTGTTTTACACTTGAAATATATGTTAGTTAATGTTTAGGAACAATAACAAGTGAAAACATAATGATTGTATAGCATTTAACCACGTTTAGATTGATGGCCGTGAGAGTATGAACTTCTACGTTGCTTCTGTCAGGACCTCACTCGAGTGCAATATGGCTCACTCGAGTGCAGTTCATATTTTCACGTTCTGACTTCCTCTCGGGCAAGCACTCGCTGCACTTCACTCACATCTGCTCGAGTGAATTCTCGACATCACTCAAGCACAACCAGTCATGCTCGAGTGCGTTTCTTGCTTTCACGTGCATGCTTCTTCTCGGGTTATCACTCTCATGTCAAAACTTGCATGTGCTCGAGTGAGAAATACTCCAATGCTCGAGCATGAATCCTAGTGCTCGAGTGTTGCAAATTTCCTCGCGTTTCAGCTGCTTCTGGACATCACTCGCACAACTTTTTCAGGGAGATAGTTTTTGCACTCGCGGGTGATGTGGGGCCACTTTAGAAAAAATTTGTTTATTTGATTCTAATGATGTATCATAAGAATGCTCTTTCCATATGCATTCCAATGCAAAAAGAATCAGCTCCAAACTCCTTGTATTCTGCAAGTTATGATCGAAAGAGTGTATATTTCGCTAGTCTGCACAAGCGTCAACTTCCAGAAGGCATATCTCCTAGAATATACGTTCAAATTAGGCAAATTACCTATCTATGGAAAGCTCTTTGAGTCTAGTTTCATTTGGCACTGGTCTCGTCTCAATCCGATGTGTGGTTGTGAGTTATGCTCAACATACCGAACCTGTGTTGAAAGGTGACGGTGATTTCACTGTCTTCTTCCACATATCATATCTCCTTAATTTGAGCTTCTTTCAATGTGATCTTGGTGCACAATTTACGTGTTAGGAGTCTTCATTCATATGCCACCGGTTTTGGGTCAATTCGATGTGTGGTTTGAGAGATATGACCAAACTACCAGACCTCGCTCAGGCTAAACGTAAAACAGAGTAGAACAGAGTGTTCATCCCGTGCTTAAGTGAATTCATCCGAGCTCGAGTGAGTTCTTCCTGTGCTCGAGTGAAACACCTTATGCTTGAACATAACTCCCCTAGAAGTGCCATAACTCACATATAAGTCATCTTAACTTCGTATTAACCTATTCCAACCATCATTTGATCATAGAAACCTCCAGAATCATTATAGGAACCTCCAATATCACTTCTAACAACTTGAATCTTGATATTCATGATAGATCTTCCAAGTTCTTCATTCTTCAATATCTTTCTTCTTGGTTTTCCTCTTGATAATAATTCTTCATAATCCGAGTAAACATTTCCTTGACTATCTTCAATTTCTTTCTTCTTCTTCCTCTTGTTCATTTTTATTAATTCAATCTTCTTCATTCTTTGCTTGACTAATCTACAAAATATGTAACATTAAATATAGTAGTTAGTCAAAGAAATACATTATATAAACTTTTTGCTCTTATCATTTCATATCTATATTTGACATCATCAAAACTAATCATATCTAACACTTACTCGAGGGATCACTCGAGTAACCAGAGAAGAAATCTTCCAGTAGCTCTCGGCCAAGAAATGACTCACATCACTCGAGGGACTACTCGAGTAACCAGATAAGAAAAAGAAACATTACTCGAGGGATCACTTGAGTAATGAAGTTGAACGGTATTACTCGAGGGCTCACTCGAGTAATGACCAAGGCTTACTCGAGTGACCACTCGAGTAATGCTTCCCAGGAATACACAACAACGTTATGAAGCTTTCAAAAATCATAGGATTAATTATGTAACTCACTCTTCTTGCTTCCAATCATTCTTACACTTCATTATATTAGTGTTTAATGTATGTCTAATGAAGAGATGATTTGAAGAGACAAAAGTTGACTTTACGGAAAGCGGAGCATTCACCAACCACAACGGCTAGCTCTCAAAATCGAAGAATAGTCAAACGAAGCTAGGCCACTCTAACAGACAGGTTGAAATGCTTCCAACGGCTATCACAACTCATCTATAAATATGGGAACATTCAACAAAGAACAACACCAATGAGAAACATGCAAAGATCATGAATCATCTACTCCAACCCAACTACTCTCTGTTCTTATCTATTTTCTATATCATATATATTTGAGAGAGAGATTATTTGTATTGTACTTCAGTGTTTATTATATCTACTCTATGAAAGAGTCTGTAAACACTTTCAACTATATTTCTGAATTGATCTCAAGGTAGAGGGACCTTGAGTGGGTTGATTTCCTTACAGTGAAGTGTAGAGAGAATCGTCGGTAAGACTTTCTGCTCGTAAGACTTATAAGGTGCAAGCAGTAGAGAACGTTGCTGCTTATAACACTTACAGGGGTGTAAGCAGGAGAGAACGTTGCTACTTGTAAGACTTGCACGGGTAAGCAGGAAGGAAAGATCTTCGGGATTGCTCTGCTCGTAAGACTTGCTGTAAGGGGGAGTATCTTGGTGAGAACTTTGTAAAGGCTTTTCTTGTGCCTGGATTAAACAAGAAAATAGTGGATTTTAAAATCTCTGGAGGAGCCTGGGGACTGGACGTAGGCCATCACAGATTGGACTGAACCAAGATAAATCACAGTTTGCATATTCTCTTCCATAAACTCTTATATTTCCAGCATATATTAACCGTTGATTTATGATTCATTACTTTCATATTTATTGCTTCCTCTAAGATGCAAAATGATTTTCAAAGTTCTTAAGACTTTTACCTTACACCTAATTCACCCCCCTCTTGGGTGTTAGCCAGTTCTAACACTTATAACAATAAAAGTTCATCAGATAACCAACATATCCTCTTGTGCTCTTCTGGAACCTTATGTTGCTGGTAATTACAATTCTACCCTCTTAGCCGCTATCTATTGCTGAAATTTTTTTTCATCTATGGAAACAGTGAGATTCAATAATCTCAGTAGTAACATACAATCAGACATATATGATGTGAAAATAAATATGCCATACACCATGTTATGTGAAATGATAGAATGTTGTGTGCACATTGTGCAAGGCCAAACTACTGTTTGCAACCCTAGCTTAACTTTACACCTCCGTTGAGTCCCAGACCACAACTAAGCTAATGTGTGTGTCAAAGACACTATACTAATGTTACAGAAGATGGCATACACAAACATACAATAATCACATGGTGCATGAGAGAAAGAGTTACTACCTAGAATTGCCCTTTCTTACTCTATTATTTGTTTGGTACCTTTGATCCAGCTCGGGCTATTACTTATCCCTATAAATTAAAGTTAACAAGTAACTAGTTATTATTTGAACTATTACCATATTTTATCACAGTTTGTTGGTTATCTATAACAGTTTCAGCAATTTCTGCAAAGTACAATTCTACACAGTGTAGTTTAACTGTTTCCAGAAAATTGGCAAATTTTTAGTCAACTTTGGAAAATCACAATTAATTCTTTGAAATTATAAATTTACTAGTTCTGAAGCCTATATGAAGCTCTTTAAGTGCTCTTTTATGGAAAAGTACTCAAGTTTGACTATTACAATTGCATTATTCCTAGAAATGCATCAAACTTCCCATGTTCCAGATTTACTTCTAGAAACAGGGCACAACTTAAAAAATCCATACTTGTAATGTACTTGTCCAAAAATCATGATCTACCTATCAAATTAAAGCTTTACATCTCTACTTTAATCCTACCAAATTTCATAATATTCATACTAGGTTTGGTCAAAGAAATTCATTGCACAATTAGACTGCCTGCAGTGAAACAAATCTAACAGCATTTCCCCTTAACTTCTATAATTTCCAAATTTGCATACAATTATCCAAAAATCATGAACACATATATTCCTACAAAATTTTCCCTTCTAAATCCAATGAAATCATCAAAATTACAAAATTCCAATTCCTTCCCATGGTTTTGCACATGGCTGAAACTTACAACCCTTAGAAGGGAAGTTGTGTTTTCTTGATTTCTCTTGATTAACCACTACCTTTTCAATTATTATCACATGATTAGACACTTAAACACCCAATAAACATGATTTATGAACATTTTGGCAACATTTGATCTTAAGGTTTCATCTTCCATTTTTCACAAAATCAAACAAATCAAGCCAATATCAACAACAACCACCACAACAACAACCTATTAACTAAGAGGATTAAGATTTTTGAGATTATCTCTTAATTTCCTAGCTTTCTCTCTCTAGGCATCACTGTTCACTCTTTCTTCCCTCTTGATTTTGCTTGCTAAACATGATTTCCAAGATGAAGAGATTAGAAGAGGTTTTGTATGGATTTGAGAGGCATATACACTAGAAATCACAAGTTCTTACCTTGATTTGTGCCTCTTGCTTCTCTTTTGTGCTTAAGCTCTTCAAGCTCTTGAGACCTCTCTCTCTCTCTCTCTCTCTCTCTCTCTATTTCCTTGGTATTGGACGAAAATGAGAGCAAATGGAGAGGTCAATAGCTTTTAAAATATATAACTCCACCTCCTTGAAGATATATTATTTTATTGGAATTATGACATGTGTTTTGCTTTGGCTTATCTTTAATCAATTGGACTTAATTCTTTCCCTTTGCCTCATGCCATAAAATGACGTAAATGGAGCTTGGGGATGAACCAAATAACTTTTTCAATTTGCTTCATCAATTTCCTCACAATAAATGGCAAAATGGCTATTTATTACAAACTCAACTTTTGACTTTTCAAACTTTGCCTTTTGCTTGGTTTAAAATGCTTTAACTTGGCAATTGAAATTAAATCATTAACTCCATTGCTTCTTGCCCAAAATTGACGACATGAAGCTCCCAAAGTAACCATGCTAGCTTCTTTATTTATCTCTTGGAAGGTTACATATATTAGCCTACAATTGTTGACTTTTCAACATCTTTGCTATAACTTATTCCTCCTTGATTTAATTTTAACAAAGCATCTTATTTTCCCTTCTTCCTTCCTTGTTGGACGTCCCACCTATAAGAATAAGGGAAAATATGGGCTTTTAATTTTATTTAGCCAAATGACTATTTTGCCTTACATTTTTGTGATTTTCGCACAAGCTAACAGAGTTTTCATAAAACTTTGAAAGCTCATATCTAATTGTACAGATGTTTACCTGGTATGGTTCCAAAGGCTATGTGACCTTTATTAAGTCTATTTTTAGGAAAAAATATATCTTTTAGCCAACTGACAACTCATAATTCCCAAAATTTCTATTTTTGGACTTTGTCATAGAAACTTGACAATTTCACTAGGCTAACTTCAAAAATACATAACTCTTTGTGTACAACTTCAAATGACTTATATGACCAACTAAATTAAAGCTTGATAAGTCTACTTTTATTCTGAAAAATTTTACATTCATTGGACTTCATTTGATTATCTAAAAACACACATGACATTCTCACTGCCACGAAGAAAAACACACTAGTAGCAAATTGTAACTTTGTGAGTTGTTCCAATGATATGAAATTCATAACCAAGGTCTAGCAGTCCACCTAATTTAGTCTTATTCTCAAGCCTCTAATCCCAAAACTCAAGATATTAAAATATAAACTTAAAAGACTGAAAGTATACTTTAGCCTTTCTTTTATTATTTCTTTTCTTTTTCCTTCTTTCTTTCCTTTTTTTTTTTTTTAAATTCTTACTCTTAAATTCATGTTTTGGCATTGAGGAATCCTAACCCCTATTTTTTGAGAAATACTTACTTACTCCAAGAGTAACACGTCATCTGAACTTGTCTAATAAAAAACATAACAACTCAGATCATTTTAATCCTAGTTGGCAATTGACTTATCTAAAAATATTCAATTTTGTTTTGTTTTTAAGAAAAATATGAGTCCATCATTTTGTGTTTTTTTTCAAATCAAGATGTGTACTTTTCTTGAAAACAAAACAAAATTTGAATTTTTTCAGATGAGTCACCCGCCAACTAAGATTAAAATAACCTGATTTGTTATTTTTTATGGGACAAAGTTCAGATGACGTGATACTGTTGGAGTATGTAAGTATTCCTTCTATTTCTTAATTAACCACCATTATCCAAAATTCTCCAATAGTCCAAATAATAAACCATTTGTATATTTTATCCTAATTAAACCTTTATAGTATATAAATAATTAAAATATCTTTGATGATAAAATATGATAATACTCTTATTTAGCCTTGTCAAACCTTATCAAATTTTCTCTCCATTGTTCTCTAAAAATACATGGGATTATTGTCATAAAATTGAATCCACTCAGGATAATTTCTTTATAGTCAAATAATTATATGGAAATTTCTATTTACCATGAAATAAATTTCAATTAAATTCAACTAATTATTAATAAATATACTACTCACCAGTATCAATCATATTTTACTATTTTCTTAATTTTATTGCTTATATATCTCAAATAATGTATTTGATTTACTCTACACCTCAAATTACTTAATACATCATATCCTAACTATAGAAATAAAAATTGGGATGTTACATTTATTCACCAAAATTTCTTGCACCTTTGTGGCATCAAAAGGAATAAATGGTGAATTTTGACACACTGAAAAGAATGGCAAAATAGTGCAAATAGTATACACACACAACATGATTATGTTTGGATACAAACGTACAATTTTGGGTCCTTTAAAGGCTTAATATTAAAGCCCAAAATGAAGAAGGGAAGAGCATAATTTTTGGCCTAAGTCCTATGTGATTTTCGGCCAAAACCAAAAGAAGAGAAGGAAGACACAATTTTTATACAAAAATGTAAGGGCAAAATGGTCTTTAGGCCATAAAGCTTTGCTTTTATTTTTCCCTATAATTGGGAATAAATTTCGGCAAAAGAGATAAAGGAGAGGGAAAATATTTATTTGGATATAAATTGGGACATATGGAAGCATTTTGGCCAAGTTCAAAAAGATGATGACTTAGGTCAAATTAGCATGTGATTATTAGCAATTAAGTATTATTATTTAAGGAGGTGAAAATTTTCTTCTTGAAGAAGCCATTTTATTCTTTCAAGAGGGCATCAATTTTATCCAACAAGAGAAAGGAAAGAGAAAATAAATACTTGGCCATAAATTATGCCAAGTGGAAGTCAAGTCATTAGAGACAAGTTCAAAAAGATGAGACAATTAGTCAAAACTCATGTGACTAATTAGCATTGAAATAAAATTATTTTAAGGAGGTGGAAGGGTGATATTTTGAGAGCCCTTAACCCTTTCTCAAAGGCCACTTTTGGCAAAGAAAAGGAGCAGGAAGATAGAGAGAGTGTTGAAGTAGAGCAAGAACAAGAAAGGGAGCAAGAGATCAAGAGGCCAAACATGGTAAGTAGGTGTTAGATCAAGCGTTTCACCCAAGAGGGGGGTGAATTGGGTGATACTGAAATTTCTTTCAAAATATAAAACTTTGACAAAAGAATTAAAACAATAATAAGGAAGGAGAAATATCACCGAAGTGTACACCGGGAGTTATACTGGTTCGGTCACAACCACTTTGACCTACGTCCAGTCCTCAGAGCTTCTCTGAGAGTTTCACTATAGCTTCCAAGATTCAGTGGGTTCTTGGCACCTCAGTACAAGCAAGTTCCTTACACCTGGACACTCGCTCCCCCTTACAAGTTGTAATCCAATCCCAACTCAAGGTTCCACAACCTTAAGTTATCTCAATAACAAATATTGAGTTTGAATGAAATATCTCTCTTACAGAGTAAATGATACTCACTGAAGCATAGAAATACAATTTCAACGTGAAAACAGAGCAATGAACTTAATGATACGTTCGTATGTGTGCTTGGTTATATTTCTCTGTTTGAAGGTTCCCATATATATAGGTATGTTGGTGATGACCGTTGGAACACTTCCTTTCGTCCGTTGGTGAGTGCGCAGCCACTATTGACTTTTCAAGTTTTTGAAAAATATCCGTTGGCGGTGGTTGGCATTTGAACGTTTCTTTTGACTTTCATCTCTTGATATGATTTCTTCATTGTTTCTCTGTAAATATACTAAGAATGCTAATACAATGAAAGGTTAATCATATAGGAAACAATATAATGAAAGTTTGAATGATTTCTAAATTTCTGGGTATGCTTACTCGAGTAGCTCCTCGAGTATCCCTTGAAGTTTACTCGAGTAGCTCCTCGAGTAACATCGTGAAATCATTGTTTATTTGAAATTCAATGAAGAGAAACAAGATTACTCGGGTAGTGCATGGAGTAAACTAAATTTCAAACCTTTGGGAATAGTCATTTACTCGGGTAGCTACTCCAGTAAAGCTTTTGCAACTTCATAGATTACTGGGGTAACACCTCGAGTAATCCTTTAAAAAACTTTTGATTACTCGATGCTCTACTCCAGTAATGTTGGCAGGATTTCAAGGCCGAGAGCAATTACCTTGTTACTCGAGTAGGGACTCAAGTAATGCATTCATTTTAGCATAGGTTACTCGAGTAGCTCCTCGAGTAACTGAGACTTTTGAACATGATTTACTCTGGTAATGACTTGAAGTTTACTTTGAAAACATTTGCATATACTGGGGTACATACTCGAGGAATCCACTTAAACCATAAGGACTTGAGGAAGATGAAATAAAGAGAGTTCAAGTTAATCGGGTACTAACCTCAAGTTTTCACTCACCTTAGTGCATTACTCGAGTAGCTCCTCGAGTAACATTAGCAGTGGTACAAAGTGCCGAGAGCTTCATATTTTCAAATACACGGTTACTCGAGTAGCGCCTCGAGTATCATGGGGAAAACTTGAAGTCAACTGGAAGTTTTCACAGGGTTACTTAAGTAGTGCCTCGAGTAACATTAGCAGTGGTACAGACTGCCGAGAAGTACATATTTTCTGAAACAAAGGTACTCGAGTAGCTCCTCGAGTATCATTGGGAAAACTTGAAGGCAATTGGAAGTTTTCACATGGTTACTCGAGTAGCTCCTCGAGTAATATTAGCAGGCCGAGAGCAACCTTAAAATTTTACCTGGTTACTTGAGTAGCGCCTCGAGTAATGGTGGCAGATTACTGGAAGTTCTCCTTGGTTACTTCAAGTTTTGTCTCATTACTCGAGTAGCGCCTCGAGTAATGCCTTAGAAGATTTGCTTCTGATCAAGTTCCTCAGCATTTTCTCTTGCCCAATCTTCACTACTTCCATGCTTACCTCAAGTAAAGCTTATTCCTGTCATTACTTAGTTCAAGCTTGATTATTAAACATTTCCTTTTCAAACCATTCTTTTGTTATCATCAAAACATGAGATCTAACATTCTCCCCCTTTTTGATGATGACAAAACTTGGTGATTTTGAACATGGTTTTTCAAATTGGATTCTTAATTAATTATTTCTTATTAAGGTTGAATATACCTTGCATACATAACAACTTCATTAGTCCAACCATGTATCATAATTCAAAACTTAAATGATATCAAATGAAGTCATAATTTAAACACACTTGCATTAAACTTTAAGAATTTCAAATTACAATTTAAATTCAAGAAAACTAATAATAAAATGCACCCTTGAGCCCATATACAACCAAATATCCCAAATTAAGCTAGGACACATCCACAAAATCACTCTCAAGCTCTTCTCCCCCTTTTTGGCTTCATCAATCAAGTGGAGGGTTAGAAGGCTTCACCATAGAGATAGGCTTGACTGGAAGAACCAAACCACCACTATCTGAACTAGATGAATCAAAGGAACTGGATGACTCTGGTTCAGGAAGATTGACTGGTGGGATACGAATGTCATCTCTTGGTTGGAGAGGAGAAGGCTGGAAGACAACCATAGTGGTCTCAGCTTCTGGAGGTGTGTCTAACACTGGAGTGAGATGCTCAGAGGAGGAAGAGGGAGATATTTCCTCTGTTTGGGTAGGAGAGGGAATAGGTTTAGGGGCAGTGTCTGGCTGTGGCTTGGGAGGTGAATCATCAATGATAATGTGTGTAGTCTCATGGGTTTCAGGATCATCCACTGAGAATAAAATCTCTTTTTCTTGGAGCTCAAGTGGATCAGAAACCAGAGGGGTAGATGGTTCAGCCTCAGGAGTAGGAATAGGAATGGGAATGTCTGAAGGAGGGTCTACTGGAGGTGGTGGTGCAGAAGAGGAGGGACCGGCAGAAGGTCCAGGACCCAAGGAATCCAATCGTGCCAATATTAGTCTCAATGTTTCTCCCTGGGCACGTTGCTCTACTAGCAACTCCTCATGTCTTCTATCCATTCTCTCAACCAATTCTCCCATTTTTGTGTTCATGTGGGTAATAAGCTCAGCATTTGTGTTGGCTATGTCCACATGAAAGCCTCTGAGCATATTCTCTATAAAGTGCTGGAGAGTGGCATTGAGGAAGGATGGTGATGATGTGGAAGCAGCTGGAGCCGATGACTGAGTGTCATCCATCCTACTGGTCTCTGCCTCAGTGGCCTTCCGCTTCTTCTTGGACCCAGACTCCAGAGGGCCTTTGAGAGGGATGTCGATGTTCAGTTTCCCAATTTGATTCCTTCCGACCGGGGACAACCTCTCAATTGGCTCTTTGCTATCCAAATACCATATTTTGTTCTCTTTCAGGATTAGAGACACAATCTGAGGATATGGCATTGGAGTAGTACCCTTTCCATTCACCTTGTACCTTTTCATCTCTGAAAATATATACTCTCCCAGATCTTTTTATTCCTTCAGAAGCAGTGAAGCAAACCACCTAAAGTCCCTATAAGAGAAATGGGTGTAGTTGTTGGCTTTATTTACTAGGGACCTAGAGTAAATGTACCAAAGGACCCTATGGTGATCACACATATCACTTGGTTTAAAGTTTAGGGGGCCAACTAACTCACCGGGTTTGAGAATGGTAAAAATTTGATTTGGCTCAAGTTCAGAGTATATATCATCAGGGGGGTTCTCAATTCCTAACCACAAATTAATTCTAGAGGGAGATATCAGTAACTTTTAACCTCTAACTGTAGTGGTCATCTCTTCCTCAACTGAGGTTCGGTTAGGCTCATCTATAATTTCTAAGTTGCAATAAAAATGGGTAATTACTTTAGTGCAAAAAGGTAACCTAATAGATAGCCAAGGCATAAAAGGTTCTAAATAAGGACTTAAGTCATGCTTCACTACCTCTTGAAGTAACTTCAGATCAACGTAGTGTGTCTTACACACTTTTCTTCTGGAGAATTGAGTTAAGTACTTGGGAGACTCCACCAGTTTGCCCACATTGAAACCCTTTGGTGGAGAAGTGATCTCTGCTTCTGGAATCTTGGACTTCTTAGAAGATTGACCCTTCTCCATTTGGTCAATAATCCCAGCCATAGCCTTAGCCACATTTTTGTCATATTTTGGCTTCTTGATAGGCTTTGGAGTGAAAGAGGGTGTAGAGGAGTCAGAGGGAGGTGGTGAAGGAGATTTGGCACTCTTGCCTCTTCCAGTAGATGAACTCTTCTTAGACTGAGCCCTAGTCACAATGAGCTCTTTGATTACAACACCTTTGGCTTTTGGTTGAGATTGAGTTTGAAGAGGAATTTTGGCTTTTGGTCTTGGTGTTAGCTTTCTTCTCTTTTTGGGAGGAGAAGAAAGAGGATCATAATGTTGTTAGGATTCAGAAGATTCTATGGGAGTAAGGTTTTTGGTTCTCATTTTTCAGAGAGATTGAAAACTGAGATTTTCTGTAAAACAGAGACACTTAGCGCGAAATAGGGCAAAGAGATTCTGAGCAAAATAGGAAGTTTTTGGACTTGAAATCAGTTGGGTTTTGACAGAAATGAGGCAAGAAATTGATTGAGAAAAGTTTTTGAAAGGGTCTATAGTGATTTACTCGAGGAGATTTTGTGGAAATGACCGAGTTTGCGCAAGATAAAGACCTAAAACCTGACTTTACTCGAGGCCTTACTCGAGTAACATTCAAGTTTACTCGAGGCCTTCCTCGAGTGTTCATACAGAAAAATTCAAAAATAATTCATTTAAATTGCGTACCTGGCATGAATAATATAGTAATTATCCATGGATGGTCCCTCGATCATTCATAGTCCATTTGGGTCAGTTTTGAGTCTTTATTCAACACTTTGAGAATCTGAGCTTCGACATTACTCGAGGCCTGCCTCGAGTAAGCTTCACGTTTACTCGAGGCCTGACTCGAGTAAATAGCTTCTCAACTTCTGACTCTTCATTTCTTTGAAAACTAAACCGTTATAATTGAAAATCAAGTAACTTGATCCGTTACTTCCAGTTTTGGAGACCATTACTCGAGTACATACTCGAGTAAGCTTCTACTTTACCTCAAGTTACTCCTCGGGTATTGTTTCTGTCTTAGCCATAACTTCAAGTTGGTACTCCAGTAAATGTGTCCTCTGATTATCTCTGTTTTTGTTTCCCAAAACAGAGTTTCTTTCTTCCTGCAAAACACGTTTCTATATACTCCGATACTTAAGTTAGTGATCATCAAAACATTATTAAATGACTTCATCTAATATTATGAAATGCTGAAATTACTTATAACTCATTGGGATTTACCATTCCCAATTCTCTTCTTATGTATAGAAATTGATCTTTTGCAAGGGGTTTTGTGAAGATATCTGCTAATTGAAGATGAGTAGGAATAAATATTACTTTTACATCTTTCTTTTGGACATGATCTCTGATGAAGTGATGTCTGACATCGATATGCTTGGTTCTAGAGTGTTGAACTGGATTCTTTGCCAAGCTTATCGTACTAGTATTGTCACAATAGATTGGTATTTCTTTGAGATAAATACCAAGGTCTTGTAGTTTTTGTTTTAACCATATCACTTGTGCACAACAACTTGAGACTGCAACATATTCGGCTTCCGTTGACGAAAGAGATACTGTATTTTGTTTCTTGCTGAACCATGATACAAGAGATCCTCCAAGAAATTGTCCTTGTCCACTGGTGCTCTTTCTGTCCGTTTTGTATCCTCCATGATCAAAGTCCGAATATGCAACTAGATATTCACTTCTTCCTTTGGGATACCACAGACCCAATTCTGGTGTGTCAGCAAGGTATCTAAAGATTCGTTTGACCGTTTCAGCATGTGATTCCTTTGGTGCCGATTGATATCTTGCACATATGCCAACACTAAATTGGATGTCTGGTCTGCTTGCCGTGAGATAGAGTAATGATCCAATCATTCCTCTATATTTTGTGATATTGTAGTCTTTCCCTTTAACATCATCATCAAGCAACGTTGTTGAACTCATAGGTGTGTCTGAGCCATTTGCTTCATCCATTCCATACTTCTTCAATAGCTCTTTTAAATACTTTGTTTGAGATATGAAGATTCCATTCTTTCTTTGTTTGATTTGCAAACCAAGAAAGAAATTCAATTCTCCCATCATTGACATCTCAAACTCTCCCTGCATTATCTCAGAAAATTCCTTACATAGAGATTCATTAGTAGCACCGAAAACAATATCATCAACATATATTTGAACAATTAAAATATCATCACGTTTTCGATTTATAAATAATGTTGTATCAACTTTTCCCCGTACAAAACCTTGATCGATGAGAAACTTACTAAGCCTTTCATACCAGGCTCTAGGAGCTTGTTTTAAACCATACAAAGCCTTTTTAAGTTTGAAAACATGGTCCGGTTTAGTGACATCCTCAAAACCTGGAGGTTGTTCTACATACACTTCTTCCATGATGTAACCATTTAGAAAAGCACTCTTAACATTCATTTGATAGAGTTTGAATCCTTTGATGCATGCAAAGGCTAAGAGTACACGTATAGCTTCCAATCTAGCCACTGGAGCATACGTTTCCTCATAATCAATTCCTTCTTCCTGATTATAGCCTTTGGCCACCAATCTTGCCTTGTTTCTGACAATAATTGCAGATTCATCGAGTTTGTTTTTGAATACCCATTTAGTACCAATGATCGTATGATCTTTGGGTCGGGGCACCAAATCCCAAACTTGATTCCTTTCAAACTGATTTAGTTATTCTTGCATTGCTATGACCCAATCATTGTCTGATAGGGCTTCATCAATATTAGAAGGTTCAATCTCAGAAATGAATGCAGAAAAGCTTACTTCATTGAAAACTCTATTTCTGGTTTTGATCCCTTCATTCACGTCTCCTATGACTTGATCTAAGGGATGACTTCTATTGTATTTCCAGGCTTTAGGTTGTCCTAGAGATTGCTCTTCTTCCTTAGTTTCATCAACCTCTGGAATAAGAGACTTAGAAATAGATTGACCATTTTCTTGATTTAAAACAACTTCCTGTTCTTCATTAATGGTTTTGTCAGAGGATTCAAATTCATCAAATACAACATGAATTGATTCTTCAACAACACAAGTTCTTTTATTGAAAATTCTATATGCTTTACTTCGGTTAGAATAACCTAGGAAAATTCCTTCATCAGTTTTAGAATCAAATTTTCCTAAGTTATCTTTACCATTATTATGAATGAAACACTTACAACCAAAGATGTGTAGATGAGCAATGTTTGGCTTTCTTCCTTTGTATAGTTCATATGGTGTCTTTCCAAGTTTTGTTCTGATGTATGCTCTGTTTGAAACATAGCATGCTGTACTCATAGCATCAGCCCAAAACACTTGAGACACATTCTTTTCATTTAGCAATGCTCTAGCCATCTCTGTGAGCACTCTATTCTTACGTTCCACAACTCCATTTTGTTGAGGCGTCCTTGGAGCAGAGAAATTGTGATCAATGCCATTAGTATCACAGTACTCTTCAAAGGCTTGATTTTCAAATTCTCCACCATGATCAGTCCTAATACCTGCAATAGACATACCTTTCTCATTTTGCACTTTCTTGGCAAAAACAATAAATTCTTCAAAGGTTTCATCTTTTGATGATAGAAAAATAACCCATGTAAATCTAGAGAAATCATCAACAATGACCAATGAATATAGATTGCCACCAAGACTCTTTACTCTTGCTGGACCAACTAAATCCATATGCAACAGTTGTAATGGTCTATTCGTTGAAATTTCATTTTTCAATTTGAAAGATGATTTAGTTTGTTTACCCTTTTGACATGCATCACAAATCAAATCATTTTTGAAATTTACTTTGGGTAAACCAAGTACTAAATCCTTTTTGAGTAATTTGCCTAGTTCATGCATATTGACATGAGCCAATCTCTTGTGCCATAACCAACTTTCATCAGCATTACTCATAAAACTGTTTTCAAATTCATTTTTACTAATATCTAGAGTATAACAGTTACCTTCCCTTTTTGCTCTGAGCTTAGCCTTGATATTTTTCTTATCAAGCTGTAAATCATTCTTGTTGATAATTAAACATTCTTCTGAGTCAAAAATTACCCAGTTGTCTTTCTCTGCACTTTGACTCACGCTCAGCAAATTGTGAGATAAGCCTTCAACATAATATACATCTTTGACTTGTATTCCTTTGTCATTTTTGATTTCTCCAATTCCTACTATCCTTCCGGATTGATTTCCTCCAAATTTTACCTGTCTACCTTCCTTAGGTTGCAATGTGGTAAAACTTTCAAAATCACAGGTCATATGTCTAGAGCATCCACTATCTATGTACCACTTGCTATTTTTGGATGCTTTGAGACATACCTGCAATCAAATGACTAAGTCTTAGGTACCCATATCTTTCTGGGTCCTTTTTGGTTAGTACAAATCATTTTCTGAATATATGAACCTTTAGGTACCCATTTGTAGGTTCCTATTGTTCCTTCCTTCTTATGAATGCACGATGAAGTATGATGTCCTTTTCTATTACAGTAGTTACAAAATGCAAAAGGATTTGATGTATGCACAGAATGCTGAAAATAATTTAAGTAAGATTTACCTCCTGCTTTCTTTCTACCTTTCCTTTTATCTAACTTTGGATCATATCCAATTCCAGATCGATCATTTACAAATCGTTGAGCTTTCAAAATAACATTTAACATCTCACTTCCTTGTGTAAATTTTTCAAGAGTTTCTGTGAGATCAATGTTTTTCTTTTTCAGAGATAAACAGTTTTCACAATCCTTTTCTTTAGTTTCAAGAGCTTTGTTTTTCTTTTTAACAACAATCAATTCTTTAACTACTTTGATGAATTCAGAATGTAAAGCATTATATTCGGAAAGTAATTCATCATAGGTAGGTTCAGAATCATTTACCTCTTCTTCTGTTTCTTCTTGAGCAACAAGACATATATTAGCTACCTCTTCCTCATCGCTTTCTTCGTCTGAGGAGCTGTCACCCCATATAGCAGATACAAAGGCTTTCTTTTTGTTGAAGAATTTATCTTTTCTCTTTTCTTTGCTCTTTTGATTCAAATCTGGACATTCTGACTTGATATATCCTGGTTTCCCACATTCATAGCAAATTATATGATCTTTGCTACTATTTCCTCCTTTCTGAAAATGTTTGAATCCTTGACCTTTCTTGTAGAACTTTCTGAATCGTTTTATGATTAGACCCATTTCGTCATCGTCGAACTCTTCATCCTCATCCTGATTTTCTTCTTTGCTTTTAGAGCTAGACCTTTCTTTTTCTTGTCGCCAATGTCATCTAGTTCTCTTTTGAACTTTAATTTGCTTTTATATTCAGAAAGACTTCCAAATAGAGAAGCAACTGATCTCATTGATTCTCCTTTTGCTTCTTCTATTGTAGTAACTTTTGCTTCCCACTCTTTAGAAAGAATATTCAAAATCTTTCGTACTTGGGTGTGCTGATCATAGACTTTTCCAAGAGCTGCAAGTTGATTAACAAGATGAGTATATCTAAGTTCGAATTCAGAAATTGACTCACCTGATTTCATTCGAAGTAAATCGAATTCGGTGACCAAGGTGTTGATTCGATTCTCCTTTATTCCTGAAGTTCCCTCATGAGCTATTTCTAGAGCTTCCCACATTTGTTTTGCTGTTGGGAGTGTGCAAATTCTGAAATATTCACTTTGACTTAAAGCGCTTTGTAACATCAGAATTGCTTTGCTATTGAGAGTGATAAGTTTCTTGTCATTCTCATCGTATTCCGCTGGTGATTTTGGAATTTTCTGAGAATCTTCAATCTTTGTAGGTAGATAATTTCCACTCTCAATTACATCCTATAGCCCATATTCAGTAGCCATCACGAATACTCTAAACTTAGCTTTCCAGAAGGAAAAGTGTTCTCTATTGAAACCAGGGGGTCTAGTGATGGATGCTCCTTCGGGAAGAATTCCTTCACCCATGCTTGCCATTGGATCCTTCTTAGGCTGTTAAACCTTAACAAGAAGACCTACGCTCTGATACCAAATGTTAGATCAAGCGTTTCACCCAAGAGGGGGGTGAATTGGGTGATACTGAAATTTCTTTCAAAATATAAAACTTTGACAAAAGAATTAAAACAATAATAAGGAAGGAGAAATATCACCGAAGTGTACACCGGGAGTTATACTGGTTCGGTCACAACCACTTTGACCTACGTCCAGTCCTCAGAGCTTCTCTGAGAGTTTCACTATAGCTTCCAAGATTCAGTGGGTTCTTGGCACCTCAGTACAAGCAAGTTCCTTACACCTGGACACTCGCTCCCCCTTACAAGTTGTAATCCAATCCCAACTCAAGGTTCCACAACCTTAAGTTATCTCAATAACAAATATTGAGTTTGAATGAAATATCTCTCTTACAGAGTAAATGATACTCACTGAAGCATAGAAATACAATTTCAACGTGAAAACAGAGCAATGAACTTAATGATACGTTCGTATGTGTGCTTGGTTATATTTCTCTGTTTGAAGGTTCCCATATATATAGGTATGTTGGTGATGACCGTTGGAACACTTCCTTTCGTCCGTTGGTGAGTGCGCAGCCATTATTGACTTTTCAAGTTTTTGAAAAATATCCGTTGGCGGTGGTTGGCATTTGAACGTTTCTTTTGACTTTCATCTCTTGATATGATTTCTTCATTGTTTCTCTGTAAATATACTAAGAATGCTAATACAATGAAAGGTTAATCATATAGGAAACAATATAATGAAAGTTTGAATGATTTCTAAATTTCTGGGTATGCTTACTCGAGTAGCTCCTCGAGTATCCCTTGAAGTTTACTCGAGTAGCTCCTCGAGTAACATCATGAAATCATTGTTTATTTGAAATTCAATGAAGAGAAACAAGATTACTCGGGTAGTGCATGGAGTAAACTAAATTTCAAACCTTTGGGAATAGTCATTTACTCAGGTAGCTACTCCAGTAAAGCTTTTGCAACTTCATAGATTACTGGGGTAACACCTCGAGTAATCCTTTAAAAAACTTTTGATTACTCGATTCTCTACTCCAGTAATGTTGGCAGGATTTCAAGGCCGAGAGCAATTACCTTGTTACTCGAGTAGGGACTCGAGTAATGCATTCATTTTAGCATAGGTTACTCGAGTAGCTCCTCGAGTAACTGAGACTTTTGAACATGATTTACTCTGGTAATGACTTGAAGTTTACTTTGAAAACATTTGCATATACTGGGGTACATACTCGAGGAATCTACTTAAACCATAAGGACTTGAGGAAGATGAAATAAAGAGAGTTCAAGTTAATCGGGTACTAACCTCAAGTTTTCACTCACCTTAGTGCATTACTCGAGTAGCTCCTCGAGTAACATTGGCAGTGGTACAAAGTGCCGAGAGCTTCACATTTTCAAATACACGGTTACTCGAGTAGCGCCTCGAGTATCATGGGGAAAACTTGAAGTCAACTGGAAGTTTTCACAGGGTTACTCGAGTAGCGACTCGAGTAACATTAGCAGTGGTACAGACTGCCGAGAAGTATATATTTTCTGAAACAAAGGTACTCGAGTAGCTCCTCGAGTATCATTGGGAAAACTTGAAGGCAACTGGAAGTTTTCACATGGTTACTCGAGTAGCTCCTCGAGTAACATTAGCAGGCCGAGAGCAACCTTAAAATTTTACCTGGTTACTTGAGTAGCGCCTCGAGTAATGGTGGCAGGTTACTGGAAGTTCTCCTTGGTTACTTCAAGTTTTGTCTCATTACTTGAGTAGCGCCTCGAGTAATGCCTTAGAAGATTTGCTTCTGATCAAGTTCCTCAGCATTTTCTCTTGCCCAATCTTCACTACTTCCATGCTTACCTCAAGTAAAGCTTATTCCTGTCATTACTTAGTTCAAGCTTGATTATTAAACATTTCCTTTTCAAACCATTCTTTTGTTATCATCAAAACATGAGATCTAACAGTAGGTTGTGAAATTCATGTGCTCTTGCCTTCAATCTCTTGGAAATCTCTTCTAATCTTCATATCCTTCTTGAAACACACATGTAGTAAGCATGAAAGCAAGAGCAAGAAGGAAGAGCAGGGACAGTTTTGAGGAAGCTAGATAGAGAAGCAAAGGTAAACCCATAAACCTTGATTTTCTTGTTGGATTCAACGTGGTTATTGTTGCTGTGGTTGATTTTGGCTTATATTGGTTGAATTTGTGATTTAGGATGCTCAAACCCTAAGGGTAGATGTTGCTCAAATTGACACTAATCATGTTCAATAGGTGTATAAATGGTTAAACAAGGGGATTACAAGTGAGAATGAAGTACTTAATTGAGTGAAATCATGAAACTTCCATTCTTCCAAAAATTCTAGATTTTTGGCCAGGGGTATTTCTGGGTGTTTGAGCTAGAATTTCATGAATTTGATGATTCCATTGTGTTCCGAATGGAAAATTGTGTAAGGAACATGTGAAATATGAAGTATGAAGGCTTTAGGGTGTGAAATGACAATTTTACCCCTAAAACCCTAGCTTTGTGGTTACCATGGAGATTTTTGTAATTTGAGCATGAATTTGTCAAATATGAGGTAAAAAATGGATTCAACACTCAAAATTGTGTGAAAATAGCTGAGGTCATAATTTTTGGTAAAGTATAGTTGGACAGGGTATAAAGGGACTAATATCGAGTCTCTAGGGATATTTTGGTCATTTTCACAATTTTGAGTAAAGATAACCAACTACATGAGTTTAGAATAAGATATGAATGAGAAATAACTCATTTATTATAAATTTGGAATTTTAGGATTTATTAGTAGCCCAAGCCAGATAAAGGTATTAGACAGATAGTACAAGAAGGGAAAGGAATTTATGGTAGTAACTCTATCTTTCATACACTATGTAATTGTTTATATGCTTTGTGTATGCCATATTCTGTTATGTGAATGGTTGGTACAATATCTAGCTATGGTGTGGGAAAGCACAAGTACCACTTGGTGGGAAAAGCATAAGTACCACTCGGCTAAGTGGGACCCAGCTATGACAGACAGTACAGAACCTAGCTAGTTGTGGTATGGGAAAAGCACAAGTACCATTCGGCCTTATGGGACCCAGCTGAGGTAGTGAAACAGACAAGTAGGGGATCAAACAGTCATTTGGCCCTGAACAGTGTACACAAACATTTTTTCAGTATGATTGTTCCATTAAACTATGGGGTGCATTGCATGTTTAATTATCACATTTTATATGATCAATTGTGTGTTACTACTGTGATTCATACGATCACATCCTTTTCCAAAATTTAAAATTTATCCAGCTGAAGGAAGTGGCTCTAAGGACAAAGATGTAAATACCGACATTTGAGGATTTCGGTCCAGATCAAGCAAAGTTGTTGGTTATTTGTAGCTTTTAGTTAATTTTGAGATCTATAAATATCTAGTTCAAACCTTGTTAGAATTCCTGTAGTGTACTCATGTACTTTATATCAGTATGTAGATGCTATTTTTGTTTGCCTACTGAACTACGCATCGTTACTCTGATAAATGTTGAAATATTAAAGGGTTTGAGATTTTAACAACGCGTAATTCAGTGGGCAAATAGAAATAGCATATACATACTGATATAAAGTACTTGATTACATTATAAGAATTCCCACAAGATTGAACTAGATATTTACAGATCTCAAAATTAACTAAAAGCTATAGATAACCAATAGCTTTGCTTGATTTGGACCGAAACCCTCAGTTACTAGTATTTACATCTTTGCCCTTAGTGCCGCTTTCTTTAGCTGGATAAATTTTAAATTTTGGAAAAGGGTGTGATTCATACGAATCTTAGCAGTAACACACAATCAATTATATAAATTGTGATAAGTAAACATGTAATGCACTCCATAGTGTAATGGAACAATCATATTGAAAACATATTTGTACACACTGTTCAGGGCCAAATGACTATTTGGTCCCCAACTTGTCTTTTTCACTACCTCAGCTAGGCCCCATAAGGCCAAATGGTACTTGTGATTTTCCCATACCATAACTAGGTTCTGTACTATGTATCATAGCTGGGTCCCACTTGGCCGGGTGGTACTTGGGCTTTTCCCACCGAGCGATACTTGTGTTTTTCCAACACTGCAGCTAGATACTATGTCAACCATTCACATTGCATAAATGGCACACACAAAGCATATAAATAATTACATAGTGTATGTAAGATAGAGTTACTACCTGAAATCTCTATCCCTGCTTGTACTATCTGTCCATACCTTTGATCCGGCTTGGGTTACTGACAAGTCCTAAAATAAAAAATTTACAATAAATGAGTTATCACTCATTCATGTCTTATTTTAAACTCATGTAGTTGGTTATCTTTATTAAAAATTGCAAAATGACTAAAATACCCTCGGGACTCGATTTAAGTCCCTTTATATCCAATCTAACTGTACTTTATCAAAAATTATGACCTCAGCTATTTCCACACAATTTCACATGTAGAATCCATTTCTTACCTTAGATTTGACAAATTCACACTCAAATTACAGAAATACCCTTAGCAACCACAAAGCTAGGGTTTTAGGGGTAAAATTGTCATTTCACACCCTAAAGCCTTCATACTTCATATTTCACATGTTCCTTACACAATTTTCCATTCTAAACACAATGGAATCATCAAATTCATGAAATTCCAGCTCAAACACCCAAAAATACCCCTGGCCAAAAATCTAGAATTTTTGGAAGAATGGAAGTTTCATGATTTCACTCAATTAAGTACTTCCTTCTCACTTGTAATCCCCTTGTTTAACCATTTATACACCTATTGATCATGGTTAGTGTCAATTTGGGCAGCTTCTCCCCTTAGGGTTTGAGCATCATAAATCACAAATTCAACCAATATAAGCCAATAATCAACCACAGCAACAACAACCACGTTGAATCCAACAAGAAAATCAAGGTTTATGGGTTTACCTTTGCTTCTCTCTCTAGCTTTCTCAAAACCATCCCTGCTCTTCCTTCTTGCTCTTGCTTTCATGCTTACTACATGTGTTTTTCAAGAAGGATATGAAGATTAGAAGAGATTTCCAAGAGATTGAAGGCAAGAACACATGAATTTCACAACCTACTTACCATGTTTGGCCTCTTGATCTCTTGCTCTTTTTCTTGTTCTTGCTCTTCTTCAAGACTCTCTTTATCTTCTTGCTCCTTGTCTTGGCTAAAAATAGCCTTTGAGAAAGGGTTAAGGGCTCTTAAAATATCACCCTTTCACCTCCTTAAAATAATATTATTTTAATGCTTATTAGTCCCATGATTTTTGACTAATTGTCTCATCTTTTTGAACTTGTCTCTAATGACTTCCACTTGGCATAATTTATGGCCAAGTATTTATTTTCTCTTTCCTTTCTGTTATTGGACGAAATTGATGCCCTCTTGAAGGAATAAAATGGCTTCTTCAAGAAGCAAATTTTCACCTCCTTAAATAAGAATACTTAATTGCTAATAATCACATGCTAATTTGACTTAAGTCATCATCTTTTTAAACTTGGCCAAAATGCTTCCACATGTCCCAATTTATATCCAAATAAATATTTTCCCTCTCCTTTATCTCTTCAGCTTAACTTTATTCCCAATTATAGGGAAAACTAAAAAGCAATGGTTTATGGCCTAAAGACCATTTTGCCCTTACATTTTTGTATTAAATTATGTCTTCCTTCTCTTCTTTTTGTTTTGTACAAAAATCACATAGTACTTGGGCTAAAAATTGTGCTCTTCCCTTCTTCATTTTGGGCTTTAATATTAAGCCTTTAAAGGAATCAAAATTGTATATTTGTGTCCAAACATAATCATGTTGTGTGTGCATACTATGGCACTATTTTGCCATTCTTTTCAGTGTGTCAAAATTAACCATTTATTCCTTTTGATGCAACAAAGGTGCAAAGAATTTTGGTGAATAAAATTTGAGATGTTACATTACAAATTACACAAAAATGAATAAATTTTAATTGGAATCACATTAGAGTAAACTATACTTAACCCTAATAAATAGAGACGAGGTGTCTGCAGCCCCTCCCTAATGCCCTTCATGTTGCCTCTTTTTTCAACCCCATTTCCCAAATGTTTTTTTTTTGTTTCTTTAGATCATTAGATTGATAGATTCTACCTAAAATGAGTACATCTTGACATCTTATGAGCAAAAAATAGTGTAGTTTTTTCTAAGATATTCTTAAAAATTTAATACTTTAGATTAAAAAGACATTACACAAATTTTTATGTAAAATATTTGAAAACTAGTAGAAAATTGAATATAGTGACTATAGTTTATTTTGTTTGAATTGAACTTTTATATGCTATTTAGTTTGATTTCATGAGAGAAAATTACATATAATCCTAGATGTAACAGACTGATTATGATGTTTGCTTGGACTTATATAATGTAAAAAGGATAATATTTTGTAATCCTAATTACATCATTGGATGTAATCATGATTACACTGTTAGCAATGATGAATGGGGATGCAAACATATGTAATCAAGTGAAAAATGCATTATTTTCATTACAATTTTCAATTGACTGAAGTGCCCACACATAAACACTATTAGATATTAAAAAAATTACTACCACTAAATATTAACTTTGGTGCAAAAATATACATGAGAATTTTCCAAAAGTGCATCCAACACCAAATGCTTTTTTGAAGGGCAAAAGTAACTACGAAATTCCAAAATATGTGCAAAAATACACATTAACCATTTGTTTGAATTTTTTAAGAGTTAAGGTACAAAAATACACATGAGATTTTTCCAAAAGTGCGCTCAACAAAAATGATTTTTTGAGGGACAAAGGTAATTATCAACTTTCAAAATATGTGAAAAATTATAAATTAACCATTAGTTGACTGTTTGTTTGAATTCTTTGACTAAAAATGGTGGCATAGTGTAATACCCCGAAATTTGGGATTTGAAGCTTGGGAATAAGCCTGAAATAAGTGAACTACGAAGCCCCAGTTTAGCAGGAGCCCAAATTTATCCCCTAATGATTCTTATATCTTTGGAGTATTAAGAAAGTAAAATGGTAAATTTTGGAGAAAGTAATTATGTTTTTGATGAAATCGCCTATGAGGTAGTGATCTTGTCATGTGATTTTGAATAATCAAATGATGAGAAAAAAATTATGAAATTTTACAAGATGAAAGTAGACATCCTAAGCTTTACTTTGATAGGTTATATGACTCAATTAGAGCTATATACAAAAAGATATGAATTTTTGAAGTCAGCATAGAAAAACTATAAAGTTTCTGGAACAGCATACAAAGATTGAAATTCTGGGAATTTTATGATTCCATCTAGCAAAAGTCTATATTGTTCCTTCAAACTAGACGAAATAAGGGTTCTATAGGCTTTGGAATCACTCCAATTCGATATTTCTAGAATTAGTTATGATTTTTCAAAGTTTGAGCAGAAATCTGCCAGAATTTCTGAAAAATCCGAAAATGGAAAATTTGTGATGGTAACTTTGTCATTATGAGATAAATTATGATCAGCCCATTTTGGCACAAACTTAGACCCCTGACGTGAATATGGTTGACTTGAAGAGGGAAATATTAGTTGCATTGTATGGGCTTTCATGTAGATAGGAAGTGTGTGCGCAAAGTCAATATTTTTGGAAATTTGCTAACTGTGATGACATAAGCATATGATTATTAAAGAAACATCATCTTTCTCCTAGAGCATTTCGACGCCATTCTGCAACCAAAATAAAGAAAAAGAGTTGAGAGGGTTTTGGGAGAAAAGGAGAAGAGAACTCACAAGGTAAGCCGATTTCTCTGACAATCTAGCTCCTAACGCGTATAACTCTGCTCCTAAGCTATTCCTTTACGTTCTTTAAGGTTTGGAAGCTCCTCTTTTGGTGTTAAAACACCTAGGGTTTTTAGCCAAGTCAAGGAAAAGCTATTGGGAGCTTGAGGTAACCTCCAAACTCTTGGATATTGACTATTCTGGCTATTGTGGACAATTTAATCAGTGAAATTTCGCCGAATAGTCTTTGTTTGTAAATTTGGAAAATAGGTCGGCCTAGAGGTTATGTTGCCCAAATTGGTACTAAATGGTAGTTGTAACCTAATAGAATAGTCAATAAAGTAGTTATGAGTAGAAAGGAACGTATTTACGGAGTTGAAATCGCAAAACCCCGATTTTCTCTGGAAAACCCATATATTTTGGTCATGGCTATAAATAGACCTTAGAGTTGGATTTTCAATGATTTGATGGTTCCATTGAGTTCAGGAGGGAAAATTAGGTGGGGTTACAGTTGGTTGCTTTTTCTGAAAAAGCCGAAAAAGCATAATTACGAAAACGCCCCTGAAACCCTTAAAGTAGGGCTGCCAAGGGTATTTTTGTAATTTGACATTGAATTTGATAATTCTGAGTCAGGAAAAGGATTCCTTGGGTGAAAATATGTAAGAATATCTGATTTCAAAATTTCAGGAAAAGTACAGCCGGATCGGGTATAACAGGGCAAGGCCAGGTCCCCGGGGGTATTTTAGTAATTTTTCAAGATAGACTCATATAACCCCCAGAAACACTATGAAAGTGTCTAAATAGTACATTTGACATTGTAGGATTGAATATAGAGCCTTAAGCTGTTTGCACGTAGATCAAGACACACACGTTTTGAGGCGAAAAAGGATTAAGGTAGGGAACTTAGCTTACTTGCATGTATTTGATATCTTTTCTCGTGTAATGATGTATGTGATTGCTTTACTTGATTGTGTAGAGCATATTTGAATAAATGAAGCTCTGTTTCTGTTTTGCTGTGGCCATAGTTTTTTTACATGAAACATTGAGCATGCAAAAATGTCATTATGGGGCAAACATCTAGTTAAAGCTAACTTGTCACAGACATAGCATCTATCATGCATGTATTATGGTATCTGTTTCCTACTGAGATTCTCTCGAATCTCACCCTCCCCTACCAACAATTTAGACAGGAGAAGACAGAAGATATGCTGAAAACAATGCAGAGAGCCATATGAGGGGATTGCAGTAGTGGAACGAAGACGAGAAGATGTGTTCGTTTTACTGGGATGGGTTTAGATACCCTAGTAGCCTTGTACGGCTACATTATTTGAATTTATCAGGTACGAACCCCTCAGGGGAAATTATGTAATTTTGTACATATTATCAGTATATTTGTAACGCCCCAAAATTTTGAATAAGGGCTAATGATAATTATTGAGGGTAATTAGTGAATTAAAGTTGAAGTAATGTGTATTTGTGACAATATTATCTACTATGTCATAATTGATGGCAAATGGATAGAATGGAATTATTGGCTATAAGTTGGTGATTAATGGGAAAATTAATTACTAACTAAGAGGAAATGAGAAGTATGATTAAATGGCTAATGAAAAGATTGGAGAAGTTAATTGGTGGTTTATTTTGAAAGAACCAATAGAAAAGTGACATGTGGCAAGTTGGGGTTGTGGGAGGAGTTGTAGAAAAGTCAAATGCATTAAAAAAATGATTTCTCTTTCCTCTCTTCCCTCTTGTGTGCTGAAATGGTATAGGGAGGGAGTAGAGATCATCATTTCCCTCTTTCATCACTCATCTCATCTCTCATCTCTTTCGTTCTCTCTCTCCTTGGTTCAGCACCATTGTTGATGAAAATAGAGGAAGAAAAGCTTGATTCAAGGTAAGTAAATGGCCTCCATTGCTCAAAATTTATTCATTAAAGTTTATCCTTGGAGTGAGAGCTTCATTTTGATGTTTATAGTGTGCCCATTGGTGTTGGTTTATGCCCACACGAAATTTTGGGAAGTGGTAAATCAAGAAGTTTCTTTGGCAAAGTTATAGAGGTGAGTAAGATAAACCTTTCTATAAAGGTTTTATAGCTATTGGTTAAGTTTGGATTTTTTGGAAATTTTGCTTTAAATTTCGAAATTGAGGGTCATTGTGTTGTTGGCATGTTGTTGTCATGGAATTAGTGCCTTGTTTAGTGTTTTGAATGAATAGAATTGAATTGAAGCTTAAAGGTGAAGTTTGGGAACTTTGTATTTGGTTTTGTGTATTGGTCAAAACAGGACATGGTGATAGGTTGGGATTTTGGTCATTTTGAGGTTACCATTGTGTTCCTTGTGAAAATTTATGTGGGAATAGGCTTGATTGTTAATTTTGGAGCCATTGGACACTTTGGTGGAAAGTTGGAAAATCTGTCTTGTGTGAACTCTGTCTGGGCAGTCAGTTTTCACGAATTGTTTTAATGACCAAATGGTGTTGGAAAATTCTGAAACTTTTCAGTCTTACATTTCACATCCCAAGCTTCAAAATGGACATATAATTTGTGTCATTTCGTGTTTTTAACTGAGAGTTATGCTTTGCCAAAGTTTGGCACAAAAACTGGACTCTTTTTTGGAGTAGTGTTGAGTTTTGGGTGATTCTGGAATTTTGTGGTGATTTCTGGTTATGGTACATATTTTTCTAGTAAAGAGGACTTAAATACCTTTCATTTTGCTTTAGAATCACCTCATTTCAAATTTTCTAGAATTAGTTATGAATTTTGGAATTTCAGCCAAGAATCAGGAAATTTCTTGGCCGCGGCCAGTGACCTTCTGACCATATTTTGGCCGCGGCCCAAGGGAGGGCTGGCCGCGGCTAACCCTTGTGTTCAGCACTTTGAGTTTTTGAAAAGAGATCTTCAACCTATTATTTCCCAACTTTTTAGGTGTTTTATTAGAGGCATTTGTAGCTTCTTAAGGGTCATTATTGATAACCAAAACAAAGTGTTGAAGAGTCAATTAAGTATTGGAATAGAGAATAATGCTTCATCCTTAATTATGACTTTAGGATTTGATATTTTCCTGGAGCGTAGAAGGCCTATGCCTACTCAAGAAAGGAAAGACCAAGGTAGTAACACTTTATCCTATATCATGTATATTGCATTGCTTGTTTGCATTAGTCATTGAATATAGATACAGTGAAGGGAACGTGGCGTAAGCCCGATCTCGAATACAAATACAGTTGATAGGACGTGGCGAAAGCCCAGCCTTGTATATAGTTAAGGGGACGTGGCAGTGTGTCCGGCCTCAAATATTGATTGCTGCATTGTGATATATGTTTACTTGCTTTATATATATGCATCATATTCGTAAACTGTTGTTACTGGGATTCTCTAGAATCTCAGTCTTTCCAAATAACATTTTTAGACAGGGCAAGTGGATCGAAGAACAAGCAAGTGAGTAAGGACGATTAGGACTGCCGGCGGTAGTCTTAGTTAGATATTTTGGTTTATATTGAACTGGTTATCATTTTGGGATAAATGTACCTATTGAATATATCATAGCATGATAGTTTTGTGTAATCCCTGGTATGTATACTGAGATAGGCAATGATGCCTTGTATAAACCTTTGGATTAATGTTTTAATCCTGGGTGTATGTCAGGAATTGTGTTGATACTCTGATATTGTATATGTGACTGACCGAACAGGCCTATTACTTTTACCTTGAAATGAATGGAGATCTATTTGTACAAGTGTTGTAAAAAGTTTTTAATTATCCCGGATCTCTCATTCGATTATTAAATGTATTTTAAATACTTAATCTCGGCCTTGATCGTGGCGGGGGTTACAATATTCATGCTAATCCTGTGTTGTCTACCGAACTGCATGTCGTTTTCCGTGAATACTCTGAAAAAAGGTTAAAACATGGTAAAGGTGTGACACATAGAGGTTGACGTGGATGATTAAGAAACAACATAGAATAATAATTTGCTGACTGGGCATGGAAAATTAATTTCCACCCAACCCTTTGTCTCCACCTGAGCACTTTAGCTCCATTTAACCCTCCTCTCCTCTCCCTCCCTCTTCTGAAAGAAGTGATGAAGTGGACATAAACGATTAAGTGAAAATTAATTTTACTTGCCCAGTTAGCAAACTATTATTCTAAGTTGGAGAAATACTTACATATTGCAAGTATACCACATCATTTGAACTCTGTTCAATGAAAGCATAACAACTAATATCTAGAGCCGGGAAAACTAGGCCCATTTAGGCCCAAGCCCGTCAAGTATCGGGCCCATGATTTAGAGGCTCCAAATGGAAGCAGACCTAAAAGGGTCGGCCCTACACTACAGCCCTGTAGGGCTGGTCCTTTTGGGCCTATTTAATATTTTTTTAAAAAATAAATTAAAATATGTAATATCATTATATCAAATTATTAATATGAGAGACACCTAAATACCTAATAGAGTATTAGTAACAGGTAAACACTTATTAAATGGTTTGATTTATTTTATTTTCTACAATGGTTTATTCATTTAAACTTTAAAAAAATTTAATTTGGAAATTAAATAATTATTTTAACTAACAATTTATGAGCTTTAAAAATAATGTATCTCAATTTAAAGAAAAATAATAAATAAATTGTAAAACTTGAAAAAGATATTTTTTAATTAAAATGAGTTTAGGCTCGTTTAAGCCCGAGCCAGTAAAGGGCCAGCCCTGTAGGGCCACGGGCTTTAAAAATTGAAGGTTTTACATGAAGCGAGCCTAAACGGGCTGGATCGTTTAGGCTCGAGCCTATGAAGGCCGGTGTAACCCCTTCTAACCAAGGCCGAGATTAGTTCATAAAAACGTAATTAAGTTTGAATTATAGACCATAAATGATTTAGGACTTATACAAAATAAAATTTCCCAAAAATCAAGGTTTCCAAAAAACTTTTACAACACCTGTTCCACAATGGTCTCATACTCACATTTCAAACATAAATGGCCTGTGCGCGTTGATTCCATTCATACATATCAGAGTATAATGCAAATTCCCGACACACTTGGGTTCCATTCAATAAATAAGGGTTCTACAGATGCACAAAGCCCATAAACCTTTTCCCTTTTACTTGGGGATTACACAAAACTATACTACAAATCCCAATATATACAATTATTTCCCAAAAACATCCAAATAATTTTACATGATAACCAATATCCAAAATAATTTCCTATAATGGAGCTCTATCCGATCTTCGTTACCCACTTTCCTTTAGATCCTTCAGCCCTATCTAAAAAATTTGGTTTATGGGAGAGTGAAATTCTAAGGAATCCCCGTTGTGTCAAGTCACTCATAGTATGCACAATAATAAGGCATGAAAGCAAATCATCACATACACATAGCAACTACAATGGCAGTTATAGCGACAAGGGTAGGTATGACTCATGTCACCCTTACGTTTGCTCACACTGTGTTGCACCACAATAGTTCACACAATATATTTCACCAAAACTGGGATTCATATAAAGCATTTCATACACAAGCCACATGGGCAAGATTAACAATGCAAGCCATACCAGCAAGATATATAACACACAGCCCATGGTTGGATTCACAACACCCTGCCCCACGGGTCGGATTCACAAAGCAGTTTCACAACAATCCATGTCGATTACAACGATAGTTCAACGGTTAAGGTAGAGATGACCAACGTCAATCCCTAAACGGCTCGTGCTAAAGTGCTCACGCTATAATAGACCATGTCACATTTTCCAATCATATTTCACAAAACCATGATCAGTCATGCATACCAAAACATCATATACAACATGAGATAAGAGTCACTACCTTGGTCCTTCTGGGCATGCTCTGGCACCGGTCTCTCCCGAATAGGGTAAATGTCGAATCCTATAATTCATAATTAGGGATGAAGCATTATTCTCTATTCCAATACTCAATTGACTTCTCAACACTTAGATTTGGTTATCAATAATGACCCTTAAGAAGTTACAAATGCCTCTAATAAAAGCCCTAAAGGGTTGGGAAACAATAGGTTGAAGATCACTTTTCAAAAACTTAGTGCTCAAACATCATCCCATCTTGCCAAGTGTCGCCATTTCATTGGCTCTCATAAAGTAAGTAACTAATTGGTTACTCTAACCATTCCATTGGCCATTTAATCATACATCTCATTTCTCTTAGTTAGTAATTAATTTCTCCATTAATCACTAACTAATTAAAAAATCTCATCCTCAATGTCACCATTTTCAATCAAAAAATTTGAACAAACAATCCACTAATAGTCAATGTGTATTTTTACACCTATTTTGAAAGTTCATAGTTACTTCCGCCCCCAAAAAAGTATTTGTGTTAGGCACACTTTTGGAAAAATCTCATGTGTATTTTTTGTACATTAACCCTTAGAACTATTAGGATCGGCAAGCATAGCGGAAGAATTTTAAAAAAATTTGCCAATCCCTACCGAGGATCTATCAATAGTGTTTAAACAAAGTTAGGAGGAATCGTACCTTTTCTAATTTAAGGTTTTTCGATCTCTAGGAGCCAACACCTCAAGTCCACTCTCTCTACTGGTATCCACACGAATGCTCTCCAACACAGACTATGTGCTACCACTTCCAATGTCTTCTAGGATTTCCCTTGCGACTCTAAATTCTCATTCGTGTCTGAGTTTTTCAGCTCTTTCAATTTTATAACCCATGGGGCTATATTCAAATTTCAAAATTAATCTTTATTAATTTCAAAATTAATTTACAATTAATTATCTTGATGAGCTAATTAAATAAATTCAGTTTAAATTAAATCTGTCCAACAGTTTTAATTTAACCTATTTATTTAATCCAAATAAACAGCCATCAGATTTAATTTATCTTCATAAATTAAATCTGAGATACTATATCTCTACCATGTTAGTTATTAAATCTAATTTATCTTAATAAATTTAAATTTAAAACTAACACAATAATATAATAATATCATATAATATATGTATATATACATATATATTTCGAATATATATATAATATTATTAATTTTATTTTTATGAATTTTATATTATATATATAAATATAAAATTCATCCACCATAGATTAAATATTATCTTGTGTTGGGTCATTCTTTTGTGTGACCCGTAGGCCCATACGAACTTGACAGTAGGCGAATAACTATATTAACTTACAAGTCGCAAGCGGCCTTTAGCAAGATATTACGACTACCCAATTCATATGAGGACCGTTAACATGATGCAACCTGTCATACAACCATGTCACATCCCTTTTGTCACATGATATATTGGTCAAGGATGAGGCATGAATAATGTCATCCTCTTATTTCTGACCATTACTTTCTCGATTTCTAAGTAGTCTGACAATAGAAATGTAAACCCTTTTCCATCGTAGTATGGTCATACATTTCTCAGATTCACTCATCGAGGGGCCCAATAATATCTCTCTATTAATGTGAGAGACAAATTCCATCTTGATTATTTATATTCCTCTGCATGAAAAACCACCAAGCCCGATCTTAGGCTTTATCATCACTCGGTCAAAAGTGACTTTTAACTAGTTCAAAGCTTAACAACTGTTATGTAAGAATCTATGATGACCTCAGGTCAAAGGGCATTATGACGTGGTTATATATGAGAAAAGCTTATGACTTGATCCATGTAGCTTTCCATAGTGGGTCGGTCCAACAGCTTGTACTCTTACAAGTGCCTAATACTTTGATTTGTATCTTCATATCTTATCAAAGTCATAGTGGTCTTGTTTCATCTCTGTTCCCGCATAGACGACCGACCAGGAATATTTTAGGATAGTCTTTATAATTTATCCAAGGATATAATTATCACAGTTAACATATAAATAATATGATAATAGAATGGAGAATTTTATTAAATAATGATGTTTAAAGTACAATGATTGGTCCTAGGGCACAATTCCAACAAGAAAAACTAAATAAACTGTCAACTAATAGTCAATATGTATTTGCGTGCATATTTTGGAAGTTTATAGTTATTTATGCCCTTCAAAAAAGCATTTGGTGTTGGACATACTTTTGAGAAAATCTCAAGTGTATTTTTGCACCTTAAAAATTTTAAAAAAATATTCCCACATCAAAAAATTTTTTAAAAAATATATTTCACCATTAAAAAATTTTAAAAATTATGTTCCACCATTAAAAAAATTAAAATATCCCATTAAATAATATTTTTACCATTAAATAATAAAAAATTACCATGAATCCAACATGTGCACTACATGTTATTTTCACTATTAAATATTAAAAAATTACTATGAACCCAACGTGTACATTGCATTGGTTGTTATATACTCCATCCGGTCTATAATATATGACACTTTAGCTAATTTACAAGAAACAAGAAATGATAGTTAACTCATTAAATATATCATAAATTGAGAATTTTTTCCACTTTTACCTTATTGGAAAATATATTTGAAAATTTAATGAGTAGGCAAAATTAGAAACGAGCATTAATTATAGGGACAGAAATGAAATGATCATTAATTATCTTATATTTTAGACCAAAATATTCTTCCAAAAAACACCATATATTGTGGACAATGGAGAGTATTATATATATATAGGCAGTTTTAATTAATGCAATTAATTAACTAATTTACTATTATATCCATAGACATGATTATTATATATTTTTGGTGAAAATAGATACTTTAACTCATTACACATAGACATAGCCAATTTGGTCTCTTGATTTATTATTCTCATCTATTCTCATAGATGTAATCTAACTAAATGTTTTTATACCTGTGCATAATCTTTCCTTAATGATGAATTAAACAAATTCATATAATCGTCATTATATTACATGACACTTCATTACATTCCCTCCGATTCCATAAACCAAATGGGTCATTATTGTTTGATTCATCATAGGCCTCCATCCTTGAGTGTAAATCCTATATTAATTTCAATTTATAAATTTTAGTGAACTTTATGAAATTTCTTTCATTTTATTTAATACAGTTTTAACACCGGTTCATTTTTATAATTAAAATTTCATAAATTTTATATAATGAAAATCATCAGATCAATCAATAAGAACCCAATTCAAATAAAATAAATTATAGGAAACTAATTTAAATTGAGGTAATTTATGAGAACTCTTGAATTAGTTCTCTCTAAATATAACCAAGTATTCAGTGATGACACTTCGTTGATTTCTAACTGAAACTACATCTCATCTCAGAGTCTCATCAATATATATACCCTCAAACTTTTATATATGTATATATGGAAAATATTTAGGTCAAGTTTTTTATATCCATTTCATTAAGTTCTTTAATTACATATAACTATGTGTGCTAATTTGGAATTATTATCATTTAATTATAAACCTATAATTGAAAAGTAAGACACATGGTCACATGTAATTGGAGAAGTTGACATAATGAATATAAGGAAATTGATATAAGTATGCTCATATATGGAAAATATATATCACAACACACGACATATACTCTACATCACCAACTTCCACTCACTTAAGTAGTGAAATATAGTTGTGGAAACAATGTGAAGAACCTATATGTTTACTATAAAAAGGAAAAATGTGATTAATTTTTGTAACTGAAGTGGTGGGATTTGTTGATGATGTTATAAAAAACGCAAGGTGCTCCTGCTTTATCTAAGATTTTACTTAGATTCCCCTAAATAGATCAAACAAATTGTTCTCAAACAACCAAAAAACTTGTTTATAAATTATAAGCCTCTCAATAATCTCATCCATCAGATTCTGAGTTTTCCCCAAACCAAAAAAAAAAAATCCCAACGGGAAAAAACATTTTAATTGAGCAAAATTCTCACCCATCCATATATAAAACCTGCCAATTAATCCTCGCCTTGTTTCCTTCTTATTATTTCTTGCTTTTTTGTTATTTCAATCACATCCTTTTCCTCCTTCCTCTTCATTTCAATGTCTTCGGTAAGATTGATTGATCTCTCCCAGTTAGTTTTTTTGGATTTGAATTTAGGATGTTGTTCTTGTGATTGATTTGTTGAATGGGTTTTGTTTAATTTGTGTGCCAGCAAGAGCAAGGGAGGCCTTTACCAAAGTTTGGGGAATGGGATGTGAATGATCCAGCTTCTGCAGAGGGATTTACTGTCATCTTCAACAAAGCCAGAGATGAAAAGAAAACCGGTGGAACTTCCGGCCGCCATTCCTCAAGCCGGAGAATTGATTCTCAAAAAGATGCTAAAAAGAAACGAACAACCAGTTCCAATTCCAAGGTTAATACTTCAATTCAATTAATCTTATTCTTTTATTTATAAAAAATCTTGCTTTTAGGTGTTTATAGGTGGCTAGGTTCTCTATTTTTCTGCATGGTTCAATCTGGCCTAGTCTCATTTAATTCATTTTTCTTTAAAATTGATTTGACCTTGCTCGAAATGATGGGTTCATTACGAAGAATTGATTATCATATAGAGATAATGATAAAAAGAAACAATCACCAGTTTCCAATTGCAAGGTTAATACTCCTATTCAACTAATTTTCATTCTTTTTATTCATTCATATATAAAAACTCTTGTTTCTGGGTGTTCGCCATAGTTGGACCGGACTTTCCCTATTTCTAGACTGGTTCAACTTGGTCTTATCACATTTAATTTGTTTTTCTTTAAAGGGAGAAGGGGCAAAAATACCCATGTAAATATCTCATAAGTGCGCCTGGCACCATATAAAAATTTTGGGTGCAAAAATACTCACGCCCTTTTCTAAAGAGAGCAAAAATATCATCCCTGTTAAATGCTACAAACGTCCATCTCTTTTTTTTTTGTGGGCCCCACATATTGTCCAAATGTCATGATTGCTAGGCCATCTGTGCTTTGACTAGTCAAATCATTATCACCTCTCCAACCCCTTCATCTTCTTCATTCGATCTGGCCAAGTTTTTTCCCCATGCTTGATTTTCTTCAGGGAAAAGTGATATCATAGGGCAATGAAAATCAATATACTAGATTTAGATAAAGCAATACCTAAAATTTGCTCTTGCAAAGACTTACAACAGAAAGCGATAGGGTTCATGTTCTTTGTCGCCAAGCCACTTTCACCTTCCATGGCTCTCCTTCTCTTATTTTGCCTCCACCAGCTTCGCCATATCGCCTCTCTTGCTCCTTATCCGTCACAATCTCAATCTCACCACTTTTGTATCTAATAATCCGATATCGACAACGTGAGCATGGCATATGTATCTAACGTCGCTTTAGCCATTACTGCCATGGGTACCTTCTATGACCTCATTAGTCTTCGCCTTGCCTACGCCTTGTTCATCCTTCTCACAGCCACAGCTGTGTTCTTCACGGCCCTTTAATTTGAAGCTTCACACTATCGGGATGGTAGCTGGCAGCTTCAGTTTGGTGAAGGCATTTTTGTGGCCGCTTAGAGGATTTATATCGGATTTTATGGCAAGGAGGTTTGGGATGAGAGGAAGATTATAGACATTGTAATTATGTCAAACGTTGGGAGGAATTTTCTTCGTAATACTTGGGCTTGCAGGGTCTTTCAAGGCTTCTATCATTGTTATGACTTCTTTATGTTCATTCAATCTACTTGAGGACTCACTTTTAGCGACGTACCATTTGTCTCAAGAATAGAGGGAGTTTTGAAAAGATCCAGCTTGAAAGAATAGAGGGAGAGGGGAGGTCTTTACTGCATTTGGACACATGGCACATTTGGTGTGACTTGGACAATAGATGGGGCCCACAAAAGCAAAAAGAGATCGACGTTTGTAGCATTTAATGAGGATGGCATTTTTGCTCTATTTAGAAAAGGGCGTGGGTATTTTTGCACCCGAAATGTTTATATGGTGCCAAACGCACTTATAAGATATTTACATGGGTGTTTTTACTCATTCGCCCTTCTTTAAAATTGATTTGACTCAGTTCAGAATGAGCCGTTACGGAGAATTGATTCTCGTAGAGGTAATAATAAAAGAGACCAACACCCAACTCCAATTCCAATTCCAATTCCAAGGTTAATATTTCTATGTAACTGATCTTGACTCTTTCATCCATTCATTTATCAGAAATTTTTTTTTCTGGGTATTTGTCATAGTTGGGCCGGACTTTCCTGGTTACTAAAAAGGTTCGACCTATACTTTTTTTCTTTCAAATTAATTTGACCTGGGTCGAAATGATGTCGTTACTGAAGAGTTGATCCCTGTAGAGATAATGATAAAAAGCAACAATCACCCAACTCTAACTCCAAGTTTATAACACTTTGGGTGAACCTTCAATCATTCATAAAAAATAATGTTGTTGCTTAATCATTACAGTATTTATCATGATGTCTGGGCTGGTTCGGCCTAACCTAGTTCCTTTGATTAGTTCATTTTTTTACCTGACCTCGCTCAAAATGATTGGGTCATGTCAGACCAGTAAAGTAATTATCAAACTTTTTCAACCCTTATTATCTAAGCTAGCCTTTCTAATATTAGAAGATTGACCAATAAATTGTATTTATCATGGTAAATTTTATGTGAGATTGTTAATAATGATAATGATTTGTTTGTATTGTTAATGCAGAAAAGGTGGTTTTGCTTTGGCCCTTGAGAAGGAGAGGTTTCTTGTTGTTGTGCATTTGTGAGGCGTCCGCATTGAATTGCATTCTCAAGAAAATGGGAGGTTTAAGGATTACGCATGCAGCTTCTGCTTCCTCTTCATGATTTGATTTTATCTTCACACCGATTAAAAAAGTAATGTAAATAGGCATACTTATCTTTTTGATTTTATTATTATTTTTTAAAAAATACAAAAAAAAAATCCCTAATTTCATTTTAATCTCCATTCGGATTGTAATATTAAAATTAAAATTAAAGGTGCCTCTTTATGTCCATTGCTCCAAATAATATACCACTATCGTCTTCAAATCATAAAGCGAGCATATATAAACAAATTTGGTTCTCCAATGGGGCCTATTTTTATTTTTTTTTAAAGAAAGTCATATGTATTTCATAGAAAATGATAATTTATAGATAATAACTCTTTAACTCTTTACACTCTATAGATAATTTATTGATTTTGATACTTCATATTAATACTAAGCCCTTTTACAAAAAATTAGGCCAGAAACATTTGTATTTTTATGATTTATTTTTTGCAATTATTGTTTGTAAATACAAAATAAATAAATTTAAAATGTTTTTGCAAACAATTTAAAATGGATTATAGTAACCAACAAGCCATTGATTGATATGATAAACAGCTTCATTTCAGTAAAGGTAAGAACATAAGTTCAAATCCTATGAAACAAACTTGTTGGGTGTAACATGTCACACCCTTATCTTATTTTTACCATTTTCAAAGTATTTATGGAAAACGATACTCTGTTTGGTAGGCAACACAAGAATGACATAAATATATTGATATAATGTGCATTATTAATAAAATCCCCATAGGGGTTCGTACCTGATAATTACAATCAATGTAACCGCACAGGGCTACTAGGGTGTCTAAACCCATCCTAATGAAACAGAGATATCTTCCCATTTTCGTTCCACCACCGCAAACCTCTCATATAGTTCTCTTCTTTGATCTTTACATATCTTTTGTATTCACCTGTCTACATTGTTGGCTGGGGAGGGTGAGATTCGAGAGAATCTTAGTAGGAAAACAATGCCAATATGCATGCAGGATAAGTGCTTAATGCATTACATGCTTGCATTATATAAACTTATGCTAATATAATGACTTATCTGCGTGCTTAATGTTTCAAACAACATACTTTTGGCCATAGCATAATTAGAAACAGAGCTTCAATCATTCATATGTGTTTCACATAATCATACAAAGCAGTAACATGCATCAATACCCCAACACAAATATTAAATACATGCAGGAGAGGTAAGTTCCCTACCTTAAGTCTTTTCTCCTTAAAATGTGTGCCTCGTAATACGTGTCAATGACTGGGCTCTCAACTTGTTCCTACAATTCCAAATGTACTATTTATACACTTTCATTTGCTTCTGGGGGTTATATGGTCTATATTGAAAAATGACCAAAATGCCCCTAGGACCCTGGCTTGGCCCCTCCGTATCTGATCCGACTGTACTTTTTCTAAAATCTTGACATGAGTTATTCTAACATATATTCACCCAAGAAATCCTTTTCGGGATCAGAATTACCAAATTCAATTTCAAATTATGAAATTACCCTTGGCAGCCTCACTTTAAGGGTTTCAGGGGCGTTTTCGTAATTAAACTTTTTGGGGCTTTCACAAAAAAGTGACCAATTGTGACCCCACCTAATTTTCCCTCCTGAACTCAATAAAACAATCAAATCATTGAAAATCCAACTCCATCCCCTCAAAACAAGTTTGGCCAAAATGTTTCAAAGGAAAAGAGAGAATTATAACTTTGTGTTTTAACACTTACAACATACTCCTTTTCACTTCTAATCCCTTATTAAACCATTTAAACACATACTAACCATGATTGAAGAAATTTGGGCAGCATAACAGCTAGGGTTTGGCATATCTCAAATTTACAAATCACAACAAATTAACCACAAAACCACCAACCTATCCAACGACAACAATAATAGCAACAAAGACTTGATGTGTATGAAGCTACGTTTGATTTCTCTTTAGATATCTCTTGTGACCGAATTTCATCCCTCCACAAACCTTAAGATTTTGCTTCATAAATACCTTGAATCATGGAGAGAGAGGCTTAAAGGAGTGATTTCTCAACTTAGAAACCAAATCACAAGAGAGAATTTCACTTACCTTAAGATTTCTCCTTTCTCTCTCTAGATTTCTCAAGAACACACTCCCTCTTTCTATCTTTGTGTTTAGGCGTGAAAGTGGGTAGAGAAAGATGAACCAAGAGCTTAAAAATATCTCTCTCATTTTCCTTAATTAGCTTTATTACAAAAACAGGGTTTATGACATTACTTGTACTTTGGCTCTAGCTAGCTCCTTCTAAGTATGACATAATCCTTCCATTACATTCCAACCAAATTTCCTTCCCTCTTCCCTTAGCCCATGAAGCCATTTAAGGGTCCTTTATGACCCAATTAAGCTTCTTTCATTATCCTAACTAATTGTACATTTATACTGTTATTTTATGATAATAACACATGTGCTCACTTTTCACAAATTCATATTTAATTGTTTGGCTTAAGATGAAGCCACTTGGCATGTTTATGAGCCAAATAATTATTTTCCCCTCCTATTTCTTTATTCCACAATTTACACAATTGCCAATACATTTTATTTTCCAATTTTCGGAATATTGCAAATTCTGGCAGATTTTTTGCTCTAACTTTGAAAAATTATAACTAAATTTATAGAGATCGTTTTAGAGCGATTCCAAAGGTTATAGAACCCTTATTGCGTCTATTTTGAAGGAAAAGTATAGCCTTTTTCTAGCTGGAAACATATCATTTCCAAATTTCAAATCTTTGCATGTTATTCTAGAAAATAATCAATTTCGTTGGGTAAACTTCAAAAATTCATAATTCTTTGTATATATCTTCAAATGATTCATATGAACTATCAAATTAAAGCTTAGAATGTCTACTTTCACCATGTAAAATTTCATAAATTTTTTCTCATCTTTTGGTCTTCCAAAATCACATTATAAGCTCACTGCCTTGTAGGAAATTTCACTAGAAGCATAATCACATTCTCCCAAAATTCACCATTTTACTTTCTTTAGTACCCCAAAGATATAAGAATCATTAGGGAATAGATTTGGGGCACCTGTTAAACCGAGGATTAGCAGTTCACTTACTTCAGGCTTATTCTCTAGCCTCGAATTACAAAATTCGGGGCATTACATTTCTCCCCCACTTAAATAAATTTCGTTCTCAAAATTTGCATATTTATACAGTTATAAATTCTGGGTAACTTTCTCTCATATTAAGTTTCTTGTGATTATACCAATACTTCAAATCTTAGTGGTCGCAGTACAACACTAAAGTTGCACCATAACGGTATGTCTCTAGATTTTCAGTACAATACAATTGCTGCTAACTCAAGATCATGTGTCGGATAATAATTAAAAATTTTTTAAATGAGGCTTCCATTCTCTAAATGCATAAGCCAATACATGGCTATGCCGCATTAAAACACTTCCCAATCCTGCCTACTGGCATCAACAAGGACAATAAAGGTCCATAGTGGATCTGGGATTATTAGTATCAGTATTGACATTGATTTTCGTCTCAGCTCTGTGAAGTCGTTCTCCCAGTTACAGTCCCATAGATAATGTTCAGTTTTTAAACTATTCTGGAGAAATTCGGTATATATATTCGGTAATATTTAGTAAGACCCAAAAAACTACATATTTTAGAAACAGTCTCTGGCCTTTTTTAGTTTAGTACTACTTTCACCATGCAAGGATCCCCTGAGACTCTTTGTTGTGAGACTATATGGCCCAAAAGTCTAACTTCTGAAAGCCAAATCCCACATTTGCTTACCACCTTAATTGGATCCCACTTGACCTTCGTAGTAGCACACAATTGTTCATAGAGAATGTTATAATGTATATGCCTTGCACCATATAATGCAATATTATACTTACACATAACTCAGTTCAGTCAGAAATGTATTTAGAGCCAACTACTGTTGCAACCCCTACACCTTCCATACCTCAGTCCTCGATTGGGCATATTAGTGTACCTGTAGGCACTGCCCATAAGCATTACTCATCAGTGTACCCGAAGGCAATACCTGTAGGCATTATTCATTAGTGCACCTGATGGCACTGCCCGTAGGCATTATTCATTAATATACTCGAAGGCACCGCCTGTAGGCTTTATTCATCAGCATACCTGAAGGCACTACTCATAGGCATTATTCATTAGTGTACCTGAAGGCACGTGTACCATACATATTGTAGAAGATGGCAAATACAAAGCAAATAAACATTCACATAGTGTATGAAGGATAGAGTTACTACATTGGCACTAGTAGAAAAATAGTTTTTTAGACCGGTTAAAATTGACTTTTTAAACTAGTTTTGGATCAAGTCTAGATACAGCTGGTCTTAAAAGTTTGATACTTTTAAGATCGGTTAAGGAATTGGTCTTAAAAGTCACACATTTAAGATCAGTTGTATTGATAACCGGTCTTAAAATAAACCATTTTTAAGACCCGTTGTCATGAGCACTGGTCTTAAAAGACCTCTTATGTAGGCAATATTGAAACATTTTTAAGACCGGTTTTCCATATAACCGGTCTTAAAAGTTTTATTTTTAAGACTGGTTGTATATTAAACCAGTCTTAAAACTTGAATTTTAAGACCGGTTATATGGAAAACCGGTTTTAAAATAACTTTTAAGATTAGTTATATATATAACCAGTCTTAAAAGTATTATAATTTTTTTAGTTGTCTTTGATTTTGTTAGTAACCAGAACACATTCTAGAATTGATGTTTCTAATGCTATACTTTTAAGTGCCATAAGGTGTTCAGTTTGCTTCCATTTACCATTTCTTTTTTATTTAACCTTCTCATTGGGAACTTGTAACATAACATGCGCCTTCATCCTCATGTAATGTGTTGTTTAAAACCATCATATATATATGCATAATTCTTTAAAACACATGCAGGCTAATGACATGTCTCAAACAGATTCACATGAATAAATGCATGGTTTCACATAATCACAAAAACAATAAACATGTCAATTCATGCAACCAACAAGTTTTGCAAAAAAGCTGAAAGAAGAAAAATTCCTCAATATATACAAAAAATTCCTCAATTTTATAAGAACTCACTGTTGTAAAAGTTCATAAATGAATTCAGCACAACAATTGCGAATTTGATCAATATCTTCTTTAGGAAAGGGGTTAACAAGATCAACATCTGAAATACCAAAGCTAGGCAAAACATTAACTTGCTAACTTAAAAAAGAATAAAAGTACTACAAAATTTTTGAAATATATATACATTTATCTTTTGAGTAAATTTTGTCGTGCCTAGGGTAATAATATTATAAATGTGCGTCAAAACATACAACCCATACAAGTTGGACCCCGGTGGTTGCCTACGGGTCTGAAAAATAATATGATATCATTAAAACAAGTATAAAATTAAAGCATGGCTTATTATTGAATACATTCTTAAAACAAACTAATATATAGCTAACTTTTGGCAAGATCCATATAGGGTCTTTTAGGTCACAAACATGCCTACCACAAGTAGCGTGTAGGAATGTCTGCACAGCCCTATATCATCAAAATCACAAAGGTTACTTATTTTAGACAAATTCGATAAATTTTGCACATGAAGGGTAATTAATAATGCAAGTAAACGTACGAGTTCATGGTCTTCTTCAATTCATTCCCTGACTTGCTGTGGTGGAGGGAGTATAAGAGGATGATAGTATAACTCTTCTTGCACAAAATAATCAATTGCCAATGATCACTGAAAAAAGGGAAGACTTTTAAGCAAATATCAAACATTATGTACATTATGAAATATATATTTGTTTCTTACCCATGCACATATGGAGCCAAGAAACACTCAATTGGGGTTTCACTAAGCCTTTGTGATAAGTATATGTGTCTGATAGTAGTAATGGTCCCTTTGTCGTTGAGTTGAATTGGGTAAGGAATCCAAATTTATCGGTTTTACCAAAGGAAACCAACTTATGATTCATGTACCTACAATAATGCAAGCACACAAATCAAAGTTTAACGGCGTAATTTGTAAAATATTTACTTCCAATTAGAGAAGATACTTACATTAAAAATAGTTGGACAATCAAAATCATAAGCTGTTATCGAGGAGCTACCAGGGACATTAAATCATCCCTTTTAAGATAGCATTGCACCCCTGACTTCCCAACAGCTGACTCAGTAGGCCAATCTCTTGTTTGAAAGGACGTATCATATGCCATAAGAATCACTTGCTGTATGACATTCAATGGAGGCTGTGAAACATCTTGAGTGGAGGGAGGTATAGGTGGCGGGGCTGTGATCGGGGATTCCTCAGCTCGATCAGAAACAAGGTTCTTTGGCCACAAGATGAAAGGTTGAGAACATCGCTCACAATCTTGAAGTCATCAGCGGGGATAGGGAGAGGTACATCTGCAACGATCACCTCTTCAGCTACTACTCTGACTTGATCATCCTTTATTTCTTGGTGACGGACAGTTGAACCCAAGTTGTGCACGCTCCCCCATACAACTAATCATCTTAGAGGATCCTCCTCAAATAGGTCACAAGGCTCACCAATATCTTTTCCCGGACCCTCTAATGACTGACCAATACAACTCCCTTTAGTGCTCTGTTTAGGGTTTAGGGAATGTGCCTGGGGAGCACTGGTATCTTGTCTTGTGCTCACCATGATAATCCATTCCTCCTTCATCTTGCTGAACCTTTATTCAAATCGTGCATCAAATGATGCTTCTGCCTTGGCCCTAGCTTCTTCCCTCACAGTGGCAAATATATGCTCTATATCCTCCCTAGTCTCCATATGACTTGAGGAATGACGTGGGGGTGCTCTAAAGTAATCCCTTCTGCCAACCCCGCCTCCAACTCCCCTAACAGGACCGGGATGCTCGTGTATTCCTGTAGCAACGATCAGGATGTCATTCCTCCCATCCGACCTAAACGATACCTCGGCTTGTTTTTTTAAAGCTCCTCCTGTAAGACACATAAATCAAATATAAGTAATGAATTTTTGTTTACTCACTAATTAATAACAACAACAATACTTACAATTTTTTTACCAACTATATGAGTTTGTTCACTCGTATAAGATCCACTCTTCTTTTGGTAAGCGAACTTCCACATTTCTTCACGACGTATTGGAGATGGTGGAGAAAGAAGAATAGAAGGATTGGATTGTGTTGCTTCTTCCAATCTGTTCCGTTTGGCCACCAACAAGTCTTTTTCAGCTTTCACATAACCCCCATGAGACATTGTATGGGGGCAATCATTCTTTCTTCCACTTTTTTATGCCTTTTGCCTTTTTTCTTGCGAATAAGAAATTAAAAAAAGTTACAATCAATAAATTAAAGACAATTCATAAGTAAATAAAATGTAAAATATGTCAACTCACCAAAGCTTCTAGAGTAGTCTAAAGCCGTCTAAATTCTTGTACTTGTCACACAGATTAGGACGAGGCTTACCTTTGTCCACCTTGATATGCACGTAATTGTTGGCTAGATGTGTCTTAAATTTCCTCCAGCGTTCATCACAATATGTCATTGTCTTATTATACAAGATTTGACTCTGAGGAATGTCGTAAGTGAGCTGGATAGTTTCCCAAATATGTCGCTTTACACTTTTATCCACATTTATCCACTCCTCTATCAATATGCTAGGCTTGTTGCATGCTAGGAGGCTGACAAAACTCCTATACCAGCTTGCATTAGGCCCGATTGGTTTCCAATATTTATCAAACTTAATCAGAATCTTTTCCCCAGTATTCTGATTAAGGGGAATGTCTCTCAATCAGGTGCCTCTTCTACCCCTTTGTATGGGCTGGTTACAGGGCTCCCTTTGATTCTGGCTTGGAGCATTGCTAGGAGTACCCTCACTTTGATTAACACTAGTTGGCTCCAGAGTACCTTCAGTAGGACGGCTCATTATCCTCACTTAAAATTGAATGAGCTAATTTATATTCCTATATGGTTATGACACTTTAAATTTCATCCTCTAATTTTCATTTCAAGTATTATATTAACATTCTAGACTATGCTATATCCTAGTTGGCACTTAAGTATCGTACAAGGCATCAAAATGCATAATACAATTCCACTTTATAATTTGCAATTTTCCAGCAACTAACTTATAACAATTTCTTTCTCATGCTTTCCTTATACAATTTCACCTTCTAAACTCATTGGAGCAATAAAAAGGAATAAAATATAACTCTGTCTAACACATTATTGGGATCCACAGAGTTCCAAAAGAAAATCTAACACATTATAATTGAACAATACAGAGTTATAGAATCTACGCTGAGAGACATTATTCACATTATAATCCAATAATACAGAGTTATAGAATAGAAAAACTCATATTATAATTCAATAATATAAAGTTTATCAAGGCTGAGAGACATAGAAGTAGCTCTAAGAAAGGAAAGATAGGCTTTGCATCCACATATAATATTCACAAGTTAAGATAATTCAAAAGGCAGAACAATGCCTCAGAGCAACAACCAAAAAAGCAAAATTTATCACATAAAAACCTGGAATTCGAGCTTGAGGAACAAACCCAGGGGAGGTAAGCAATGAAAATGAGGGAATGCAATCCACTGTAGACCTGCTTCTATTGGTGGCGTTGGTAGGAGAGACGTGGGAAAGACAAGCTTCAAGATAAAATCCAGGGGAGGCAAGAAACCACTCTTGAAGAAGAAACCAATCGGAGGAAACAAACGCCGAGCCTTATGTTAATGTTTCAACTGAACCTCTGCGTCAGTGGCGGTGAAGGTTAAGGACGAAGGAGCGACATGGGAAGGAGGAGCTAACGTGAAAGGAGGGAGGGGTTTGTAAGAATCTTGAAGCACTAGATTTCAGAGTTGAAATTAGGCGCGATTCATTTTTGGGGCCATTTTAAGACCAGTTATACATAACAACCGGTCTTAAAAGTTATATTTTAGACTGGTTATTTAGTATAACCGGTCTTAAAAATATTTTAAACTAGTTCCTATCAAGAACTGGTCTTAAAATTTCAACATTTAAGACTAGTTGTTTTCTATAACTAGTCTTAAAAAAATAAATTTTTAATTTTCTTTATTTCAGAAAATATATTAAACCTGTTACATTTAGAACCGGTCTAGAAAATACATACATATATTAATATTTTTTAATGATTAATTTTTTAAGACCGGTTGTTGATAAAACCGGTTTAAAAATTATATTTAAGACCGGTTTTTAGTATAACCGGTCTTAGAAGTTCATCATAATTACCAAAATATCACCGGTCATATTTTTAAGACCTTATCTGCTATAACTGGTCTAAATATGTCTGTCTTTAAATACCATTTGTGTTCTAGTGTGATCTTTGCTAGATAATATTAAATTTCTAATATTCCCCTGGTTTGTGTTTTGCTGCATCTCTCGCAGCTCATTACTATTATTGATCTTAATCAGAGTAGCAATGCATAGTTTGGTGTACCCGTAGATACTTAGTTCAGTACAACGTATCTGGCATGTAGGATTTTACAACCTAGGGTCTCTAACCCAACTTTTAGTTTCATAATGGAATCTAGAACCTCAATTTCACACAAATTGGAAATCATTTCCCTGAATTATACCCAATAGGTTTGCTAAGAGTCAAGATTAATAGCGCCTATTCTAACCTTCACAGTATTCGGATAACATCCTCAAAACGTCACTAGAGGTTTAACACTATCCATAAGGTTCACAAGGTTCAAACTTCCATCATAGAACAGATCCATAGTGCAACCAGTTTCACATTTCGACTTAACCATTATTTTAGCTTAAATCAAATTCAAGCCTATTCTCAACATTCAGTATCATCGGTTCGGATCCTTTAGGATCGATATATGGCATAATCACGCCTAATTATGCATCACCATACATCATACCTACATACCTTTAACACTACAGTGTTACTATAGAGCATCACTTAGCATGGAGAAATCTCAAAACATTTACTGCACCTCAAATTTCCATAACCCCATCAAATGGATCTTTCTGGGCAGTATTCACCGCAATGGAAATGTCCTGATTTAAAATCAATACTTATATCATCATTATCTCTATACGTCTAAGCATCCTTTAAATCATCTAACTTAAATGATCATTAGTCATGGAGAAACCTTAAGACAATTACTATTCCTCAAGTCTCCATGACCCTATCAACTAAACTTCCCAGGGGATCACCCATCTTAGGATTTCCCTGGGTTGAGCACACTTAACTTTCACGTACCCAAGCGAAAACGTAGATAGCAGTTCTATCATCTTCCAAACACTATTATCTTGTAACTACCCTTATCTCCTGGAGTTATGCCGACGGTCTCCGGCTAACAAAATATTGTGTGGATTGCCCATTGGCCTTAGCCATACTCGCTTCCTCAGCTTTCACAACATCCTTGGTCCATCCTCAGTTTGGTATTACACTACTTATTGCCCTTCATATATTTCCAAATTATTTTGGGGCTAATTCACAGAAGAGGGATAATTCACTTCTCTAGTACCCCATACCATGTGTATCTCTTTTTACCATATAATTAAGATCTTATCAGTAAACTATCATGTTTCCAGAACTGTCGCTCTTCCATAACCACTTTGGGCTCTCCAGAATTGCTTAGGCTTTGATACCAAAATGTCACACCCTTATCATATTTTTACCTATTTTAGAGTATTTATGGAAATTGATGCACAGTTCGGTGGGCAACACAGGAATAACATAAATATACTGATATTATGCGCATGTTTACTAAAATTCCCTGTAGGGGTTCGTACCTGATAATTACAATTAATGTAACTATACAGGGCTACTAGGGTGTTTAAACCCCTCCTAGTGAAAATAAAGACATCTTCCCATCTTATTTCCACCACTGCAAACCTCTCATATAGTTCTTTTCTTCGATCTCAGTATATCTTCTGTATTCACCTATCTACATTGTTGGTAAGGGAGGGTGAGATTCGAGATAATCTCAATAGAAAAATAGTTCCAATATGTATCAGGATAAGTGCTTAATGTATGACATGCTTGTATTACATAAAATCATGCTAACACAATGACATATCTGCGTGCTCAATGTTTCAAACAACATACTTTTTGCCATAGCATAATTAGAAACAGAGCTTCAATCATTCTTATATGTTTCACATAATCATGGAAAGTAGTAACATGCATCAATACACCAGCACAAATATTAAATACATGTAAGAGAGGTAAGTTCCCTACCTTAAGTATTTTCTCCTCGAAACGTGTGCCTCATAATGTGTGTCAACGACTGGGCTCTCAACTTGTTCCTACAATTCCAAATGTACCATTTAGACACTTCTATAGTGTTTCTGGGGATTATATGAGTCTATATTGAAAATTGACCAAAATGCACCCGGGACATTGACTCGCCCTACCATACCCAGTCCGACCGTACTTTTCCTGATATCTTGATATGGGCTATTCTGACATATTTTTGCGTAAGGAATCCATTTCTGAGCTCAGAATTACCAAATTCAATTTCAAATTATAAAATTGAACTTAGTAGCCTCACTTTAGAGGTTTCAGGGGCTTTTTCGTAATTATACTTTTTCGGGTTTTTTCTAAAAAAGTGACCACTGTAACCCCACCTAATTTTCTCTCTTGAACTCAACGAAACCATTAAATCATTAAAAATCCAACTCATCCCCCTCAAAACAGGTTTGGCCAAAATGTTTTAAAGGAAAAGAGAGAATTATAACTTTGTGTTTTAACACCTAAAGCTTACTTTTTTCCACTTATGATCCCTTATTAAACCATTTAAACACATACTACCATCATTTGAAGAAATTTGGGCAGCATAACAGCTAGGGTTTGGTATATCCCAAATTTAAAAATCACAACAAATTAACCACAAAACCACCTACCAATCCAACATGAACAACATCAACAAAAACTTGAAGTGTGTGAAGCTACCTTTGATTTTTCTTTGTATATCTCTCTTGGCCGAATTTCCTCCCTCCACAAACCTTAAGATTTTGCTTCCTAAATACCTTGAATCATGAAGAGGAGAGGCTTAGAGGAGTGATTTCACAACTTAGAAACCAAATCACAAGAGAGAATTTCACTTACCTTAAGATTTCTCCTTTCTCTCTCTAGATTTCTCAATAACACACTCGCTCTCTCTTTCTTTGTGTTTAGGCGTGAAAGTAGGTGGAGAAATATGAACCAAGAGCTTAAAAATATCTCTCTCATTTTCCTTAATTAGCTTTATTACAAAAACAGGGTTTATGACATTACTTGTACTTTGGCTCTAGCTAGCTCCTTCTAAGTATGACATAATCCTTCCATTACATTCCAACCAAATTTCCTTCCCTCTTCCCTTGGCCTATGAAGCCATTTAAGGGTCCTAATTGAGCTTCTTTCATTATCCTAACTAATTGTACATTTATATTGTTATTTTATGATAATAACACATGTACTCACTTTTCACAAACGCATATTTAATTGTTTGGCTTAAGATGAAGCCACTTGGCATGTTTATGAGCCAAATAATTATTTTTCCCTTCTATTTCTTTATTCCACAATTTACACAATTGCCAACACATTTTATTTTCCAATTTTCCAAATAGTCTGGCAGATTTTCTGCCCTAACTTTGAAAAATCATAACTAAATTTGTAGAGATTGTTTCAAAGTGATTCCAAAGACTATAGAACCCTTATTGTGTTTATTTGCAAGGAAAAGCATAGCCTTTTACTATCTGGAAGCATATCATTCCCAGAATTTAATTCTTTGCATGCTGTTATAGAAAATAATCAATTTCGCTGAGCAAACTTCAAAAATTCATAACACTTTGTATATAACTTTAAATGATTCATATGACCTATCAACTTAAATCTTAGGAAGTCTAATTTCACCTTGTAAAATTTTATAATTTTTGCTCATTGTTTGGTCTTCTAAATTCATATGACAAGCTCACTGTCTTGAAAGAAATTTCACTAGAAGCATAATGATATTCTCCCAAAATTCATCAATTCACTTTCTTTAATACCCTAAAGATATAAGAATCATTAGGGAATAGATTTGGGGCACCTGCTAAACCGAGGCTTAGCGGTTTAGTTACTTCAGGCTTATTCTCTAGCCCCTTATTCCAAATTTTGGGGCATTACATAACTTCTCAAATTTTAAACTCCAAAATTCCTTGCACCTTTATGGCATCAAAAGGGAATTAGATGGTGAATTAAAGAGCACATGAAATGGCAAATAATGCAATTGATGGTCACACACAACATGATTATGTACGGGACACAAGAGTGCAATTTTGTTCCCTTAAAGGCCTAATCTTGTAGCCCAAATTGGATAATTGAAGAACTCAATATTTGGCCCAATTAAATATCAAATTTTCTGCGAAAATGGGAGGAAAAGATCAAGACACAAGTTGGCCCATTAAAATACAAAAATGTATGGGCAAAATGGTCATTTGACCAATAAATAAAAAAAACACATTATTTCTCCAAATTAAGGAGATATTTTCGGCCAAGATAGAATAAAAGAAGGGAAAATCAAATATATAGTCCAAAACTTCTGTCAAGAAGGAGCAATTGTGGCCAAGAAAAATGAGAAGAAAAGTCAAAAGTTTAACATGTGATAATTAGCATTAGATAATATTATTCAAAGAAGGTGGATGATGATAATTCAAGAAGCCCTTTTTGTTCTTTCAAGGGCCATCTTACATCAAGTTGAAGAGAGAAAAGAGAAAGCAATTTTAGCTAGGTAAAAGAAAGGATAAAAAGTCAAAAAACAACATGTGTTAAATTAGCAATTAAATAATATATTTAAGGAGGTGGAATTGTGATATTTTAAGATCATATCCTCTTCCAAAGGGCCTCATATTTACGTCCAAACACAAGAAAGGGGAGAGAGATAGAGAGAGCTTGAAGAAACACAAGAACATAGAGCATAAGAGATTCATGAAGCAAAGACAAGGTGAGTTGGTGGTAATTTCCACTTGTTCTTGCCTGCTAATTCATGGAAACTCTCTCTTAATCTTTATGCCTTCTTGAAACACACATGTAGCAAGCAAAATCAAGAGTAAGAAGGAAGAGATAGGGGACAGTTTAGATTGGTTTTACCAATAGGTTGATAAGTTTTAGACAAATAAGCCACAGAAAGATAAGACAAATTCAGATCCAGATTCTTTTATCAGTCTCGAACTAGAATTGTATATATGCAGTATGATTTACAACTGGATCAGGAGTTATGGGAGGACGTCTAGAGCATATGTCTGCGGGTTGTCTGGGAGCATGACACCCCTATAAAGCAGTGTACAAGGTACTCGGATGGGCTGATCCCAGTATAGTATAAACAAGGTCTTCTGGATTTAGGGACTTGGATGATATCTAGATCTGCACTACAATGTACTTCTTCCTGAATATATTATTTTAGGCCAGAAGAAGAATGAGGTTATGGAACAGGGTCAGAAAGACAAATTTTATTGATGGCATGGAACATATCAGGGTACGTGTTCTAGTACATGTACCAGTACTGATATGCATTACATATAAAGTATTTAGTCAACAAGAGACATCTGGCACAATTTTTGCGATAAGGGCGGTTATGGGGTATCGGTGGTTGAAAGTAGTTAAGGCCGATAATTGTGTTTTTGCATAGGAACACAAAGGTTAAGCGTGCTCAACCCAGAGAAATCTCAAGATAGGTGACCCCTTGGGAAGTCACATAACAAGTTATGTTATGACATGTACGGGGAACAAGAACATGTTGTATAATAGTTCAGAGGCTGTATGTTTACAGGCTTTCCATGAGTACTGTAAATGACTATTATATATTATTTCAGGAGTACATGTATACCCAACACTTTATGACATGACAGATATGCCCTTATGACTATGTGACATATACCTCTTCCTTGTTTCCATATAGTGAAACATAAAGATGATGAGGCCAAGAGGTATAGATGCTAGGTAAAAGCAAGAAGCTAGACTTGACCTAATATAGCACATACTGGGCATCTTAACAGAACAACAAATAATGATCAATGATCATAGTAATGAGCTACTAGAAGTGCAGTAGAAATAGAATACAGATAGGGAAAGACAAAATAATCGTTGTTAATAAGAAAATGAACCCATACAGTATGAGGAAAATAAACAGGAGCCTCTGCTTACACATACTCTTAAGGGAGACAGTTACAGACATGAGCAACACAGTTAAGTCAATAGGGGGTTATTGTTGATAAGGGCTGACACCCCTATCTTCTAAGGAAAGTTTGATCCCCAGCTGACAGAGGATCGGATATAGACTAAGTGTCAACATTTTGATCTACTTAAGGAGTAGAGAATAACATGAGTCACACCTATGAGTGGTGTTAGGGAAATCACATATAAGTTTTGGCTTTCAAAACTTAAACTTGCTGAGTGGTGATTTCTCACAAGATGGGAATTATTAGATCCTAATAAAGTAGACATAGTATTGAGTGAAAAAGTCCAGGAACTCTTTGAAGAATAGGCTTTGTCGGCCTTTATGCCTTGGTAACCTCTTCAAAATTTAAACTAAGGATTGCAATATAGGGTACAATCCCGGATCGTCTCTCGAAGAGCCTTTTATTAATTACCTAGAAACTAAGTGTAATGATTGATATGAAATGAGTTAAAAATGATCTTTGAGCTTTTTATCTAACAACTAAATTGTAATTAAACTAAAATGCTTTTAAAACTAATATTTTTGGATTTTTGGAATAAAGTTGATATGGAATGGAAATTGGTTAGAAATGCAAGTGATAAATATGCTCTTGGAAATGGTTTTCAATGGCTATCCTTGCTCAATTAAGATATTTGGGGAGTTAATACAATATGTTTCTAATATACCAAACCTCAATTACCATTGAGTCTAGCATCTCAAGAGAGGAACCCCGACCCTTGAAATGCTATTAAGGCCTCTTAGTGTAATGAGTTTCTCTAAGTTTTCTAATATACCAAACCCTAATTACCATTAAGTCTAATGCTTAAACTCATGAACTCATTTATTTAAACATTATTAAAACCCCTTAGAGACTGACTATGGAATAAGCAATGCATTTAGGTTCAACTGCAATTCCAATTCAATCAAACTATCCAACAATACCATGTTAAATAGAGAGAAACAATAGAATCATAGATAAACATATATATAACCATATATATTGATGAGTACAAATCCTCACTACAAATTCCAAATCACAACAACTCAATCCATAGAAATAATAACTAAAATCATAGTCTCATTACATAAATGAATTCCTAAACCTAAGAAATCACAAATATAATGAGCTATAGATAAAATAAAATCCCCTTTGAAGCATATGTGAGCTCAAGTTATGTCCAATTCATCTCCAAAAGCACAAAATTGCCTAGCCAATAATGAGAATAACTTCAAGAAATATAATCACACTCTGATTCAAATACTCAGCCATCAAATCACCAATTAAGGAAATCAATTAGTAATAAATCAATTTAATTGGGGCTGAAATTAAACTCATAACGAGGAAACCATGACTGTTTAGCTAGGAGTCAGAGAAGTCACGGCCTGGAAGAGAGGCAACCACGATCTGGGACTGAGGATATTGCCGGTGATGAAGAGCTAGAGTACGAAAGGCGTCGCCGACGATGGATACGCATAGGGCCGAGAAGGAGAGTGAAGGTTGCTGGTTCAGGTCTTCCTCCTCTATTCTCGGTTTCGCTCCCAGCTCCTTCTGCTCTCAGCTCTGTTCTGTCGTGTCTGATCTAAAGGCGATGGAGATTGAGGTTCTCACCGGCGACAATGAAGGTAGTGGGCTTATGCCGCCGGTGAGAGTAGAAGGAGAAAGTAATATGTGATGGGGTCTCGATGATGCGGCGCTTAAATCTTAATAAAAACCTTCAGCTCTCTGTGTTGGGTCCTTGTATATCCAAATCCCATATCCACAGCCAAGTTGGGTCTGTCCAGTGTGTTTGGTCATCTGCACTTCATTATCCAGCAAAGGCCCAAACTGCAACCTATGGCCCAGGGACTAAGTGAAAAGTTACAAAGGTTTTTGGAGGGATTTCAGTAAAGGTTTTGAAATATTTTGGAGGTTCAATTAAAATTTCCAGAACTCATGGGTCCTTTTATGTGGTTTTCCTTAGCCCTTTTCTTTACTATTTTGTAAATTTCATAAATTGTAGGGCCTTTTCTGTAGTTTTTCCTCAATCTTCAAAATATTAATTTGACCTCCAAAAATCTCCAATTTTCTTCCAAAACACCTGAAATGCAATATTAAGCATAAGGTAATATCAAAAGTTCAAGGGACAATATAAAAAAAATATAATAATTAATGAATTTTGACCATTTTGCCCCTAATTCCCATTAATTCAAAATAATGATCCCTAACCAAAATTAATGCTTAATAATGCAATAATATCCTAGAAAATACATTAAAATCCCAAATTAATCATGGCAAATTCATATAAAAATATGGTTCAATCAATTCCCCGATACTTAGACCTTTGTACTCCTGAACAAAGGCAATGAAGTACAAGTTTCTAAATTTAAATCACTAATGTATTTGAAAGATGAGCAATTTCATAATTGGAAAGCAATGTATCAATTAATCAAATTCCTCAAGTCAACACTAATCATAGTCAAGAGATGCAAAGAAATTAGCTAACCACACAATCCAAAATATTAGAATGAAGCACAAGAGAACTCTCAAGAAAATAGTGTTTAACTCATCTCACCTCATTGGGGTCATTTCACTCTAGTTCACTTAATCAACACCTTACCAGAGGCTTGTAACAACTCTAACATCTCTACAACTAATAACAATAAATGCAATGAATCAAGAGGACTTAAAAGGCTTGTAATGATGGATGAAGGCTAGATAGAATGGATTAATTAGAGAAAGGAAATAGTTGCTTATGCAAGTCAAAATTATAAAATAAGCTCATAGCACCTAAATAACTTTAAAATTCTTGCCAATTTTTTTTTCCAAATTTATGAACAAGTGCCTTCATGGTTTTTTTTAATATATATATATATATATTCTTTTTTTCCTCTTTTTTTTCCTCTCTGTTTTTTTTCAATCTATATACATTTTTTTTCAATTTTTTTAAACTAGACTCTCCTTCTTTTCTTTCTTTCTTTTCTTTTTTTTTCAACACCTTTCCTTTTTTTTACTTTTTCTCTTCTTTTTCAATTATCTTCTACTTCTCCTTTCTATATACATGGAATTTCAATATATACATTGTTCAACTTTATATTTGGCAAACCACTTTGATTTTAGAGTACTATGAAAATTATGAGAAAATGACATGCATACACCTTAAGAATGACTCAAAGGGGTAAGCAAATGGTAATGAATGAGGGCTTGTGTTTGGATTAAAAGGGTTTAGAATGAATGCCTCCTTTATTTCCATCATACTAATGCAAATGCCGCTTCAAAAAAGAGTAGAAACAAGTTCTAGAAGGTGAAGAACTAAGTGAACATGCACACATAGAAAGAATTCAAGGCTCAATTAACCTTCCAACAAGGTTTCCCTCTAATGCTCACTCCAATACAATCAATTGCATAGTAACTAACCACAATGCATTTTCTTCACTATTCCTAAAGTTAACCTCACAAATATAATCAATCAAAGCATTGCAATCAATTATAAGAATGCTCAATTCTTAAAAGCACTAATGATGTGGAAACTTTCTTTATCAAAATAAGGAGTTAACAAAATCTAAAATGTGGGTTCATTTCTCTTCCCATTCACTTGAAAAGCAAAATATGGTTTTAAAAAGTTGCCAAAACACTAGATCTCATAAAAGCTCAAAGAATTTCTCACAAATCACATTCCAAAGTGGCAAATGCGACCCTTTACCACTTAGGACATGTATCAAAGTAAGTCATTCTTGAAAAAAGTTTTGAAAAATTTTATAGTTTAAGGCATTTCTCATTTGAAAACAACCAATTTATGGGATTTTAAAATGTATTTCCTCCCCCACACTTAATCAACACATTGTCCTCAATGTGTAAAGCAACTCTAAAGAGAATTCTTAGCAAGTTGAAATTCAAGGAACAATGGTAATTAAGTAGGGTAGTGGCAAAAAATATAAAGTATACAAAGGGGATTCTTATTAAGCCTACTAAACGAAGCGACTTCTACCTTTTTCTACTGGATTGTGTCCCTCCCCCATACTTATCTTCCTTACACAACAATTAAGCCTAAAGAATTAGAGGAATCAGAAAGAAAACAAGTAAGGAAAGAGACAACCTGTGTTAGATAATCTTGAGTCATTTGAAGGAGAAGTTCTCATCCTTGATGAGAATCATGCATTTGTCTTTAAAAACAACTTCCCCTGCATTGGATTTCTTTGGTGGAGGTGGCTCAGGATCAATCGGAAGAGGTCCAAGGATGTAAGGTGAATATTGGTTCCTTCGATGACCTTTCCAAGAATGTGCCTGCAAAGGATCCGAGCAAACAGTAGTATCCCTTCCAAAAATAAAAACATGGAGAGATTTCAAGTGAAGTAAAGGCATATTAAGTTCCAAACTCTCCAAGAACTATCACATTGAAGGAAATCAATGGTACTCCCATCAGTAGGAGTCAAACAAACAGTCAAATTCTCTTGTGTTTGCAAAGTGGAAGGTGTGGAATTCAACTTAGTGTTAGGGTACATCACATCTTCATTGCAATCACAAGATATGGAAGGGAAAAGAGTGGAAGAAGAAGGAGAATTTTTCAAATCATTACCACTCAAAACGTTTGAACTTTCAAAAGAATCATTTTCCTTTTCTATATCGGGTGGCAAATCACAAGAAAGAATTATATGGAAAGATTCATTTTCATTTGTAAAATCATCAATTAAATCATTTGAATCTTTCCGTATGAAGCTATCATGTAATTCATTGGAATCAAGAGAAAGATCCTTTCCTAGGCTATGGTCTTTATCACTCACATCAACCACAGTGGCATTCATACAAGATTCAACATTTTCACAAGTGTCATGCTTAGAAACATCAATAGTACAAGGAGATGCATCAAGATGAACTGTAAAATCAACTACTTCATTAAATGCTTTCTTTCGAAACTCAACAAGTAAGTGGCATTTGTCATGATAACAATTAACACATATTTGATATACCGCACAAGAACATGAAGATATATCATTCAATTGACCACAATCATCCCTAGTACTATGAAGAGAAGCATTTTCAACAATAGAAGCATCACACAAAGAAGTAGAAGCACAGTCATCGACAAGTATAATCAAATCACTACTACTTGAACTAATGGGTTGAGTAATTACATTTTCAAACAAATGAGGGGATTCAACAATGATTTCCTCAACCACCTCATCATCACTCAAATCATTAATTGCTTCATTAGTTAATGTAGTAGGAGAGTCTACTTCTATAAGGATAGGATCATTACCAGATGGTAGGGGAGACTCTTCAATGTTCTTCTGTACTTGTTTCACTTCTTGTACTTGTGTAGGAATAGGCAATGGAGGTCCGAAATCTTCCACTTTTGAAGTGGCATGTGACCCTTGAGCTTGGACTCCTTATTCCTCCTCCACAGGAAAGGAAGACTCCTCTGGAAGTTGAAATCGCACCTTTTTGACTTTCTTGGCTAGAGTGGGTGGATTACATAGAGCTAATAGAGAAAGGGTCTCTTGTGGAGTGTTGCACTTAGAAATCTTTTGTGATCCATATTTTTCTTAAATTGTTCAACATCTTTCTTCTATCGCTCCGCTTCTTTTGATGGCTGAGTGAGACGCTCAAAATTCTTGGCCAAACTTGCACGCTCTTTATCTCCTTGCTCCATTAATCTCATATAGAGGCCATGCAATTGGAAAAGGTGTCCTTGTATGACTGCTCCTCATTTATAGTACGAGTCATTGGATTCTGGAATTCTCCAATAACTCCACCAATAGAAGGTTCTTGGAGAGGCACATATAGTTGAGAATGAGGTCCATAAGATGGTTGAAATGGTGGGTATAGAGACTCATGAGGTAGATAATATGGGCAGGAAGTAGGATGGAATGAAGAAGAAGGTTCATGATATGACATGGGTTATACGGTGGAGGATTAGAATGAGACTCATGGGTGTGGTGGGTAACGAGGTTGAAATGAAGGTTGTTAGTAGGGTTCATGGTATGAAGGGTGGAATGGACCTTGGCATTCTTGACCAATTAGACTATCTTGACATCCCAACTTGGCTTGAAGAAGCTACAATGTTTGTTGAATAGCATGGATGCTTTCAGATATGGTCTCTTTCCTTTCAGTTGAATCTCCTATAGAGGAGTGAGATTGAAAGGGTAAACCTTGATTACCATTAAACCAAGCCATAAAAATTCAATACAATAAATTCCAATGAATCCTAAGTCCTAAAAATGCAAATGCAAAAATAAAAGAAAATCAAGATATTTATTAGTATTTTTTTCAAAATTTTCTATGGAAAGATGCAATATGCTATGAAAAACATGCTAAACTACCTACACTAACTAAAATGCAACCTAAAGGCTCAAGGTGCCAATTAATCAAAGATTGACATTTAGCAACTAGGGAACCAATTACTTGGCACCCCGGCAACGGCGCCATTTGAAGAATAGGCTTTGTCAGCTTTTATGCCATGGTAACCTCTTCAAAATTTAAACCAAGGATTGCAATATAGGGTACAATCCCGGATCGTCTCTCGAAGAGCCTTTTATTAATTACCTAGAAACTAAGTGCAATGATTGACATGAAATGAGTTAAAAATGATCTTTGAGCTTTTTATCTAACAACTAAATTGTAATTAAACTAAAATGCTTTTAAAACTAATATTTTTGGATTTTTGGAATAAAATTGATATGGAATGGAAATTGGTTAGAAATGCAAGTGATAAATATGCTCTTGGAAATGTTTTCAATGGCTATCCTTGCTCAATTAAGATATTTGGGGAGTTAATACACTAACTTTCTAATATACCAAACCTCAATTACCATTGAGTCTAGCATCTCAAGAGAGGAACCCCTACCCTTGAAATGCTATTAAGCCCTCTAAGTGTAATGAGTTTCTCTAAGTTTTCTAATATACCAAACCCCAATTACCATTGAGTCTAATGCTTAAACTCATGAACTCATTTATTTAAACATTATTAAAACCCCTTAGAGAGTGACTATGGAATAAGCAATGTATTTAGGTTCAACTACAATTCCAATTCTATCAAACTATCCAACAATACCATGTTAAATAGAGAGAAACAATAGAATCATAGATAAACATATATATATAACCATATATATTGATGAGTACAAATCCTCACTACAAATTCCAAATCACAACAACTCAATCCATAGAAATAATAACTAAAATCATAGTCTCATTACATAAATGAATTCCTAAACCTAAGAAATCACAAATATAATGAGCTATAGATAAAATAAACTCCCCTTTGAAGCATATGTGAGCTCAAGTCATCTCCAATTCATCTCCAAAAGCACAAAATTGCCTAGCCAATCATGAGAATAACTTCAAGAAATATAATCACACTCTGATTCAAATACCCAGCCATCAAATCACCAATTAAGGTAATCAATTAGTAATAAATCAATTTAATTGGGGCTGAAATTAAACTCATAACGGGGAAAGCATGACTGTTTAGCTAGGAGTCAGAGAAGTCACGGCCTGGAAGAGAGGCATCTAAGATCTGGGACTGAGGATATCGCCGGTGATGAAGAGCTAGAGTACGAAAGGCATCGCCGACGACGGATATGCACAGGGTCGAGAAGGAGAGTGAAGGTTGCTGGTTCAGGTCTTCCTCCTCTGTTCTCGGTTTCGCTCCCAGCTCCTTCTGTTCTCAGCTCTTTTCTGTTGGGTCTGATCTAAAGGCGATCGAGATTGAGGTTCTCACCAGCAACAATGAAGGTAGTGGGCTTATGCCGCCGGCGAGAGTAGAAGGAGAAAGTGATATGCGATGGGGTGTCGATGATGCGGCGCTCAAATCTAAATAAAAACCTTCAGCTCTTTGTATCGAGTCCTGGTATATCTAAATCCCATACCCACAGCCAAGTTGGGTCTGTCCAATGCGTTTGGTCATCTGCACTTCATTATCCAGCAAAGGCCTAAACTGCAACCTATGGCCCAGGGACTAAAGTGAAAAGTTACAAAGGTTTTTGGAGGGATTTCAGTGAAAGGTTTTGAAATATTTTGGAGGTTCAATTACAATTTCCAGAACTCATGGGTCCTTTTCTGTGGTTTTCCTTAGGCCCTTTTCTTTACTATTTTGTAAATTTCATAAATTGTAGGGCCTTTTCTGTAGTTTTTCCTCAATCTTCAAAATATTAATTTGACCTCCAAAAATCTCCAATTGTCTTCCAAAACACATGAAATGCAATATTAAGCATAAGGTAATATGAAAAGTTCAAGGGACAATATAAAAAAAAAATTAATGAATTTTGACCATTTTTCCCCTAATTCCCATTAATTCAAAATAATTATCCCTAACCAAAATTTATGCTTAATAATGCAATAATGTCCTAGAAAATACATTAAAATCCCAAATTAACCATGGAAAATTCATATAAAAATATGGTTCAATCACTCTTACAGAGGTATACAAATTTTGAGTTCAGTCAGGTGTCATAGGAGGTTCCTCTAGAACTCCTATCAAATCATCTTGACATTATTAAAGTTTCTTTAAGGAGATAAAACATCAGAGTGGCATAGCGGAAGCCACTATGTGACAATAAATCATTTGGGTGGGATAGTGAAATTATGTGTAACATTTGAGAACAATAGGAGAGGTTAACATTAACACTAATATTGATCAGCCCAATCATGATTAGACCTATATGGTCTACAGTGACACAACCTGTGTGGCATAGTATGATCAGTAAGGGTCAAATAGTCATTTGATCTTGAACATTGTATAAAGTATGATCAGCAAAGGGTCAAATAGTCATTTGATCCTAAATAGAGCACACAGTATGGCCAGTAAGGATCAAATAGTGATTTAATCCTAAACACCTGACAGGATAGACATAGCTACAAATGATCACGTGTATAGATAGACATAGCTATAAACAGACATATGTGCAAACAAGCATACTTACAGACAAATCCTGTATATGGACAAACATAGTTGCAGTAAGTCCCAGTGTCATGTTTGTATCGAGAAGTAAGACCGAAATACTTAGTGTTGTGAGAGCTAAATGACTTAAGCAGTAAGGCTAAGTGCACTGGGTAGCGTCTCAGCAAGACAACAAAACCTAGAATCACTAGTACAGAATTCCCTTTTTAGATCGCCACATTTAGACTGGTTATAGCGGATAAGGTCTTAAAAATTTGACCGATGGTAATTTTGTAATTATATAGAACTTCTAAAGACCGATTCTCCAAAAAACTAGTCTTAAAAAATTATTTAGGCCAGTTATGAATAAAACCGGCCTTAAAATATCAAAATATTTAAAAAATTAAAAATTCGACAGTTTTAAAACCGGTTATTAATAATAAATGATCTTAAATATAAAAACTTTAAGACCAATTTCATAAAAACTGGTTTTAAAGATGAAAAATTTTAAAATTATTATTTTTTGACCCCTTAAGACGAGTTTTTATTGAAAACTGGTCTTAAAAGTGAGCGTTTTGTCCATATTTTTACTCCGATACCTAAATCCCGCGCTTTGAACCCTTTCTTCACTTGTCGCCATTTCTCTGTGTGAGCTCTGTCGCTACTTGTTTAGAACTCCTCCATCACTCCCCGTTTCTCATTTGCTCAACTCTCCTCTTTTATTACCGCTGGCGTTGCTGTGTTTCTCGTCGCTATTCTTTAATCATCGTCACTCTCCTCCATCGCCACCTCTATTCTCCATAGTGACCATTCTCCTCTGCCGTGACTTCCCTTTATCAGTGCCTTGAATTTGAGGACTTCAGTTTAACCTGAATCGACGCCACTGTGACTTTAGGTAGAAGCTCACTCCTTGGTCTTCAATCGGGTTAGTGTTTTGTTAATTAAAACCCTTAACTTTCAGCTTGTATTTGCTTATTCTCAATAATATTAACTCTAACAATATAGTTAGACATAAAATAATTGCAGAAAAAAGTAATTAAGGTGAAAGGGAAAACTCTGTGATGACTTTATTAATATATACGTTTTTCTTGTTTTGTACCAAAAGTAAATAAGATGCTCTGACTTGTGATATTTGGCTTGGAGTAATACCATTCTAAGTTTTGTTTTAATTTAGTGTGATTGTTTGATCGTCAGTGTTATTTGTTTGTTGGAACAATACTAGTTTCAAATGGTACATGTTAAAATTCATTGAAATCTCTAAAACTCGATTTATGGTTGATGTTTTTTTGTCTATCCTTTTGCTATTGGATATAAGGTGCTAAAAGTGTTGAGATATATATGGATCATAGTTGGATAAAAGCTAAACGAACGAATGTTGAATATGATAATGGGGTGAGGGGTTTTTAGACTTGGCTAGAAGAAATGTCGATGATGGTAGTGGGAAGTTTTATTGCCCTTGTGTAGTATGTTTGAATAAGAGGCGACTAAGTGCTGCATATATATATGGATATTTAATTTGTGAAGGATTTTATAAGAGTTATACAATATAGGTATGGCATGGTGAAGAATTAGAAATGCCAAGTGTATCTCAACAGGGGGGAGCGACATTTAATGATAGTGACACGGATACGGATGATCGGATAGAGAATATTATTCGTGATATAGGAGAAGAGGCTTTTGACCAATCACATGCATATGGTAATATGTGTAGTGATGCTGAGATGCCACTGTACCCGAGGTGTCAAAAATACCAATTGTTGAAAGTAGTATTGAAATTGGTGAGCTTGAAAGCACGGCATGGATGGAGCGACAAGAGTTTTTCATAAACGCTTGAGGCTTTTAATGACATGCATCAAGATGATAATGTGTTGCCTTCTCAATACTATAATACTAAGAAAATACTGTGTCCACTAGGGATGAAGTATAAAAAGATCCATGCATGCGCTAATGATTGTATATTGTATAGAAAAGAATATGAAGAGGAACAACAGTATTCGATATGTGAAACCACGAGGTACAAATCAAATAACACCACTGCAAAAGTATTATGGTATCTTCCAATCATACCAAGGTTCAAGCGCTTGTTTGCTGATGAAAACAATGCAAAAACTTTAAGATGGCATATGGATGAGAGATATCTGATGGAAAGTTTTGACATCCGGCTGATTCTTCTCAATGGAAGAAAATCAATCAATTATTTCCTACCTTTGGTGAAGAACCTAGGAACCTTAGGCTTGGGCTTAGCATGGATAGCATGAATCCTTTTGGTAGCCTGAGTAGTATATAAAGTTTATGGCCTGTTCTATTGGTAATTTACAACTTATCTCCTCTGTTCTGTATGAAATGAAAGTACATCATGTTGTCTATGTTGATTTCAGGACCAAAACAACCTGGAAATGATATAGATGTTTACCTAGAACCCTTGATCGAAGACTTGAAAGAGTTGTGGGATGAAGGTGTTGATGTTTTTGATGTGAACAAGAAGGAGGTTTTTAAAATGCGAGCTATGATCTTTTGTACTATAAATGACTTCCCTGCATATGGAAACTTGTCAGGATGTAGTGTTAAAGGCCAGAAAGCATGTCCGATTTGTGAAGAAGGAACATGCTACCATCAACTTCAACATGGAAGAATGACAATTTATCTTGGCCATAGGAGATTTCTTAGACTGGGCCACCCATATCATAGATTAAAGAAAGCTTTTTTTGGTGGACAAGAGTTTGAAGATGCTTTGAAGGCATTGACTGGGGAGCAAGTTTATGAAAAGGTGAAAAATATCAATGTTATCTTTGGTAAGACTACAAAGAATAGTAATGAAAAAAATAAATGAAAAAAGAGGTCTATCTTCTTCAATCTTCCATATTGGCCCAATCATGATGTGAGACACTGTATTGATTTCATACATGTAGAGAAAAATGTATGTGGTGGTATTGTTGGGACACTGCTTAACATACAAGGTAGTTTTAAGGATGATGTGAAGGCAATATTAGATTTACAAGAAATGAGGATACGAGAAGACTTGCATCCAAAGCCGTAAGGTAAGAGAACTTTTTGTCCTCCAACTTCTCATACTTTGTCTAAGGATGAGAAAAGAAGATTTTGTGAGTGTTTACATGGCATCAAAGTTCCTTCAGGGTATTCTTCAAATTTTAAGAAGCTTGTGTCAATGAAAGACTTGAAGTTAGTAGGGCTAAGTTTCATGATTGTCATGTCTTAATGCAACAACTACTCCCAGTAGCTATTCGAGGCATTGCCGAATATGATCTTCAACATATTTTGACTAGACTTTGTTTCTTCTTCAATGCTATTTGTAGTAAAGTCATTGAGATAGAAAGATTGGATAAATTGGAAAATGAAGGAAGATTTTTCTTCCTTCTTTTTTTGACATAATGGTACATCTAATTATTCATCTAGTGAGGGAGATAAAGTTGTGTGGCCCTATCTATTTATGGTGGATGTACCCAATTGAAAGAACTATGAAAATCTTAAAAGGGTAAGTGAAGAATGCAAATCGGCTTAAAGCATCTATTTTTTAGAAATATGTTTATGAAGAAACCATGGAGTTTTGTCAAGATTACCTATCAAATGTAAGACATATTGGGCTTCCTGAATATTATGATGAAGAAGGGGGTAGAAGCGGGGCTACAATAAAGAGTGTTGATCCTGATAAATTGCAACAAGTCCACATGTACATCTTAAATAATGTTGATGATGTTCAAGATTACATTAATGCTTATAAATAAGTTGTCCGTAAAGAAAATAGTCGAATGACCGAACAAAGGTTAATTAGGGAGCATAACAAAACTTTTGTGGATTGGTTCAAACAAAAGGCTGACGGAGAAGAATGTGTGTTTGATACAATTAAATGGTTAGCACGTGGTCCTGAGGTTGATGTCATAACTTGGACTTCATTTGTGATCAATGGTTATACGTTTTACACGAAGTCCCTTGATGATAGGAGCACCATCCAAAACAGTGGGTTTATGAGTGGCTGAATTTATGCACTTCTCTAGTTTGAAAGATAAGAACCCTAGATTGGCAGCAATACCTTATTATGGGGTTATTGAAGAGATTTGGGTAGTTGATTATGTTAAAATTAAATTTCACATTTTCAAATGCAAGTGGCTTGATGTCAATAATGGTGTGATGATTGATCAGTTGGGGATTTACATTGGTTGATCTGATTAGTAGAATTTTTGGAGATGAACCTTTTATTATGGCATATCAAGCAAAACAAGTGTTAGATATTACCGATCAGGCAAATAAAATGTGGTCTGTAGCTCTCCATGGAAAAAAGGTCGTTGACATTAATCAGTAAAGTCATTCAATGAATGATCTTCTTGATACTCCTTCTTTTTCTAGGGGTCTACCATAATCGAATGAAGAAGATGATGCAAACAATGAATACGACACAAGAAATGATCATCATGAAGGGATATGGGAGGATATCCCTTTATAAAACTAGTTTGAAGGTTAGTTACCTATTGTATTACACCCCCTACAGTCACACCACCCCTCTAAGCCCGGAGATGTGTGGCAAGGTGGACTCAATCAGACTATCCTTGCCACCCCCGGTAGCAGGTTTCTTTCTCCTTCCCAACCCTTAAACATATGACTTGGGGCTATAAGTTGCTTGCCATATGAGAGTTGATACCATTGAGCTAGCTTAGCTCGAGGTCGTGTGTTCGAGGGTTAGGAATTAAGGCAAAAGAAATTGGCTATTGGGGGGGTAACGGGGATAGTCCAATTGAGTCCACCTCACCACTCATCTCTAGGCCCTAGAGGGGTGGCATGGCTGGGGGGTGTGACATATTAGACCGATGCATCTGTAGGCCAACAGATTGAAATGCAATCACAGTTATGCTGAATAGTGACAGAGGCAGTAAGACTTGATGTGCAAGGTTGCATGGGGCTGTGCCCTGGACAATAAGACCTAACAAACATGTTATGTTATATTAAATAGTGTACATAGTATGGTCAGCATGGATAAACAGGCAGTTAATCCTGAATGCCGATAGATATATATGTTTGTAAAATAAATATTCTGAGTGCTTATTGTAAGACACTTATATTATTTCCACATTTCTCAGAGTGTTTGCACGAAATTCAGTAGACACACATAAAGAGCATAAAAATACTGATAAGACGTACTTGATTACATTACAAAAGTTCTCATAGGGTTGTGCATTCAAATACAAATAATGTAGCTATATAGGGCTTCTAGGGTGCCTAAACACGTTACAACAAAACGAAGACATCTTCCCATCTTTATTCCACCACTGCGTTCCTCTTGAGCAGTCCTCTTGTCTATTCTCAGTACACGTCTTGTTTTCACCCATCTAAATGGATGGTTGGGGAGAGTGAGATTCGGGGGAATCTCAGTAGTAAACATTTACAACAATGCATGCAAGATATATGCTAAGTCCATGATATATTAGCCTTAACTAGATGCATACCACATAGTGACATTTCTATATACTCAATGCTTCATATACTATACTCATGGCCATAATGTAAAGAGAAATAGAGCTTCATAATTCAACTAGGCTCTACACAATCAAGTAAAGCAATCACAAACATTACTACACAAGCATAAATATCAAATACATGCAAGTAGGGTAAGTTTACTATCTATTGTCTTTATGTCCTCCTATTGTACCTTTTTCTTCCAATCAATAAGGTTACTCAAGAAACCTTTCATTTCCTCTTTTTTATCACCTTATGGCCCTAGATACATAATCACACATTAGAAGCCATGATAAATGAATGTCCAATATGGCCAAATGGGCCTTTAGGACATGTGTCTTATATTTGGCCCAATACTTATGACAATTTGACATAATTGCCATAAATTCATAGGTTAACCCAATCTGCCAGTTTTGTAGTCCAAATTTTGAAAATTCATAATGAATTCTACAAAAATCCAAATGGGTTGATTCTAGGTTATGTAAAAATCTATTTAAGTCCTCTTTCAATGAAAAATATCATAGAGCACCAGTTATAACCACACAATTCTAGAAGTTTGTCAAAACCAGTATGCCACATATTTCATTCTAGAATCAACATCAAACTTTAAAAAATCATATCTCTCAATCTACTAGTCCAATTACATTATATTACCTATCAAATTAAAGCCCAAGATGTTTACTTTCATCATGTAAAATTTCATAAATTTTGGACTAGGTTTAGCTACTGAAAAACATGTCACAACAACTCTGCTCCAGAAAAACAAATTTGGCAGAAGGGTCATCCAACTTCCAAAAATTCCAAAATTATGTATAATTATCCAAAAATTATAACCACATGCTTTTCCCTATAAGTTATCATGTAGAACACAATGGAATGATCAGAAATATCAAAATCCACTTCCTTCGTAAAATTTTGGGTAGAATCGTACGGACCCTAACTTCTACCAAAAATGGATTCTTGCAATGCCATCAACCAGAATCATCATAGAACACCATAAGAACTCTTCTAACCTCATGATCATCATCAAATGAACACCAAACCTTAAAAACCCCCACTGGCTAAAACTTTAGGGGTAAACAATTTAAAGAAATACTCAACCAGTCAATAAGTTATCCAGTTCAAATCGAAGTTGGGGCTTACCTCTACACGGTGTTATAGCCAGTTCTAGATTTCGGCAGTACTTTGATCAACCACATGACACCAAACTTAACCAATCAAACATCTGAGACCATAGAATCGAAGCTTATACTGAGGAGAAGAAGGTTTACAAAGACCTTACAGGTCGAAAACTGTAATTCGGGCTTCAAATTCGTAGAAATCCTCAAGAACACTACTTTCTCTTTCCTTTTTCAATTTCTCCAGATTTTTAGCTATTTTTCTGATATTTTACAGTAGTTGGATGAATTTAATGAAAGAGAGATTGTGTGTAATGTTTAATCCAATTCATTCTTTTGCCCTTTTAATTGCTTGGCTGAAAATAAAGTGAGGGAGGAGAGATGTGGTGATATGTCAAAAAGTCATGGTGTCTTGCTAAAAAGTAGCTTGAGTAAATTGACTAAGAGTGGTTTGGTTAAATCAAACTCCACTTGTAACCCCCTACCTTAATTAGTGTAATTAAAATTCGATAACGCTTAGTAAAATGGGTTAGAGACCGTCAAATAGTTCAAAACTAATTTAAAACTCCCTCTAAGTAGTAAGGACTTTAAAAAATTTTCAAAACTTCTTTCCTATTCCGGTCTCAAGTTCAGTTATCAAATATAATCACCTGTGTAGTTAATTTACATTCATTCATATCAGAGTATCTAATAGCAATCCCGGCAACCCCCGGGTTCCATTCTTCACTAAAAGGGTTACAATTCTGATGTAGAGGATTACACAACTATATTCAACTACTATTTACAACCCAAAAATAATTTACAAAATCCCTGTCCAACATGTTTAACCAACATATCCTGAATCAAATGTCCCTATAGGGTTCTAACCGCTCCGGGTCGTACGCTTCTCCTTAGAGCCACTTGCCCTGTATGAAAGGTTAGTTAAAGGAAAGAATAAGATTTAAAAGAATCCCAATAGTAACAAAACATTTAAACCACACATAACCACACAACATATAAGAAAATCATCATACAGCAGCAGCAGCAGCACAAATCACACTCTACCATCATCCCCTTTTACCACCGGGAAGGCACACGTCCTAACCCGAACCGTTGTTAGCTACTTAGGGATTGTTGGCGTGGCAGTGCATACACATAGCCCTATAGCTCATATAGCTATCTGGCTTTCACAATTGGCCCGTCGGCTTTTCACAAATAGCCTTTCGGCTCACAATTAGCCTTTCGGCTTCTCACATAACCACAAAGATACACCTCATCCTTGTTAGATATGATTAGTTTTGATGATGTCAAATATAGATATGAAATGATAAGAGCAAAAAGTTTATGTAATGTATTTCTTTGACTAACTACTATATTTAATGTTACATATTTTGTAGATTAGTCAAGCAAAGAATGAAGAAGATTGAATTAATGAAAATGAACAAGAGGAAGAAGAAGGAAGAAATTGAAGATAGTCAAGGAGATGCTTACTTTGGTTATGGAGAATTATTATCAAGAGGAAAATCAAGAAGAAAGATATTGAAGAATGAAGAACTTGGAAGATCTATCATGAATATCAAGATTCAAGTTGTTAGATGTGATATTGGAGGTTTCTATAATGATACCGGAGGTTTCTATGATCAAATGATGGTTAGAATAGGTTAATACGAAGCTAAGATGACTTATATATGAGTTTTGGCACTTCCAGAGGTGTTATCCTCGAGCACGAGGTGTTTCACTCGAGCACAGGAAGAACTCACTCGAGCACAGATGAATTCACTCGAGCACGGGGTGAATACTCTGTTCTACTCTGTTTTACGTTCAGCCTGAGCGAGGTCTGGTATTTTGATCATATCTCTCAAACCACACGTCGGATTGACCCGAAACTGGTGGCATATGAAAGAGAACTCACAACACGTAAAATTGGCACCAGGATCACATTGAAAGAAGATCAAATGAAGGAGATATGAATCGTTAAAAATGAAACTGAAATCACCGTCACTTTTCGACACAGGTTCGGTAGTTTGCACGTAACTTACAAAATACACATCGGATTTAGACGAGACCAGTGCCAAATGAAAGTAGACTCAAAGAACTTTCCATGGATAGGTAAGCTACCTTATTTGAACGTATATTCTAGGAGGTATGCCTTCTGGAAGTTGATGCTTGTGCAGACTAGCGAAATATACACTCTTTCGATCATAACTTGCAGAATACAACGAGTTTGGAGCTGATTCTTGTTGCATTGGAATGCATATGGCAAGAGCATTCTTATGATACATCATTTGAATCAAATGAATAAAATTTTTCTAAAGTGGCCCCACATCACCCGCGAGTGCAAAAACTTTCTCTCTGAAAATGTTGTGCGAGTGATGTCCAGAAGCAGCTGAAACGTGAAGAAAATTGCATCACTCGAGCACTAGGATCCATGCTCGAGCATTGGATGATTTCTCACTCGAGCACATGCAAGTTTTGACATGGAAGTGATAACCCGAGAAGAAGCTTGTACGTGAAAACATGAAACACACTCGAGCATGACTGGTTGTGCTTGAGTGATTCGAGAATTCACTCGAGCATATGCGAGTGAAGTGCAGTGAGTGCTTGCCCGAGAGGAAGTCAGAACGTGAAAATATGAACTGCACTCGAGTGAGCCATATTGTACTCAAAGTGAGGTTCTGACAGAAGCAACGTAGAAGTTCAGAGCCTCACAGCAATCAATCCAAACGTGGTTAAATCATTATGTTTTCACTTGTTATTGTTCCTAAACATTAACTAACATATATTTCAAGTGTAAAACAGGAGATTAAATATTTGGGTTGTATCTTCAAGAACAGAGGTCACGGCGAATATCTTCATTCAACGTGATGAGTCACAGAAGCCAGAAATTCATCTTTTGACCAATGATCCAACATACCTATGACTAATACTTCATCATATTAATGATTAAGTATTTTGCAGTGTGAAACAGGATATTAAACGTTCGGGTTGCAGATTCAAATAAAAGTCAACTACGGTGAACTCCATCATTACATACCGAATGGCGGCTACCAACCACGACAAGCAACTGACCCACCATGAGAGATTATCTGAAACACATCCCGCTCCACAGCGTTACTACAGCTCAAAATGAATCTTCCTGATGTTTAAACGAGACGCTCCACTTTGCTCCACAACGGACAGTAGCTTGTTTTTCAAATATGCTCAAACGTTCAAATGAAGCAATGGGACTCCAATGGACGAATGCTCACAACGGTCATCATCTTTATCAACTATAAATGAGAAAGCATTCAATATCGATGGGTGATAGAAAAAGACAGAGAAAACAGAGCAACGACACCAACATACGAATAACATGAATTCTCTGCTTCTACCCAAACACTCTCTGTTTTCCAGTTTCTGTATTACTTATCATTGAGAGAGTGATTATTTGTATTGTACTTCAGTGAGATTATATCCACTCTGTGAGAGAGTCTGTAAACACCTTCAAGTATATTTCTGAGTTGATCTCAAGGTAGAGGGACCTTGAGAGGGTTGATTTTCTTACGGGGAAGCAGTAGAGAGAATTGCCGTAAGACATTTTGCTCGTAAGACTTACAAGGTGCAAGCAGTAGAGAATGTTGCTGCTCATAAGACTTACAGGGGTGTAAGCAGGAGAGAACGTTCCTGCTCGTAAGACTTGCATAAGTAAGCAGGAGAGGAAGATCTTCGGGATTGCTCTGCTCGTAAGACTTGCCGTAAGGGGGAGTATTTCAGTGAGAGATTTGTAAAAGGTTTCACAAGTACCCGGCTAAACTTGTGGGATTGTAAAGGCTTTTCTTGTGCCTGGATTAAACGAGAAGATAGTGGATTTGAAAATCTCAGGAAGAGCTTGGGGACTGGACGTAGGCCATCACAGATTGGACCGAACCAGGATAAATCACAGTTTGCATATTCTCTTCCCTAAACTCTTATATTTCCAGCATATATTATTTAACATAACTGTTGATTTATAAACCTTCATACTTACCACCTTCGTTAAGATACGAAAAGATTTCTAAAGTTCTTAAGTTTTTATTATATACCCAATTCACCCCCCCTCTTGGGTGATAGCCAGTTCTAACAATCCTTATCCCCTTTCTCCGCCGAGAAGGCACACAACCCTTACCCGATCTGTTATTAGCTACTCAGGGACTATTGGTATAACGATGCTTACACATATCCACACATGTCCCAGCATACGAATTTATCACAAATTAATGATATAACAGACATACAATGCATCATATATGGTATAAAGAGAGAGTCACTACCTTGTTCCTTTCTGACGTTTGCTGGCACAGTGGGCTCATGAGGACGGCAGATGTCGAATCCTATAAACCAAGTTAAGGACAATAGGTCAATCTCTTTTCCAAGTTTCCAAATTTCGTAATACTTTATGTTGGTTATCACTTAATCATTTAGACTCTTTAAGTGGCTATCATAGGCCTAAACATATCCCTAAAAGGTTGGAAGAAACTACCCTGAAGATACCTTTTCGGATGCAAAACACCAATTTTTGGGCTGCCTCACTCGAGTGACAACCCCCACACTCGAGTGATGCCCACAGTTGTGCTCGAGTCCCAACGAGTGAAACACAGAAAGTGTTTACCCGAGAGCAATCCTCAAAATATCTCTCACACTCACTCGAGCACAAGAAGCTGCACCCGAGCAATAACCTCAAGTGCACTCAAGCACCAAGAAATCAATACCAAGAGTGTTTGCTCGAGAGCACAGACCACTCCTATGCAAGACTACACTCGAGCATGCCCATCCTCACTTGAGTGGGATCATATCTCACTCACAAGTCAGGAAGTATGCTCGCAGTTTCTGCCTGAAGACTTAACCAAATTACCCAGAATTTCATACTGCACTCGAGTGAGACCCTTCCTCACTCGAGTGAAGCTTATTAGAAGCCAGATTGTAGCAAATGATACACTTTTCCAGATTTACCAACACTGATTCTAATGGTCCCAACTTTTATACCAAAGTTCATTCCTATACTAAACTTCATAATGAACTTATTGGCAACCACAAACAACCTAATTTCAACTCTATCAACACATTCTCAAGTCTAGTTCACAAAACCACACAAACCACAACTTGCCAAACTTCCTTATTCAACTTTAAATCAATCCCAACCAACTCAAAATATCACAACCTACCAATTGAAAAGTGACACTCTATCTAAATCCTACATTTCACTTTACATCATATTTAGGGTACAATTCCAGAATTTATAAAACTTAACCAATATTCAAAACATAACCATCAAAATGCATCGAATCATTACCTCTTTCACTTACCACAACCAAATCCCTTTTTTAACAACTTTCAGATTTGAAGAAACACCAATTCACCACCAATGAAAATTCTGAAATAATAGCCATGAAGCCCTTACTATTATGAACAACTTTATAAAATAACATTTGGGCCAAAGAGATCATTTCCAAAGTCAAAAACTCACCTTTGCTTTTCTCTTTCTTGGCTAGTTCAGTGAAAATGGAGGAGTAGAGAGAGAAAATGAGATGAGAATAATGATGACATATTTTCCCTTCACACATACATACACACAACTGACTTGACAAGGGAAGAGAGAGGGAAAATCATTTGACTTTTTGACTTCAAATCCAATGGCTCTCATTTGAACACATGGCACAATCTCATCCTCCCTTCTATGAATTCATATATGCCCATACACACTTGATTCCACCTCTTGCTCTTTCCATCCTAGCCATTGGTTTCAATTATTAAGGAGTTTTCTCTTCGATAACTGACCAATCAGTTGGTAAATTTACCATTTTATCCCAGATTGCCATGACACATATATCATCATCTTCAAACACATTTTACATCACAATTCATATTATTTACTTCAAAAGTGTTTAATTAACATTAATTACATCATTTTGAAGTTATTAGCCCTTAATTACAATTCAGGATAGTACACCACTCTTCCTTCTCTCCAATTAGCTTGACTGAAATTGCTATTCAAAAATGAGGGAATTATGATTATACATTTCCTCTTTGGAGCTTGATTTTTGGTCAACTTTCCAAGTTGTAACCAATTGCAAGACATGATGACTTTTCTTCCTCCTTTTTACTTGGCTAGAAATGCTTCTCCTTTGCTTAATTTTGGGCCAAGTATTTTTTTTCCTCTTGCCTCTTCCTTGTTGACCAAAATGGCCCTTAATTATTAGGTAAAAATATTAGCTTCTCTCTTTATGGCCAAAATACCAATTTGCCCTTACATTTTTTTTTGCCAATTGTTGAATTAAATTGTGCCTTCCTTCTTCCCTTTCCTTTTGGCCAAAACTTAGAATATTTATTGGGCCAATATTTGTGCTCTTTCATGCTTCAATTTGGGCTTCAACACTAAGCCTTCAATGAAACAAAAATTGCTCCTTGGTGTCCAAAATTCATCGTGTTGTGTGTGACCACTAATTGTATTATTTTGTCATTCCATGAGCACCAAACTTCACCATTTTATTCCATTTAATGTAACAAATGTACAAGGAACTTTGGTGAATGAAATTTGGGATGTTACACTTCACATAGACAGTAAGGCCTAATGAACAAATAATGCAAAATGGGTTGTGTGACCCCAGAGTACAAAACAGGCTGAATGTGTGAGTGCAAATAGGGATAAATGGCATATTATAATGGGATTCCCTAAGGATAATCAATTTATATGATATTCAAAATTAATAGGGGGAGAAATATAACATCCTAAACTTTAATCACCAAAATTCCTTGCACCTTTGTGGCATCAAAAGGGAATTAGATGGTGAATTAAAGAGCACATGAAATGGAAAAACAATGCAATTGGTGGTCACACACAATATGATTACGTATGGGACACAAGAATGCAATTTTGTTTCTTCAAAGGCCTAATCTTGTACCCCAAATTGGATAATCGAAGAACATAATATTTGGCCCAATTAAATATCAAAATTCCAGTTAAACTGGGAGGAAAAGGACTAGACACAAGTTGGCCCAATGTAATACAAAAATATATAGGCAAAATGGTCATTTAACCAATAAATCAAAAAACAAATTATTTCTCCAAATTAAGGAGATATTTTTGGCCAACATAGAATAAAACAAGGGAAAATCAAATACTTAGTCCAAAAATTATGTCAAGAAGGAGCAATTGTGGCCAAGTAAAATGAGAAGGAAAGTCAAAAGTTTAACATGTGATAATTAGCATTAGAATAATATTATTCAAGGAAGGTGGATGATGATAATTCAAGAAGCCCTTTTTGTTCTTTCAAGGGCCAGCTTACGTCAAGTTGAAGAGAGAAAAGTGAAAGCAATTTTAACCAAGTAAAAGAAAGGAGGAAAAGTAAAAAAGCAACATGCGTTAAATTGGAAATTAAATAATATATGATATTTTAAGATCATGTCTTCTTCCAAAGGGCCTTATATTTAAGTCCAAATACAAGAAAGGAGAGAGAGAGAGAGAGAGAGAGAGAGAGCTTGAAGAAACACAAGAACACAAAGAGCACAAGAGATTCGAGAAGCAAAGACAAGGTGAGTTGGTGGTAATTTCCACTTGTTCTTGCCTTCTATAGTTCATGGAAACTCTCTCATAATCTTTATTCCATTTTGAAATACACATATAGCAAGCAAAATAAAGTGTAACAAGGAAGAGAGAGGGGACTATTTTTGTACCTAGAGAGAGAAAGCAAGAGGCAATCACACTAAACCTTGTTATCTTGTTAATTCAAGGTTGTTTGTTGTGGTTGTGTATGATTTATGGCTTTGGTTGTCTTGGTTTTGTAATTGGGGAAGCTCAAACCCTAAGGGGTTATGCTACCCAAATTAATCCTAATCATAATTAATAAGTGTTTAAAGGGTTACTTTGGGGACTACAAGAGAAAAGGAGGTGTCTTTATAGATTAATTAAGAAAGCACAATTTTTTCCATTTTATTTGTGATTTTTGGTCAAGGACTGTTCATAGTGTTGTAACTAGAATCTCACAAATTTGATGTTCTCATTGTTTTTAGAATAGAAAATTGTGTAGGGAACATGTAAAATATGAAGTACAAAGGCTTTAGGGTATGAAATGACAATTTTACCCCTAAAAACCTAACATAGTGGCTGCCAGGGGTATTTTCATAATTTGGACATGAATTTGACTAATCTGAGGTCAAAAATAGGTTCTACATAAGGAATTGTGTAGGAATAACCTAGGTTATAATTTTTGGTAAAGTATAGTTGGATCAGGTGTAAAAGGGGCTTAGACTAGGTCCCCATGGGCATTTTGGACATTTAGCAAATTTGTGTCAAGATAACTAACAATATGAGTTTAGAATAATACATGAATGAGTAATGACTCATTTATTGTACATTTGGGAATTATGGGACATATCAATAGCATGAGCTAGATGAAAGATATTGGACAGACAGTAAAGCATGAAAGGGCAATTCAGGTAGTAACTATATCTCATACACTATGTGATTGTTGATATGATGTATGTTGCTATATTCTGTGATATGAACACAGTGCCTGGGGCACATTACCTAGTTGTGATATGAGACCCAGCTGATGTAATACCCCGAATTTTGAAACTTGAGGCTAGAGAAAAGCCTGAGATAAGTGGACTGCTAAGCCCCGGTTTAGCAAGATCCTAAATTGTGATTAAGAGATAATGACTTCAAAAGTGGATGTGGTTAGTGATAAATAACCCTTTTGGAGAATTCGATGTGATTTGAGTTCCGGATGTGATTCGTATGTGATGTGAGCAGCGCCGAAACCCTGTATTTAAGTTCAATTATGGATTAACCTCTAAATTGACTTAAAATAGAGGGAGGGCGCATAATGTGGTGATATGGAAAGATATGAAGTGTTTGGTGGTGATTCAAGAGGAATTGCCATAATCAGGGGCAAAACGGTAAATTTACCGACTGACTGGTTAGTTACCGATGAGAACACTCCTTAGTAATCAAGATCAATGGCTTGGATTGAAAGAACAAGAGGTGGAATCCTATGCATGCAAGTTTATATGAAATCATAGTAGGAAGTATAGGATGGTGCCAAGTGGCAAAACAAGGACCCTTGGATTAAAGTTAAGCTTTCTAATCAATTTTTTTCTCTTCTCTCCACTTCTAAATGTCGGCCAAGTGACTTAGCTCATCTTAAAATAAGACTTTCTTCATCATTTTCCAGCAGCTAACTTCATCTCTCTTCTCCACCATTGACGTCCAAGTTGAGCAAGAAAGAGGAAGAAGAAAACCTGTGGTTAGTGCCCTAAATGACCATGAATGCCTAATTCATCTTCACTAATATTATTCATGAGGTTGAGGGCTATATTCCTATGGTTTCAGAATTTTGATTGGTGAGTATTTGAAGCCTTTTGATCTAAGTTTTGTGAATTATGGTTGAGTATTGTGAATTGTGAATTTTGCCCTGATTTTATGGTATTTTCATGTGGAATGTGAATGGTGGAATTGGATGTTGTTTTGTGTTGAAAATAGTGTCATGTTGTGGTATTTAATCATTGGAATTGGTTTGAATTGGATTGGACACAATGGTTGAAAAACTGGAAATTCTGTCCAGTGAGAATTCTGTCTGGGTAGTCTTTTTGTGTTGCCGTTTTGAATGGGCAAATGATGTTGGAAAATTATGAAACTTTCTAGTCTTAAAGTTAACATCTCAAGCTTCAATATGGACATAAAGTTTGTGTCATTTCGCTTTGTGAGCTGGGAGTTTGAACTGACCAAAATTTGGCATCCAAACTGGACCCTGTTTTGGCAAGGCTGTTCTGGACAGTCAGATGACGTGGACGTTTTGACTGGGCAAATGATGTTCGAAAATTATGAAACTTTCCAGTCTTAAATTTTACATCTCAAGCTTCAAAATCGACATAAATTTTGTGTCATTTCGTTTTTTGAGCTGGGAGTTTGAACTGACCAAAATTTGGTATCCAAACTGGACTCTGTTTTGGCACAACGTTAGAGTTTTGGTAAATCTGGACTTTTGTGGTGATTTCTAGTAATGGCCAATATTTTTCCTAGAAAGAGGACTTAAATAGCTTTCATTTGGCTTTCGAATCACCTTATTTCGATTTTTTCCTGAATTAGTTATGATTTTTGGAAGTTCAGCCAAGAAACTGGATTTTCTGGGCCGCAGCCAACCCCCCATTTTCAGCATTTTGAGATTTTAAAAGGGTTCAGTATTCATTTGGTTCGCGAGTAAGCAGAGCTGGAGCATACATGGAAAGAAAAGGGTAGGGAACTTACCTCTCCTGCATGTATTGATATTTGTGTTTGTGTATTGATACATGTTATTGCTTTGCTTGATTATGTGAAACATATATGAATGATTGAAGCTCTGTTTCTATTTATGCTATGGCCATGAGTATGTTGTTGAAACATTGAGCATGCAAATATATCATTATGTGAACATGAGTTATTGTGATGCAAGCATGTCATGCATTAAACACTTATCTTGCATGCATATTGGTATCTGTTTCCTACTGGGATTCTCTAGAATCTCACCCTCCCCTACCAACATTTTAGACAGGTCAAGTGGCTCAAGGAAGGAGCAAGTGACTAGGGGCGGCGAGAATCCCTTATGGGTATTTGTATTTGGTAGTTGGTTATCGTTATATGCTGGGATAATTGCATATGTTCGGATGATAGTTGGGATGTATATTTGGATATTGTATTTGTATATTGGATGAGTATTAAGTATGCATGTATGGAGTTGAGATTTGTGTAATCCCCTTTTGAGGAATTATAAAAGGGCGAATGTGCCCTATGAATTCTATGTAAAGGTATGAACCCGGGAGTTGCCGGGAAGTTATTGTTGTACACTCTGATATTTTTATAAATGTGATATTCCGCGTAATGTAATTGTATTCGAAATTGAATATGAGACCAAGTAAATTATATTTCGAAAGTTATCTGTGAAAACCATGTCGTGAAGATGGGATTTTAAATAAGTTTTGTTTCCTATTGGTCTCTATTTCATTTTAATTGAGTATTTCGGATATAATTACGGAAGGGGGTTACATTTTGGTATCAGAGCTGTAGTTCCTGGCAAGTAAAGGATTTGCTAGGATAAAGGCAGTAGTTGCTACCTTAAGTCATAGGAGATGACTTTGTTTGTTGTGGTATACACATTTTGGTGCCTGTTGTTTGTGGATATATGAGGGTAAGGGATGTGTGTATACATTATCTATGATGTGGATGTGGTGAATCAGTGTGGTTCACCTGAGAATCTGATGTGTAAACTCAGAGGTGGAAGAAAATGATTTCCCAGGAATGTGATATTGAGCTTCTAGGTGTTATGTCTAACCTATATGTTGGGTAAGTAACCTAGGGTGGTATGATGTTACATGTAGTGATATCATATTGAGCTTGTGTGTGTAAAGGCCTTAAGACCTAGGGGACCGGTGTGCTTTAGGCTGGTAGAGATATCTGGATTTGTATAGGAGTTGTGATGCTCCGTGGAAATGAGGGATGTGATTTCCCGGTTCAACTAAGGTTGAGGTTTGGATAGATGAGTTGTGATCCAAGGATCAGACTCCATAGCTGGGCTGATTCTTAGGAATTCAAAATGATCTGAGGATGGTTTTGATAGAACCATGAATAGTTAAGAGATATGGTCTCAAGGTTTTGACAAAGAATGGGATGTGTAAATGGCTTCTGAGTTCTCGTTACAATGATACCTTCATCTTGAGACAACCAACTGGAAAGAGCTATCTACGAAGGATTCAAATTGGAAAGGGCTACCTGCGGAGAGTTTTGATAGGAAAGGGCTACCTATGAGGAAATATGATTTTAAAGGGCTACCTACGGAGAGTATTGTACCGTAGTGTGGAGCTACCGAGACGACAACCCTAGCGTGCAGCCGTCTTGACAATGAACCGTGGAGTGCAGCCGCCATGATGTTGAATCGTAGATTAGCGTTGTGGAAGTGTTGGCTCTCAATGATGGTATATTGCAATGAATCCCACAGTGAATGGGTATTCTGGAGATAAGAAGTCATATGGATCCGCATAATTCAATTTGAATCGGGCCAAGGTCTGGCACAAATAAATATATGTTGTGAATATTGTCAGTTGTAGTGGGAGATTCCTATGGGACTCCTGTTAAATCAACTTGACATTGTGAAAGCACAAATGAGGAGAAAGACCTCAGAGTGTGCAGCGGAAACGTGTGAATGTGATGTTTGAGAATTGTGTTGAGAAGAAGCTCAAATTTGCAGAAAGTACGATGTACTAGTGAGGGCTTCAGGAAGTTGAACTTCAGGGCCATGTAATTGTGCGAGAAGGGAATCTTGGAGGATCCCTGTTTGATTTTGTGAAGTACCATAATGTGCTGTGAACAAGCAAGGGTTTGGGTATATCCTACCCAGCTTGATGGCTTATGTGAATTATGATGAAATAAAGCATCGGTAATAAGTATACCCGGTTCCAGCTTGTTACGATTGTGTACTGTGAGTCCATCTTCCCAGTTGGGCTGGATCAGTTTGGTCTGGTGGGCTGCGCCTGGTAGGCATAGGCTCAGGATGTGACTGATATTTGTGAGTCTTTCACCTGCGGCCCATTGGGTGATTCCGGTGGGAGGACCGTGCCTTCGGGGAGGTAGTTTACGGGGGATTGGCTATTTGTGAAGGCCGACGGGCCAATTACGAAAGCCGAATAGCTATATGAGCTATAAGGCTATGTGTAAGCACTGCCACGCCAACAGTCCCTGAGTAGCTAACAACAGTTCGGGTAAAGACTGTGTGTCTTCTCGGCGGAGAAAGGGGATGAGGATGGAGTGTGATATGGAAGCCGAAAGGCTATGTGTGAGCACTGCTACGCCAATAGTCCCTGAGTAGCTAACAACGGTTCGGGTAAAGACTATGTGTCTTCTCGACGGAGAAAGGGGATGAGGGTAGGGTGTGATTGTGGATCTACTATTGTGAGCCAGAATGGCTATATGTGTGCACTGCCATGTCAATAGTTCCTGAGTAGCTAACAACGGTTCGGGTAAAGATTGTGTGTCTTTCCGGCGGAGAAAGGGGATGAGAGTGGAGTGTGATTGTGAATTTGTGACAATTGTGGATAAGCTGGGACTGAGGTATAGTTGTCTAGTAGAGCAGAACTAATTCAGCTGATGGCTAATTTGACTACATGATCGGGGGTTCTCTATTCAGAGGGCACTACCCTGGCATGGCCAGCCTGGCTAGCCACCACGTTGGTTGCACAGGTGTTAACCCCTGGCCGAAAGGCGGTGAATAAAATTAGAATCTACGATGTGTGTTGTTGTAAATGTGAACTGTGATGTGAATGCCGGAAGGGCAATTTGTATTTGTGAGACAGTGAGAAGCTGTCGTATTTGTGCAAGCGGCGGAAGCTGAGGCATTCTTGCAATGTGATATGTATGCAAGTGGCGAAAGCTAAGTATCATTGTGTATATAGCCGTGGGTTCTGTCGTTTGGTGAAAATCGTCACGCATTAATGTGAATCTGTCGTGGACATTGTGTAATACCCAAAAGTTCCGGATGTGTAAGGGTAGCGCCGTGAAACTTGATACGGCAATGTGATATGTGATTGTTGTGAATACCTGAAAGTCTCGGTTACCACAAGTGGAGTTACTGGTGGGTGTACGGGTGAGGGTAAAGCTGTGAAAGTGGATATATCGAAAGCTGAAATATTTGTGTATACAGCTGAGGCTATCGTGTGATGTATTGAGGTTGTGGTGTTTACTCTCGGAAGGGGTAACTAGATTGAGTTGAGCAGAGTGGTGGCCTATGCTGCCCAACTGCTGAGATCTTATGATATGGCTCATGATTTAGAGCCTTCAGGTATTGTGGTTATGTGATCATAGAGTTTTGTGCAATCATGTGTGGAGGCGATTGCACTTGTTAGTAAATGTGTGGTGATTGTGTTTGTGCGGCAATCGTGAAATGGGCCGATTGCAATTTGTGGCAACTGGGTTGCATTTTTTGTCTAAGATTCTTTCGAGAATCTGAATTGTGATGCACTAATTGTGGGGGTGGTCTAGCAAAGACTTTCCCGAGATAGAGTAATTGGTGAAACGGAAGCCGTCATGAAGGGGCAACCGAGTTTATGGTTTATGCGGTGCGACAAATTTCGAGGACGAAATTTATTGAACAGGGGGAGAAATGTAATACCCCGAATTTTGAAACTTGAGGCTAGAGAATAAGCCTGAGATAAGTGGACTGCTAAGCCCCGGTTTAGCAAGATCCTAAATTGTGATTAAGAGATAATGACTTCAAAAGTGGATGTGGTTAGTGATAAATAACCCTTTTGGAGAATTCGATGTGATTTGAGTTCCGGATGTGATTCGTATGTGCTGTGAGCAGTGCCGAAACCCTGTATTTAAGTTCAATTATGGATTAACCTCTAAATTGACTTAAAATAGAGGGAGGGCGCATAATGTGGTGATATGGAAAGATATGAAGTGTTTGGTGGTGATTCAAGAGGAATTGCCATAATCAGGGGCAAAACGGTAAATTTACCGACTGACTGGTTAGTTACCGATGAGAACACTCCTTAGTAATCAAGATCAATGGCTTGGATTGAAAGAACAAGAGGTGGAATCCTATGCATGCAAGTTTATATGAAATCATAGTAGGAAGTATAGGATGGTGCCAAGTGGCAAAACAAGGACCCTTGGATTAAAGTTAAGCTTTCTAATCAATTTTTTTCTCTTCTCTCCACTTCTAAATGTCGGCCAAGTGACTTAGCTCATCTTAAAATAAGACTTTCTTCATCATTTTCCAGCAGCTAACTTCATCTCTCTTCTCCACCATTGACGTCCAAGTTGAGCAAGAAAGAGGAAGAAGAAAACCTAAGGTTAGTGCCCTAAATGACCATGAATGCCTAATTCATCTTCACTAATATTATTCATGAGGTTGAGGGCTATATTCCTATGGTTTCAGAATTTTGATTGGTGAGTATTTGAAGCCTTTTGATCTAAGTTTTGTGAATTATGGTTGAGTATTGTGAATTGTGAATTTTGCCCTGATTTTATGGTATTTTCGTGTGGAATGTGAATGGTGGAATTGGATGTTGTTTTGTGTTGAAAATAGTGTCATGTTGTGGTATTTAATCATTGGAATTGGTTTGAATTGGATTGGACACAATGGTTGAAAAACTGGAAATTCTGTCCAGTGAGAATTCTGTCTGGGTAGTCTGTTTGTGTTGCCGTTTTGAATGGGCAAATGATGTTGGAAAATTATGAAACTTTCTAGTCTTAAAGTTCACATCTCACGCTTCAATATGGACATAAAGTTTGTGTCATTTCGCTTTGTGAGCTGGGAGTTTGAACTGACCAAAGTTTGGCATCCAAACTGGACCCTGTTTTGGCAAGTCTGTTCTGGACAGTCAGATGACGTGGACGTTTTGACTGGGCAAATGATGTTCAAAAATTATGAAACTTTCCAGTCTTAAATTTCACATCTCAAGCTTCAAAATGGACATAAATGTTGTGTCATTTCGCTTTTTGAGCTGGGAGTTTGAACTGACCAAAGTTTGGTATCCAAACTGGACTCTGTTTTGGCACAACGTTAGAGTTTTGGTAAATCTGGACTTTTGTGATGATTTCTAGTAATGGCCAATATTTTTCCTAGAAAGAGGACTTAAATAGCTTTCATTTGGCTTTCGAATCACCTTATTTCGATTTTTTCCTGAATTAGTTATGATTTTTGGAAGTTCAGCCAAGAAACTGGATTTTCTGGGCCGCAGCCAACCCCCCATTTTCAGCATTTTGAGATTTTGAAAGGGTTCAGTATTCGTTTGGTTCGCGAGTAAATGGAGCTGGAGCATATGTGGAAAGAAAAGGGTAGGGAACTTACCTCTCCTGCATGTATTGATATTTGTGTTTGTGTATTGATACATGTTATTGCTTTGCTTGATTATGTGAAACATATATGAATGATTGAAGCTCTGTTTCTATTTATGCTATGGCCATGAGTATGTTGTTGAAACATTGAGCATGCAAATATATCATTATGTGAACATGAGTTATTGTGATGCAAGCATGTCATGCATTAAACACTTATCTTGCATGCATATTGGTATCTGTTTCCTACTGGGATTCTCTAGAATCTCACCCTCCCCTACCAACATTTTAGACAGGTCAAGTGGCTCAAGGAAGGAGCAAGTGACTAGGGGCGGCAAGAATCCCTTATGGGTATTTGTATTTGGTAGTTGGTTATCGTTATATGCTGGGATAATTGTATATGTTCGGATGATAGTTGGGATGTATATTTGGATATTGTATTTGTATATTGGATGAGTATTAAGTATGCATGTATGGAGTTGAGATTTGTGTAATCCCCGTTTGAGGAATTATAAAAGGGCGAATGTGCCCTATGAATTCTATGTAAAGGTATGAACCCGGGAGTTGCCGGGAAGTTATTGTTATACACTCTGATATTTTTATAAGTGTGATATTCCGCGTAATGTAATTGTATTCGAAATTGAATATGAGACCAAGTAAATTATATTTCGAAAGTTATCTGTGAAAACCATGTCGTGAAGATGGGATTTTAAATAAGTTTTGTTTCCTATTGGTCTCTATTTCATTTTAATTGAGTATTTCGGATATAATTACGGAAGGGGGTTACAGCTGAGGTACACGAAAAAATAGGTGATCCAAACAGTCATTTGGCCCTGAATAGTGTGCATACACATGATACAATATGTATTTTCATTTTACAGTTTATGGTGTATTACATATATATCTTTCACATTTTATATGATTGATAGCTTGTTACTACTGAGATTCGTATGAATCTCACACCTTTCCACAATGTACAATTTATTCCATAGCAGGAATAGCTCTAAGGGCAAAGTCATAATTTTCAGCAACTGAAGGTTTCGGTCCCGTTAAGTGCTAGCATTGGTTATCTGTAGGTTTTTATTATAATTTAAGTCTGTAAGTATTATATATAAGACCATGTGGGAATTCCTTTAATTTAATCATGTGCTTTATATCAGTATATTTATGATATTCCTATGTGTCCACTAAACTGCGCACAAACATTCTAATGAATGTTGAAATAAAGATGGGGTGTGACATTGGGAGAGGTGAAAATGGTTTTTGCCTCTCCCAACAAGCATCATTCCCAAATTTACATATGCTTTTACTTCTTAATCAAACATGTTTTCTATACATATTACATAAAATTTTGGAAGTTAAGTTAATGATTTATAAGTATGGTGATTTATTATAATATTGATATTCATACATTTATTTTAATGAAATTTAATTAGGAAAATTACAGTCAGGTCTCAGGTAAGAGAAAAAATGAAAAAAAAATAGTCCCTTAAAATCTCAAAATGAAAAAATGGTCCTAAGAAGTTGTCAATGACGCCCCTGGTGTTGTCAATGAACCAAACTTAGTGTTGTCAATGGGACAATTTTTTCATTTTGAGATTTCAATGGATTATTTTTTTCATTTTTTCTCTTGTTTGGGACCTGATTGTAATTTTCTCAATTTGATTTGATGCTTATAAATTTAAAACTAAATAATTTTAATTTCTTATGTTTTTTAGTTAAATTACGTACATGAAATTTTATTAAATTTTGAGTCACATGAGCTTTTTTTTTTTTGCCGACAAAATGAGCCACATAAGCATAATTAATTTATGATATGCAAAACTTAATAACAAAATTTTTTGTTTTAAATTTAAGTTAAAATTTACAAAACACCCATATACCATGTCTGTTGCATCTAACTTTGTGATATTTTAAAGTTTATATTTAACTTAATTAATGTTTTAATTTTGGGAAAATCCCATTTAAATACCATCTGAATTTATAAAACGCACAAAAGTTTGTTAACACTTCAAAAAGACATAAAGGTGACAGGTATCAAATTGGGATTTTAAAAGTCTTGGTGAATTTACCATTTTGCCCCTCAAATTCTTTTTTTTTAAAAAGGAAAGGTGCCCCTTGCCGGAGCACCACTGCTGAAGATCTAGCAAATGACTAGTCTGGACCCTTCAGCAGTAGCAACTCATGCCGCCAGTCACTGCAGCTCCAGCGTCGGGGGCCTTTTTGGGGGTGGGGGAGTTTTTTTTGGTGCAAAAATGGTTTAAAGGTCATTTTTGCCTTAGAAGTATTCACTTGGTGTAAATTTTTCCCCAGAAGTTTTTCGAGGGCTAATTTTGCCTCGGAAGTGTCCAATTTGGAGCAATTTTGCCTTTTTTTAGTTGACTGTTAGCCGAGTCAAATTTGCTCCAAATTTGACACTTTCGGAGAAAAATTGCACCTTAACCCAATGACCGTTAGTCGGGTGCATTGCATACCACATGATGTACCGTGCTCTTCCAGCTGCTGGACACTATCGAGGCCCCTGCCAATGTCTCTAGACTCACTAACATTGCTGTCAGTTGCCACATCCAGGTTAATGAATTTTAACTCGATTCCCTTTCAAAATACCCATGTTGCACGCTATCAGATGGGCTTATCCCATCTCTTAGAATCAACTAACCTATGTGCAAGTACCGTTTACATGGAACCTTTCCCCCTCTTCGGCCTTTAAAGTTTTGAATATTTGCTACTACCACCAAGATCAGTATTGACGACTACTCTTCCCAGGCGCTGAAGTGTGCGACCTATACCTTACCGTCGGGGCAAGTGCCAGCCCCTGATGAGTAGGAGGGTGCAATGGTCGCTACAAAACTTGGGGGCGGAGCGGCGGTCAATGTAGATCTTGGTGGTAGTAGCAAATATTCAAATGAGTACTTGCACATGGGTTAGTCGATCCTAAGTGCTGGGGGAAGCCCTTCTGGTAGAGTGTAGCACGCGTACTTCGAAAGGGAATCGGGTTAAAATTCCTGAACTGGGACATCATAGCTGACAACAATGTTAGTAGTTCGGAGATGTCAGCAAGGGCCTCGAGAAGAGTTCTCTGTTCTGTTTAACAGCCGACCCACCTTGGAATTGGCTTAACCGGAGGTAGGGTCCAATGGCTGGAAGAGCATAGCACGTCACGTGGTGTCTTATGTGCCCAACTAACGGTCATAGGGTTAAGGTGAATTTTTCCCCGAAAGTGTCAAATTTGGAAAAAATTTACCCCAGCTAACGGTCAACTAATGGAAGTTCAAAATTGCTCCAAATTTGACACTTCCGGAGCAAAATTGGCATCAAGTGAATACTTCCAGGGCAAAAATGACCTTTAACCCTAGAAACTATTACGTCATGTTAAGGGAACAATATGACTTTTGACGTGAATTAAAATTTTTAAACTAAAATATATAAATCTCCCTATATTTTAAATTTTATAACCTCAAAGTTTTAATTTTTAAGATTAAAATATCATGCTAATACTTTTATTTTTCCTATCTAATGCTTATCAAAACCAACTCACTGTTAAACGATTAAGCAGAAGATTTGAGATGAGAGCTTAAGAAGTAAGAACCAGCCATAACTACAAAAAGCTACACTTTCTCCAACATCATCACCAAAACTAACCATGAAGCTAATAATAAGAAATGGGAATTGAAGATGAGAGAAAACACGAAGCTAATAATAAGAAATTGCTAGATATATAAGGGGAGACAGTGAGGAAAGAGAATATGCAATAACAACCCCACTATTGATAGCGACAATGAAGGGAACGTGCATGCGAGGGCTATTTTACTTAATTCAGTCATTGGAACATGTGTCCACACTAGTGAATTTTAAATTTATAAGGGTAATAATGTCTTTTCTACTTTATCATAGGAGGTCTACATTTCCCTTCATGGGTCTCAATAGTGTGATTCTATTTATGCCATTTAAGGCAATTAACATTACAAAATGTAACCTTCAATCATAAATCCGTGCTTTATTTTTTGGTCAACATGAATCCGTGCTTTAAAGGTGACTATGCAATTACAAACTGATAAAAAAAATTTAATTTAAAATGTATGTGTTCATGATTTTTGGAAAATTGTATGCAAATTTGGAAATTATAGAAGTTAATGGCCTGTTTGGTTGGAGGGGAGGGGATGGGAAAAATTGGATGGGAGGGGCCTCAAAGAAGAGGCTCCAAATCCTTCTCATCCCCTTCTTCCCCCAAATTGGGGGGTTTTGGAGGGGATGGAAAATGAGCCCCTCCCCTTCCATCCCCTCCCTTTGAACTAAACAGGTTTTAAGGGGAAATGCTTTTTGATGTATTTCAATGGAGGTAGTCTGATTGTGTAATGAATTTCATTAGTCAAACCTAGTCCAAATATTATGAAATTTGGCAGGATTAAAGTAGAGATGTAGAGTTTTAATTGATAGGCAAGATTTTTGGACAAGTACATTAAAAGATATGGATTTTTGAAGTTATGCCCTGTTTTTGGAAGTAAATATGGAACAGGGGAAGTTTGATGAATTTCTGGAAATAACAAAACTGCACTGTGCAGAAATTACTGAAACTGTCATAGAGAACTAACAAACCGCGATTAAATACGGTAATAGTTCAATTAATAACCAGTTACTTGTTAACTTCAATTTATTAGAATCAGTAATAGCCCAATCCAAATCTAAGGTACTGAACAAATAATAGAGCAGGAAAGGGCAATTCTAAGTAGTAACTCTTTTTTTCATGTATTATGTGATTATTGTATGTTTGTGTATGCCATCTTCTGTAACATGAGCACAATGTCTAAGACACACATATTAGATTAGTTGTGATCTGGGACCCAACAGAGGCGTATAGGTAAGCCAGCTTTGCAAACAGTCATTTGGCCTTAGATAGTGTGCACACAACATTTATCAGTTCATATAACATGGTGCATGGCATATTTATTTTTTCATCGTATATGTCTAATTGTATGTTACTATTGAGATCTAGAATCTCACCCTTTCCATAAATGAAAAAAAGTTTTTAGTAGTAGTTAGTATCTCATAGGGTAGAATTGTCATTACCGGTAACAGAAGGTTCTAGACGAGCACAAGAGGAGATGTTGGTTATCTGATAGCCTTTTATTGTTATAAGGTCTGTAATTATTATGTACGAACCCCTATGGGGAACTCCTATAATATAATCAAGCAATATTGTTTCAATAATATCTGTATATTTTTGCTATTCCTATGTGCCTACTGAACTGTGTAATTGCTACTCTGACTAATATCGATAATAAGTGGTATACAAGGCGGGGTCTTACACAGGGGGTCACCCATCCCGTGACTTCCCTCGTTGAGTTCGCTTAACTTTCTTGTACCTAGCCCAAAATATAGATACCAACTCTATCTACTTTTACCTACTAATACCCTATGACTTCCCTTATAACACCCTCATTTTCAAAGCATTTGGATAGCTTAAGTGTAATAATATCTAAAAAAAGAGATCGGTAATCTTTTGTAAATAGTGTGAATCACAACTTCAAGCAGAGTGTGAAGCTGCACTTGAGTAGGTTTTCAAAACTCTATTTGAAAAGCATTTTCAAATTTGGTCTCATATTTTTTACGATTCATTTTAAGCCATCCGTTTTAGGTTCTTTTCTTCATATGAGAGTTTTTACTAATATGTTATCTACTCGAACGCAAACTACTATGATTAATTCACGGCCCTATATGGATAGTTGTCCACTACCGGTTCAGATGTCACTATACGTTGCATATTTATAGGCATTTTACTTACATGTCTACTGATTTGCTAGTATGGGACTAAATTCAATTTGATACAAATTAAGTACAATTTCCAAAAAAAATATCTAAGGGAAAAATTAAATTCTAAGTACTTCGCTTCACTCGCCCGTGATTACCTTCTTGCCTAAGGAACTACCTGCCCAAGCTGAAATTTTTTTTTTTGGAAAAATAGGGTGAGATTCAAAGAATCTCAATAGTAACAGATATGACTCAGATAAGATGCATACATGTAACATGTCATGTGTGACAACCAAAGTTTCAATATAATCAGCATATTCAACATTTAGAGATAAATTCACAATATGCGGAAAGCACAAAATTACCAATTCACGTTATGCAGAAAGCATAAAGTTCAAGTAATTCAAGGACTTCTGTTCCTTGCCACAGCTCTTGGATATTCTACTGGTCCTGAGCCCTTCTCATTTGAATACTTAAATTTATGATGGTACAAGTATGTATATAACATATCACATAATATGTGATGGAAAAGTTACTACCTAACCAGTTTTTCCAAATTTTAACCTTAGTTGACATGCTTTGTGTAATATTCTTAATTTTGGAATTAGTGGCTTGAGAATAAGTCTAAATCAAGTAGACTACTAAGCCCTAGTTTGGCAAGAATCCCAGGAATAAGGATTTGCTACCAATGTATTTTTCCAGCATGGCAGTCTGCTTTTGTGTAATTTAAATAGGCAAATGATGTTCAAAAATTGTGAAATTTTATAGGATAAAAGTGGACATCCTATGCTTTAAGTTGATAGGTTATAGAGGTTATTTAGAGCTTTACACAAAGAGTTATGAATTTTTAAATTTTACCCAGTGAAACTAGCCAATCTCTGGGATAGTGTCCAAAGATTTAAATTCTAGGAATGTTGAGTTTCTACTTGGCTAAGGCTATATTTTTTCTTGAAACTAAACTTAGTAAGGGTTTTATAGAATTTGGAATCACTCTAATTGGACGTCTACAAATAAAGTTATGATTTTTCAAAATTTGGTCAAAAAAGGTTCCATAATTGCCAATTATTGCGAATTTAGGGAAATCATGTAATGACAATTATGTAAATTGTGGAATAAAGTAAAAGCCCATATTTTCCTTTATTGGTGGATGTTTTCTTGGGTATTAATCATGCCAGTGGCATCATCTTAAGCCAAGGGATTAAACTATAATTGTTAAAGTTTAGGCACATGTTGAATTAAGAATAAAATACTATAAACTTGTGCATTTGGTTAGCTTAAGGAGATGAAGCCCAATTTGGTGATTGAAGCGGACCCTTGGGCATCATTTTTGGACCAACTAGTGGGAAGAAGAAGTGGTTCAATTGTAATGAAGTTATGACACCATTTAGATAAAGTAAGGCCTAGTACACAAAGTTATGTCATAAATCTTATTTTTGAGATAAAGTTATTTAAGGAATATGAAGATATTTTAAAAGTCTTTCCTTCATCTTTATTATCCCATTTTCATGAAAAGAACGAGAGAGAGAGAGAGAGAGAGAAGCTTGAGAAAACCTAGAGAGAAGGAGGAGCATAAGAGTAAAGATCAAGGTAAGGGTTTGTGTTTCCAAGAGATTTTGCCTTCCAACTTGTGTAATCTCTTCTCTCACCTCTTAATCTTCATGGAAAATGTTGTGTAGCAAGCAAAGTCTCAAGGTTGAGAGAGAGAGAGAGAGGGACGATGTGAAGAATCAAAGGTAACCTCAAGGACTTCAAATCTCTTGGTTTATTGTTGCTATTGTTATTGTTCTTGGCTTGGTTTGTGGTTTATTATTGATTTTGTAAATTTGGAAAGTGATAATCCTAAGGGGTTATATTGCCCAAATTTCCTTAAATCTTGTTTAGTATGTGTTTAAATGGTTTAACAAGTGGTTAAGAATTAAAAGGAGTAGGCTTTGGGTGTTGAATTTCAAAAATCACATTTTCCCTTTTCATGTGTGTATGTTTCGGCCAGGTGGAGTTAGAGGAGTTAAGGCTGGAATTTCATTGATCTAATGATTCCATAATGTTTAGGAGGGAAAATTGTGTAGGGTTGGTGTTGATCACTTTGTGAAAAAAGCCCTAAAAAGTGAAATTACGAAAATACCCTGAAAACCCTAAATAGGGGCTGTTAAGGGCAAAATTGTCATTTGGCACTGATTTTGTGAAAACTGAGGTCAAAAATGGATTTTACAGTGGATCGTGTACAAAGGATAAAACTGTGTAGGAATAGCCCAGGTGAAAATTTCTTGAAAAGTACAGTTGGACCGTGTATAAATGGGCTTAGACCAGGTCCTCAGGGGCATTTTTGGTAATTTTACAGTTTTGAGCAAAGATAAACAACAAAATGAGTTTTAAAGAGTTTAGAAAAGAACATGAATGGGTATTAACCCAATTCTTGTAAATTTGGAATTGTAGCACAAAACAGTTGTGGCCGAGCCGGATTAAGACAGTTAGATGATTAGGCTGGAAAGCGCTATTTCAGGTACTAACTCTATCTTTCATACACTATGCCAATATTTATATGTTTGTGTATGCCATCTTCTATGATATAATTAATAAATGTGGTTTTTTGAGGAGGACAATTTGTGTGTTTAGAGAGGCACACATACATGGTTGTTGAGTAAGATTCCAACCAAGGTTTTACGGGTAGTGGGGGACTGAGCCCCTAACTCATGTGCACATGCCATGGTTTTATTCTTAATATGTTGCATTGCATGAAGCATGACATATTTAAATTTCACATTTGATATGATTGATTGTATGTTACCACTAAGATTCTCTCGAATCTCACCCTTTCTATAAATGTATAAAGTTTGCAGCAGCAGAAAACGGGTTTGAGGGCATGATTGTAATTACCGTCAATTGAAGGTTCTGGTCAAGCTCATATGAAGACATTGGTTATCTGAAGACCTTTTAATATTTCAAGGTCTATAAGTATTTTGTACTAACCCTGGTGGGGAAAACCTGTAATGTAATCAATCCTAATATATCAATAATATTAGTATATTTTTGCTATTTCTATGTTGCCCGCTAAACCTCGCATTGCTACTCTGATTAATATCAATTATAAGTGGTATGAAAGACGGGTTGTTACATTTTGGTATCAGAGCAAGTGGTTCTAGCAACAGGATATTATATTGATAAGGTATTGATTATATGGTAAAAGGATATATGCACAGAATGGGGCACTAGAGCAATGAATTTCCCACTTTTCTATGAACCAGCCCCATAGAAATGACAAATACCCGAAGGGCAACAAGTAGTGCAATATCAGACTGAGGATAGTCTAAGGATATTGTAAAACCAGAGAAAGCAGGTATGGCCAAGGCCATTTTGCTTCCCACACACTGTATCTAGTTAACCAGAGGTAGCTTGAAAACCCTTACTTATTTTGACTTGCAGTGGAATATTAATGCGTTGTTCTATGATCAATACAGGAATAGCATAAATATACTGATATTATGTGCATGATAACAAACATTCCCCATAGGGATTATATACAACAATTATAAATTATGTAGCCACACAGTGCTACTAGGGTATCAATACCTATTCCAGTGAAACGCAGACACCTTCCCGTCTTTGTTCCACCATTGTATTCCTCTCGTACAATTCTCTTCTTTATTCTCAGCATACCTTCTATCTTCACCTGTCTAAATTATTGGTAGGGGAGGGTAAGATTCAGGATAATCTCAGTAGGAAGTACATATCGTAATGCATGCATGATAGATCTTATATGTATGACATGTTAGCTTTAACTAGATGTATGCCCCATATTGACATATTTGCATGCTCAATGTTTCATGCAGCAAAACTATGGCCATAGCGAAAATAGAAACAGAGCTTCAATTATTCAAATATACTCTACACAATCAAGTAAAGCAATCACATATATCACTACACAAGCAGAGATATCAAATACATACAAATAAGTTAAGTCCCTTACCTTATGTCTCTTTTGCGAAACAGAAATAGTTCCTCGATCTACGTTCTAATAGCTTGGGTTCCAAGTTCAATCCTGAAATTTCAAATGTATAATTTAGACACTTCTATAGTGTTTCTAGTGGGTATATAAGTCTATATTGAAAAATTATGAAAATACCGCTTGGTAACTCGGCCCGTCCCGTCGTACTTGGTCCGACTGTACTTTTCCTGAAATTTTAACCTAGGCTATTCTGACACATTTTTGCCCAAGAAATCCATTTCTGGACTCAAAATTACCAAATTCACTATCAAAAGACAAGAATACCCTTAGCAGCCCCTATTTCACCATTTCAGGGGAGTTTTCGTAATTATACGTTTTCGGGCCTTTCTAAAAAAGTGATCAACTGTAACCCCACTTAATTTTCCCTTCTGAACGGATTACAATCATTAGATCATCAAAAAATCCAACTCTAACCCCCTAAACTAGGGCTGGCAGAAATTCAGGATTCTCCAAGAAAAATTGGGGTTTTTGAAATCTAACTCCGCAAACTTGATTCTTTATACTCCTAACCACCTTATTAACTATTTAATTACGTAATAGCCACCATTTAGACTCAATTTTCATAGCATAATACCAAGGACACAAAATTTCCTAAATTTACAATCGGAGCAATTACAACTAAAATCCACTGATTAAATTACTCACAGCATCCAAAACAACCAATATTTGAAGTTTAGGAAGTTACCTCTTCTTCCTTCTAGCTATTCCTCTTATGGCTGAAACCCTAGCCCTCTTAAGAAATGAAATTTGCTTCAAAGAACCTTAAATAACATAGAAGATAATCTTAGGAAAAGGATTATACAGGTTAGGAATGAATTCACCAAAGAAATCGCCTCCTCATGAGTTTTCTTCTTCTCTCTCTAGAATTATCTCAAGTTTTCTCTCTCTTTTTCCTTCATAAGGCATCAGTGTGGAGGAGGAAGATGATGGGAAATATGTTTTATAATATTTCATAAATATTCCATAACTTATTTTCGGATTTTTTTATAGATTCTAGTAGATTTTCTGCCCAAACTTTAAACAATCATAACTAAATTTGTAAAACCTTAATTGGAGTGATTCTAAAGGCTATAGAATCCTTATCGAGTCTAGTTTAAATAAAATATAGTCCTTAGCCAATTAGAAGATCACAATTCCTAGAATTAAATTCTTTAGACGCTGTTGTAGGAAATATACAGTTTTCCTGGGCTCAATTCAAAAATTCATTCCTTTTTTATATACAGCCCCAAAAATTACCCATTAACTATCAAATTAAAGCTTAGGATGTCTACTTTCATTCTATAAAATTTCATAATTTGTAAACATCATTTGCCATTTAAAAATGTCTCACAACAAAACTGCTACAGATGGAAACTCTCTGGTAGCAAATTCAATGTTTACAATTTGTGTTCCAAACATACTCATGTTGTGTGTGACCACTGATTGCGTTGTTTTGTCATTCCATATGCTCTGTAATTCACCATTTTATTCCCTTGAATATATGGAATTTTGGTAACCAAAAATCAGATGTTACATTTCTCCCCTCATTCAATAAAATTCGTCATTGAAATTTGAATGTACACTACTTGTGAATCAATCCTTATCATCGTGTAACTCATCCCAAGGTTATGCATACTTATAAAGCGTGCACCATAAATTACCTAATATGTGTGGATGAACTGCCTATCAACACTTTCATATTCAACCCATTCTGTACTCATGGTCACCCAACCCATTATTGTTCTGAATGTCCCTCAAGCACTGCCCTAATATACTTAGCCTTATGGCGTATTTTATTCTATTCTCATAACACTAAATATTCAGGTCTTACTGCCCTAAGCAAACACATCATTGGGGCATAATACCAATATGTTTACCTTTACACATGATCATTTGTATCTATGCTTGCCTGTCCGGTGTTCATAATCAAATGACTATTTGACCCTTACTAGCCATATTGTGTGCACTATTCAGGATCAAATTACTTTTTGACCCTTACTAATCATATTATATGCACTGTAACATGAGTGGGTAATTGATTCTGTAAGGCTATAGCTTTTGAGATGCATATGCCTCTACTTGACCGTGTTGCATCAGAACACATCCCAATCCATGCCTACTTACATATGTGTGGACCATAAAGGTCGACTGTAGATCTGAGACTGTTAACATTGGTGCTGTTGAGAGGTATTTGCCACCATTTTGCCCTACGACACTAGGGCTCATCCCAATATTTGTTTACATGCGTAACCACAAATCATATAGGTTGCGTGACTGTTGACCACATTGATTGTGTTACTATACACCACACAGGATGTAATATTGTTGACCACATCAGTCACATTACTATACGCCACACAACATGTAATATTGTTCATCACATATACTATAACATTATTGACCATCAAGGTCATATGTTTTGGGATGATCAACAATAGTGCGATTGTCAACCTCCCCTATAGCACCCAAAAATCAAACGAATGTTCACCACGTTTTCATGGCCCCACTCTAATATTTCACACTGTTAAATACAATATAGATGAGGCAGTATTATCTGCCCACTGTTGTCTTACTACCTCATTAGATCCCACTTGGCCTCCGTAGTAACCCACAATCATCTATAGAAAATATGATAAATAAATATGCCATGCACTATATAAGTAATAGAATTATAATACCATAAGTTCGACTGTTTAGCTACATACATTATCAGGATCATATGACTGTATGATCCCTACTTGTGCCCTTTCTGGCTATATACATTATTTAGGATCTTATGACTGTATGACCTTTACTTGTGCCCTCACTGGCTACATGTATTATTTAGGATCATATAACTGTATGACCCTTACTTGTGCCATTATTGGCTGCATGTATTATTCAGGATCTTATAACTATATGACCCCTACTTGTGCCCTATTCCTACGTAGACAACAGCCTGCCAAGAAATGTTTCTTTGTCCCGACGCAGATGATTGCCTGCCTGGAAGTGTTTCTCTGACCCAGTTAGGTTCTATACCACAACCAGGCTATGTGTTTACAACTCCTATCACAAAACATGCTATGTACGGCATATAGATAATCACATAGTGTATGAAAGAGAGAGTCACTACACTGGGCTTTCCTAAGTAACATTAGATTTTTAACCTTCTCCTGGTATATGTTCTGTTGTACCTCTCGCAGCTCACCACTAATATTATGTATCCCTGTTTTTTGTTCTACTAGCATGCCCAATATTTGTTGTATTGAGTCAAGTCTATCTTCTTGACCCTGCCCAGCATATGTACCTCTTAGCCTTATCTTCTTTGTGTTTTACTATATGAAACAAGAAGGAGGTAAAATCCACATAAACACAAGGACATATCAGTCATTTTACAAATATTGGTTACATAGGTACTCCTAAAGTCACATATAAAAGATGTTTGTAGTAGCCAAGGAAGGCCTATAATAATATACAGTCCTCTGAACTGCTGTACAGCATGTGCTTGCCCTTTTTCATAACAAGACATAACATGTGCAACAACTTCCCATGGAGTCACCCATCATGGCATTTCCCTTGGTTGGGCACACTTAACTTTCATGTACCCGTGCCAAAATGCAGATACCGGCTGTATCTGTTCCCATCTACTAGTTCCCCAAGACTGCCCTTATCTCAAGAGTCGTGCCAACTGCCTTCAGCTAACTAAACACTGTTTGTGGACTTCATATCAATACTAGTACATGTACCTAAATACGTACCCTAATATGTGCCCTGATGTCTATAAAGTTGTCGGTTTGACTCTGCTCTACAATCTCATTCTTTTTCATGGCCAAAACACTATATATGTAAAGAAGTAGAGTATTGTGTGGATCCCTATATCATCTAGAATCCCCGAATTAACTTATTCCTGACCACCTACCACTAGGGACAGTTTATCCGTGTATACTATATACTGGGCCACTAGGGTGTCATACTCACGAACATCCCTTAGGTATATGCTCTAGACATCTTCTCATAATCCTCGATCTGGTTGTAAACCATGTATCATGTATACCACTCCAACTCTGGGATTGGTAATGAAACCCAAATCTGTTTCTCTTTTGTCTGTTTGTTTCTTATCTGCCTTACACTTAACTATCTGCAACTATGGCTGGACAATGATCAGCCTACTGATGATTTTGTTCAAGGATGAGACTAATGCTCAAGCATTACTCGGACCCACTTCCTCGACATCCATGTCATCTGTAACCCCCTGCCGTAATTATATCCGAAATACGCAATTAAAGTGAAATAGAGACCAATAAGAAACAAAACTACAATTTACAAACCCATCTACCAGACGGGGTTTTCACAATTACCTTTCGAAATCATTTATAAACTTGGTCTCATAATCACTTTTCGAATACAATTACTATGCGAAGATAAATCACATTTATACCAATATTAGAGTACACAAAAATAATCCCGGAAATCCCGGTTTCCATACATTAACTCAAGCTTTATAGGGCACATTCGCCCATTCAAGCCCTCATATGGGGATTACACAAATCTTTCTCATACATATACAAATATCCAATAACTCATTTCAAATACATAACCAAATATACTCATCCATATGTACACATCCAAATCCAAATATCCCATCTAGGATGATAACCAACTACCAGAATGACAACCCAAAGGAAGTCCTCTTCGCCCTTAGCTGCTTATTCCATCATCGATCTACTACCCTGTCTGAAAGGTTAGTAGGGGAGGGTGAGATTCTAGAGAATCTCAGTAGGAAAACAGTATCAATATGCATGTACGATAAATGTTTAATGCATGACATGCTTGCATCACACAACACATGCTAACAAAATGACAATTTGTAAGCTCAATGCTTCGAACAATATACTTATGGCCATAGCATAAATTGAAACATAGCTTCAAATTACACATAATTATGCAAAGCTAAGACATGCACCACACACTAACACATATATCAATACAAGCAGAAGAGATATGTTCCCTACACTCTTTCCAAGTAAGCTCCAGCTCCAGCTGCTCACGATCAGGGCGAACACCAAATCCTATAACCAAACAAGGACATAGGGTTAATCCCTTTTCCAATTCCTTAACTCTCAAACACTTAAGTTGGTTATCATTCACGACCTTTAGGTGGCTAATCAAAGCCCAAACACATGCCTAAAGGCTTGGGAAAGGCTATACCAAAAACCACCTTTAAAAGTGTAAAATACTGATTTTTGGGGGTGGGCCGCAGCCCACAATCCACTGGCTGCGGCCCAAAACTGCCCAGACACACTCAGAAACATTTGGGTTGCGGCCCAAAACTGCCCAGAAACGCTCAGAAACATTTGGGCTGCGGCCCAGAATCCACTGGATGCAGCCCAAAACTGCTCAGAAGCGCTCAGAAACATTTGGGCTGCGGCCCAGAATCCGCTGGCCGCGGCCAAGAAAATCCAGTTTCTTGGCTGAATTTCCAAATATCATAACTAATTCCACAAAAATCGAAATGAGGTGATCCCAAAGCCAAATGAAAGCTATTCAAGTCCTCTACACAGGTAAAATATTGGCCTTTACTAGAAATCACCACACAAATACAGAATTCCCCAAAACTCAAGACTGTCCCAAAACAGAATCCATTTTCGACCTCAAACTTTGGACAGCTATAACTCCCAGTTCCCAAAACAAAATGCCACAAATTATATGTCAATTTTGAAGCTTGGGAGGTGAGCTTTAAGACTGGAAAGTTTCATAATTTTATGACTTCATTTGCCCAGTGAAAACATCCACACAAGCAGACTGTCCAGAACAAAACTTCAAAAGACAGAATTCCAAATTTGCACAATTGGCTTCCAATGGTCCAATTTTCATATCAAACATCATTCTCACACAAACTTTCACAAGGAATCCATTGGAAACACCAAAACAACCAAATTCACATTACTTTGACATGTTTTAACCATAGTCACAACATGTCTTCACTCAACCATAACACAATTCACAACATTGTAACTCTTCATTCTAAGTTCTCAAATCAATTCCAATGGCCATATCACACAACAAAATACCAATTTCACCACAATACACAAGGCAATTCCTCAAATCCAAAATCACATAAAAATCAGGGCAAAATTCAAAATTTACAAAGCTTAACCAATGATCACAAAACTTAAGTCAAAATGCTTCAAATACTCACCTCTTCCTCTTTACCAAACCAATTCCTTGATTCTTCATCTTTCCACTTTTGCTCAAGCAACAAAACACCTCCTCTCACAAATCTAAAACCATAGAGATGAAGCTCTCATTACTATGAACAACTTTATAGAAGATGAATTAAGCATTAGAGGACAAGAAGCCAACCAAAATCTCACTTTTTGATTTCTCTTTCTTCCCTTAAGCATGGCGCCATGGAGAATGAAGGAGAGAGAGATGAGATGATGAAATGAAGATGATGTTCAGTTTTTTTTTGGGATGCCACAACCGACTAAAAAGTGAGAGGGAGAGAGGAAAAATAAGTTTGACACTTTGACCAATCCAAGGGCCCAAAACTTGCCAAGTGTCAACATTTCAACACACCTCCCATGAGCTCACATAAGTGCACCACATGGGATTCCACCCTTTGATCTATTACACAATCAATCTCAACCATTGATCTTTGAGTTACCAAGGAGCTTCCTCTTCAGTAACCGATCAATTGGTCAGTAACTTTACCGTTTTGCCCTTGATTATGGCGATTCCTCTTGAATCACCACCAAATACATTTTCTCATTCATTTACACCATATTATGCGCCCTACCTCTATTTTAAGTCAATTTAGAGGTTAATCCATAAACGAACTTAAATACAGGATTTTGGCACTGCTCACAACACATACGAATCACATCGGGTGCCAGCTCACACCATAATCTCCAAAAGGGTCCATTTATCACTAATGACATCTACTTTTAGAGTCATTAACCCTTAATCACAATTTGGGATCCTGCTAAATCAGGGCTTAGCAGTCCACTTATTTCAGGCTTATTCTCTAGCCTCGAGTCTCAAAATTTGGGGTATTACATCATCCTTGTACCATCCTCTCTCTAGTATGGTAATATGTGCTACCTTTCGGGTACTCCACTATTCCTCGGGTGTGTCTATTCCTTTCAAGGGCTTGCGAACTAGTCAAAGTGATTCACTTCGCTATTCCTATCACTGTATAATCAAGAATATTAGTATACGATCCTGTTGCCAGAACCACCGTATTTACTTTGAGCTTTACTTTGAGCAGACAATTCTGTGTCCAGAATCATTGGTCTGATACCAAAATTGTCACACCCTTACTTATTTTGACTTGCAGTGGAATATTAATGGGTGGTTCAGTAAGCAACACAAGAATAGCAAAAATATACTGATATTATATGCATGATTGTAGACGTTCCCTGTAGAGATTATATATATTACAATTACAAATTATGTAGTCGCACAGGGCTACTAGGGTATCAAAACCCATTCCAGTGAAATGCAAACGCATTCCTATCTTTGTTCCACCACTGTATTACTCTCACACGGTTATCTTCTTTGTTCTTAGCATACCTTCTATTTTCACCTATCTAAATTATTGGTAGGGGAGGGTGAGATTTAGGAGAATCTCAGTAGAAATTAGATACCACAATGCATGTATGATAGATGTTATGTGTATGACATATTACCTCAAACTAGATGTATGCCCCATAATGATATTTCTGCATGCTCAATGTTTCGTGCAACAAAACTATGGCCATAGAGAAAACAGAAATAGAGCTTCAATTATTCAAATATGCTCTACTCAATCAAGTATAGCAATCACATACATCACTACACAAGCAGAGATATCAAATACATGCAAATAAGACAAATCCCCTACCTTGTGTTCCTTTTACGAAACAGAAATCATTCCTCGATCTACATGCAAACAGCTCGGGTTCCAAGTTTGATCTTAAAATTTTAAATGTACAATTTAGATACTTCCATAGTGTTTTTGGTGCTTATATAAGTCTATATTGAAAAATTACCAAAATACCCCTAGGGACCCCGCCCGATCCGACTCCACCATACCCAGTTCGACCATACTTTTCCTGAAATTTTGACATGGGCTAATATGTCATATTTTTGCCCAGGAAATTCATTTGCAGACTCAAAATTACCAAATTCACTACAAAAAGACAATAATACCCTTAGCAGCCTCTCTTTTAGGGTTTCAGGGGCATCTTCGAAAATTTTGCTTTTTCGGGCTTTTCTGAAAAAGTGATCAACTATAAGCCCACTTAATTTTCCCTCATGAACACAATAGAATCATTAGATCATCAAAAATCCAACTCTAACCTCCTGAACTAGAGCTGGCCAAAACTCAAGATTCTCTGAGAAAAATTGGGGTTTTTGAAATCTGACTCTATAGACTTGGTCATTTCTACTCCTAACCACCTTATTAACTATTTAATTATATTATAGCCACTATTTAGACTCAATTTTGATAGCATAATGCCTAGGACACATACTATCCCAAATTCGCAATCGGAGCAATTACAATAAAAATCTACTGATTAAATTACTTACAGCACCTAGAACAACCAATATTTGAAGTTTTGGAAGTTAGCTATTCCTCCTTCTAGCTATTCCTCTTATGGCTGAAACCCTAGCCCTCTTAAGCAATGAAATTTGCTTAAAAAAACCTCAAATAACGTAGAAGAGAAGCTTAGGAGAAGTATTATAAACGTTAGGAACGAATTCACCGAAGAAATAGACCTTCCTCGTGAGTTTTCTTCTCCTTCTCTCTCTAGAATTCTCTCAAGTTTTCTGCATAAGGAATCAGTTTAGAGGAGGAAGATGATGGGAAAAATGTTTTATAATATTTCATAATTATCCTATAATTTATTTTTCCATTTTTGAATGTTTTACAAATTCTGGAAGATTTTCTGCCCAAATTTTAAAAATTATAAGTTAATTTATAGAACCTTTATTGGAGTGATTCTAAATGCTATAGAACCCTTAATGAGTATAGTTTGAAGGAAAAATATAGCCCTTAGCCAATTGGAAACTAACAATTCCCAGAATTAAATTATTTGTATGTTGTTCCAAGAAATATATAGTTTTCCTTATTTCCTGGGCTCACTTCAAAAATTCCTAACTTTTTACATACAGCTCTAAAAATTACCCATTACCTATCAAATTAATGCTTAGGATGTCTACTTTCATTCTATAAAATTTCATAATTTGTAAACATCATTTGCCTATATAAAAATGTCACACAACATGACTGCTACACAAGAAAACTCACTGGTAGCAAATTCAAATGTTTACAATTTGTGTTCCAAACATACTCATGTTGTGTGTGACCACCAATTACCTTGTTTTGTCATTCCATGTACTCTTTAATTCACCATTTTATTCTCTTGAATATAAGGAATTTTGTTGACCGAAAATTGGGATGTTACATAGCTGGCACAATGTTTGAGACAAGAGTAGTGTTAGGGTACCTGTGGTAAGTAGTAGATAGAGCCGATATCTGTGTTTTGGCACGAGTACACAAAAATTAAGCATGCTCAACCCAAGGAAATCTTAGGAGGGTAAGCCCTTAGGAAGTTATGTTGGCAAGGTCATGAAGACTTGAGGAATGGTTATCATCTTAAGGTTTCTCCATAACTAATAATCATGTTAATTAGATGATTCAAAAAATGTTTAGAAGCATAAAGATGATGATGATGTAAGTATTAATCTTAATTCAAACTGTTTCTGTTGCAATAATTACTACACAGAAAAGTTTATTTGATAAGGTTATGGGAAACTTGAGGTGTAGTAAATGTGTGAGGTTTCTCTATGCTAAGTGATGATCTGTAGTAACACTGTGATATTAAAGGAATGTAGACATGATATATGGTTCTATATGATGAATGGTGATTATACCGTATATTGGTCTTAGAGGATCTAATTTAAAGATACTAAAGGTAGAGGATAGACTTTAATTTGATCTAAGCTGAAATAATGCTTAGGTCGGAATGTGAATTTGTTTAACTATGGTTCTATTCCATGATGGAAGTTTGAACCTTGTGAATAGTATTGAACCTTCAGTAATATTTTGAGGATAATACCTAGATACCGTAGAGGTTAGAATAGGCTCTATTGATCCTGATTCTTTGCAAACCTATGGGTTATAATTGAGGGAAATGATTTCCAATATGTTTAATATTAAGGTTCTAGATTTCATATTGAACCTAACAGTTGGATTAGACACCTTAGGGTGTAAATCCTACATTCCAAATATGTAGTAGTGGACCTGTGTGTCTAGAGGCCCTAAGACCTAGTGGACTAATATGTCCTTAGGCTTGCAAATTTGTTCAAAATTGTGTTGGGTTAGTGATCATCCATGGAATTGAGGAACAAGATTCTTACGGACACAAATCCTTATGGAAAGGGATTTTGAAAATTTGCTAGCTGTTAATTCTAGCATAGGGAAAGATTATGATCATAAAATATTCCTTTAAAGGATTGATTGAGGTGGTAGTTCTCTGATGAAATGAGAGACAAAATTGATCTACCACCTATTCCACTAACTTAAGGCTATACTAAGAGTCGATTGGTGGATGAAAAATGATGAGATGGAAGATATGAGTAGAAGGGCTACCAAGTGACTTTTATGACTTATCATCAGGTCATAGCTTTGAGTCCTTGGGAAGGCAAAATAGATCCCCAAGCACTTGTCTGCAGAGGCCCTCGGTGTGGAGGAGGGGACAATTCCTGGTTGGTAAGAGTCTTATATGGTGTTGTCCTTGGATGGTTCCTGAACCAGCTTGTGTGGTGTTGCCCTCGGCCGTTACATAAAAAGACTAAAAAAATCGTAACCCAAGAATTAGCTGCTAAGTTTTGATCCACAAGAATATGAAATGGCCAGAGTGATTTGAGTTGAAACAGGCCAAGGATTGGCACAGAGGAATACAGATTTAGGGTGCAGTCAGGTATTTTAGGAGGTTCCTGTGGGCTTTCTATTAAGACATCCTGATGTTATTAAAGCTTATATGAGGCAATAAACCTCAGAGTGGGCAGCAGAATCATGAAAAATTTATGTGTAATCTTTGGGCACCAATGTTAGTTCTAAGTAGTTAGACAAGATATGTTTTCAACAAAGATGATGAACTTATGTCCTTAGGCCATAAGACCTGATGGACTAGTAAGTCCTTAGGCCAGCAGAATATGATATGTTTAAGAATTATGCCGAGCGGAGGCTCGAGGTGATAAGACCTGATGTGCAAGTCTGCATAGGGCGGTATCCCTGGGCTGTAAGACCTGTGTGCTTAGTGCTGATTGATGCCTAGCATGATGACATTGGACCAGTATGTTTAGGGTATATCTTAAACTTGACAAAACATTCAGATTGTACCAAGTTATAGCTGAGCCTATAAGACCAGTGTAACCAAGCGCTTTGATGTTGCTTGGATGAGTGAGGTCCAGTGCTTGTTATGAATATTGCCTGTGCAGTGAGGTCCCATGCTTGTTATGATTGTTACCTGAGTGAGTGAGGTCCTGTGCTTGTTATGATTGCTAGGTGAGTTAGGTTCAGCGTTTGATGTGATTGCGTGATCTGGGCAGAGTCCTAAAGAGGCTGTGAGGCCTAAGGAACCAAGCATTGTTGGTACAGACCAGTGGGTCTTGTGTTTGATTGCACGCTGCATATTGTGGATTAAATGAATGAGAATACTGTATGATGAATGTTGAATACTATCTAAGATCTTTGATGAGAATATGATGATTGTGTTGCATGCTCGATGAGCTTCCATATGAAAGAGCTACATTGAATATGATCATTATATGGCACGGCTTTGTGAGCCTGCACATTGAGTGATAAGGATTGATTCACAAGTTGTAGACGTTCAAATTTGAAGGATTAAATTTATTGAATGGAAGGAGAAATGTAATATCCCAAATTTTGGGATTAGAGGCATGAGAACAAGCTAAATCAAGTAAACTGCTAAGCCCCAATTTAGCAAGATTCCTAGCAATGAAGATTTGCTGCCAATGTATTTTTCCAGCATGGCAGCTTCTTGTGGCGTATTTATAAATAGGAAAATGATGTTCAAAATTTGTGAAATTTTATAGGATAAAAGTGGACATCCTAAGATTTAATTTGATAGGTCGTAGAGGTTATTTGGAGCTGTACACAAACAGTTACGAATTTTTGAATTTTACCTTATGAAACTAGCCAATCTCTGGGATAGTGTCCAAAGATTTCAATTTTGGATATTTGAACTTTTAGTTGGCTAAAGGCTATATTTTTATTTGAAACTAGACCTAATAAAGGTTTCATTGCCTTTAGAATCACTCCAATTTTACTTCTACAAATAAAGATATAAAATTTCAAAGTTTGGTAAGAAAATCTTCCAGAATTGCTAATTACTATGAATTTGGGGAAAAAAATATAATGGAAATTATGTAGATTGTGGAATAAAGTAAAAGCCCATATTTTTCCTTATTGGTGGATATTTTCTTGGGAATTAAGCATGCCAAGTGGCATCATCTTAAGCGAAGGGTTTAAATTATAATTGTTAAAGTTTGGGCACATGTTGAATTAAGAATAAAATACTATAAACTTGTGCATTTGGTTAGCTTAAGGAGATGAAGCCCAATTTGGTGATTGAAGTAGATCCTTGGGCATTATTTTTGGACCAACTAGAGGGAAGAAGAAGTGGCTCAATTGTACTAGAGTTATGACACCATATAGATGAAGATAAGCTCAATTACACAAAGTTATGTCATAAATCTTATTTTTGAGATAAAGTTAATTAAGGAATATGAAGATATTTTAAAAGTCTTGCCTTTATCTTTATTATCCCATTTTCATGGCAAGAAAGAGAGAGAGAGCGAGAGAGAGAGAGAGAGAGAGAGAGAGAGAGAGAAAGGATTGAGAAAATCTAGAGAGAAGGACAAGCATAAGTGTAAAGGTTAAGGTAAAGGTTTGTGTTTCCAAGAGATTTTGCCTTCCAAGTTGTGTAATCTCTTCTCTATCCTCTTGATCTTAATTGAAAATATTGTGTAGCAAGCAAAATCTTAAGGTTGAGAGAGAGAAGGAGGATATTAAGAATTAAAGGTAACCGCAAGGACTTAAAATCTCTTGGTTTATTGTTGCTATTGTTGTTGTTCTTGGCTTGGTTGGTGGTTTATTGTTGATTTTGTAAATTTGGAAAGTGATAACCTTAAGGGGTAATGCTGGCCAAATTTGTTAAAATCTTGTTTAGTATGTGTTTAAATGGTTTAACAAGTGGTTAGAAGTGAAAAGGAGTAGGCTTTGGTTGTTGAATTTCAAAAATCACATTTTCCCTTTTCAAGTGTATATGTTTCGGCTAGCTGGAGGTAGAGGGGTTAGAGCCAAAATTTCACTAATATGATGATTCCATGATATTTAGGAGGAAAAATTGTGTATGTTGATGTTGATCACTTTGTGAGAAAAGCCCTAGAATGTGAAATTATGAAAATACCCCTAAAACCCTAAATAGGGGTTGTTAAGGGCAAAATTGTCATTTGGAAGTGATTTGACAAAAACCAATGTAAAAAATAGATTCTACACGTAAAATTGTCTAGGAATAGCCTAGGTCAAATTTCTGGAAAAGTACAGTCAGACCGGGTACAAGGGGGTTTGACCAGATCCCTAAAGGCATTTTAGTAATTTTATAGTTTTGATCAAAGATGACCAACAAAAAGAGTTTAGAGAAGTATATGAATAGGTATTAACCTAATTCTTGTAAATTTGGAATTTTAGGACCGGACAGTTGTGGCCGAGCCGGATCAAGACAGTTAGACGATTAGGCTGGAAAGGGCTATTTCAGCTAGTAACTTTATCCTTCATACACTATGCCAATATGTATATGTTTGTGTATGCCATCTTCTGTGAAATAATGAATAAATTTGGTTTTTGCCAAGGGGAGCAATTTGTCTGTATAGAGGCACACTAACCTGGTCATATGCACATGTCGTGGTTTTATTGTTAGTATGTTCCATAACATGGAGCATAACATATTTAAATTTCTCATTTTATATGCTCGATTGTATGTTACTGCTGATATTTTCTCGAATCTCACCATTTCCATAAATGTATAAATTTTGCAGCAGCAAAAAATGGCTCTGAGAGCATAATTGTAATTACCGGCAATTGAAGGTTCTGGTCAAGGTCATATAAAGACATTGGTTATCTGAAGACCTCTTAATATTTCAAGGTTTGTAAGTATTATGTACGCACCCTAGTGAGGGAAACCTATAATGTAATCAATCCTACAACAATAAAGCCTTTATCCCATTAGGTAGGGTCGGCTACATGGATTGCACGACGCCATTGTGCTCTGTCAAAAACCATATTTTTTAGTATATTATTAATCAAAAAGTCTCTCTCTATGAATTCATTAAGTGTACGCTTCAGCCTTCCGCGACCTCGTTTTACAGGGCTCCATACAGCTTGATCCACCCTCCTCACCGGTGCATTCAACGGCCTTCATTGAACATGTCCAAACCACCTCAAATGACTTTCTACCATTTTTCTTCAATAGAGGCCACTCCAACTCGTTCATGTATATGATTATTACGAATCTTGTCTTTTCTTGTATGGCCACACATCCATCTCAATACCCTTATCTCGGCCACCCCTATTTTATGCTTATGTAATCCTTTAAAGCGCAACCCTTACTACCATAAAGCATTGCTGGTCTTATAGCAGTGTGGTAGAACTTCCCTTTTACCTTATTAGGTACTGTCTGATCACAAATAATTCCAGTAGCTTTTCTCCATTTACACCATCCAGCTTGAATTCTGTGATTGACATCACCATCAATTTCACTATCTTATTGTATAATTGATCCCAAATACCAGAATTTTATCACTTGCTGAATGACTTGCCCCCCCAATTTAACTTCCACTTCATTTTGACCTTGTCTCTTATTATACTTAAAATACATATATTTAGTTTTGCTCCTACTCAGACGAAAACCCTTAACTTCTAAAGTCTGTCACCAAATCTCAAGTTTAGAATTAATTTCCTTCCTGGATTCAGCCAACAGAACTATATCATTCGCAAAAAGCATGCATTTAGGGATCTCCTCTCTTATAGGCTCAATTAAACATCTACCACTAGGTTAAACAAATAAGGGCTCAAAGATGATCCCTGATGTAGGCCAATCCTTATAGGAAAGTCCTTTGTTACACCTCCAGGCATTCTAATATTGGTTATAACCCCCTCATACATGACTTGAATGACTTTGATATATGCAAACCGCACCCCCTTCTTTTCTAAGGCTTTCCACAGTATATCTCTTGGCCCACGGTCATATGATTTTTTGAAATCAATGAAAACCATATGCAAATCTCTTCCTTCACTCCTATACTTCTCCATACACCTTCTTAATAAATAAATCGCTTCTATTATAGACCTTCCTGGAATGAATCCAAATTGGTTTTCAGCAACTTCAGTCTCCAACCTCAACCGGCGTTCAATCACCTTTTCCCATAATTTCATTGTATGACTCTTAAGCTTAATTCCTCTATAGTTTGCACAATTCTGAATATCCCCTTTATTCTTATAAGTAGGAATCAAAATACTTTTCCTCTACTCATCCGGCATTTTCTTGAATCGTAAAATCTTGTTAAATAATTTTGTGAACCACAAAACACCCTCTTCACCCAAGCATTTCCAAACTTCAATAGGAATCCCATCAAGCCCAATAGCTTTACCACTTTCCATTTTCTTAAGAGCTTCCCTAACCTCGCCAACTCGAATCCTGCGGTAAAATGACAAATTGAGATCACCTTCTTGAGTTATCAAATCTTCGTAATCACAAGGCCCTCCCCCTCCATCATTGAACAACTTATAAAAGTAGGCTTCCCACCTATTCTTAATATCTCCATCAGTAACCAAAACTTTGCCTTCTTCATCCTTTATACACCTCACTTGATCCAAGTCTCTCGATTTTTTCTCCTTGTTCTTTGCAATCTTTTAAATCTTACGCTCTCCCGCCTTTATTCCTAACTCCTTATAAAACTCCCCATATGCTTTATTACGAGCTTCACTCACTGCCTTCTTAGTCTCCTTTTTAGCCAAACGATACCTTTCACAATTTTCCACATTATTATAGAAGTGTATTGCTCTAAAACAATCTTTCTTATGCTTGACTTTCTCTTGAACAGTCTCATCCCACCACCAAGTCTCCTTATCCTGCCGACCAAAACCTTTTGATTCTCCCAAAATTACTTTAGTAACCTTCTGGACCTTTTTAGACATATTCTCCCACATGATATTAGCACTTCCTTGTAACTCCCACTCACCCTCCTCCAAAAGAGTTCTCTTAAAAATCTCCCATTTCTCCCCCTTTAACTGCCACCACCTAACCCTTAGATTTAAAACTTGCTGATGCTTTTGTTATACACACTTAATATTCATATCAAGGACCAAAACCCTATATTACGTTGTCACGCCATCCCCAGGGATCACTTTACAGTTAGTACAAAATCTTCTATCAGAGTTCCTTACCAAAAAGAAGTCAATTTGTGTCTTGGTAGCTCCACTCTTATATGTTATTAAATGTTCCTCTCTCTTCTTAAAGCAAGTGTTGACAATCTTAAGGTTATATGCGAGGGAGAAATCAATAATAGATTAACCTTCACTATTGAGCACCCCAAATCCAAAAACCCCATGAGCCCTTGCATGAGGTCCTACCTCCTACCGACATGTCCATTAAGATCACCTCCAATAAAAAATTTTTTGGTTAGTGGGATATTCTCAATTAGCCCCTCCAAATCTTCCTAGAACTTTTCCTTAAGATGGGCTTCTGCCCCTACTTCAGGTGCATACGCACTGATAATGTTTATACTATCCTTCCCAACAATCATTTTTAAGGAAATGATTCTGTCCTCAACCCTTTTAACTTCCACCACGTTCTTTCTCCATTCATTATCAGTGATGATACCAACACCATTCCTTCCATTAAGTTTCTTGAAGGCACAAGATATTAATATTTCGATCATTCATTACGCCCACCACCTCCAGAGACTTGGCATTCGGAGTCCCAACATTCCAAGTGCCAAATCTGATATTGCTCTCATGAACTAGCTTCTTTAGCCACCTCCATTCAGAAGAGAGCGGTAGCCCTTGCTCATTTAACACTACACCCGGGCGACGATGCAGTGGCCCTTGCTCACTTATCACTGTACTCGAGCCATACAGCATGTTACTTACAGGCAACAACCTAGTATTAGCACAATTTCTTCATTGATCCATATTCATAAGAGATTCGACAGGGTTTTACGTTGGCTGTCGGGCCTAACACAACCCTCCTCCTTTACCCGAGCTTTGGGCCGGCTATAACATAGGTGGAGTTTATAATGTAATCAAACCTAATGTATTAATAATATTAGTGTATTTTTTCTATTCTTGTGTTGCTCGCTAAACTGTGCATTGCTACTCTATTTAATAGCAATGATAAGTAGTATGTAAGACGGGGTCTTACACTTTGGGCGTCCTGGGCAGATGTCAAATCCTTTAAGTTATAATTTGCAAACGATGAGTTATTACTTAGTCCAATTCTTTAATAAATTATTCTCTTATGTTGGTTATCATCCGGGTCTTTGCATTAGACCCAATGTGTAGCTAATGGGCCCACACTAATTTCAAGAGTTTGTCTTAACCCTTGGAAGTTAATTTTATTACTAAATGACATTACTTTTTCATTTTCACATAATTACTTAAAAGCTGACAGAATTTTTAGTTAATTTTGAAAATTCATATCTTTTTATAGGAAACTTCGATTAAGGTGGTTCAAAATTCTCTGTGTCATGTATTAAGTCTATTTTAAGGAAAAAATACTTTGTATAGTCTCTTGTCCACAGAAAATTCCCAGTTTCTACTCTTTCCCATACTCCCAGAAAATTCTCCCAGCTTTAAAAGTCTAAATTCAAACACTCATAACTCCTAGTGTACTTATCCAAATCCTTCATAATAGCTATCAAATTAAAGATATTTATGTGTACTTTAAATATGGAAAATTTCATCTTCGATATATTAAGTTTGTCTAGTGAAATTTTCAACACAATAAATATTCCAGTAAAAAATACAACATTGACAGCTTTATCATACTGATAGACTTAATTTTCAATCTTTGATCTTTTAAACCAGTAGCCTATTCCTACATAATTTTTTGTGTAGAATCTAATAAAAACCTCAAAATTATAAAAATCAAACTCCTACCAGTTTTCACTTCTAACCGAAATCTGTCCATCAACACAAGAAAAATCAAGTGTGTTTTTGACATTTAACAAGTCTAATACATCATTAATCATCATATATCACCTTATATATGATTAAAACATTATTTCCCTTAAAAGAAACCTTCTGGCCAAAATATTATGGGAGACCAATAGCCAAAAAAACTCACGAAAACACAAGGTAATCAGTTCAAAAGAAAGTTGAGGTTTACCTTTTTGAGTTTCCATAACTAGTTCAGTATTCTGATAGCACTCTAGCAGTACACTGGATGACTAACTGAAACAAAATACCTCAGATGAGAAATTTGAGACCACAGAATTGAAGCTGAAGGACTTACTGGATGATAATGGCGTTTTGGGGCTAGTGCTCAGGAAATGTTACTATTCCTCCTCATTCTCTCTTCTTTCTATTTTATGTGAATATTTTCATATTTTCCCTTCTCTTTCTATGGTTGGCCGAAAATGTCACTTAAAGGGGAGGGAATGGTTGAGATTTGATCTTGCAATTTTTGCTTTCCTTAGCTTGCCAAGTGTGACAAGATTAGAGTGCAAGATTTTCATGTGTCCATAAAGCAATTAGTCTTCTTTTCTCTCTCTCCTAGATGGTGCCTTTTCTAGTCAGGGGAAGGGAAGACTGATGAATTCCCTTACCTTTCATATTCAAAGTTTGAGAAAGTCAGGCACGTGACCAGATCGAGGATCGGTGGATTCCCCAGACCTAGGCACAAGGTGGTGTTCTCCAGGAATGCCAACACAAAAGGCATAAAGGTGAGTGTAATGATGAGGGACACTTGTCACCTCTTTACTCTTCCATCACAAAAGTGACTTTGTCCTTTGCAATGATTAAGGGATACTTCTCATCCTCTTGCTTAGCCAATACAAAAGTTTTGCCAACATGAGTCATCATTATTTACTCTATCAAAGTTACTTTATCGGTGTATACTCTGGATTCTGCTTGGGCTTGTGACACACATATTGAGGCATATTATGCAACCTCCTGATCCCTTAAATCTCAAAAATGGCACCTTTGTGTCCTGCGGCCACTGACAAATTTCTCCTCTAACTACTTGCACTCATATTTTACAATCCTGGCTTTCTCGATTTTCGTGAATGACACAATAGGTATCTGAGAATTCCAAGAGTGGTTCTATCTTTATTTATAAATTTGGAGCCTCATAATTATTTCACTTTTCAAGGGTAAATCCTAGTCTTAAATTAGTCAGGAATTAATTTCATACAAAATTCTCAAAGTGATTGTGCCAATATCATTTACACTGGCTTTTGGGATTCTTAGCCTTTACATGAATTTTAGGATATTTACAATTCTCCCCCCATACAATAAATTTCATCCCCAAAATTTGTTACATATTTGAAGGCATAAACTTTGGGTAGCATTTCCTCAGGTCCTTTTTTGCTTCCCATGTTGCCTCCCATTAAGACAGACCCTTCCAGACCACCTTTATGAATGGTATGCTTTGATTTCTAAGCCATTTCTCTTGTCTGTCAATGATTCACTCTGGTTCTACTTTATAGGTATTATTCTCTTATACCTCAATATCTTTATGTTCAATCACATGCTTGAGGTTCAGTTGGTTATTCAATTGTGAGACATGAAATATGTCATGGAGTCTGCTCAAATTTAGGGGTCGGGCTATTCAACACAATTTCACTTCCCTCTCCCCTTATTAAGTTGGCCAATAAGAAGCATGGAGGCCCAATTTATGCATCATCATATTCATCTTATCTTCTCTCTCTTCGATAGCCATTTTTTTCAAGTGAAGGAAGAAAGAGAAAAGAAAAGGTGAGTTTTTAACCTTAGAGATGACCTTGTATACTCAAATGCTCTTTTGTAATGTCGTTCATATTGATGAGAGCTTCATCTCTATGGTTTTATATTTCTGGAAGAAGGAGTTTGAGAGCTTGTGGAAAGTTAAAAGTGGTGGAATCAAGAAATATTATGCTCTTTTGGTATATATATTGTGCTCTTTTTTTGAACTTGGAATTTGTGGATTTTAGCCATAATTTTTGTGTCATTAGGGTCTTTTAATTTTCATGGTGTTTTGGTAGTGGAATAGTTGTCTTGTTGCATGGTTTGAACAATGAAATTGGTTTGGATTGGTTTGAAACATTAAATGGAGAGTTTGGCAATTTGGTGGTTTGTGTTGCAATATGATTGGAAACAGAATATATGTGTATGTGATGGGAATTTGGTTGTTTAAGTGATTCCAATAGTTTCCTTGTGAAATTTTGTGTGGGAATGAGTTTGGTTGTTGATTTTGGAGCCATTAGACACATTGGTTGAAAATTGGAAATTCTGTCAAGTATGAACTCTGTAAAGGGCAGTTGGGTTACATGGACGTTTTGAATGAGCAAATGGTGTCTAAAAATTCTGAAACTTTCCAATTTAATAAATCACATCCCAAAATTCAAAATGAACATATAATGGATATCATTTCGATTTGTGTGCTGGGAGTTATGATTTTCCAAAATTTGGGGTTGAAACTGGAAGCTATTCTGGAGCAGTATGGGATTTCGTCTAATTCTATTTTTTTGTGTTTATTACCAGTATTGATTCATATTTTTCCTATATAGAGGACTTCAATAGTTTTTCATAAGACTAGGGATCACCTCATTTCAATTTTCTACAATTAGTTATGATTTTTTCAATTTCAGCCAAGAGGCAGAAATTTTCTTGACCACAGCCCAAAAGCTTCTGACCTGCTTTTGACCACAGCTAGAAGACTCTTGGCCGTTAGTCTCTAATTCTACTTAGTTACGCATTTTTGAATTATAATTACGGATTATAAGGTAGGGGGTTACAGGTAATCCCACTATGAAATCCATGGTAACGCTTTTCCACTTCCATTTTGGAATTTCAGGGCTTTGCAGAAGTCCTGTGGTCATTGATGTTAAATTTTAACCTTTTGGCAGGTAAGACATTGTGCAACATACTTGGTCACATCACTCTTCAACTATGGCTACAGTATACAAACTTCAAGTTGTGATACATTTTAGTCGCTTATTGATGGATAGTATATCAACTCTTATACACCTCATCCATGATTTTGCCCTTCAAATCAGCCTTTGGGTGAACATAAATTCTTTTTCAAAATCTGTCTGACTCGCTTAGTGAAATATCATGATTCTGAGTTTCACCTTGTCTAATCATGTCTTGGATATACGTTGCTCTTCTATCTTGCTTAAGAGCTTCTTCAACTTTCGTTCTTAGGTTACTCTCCTCCTGGTTGACACTGTAGCTAGTAAGGAGTGTTTTGTTTAGTTCATTCATATTTATTAATACTTGGTTTGACATATTCAAATCTCTGAATTCTTTAAATAAGTTTTGTTCTCATACCATCATAGCTACTGCTTGCATTGCCTTTCTAATCAAAGCATTAATTATGACATTTGCCTTACTTGATGGTATTTGATCTCCAAGTTATAATCTTTCAACAACCCCATCCATCCTCACTGTCGCATATTAAGTTCTTTTTGGTCATTAAGTACTTGAGACTCTTGTGGTCACAGTATAATTTTACAGTAGTACCATATAGGTAATGCCACCATATCTTCAAAGGAAACACGATTGCTGTAAGTTCTAGATCATGAGTGGGGTAATTCAATTCATGAGACTTCAACTGCCAAGAGGCATACGCCACTACTTTGCCCTGTTGCATATACCACGTAGGTTTCACTGGGATCTGGGATAATCAACATTGGTGTAGTCGTCAATTTCTCTGTTAGCTGTATGAAGCTCTTTTCACAACGTTCATCCAAAACAAATGATTGGTTATTTCTTGTGAGCTTTGTCAATAGTAAGGTAATTCTAGAAAAATTCTATATAAACCTACTATAGAAACCAGTAAGACCTAGAAAACTGTGTATTTCTTTGACAGTTTCTGGCCTCTTCCAGCTCAACACTGCTTCTACTTTACTAGGATCAACAAAGATCCCTTCTTCTAAAATCACATAACTCATAAATTTGACTTATGATAGCCAGAATTTACATTTACTAAGCTTGGCAAAGTTTTGTTTTGCTTTAGAATGACAAGCATAATTCTCAGATGCTCCTTGTGCTCTTCTCTTCTTTTGAAATAGAACAAGATGTCGTCAACGAAAACTACCATGAACTAATCAAAGTACTAATGAAAGATCCAATTCATGTAGTCCATAAACACGGCAAGTACATTAGTCAAGCTAAAAGACATCACCAAGAATTCATAGTGCTCATATCTGGTCCTAAAAGCTTTTTTCGGGATATCTTCGGCCTTTACTCGAAACAAATGATAACCTGATTTCAGGTCAATCTTTGAGAACACACTAGATCTAGACAATTGATCAAGGAGATCATCTATTCAGTGAAGTAGATATTTGTTCTTGACGGTCACCTTGTTCAATTCTCTGTAGTCAATGCATAGTCTCAGGCTTTCGTCCTTCATTCTGACAAACAATACTGGTGCTCCCCATGGTGAAACACTAGGTCGGATGAACCCTTTCTCCAGAAGTTCTTTAATTTGTTTCTTTAATTCTATCATTTCATTTGGTGCCATTCTGTAAGGTGCTTTGGATACAGATCAAGCTAATGGAATGATTTCAATGGCGAACTCTACTTCTCTTTTTGGAGGCAACCCACTAATATCTTCTGGGAAGACCTCAGGGAATTCATTCATGACGGGTATATTTGTAAGACTTAAATATGTTTCTGCCTGCATGGAGAAAAACACCATATACCCGCGGCACCCTTTCTCTAGGTATTTCTCAGCTTCATCTGTAGAGAAAAGATTCAGGATTAGACTAGCATCAAGTTTCGTCTACAGTTCTGGAAATACTACCCTCTTATTACCACATTCAAGTAACACATTATTCACCGTCCACTAGTTTAAACCAGTATGACTTCCAGTTGTTGGAGTGGTAAATAGATTAGATCTATTACAGACTTATGCCCCTTATAATACAAATTAGACTGTAATGACCCAATTTGGGATAAAGGGCTAATGACTTCAAAAGTAAATGTAATTATTCTTAATAAACACTTTGAAGAATATGATGTGAATTATGATATGAATGTATTCTGATTAATGCCTAAACCCTATATTTAAGTTCAATGGTGGATTAATATCTAAATTGAATTAAATAAGAGGGAGGGTGTATGGTAAGGTGAAATGGAATGATATAATGTTCTTAGTGGTGATTCAAGTAGAATTGCTATAATCAGGGGCAAAATGGGTAAAAAGGAAAGTTACTGACCGATTAGTTAGTTACCAAAGAGGAAGCTCCTTGGTAACTTAAAGATCAATGGTTAGGATTGAGTTATTAAGAGAGTGGAATCCTATGTATGTGTGTTCATGTGTGCCTTAGAAGAGGAAATAAGATAATGACAAGTGGCATTTTGTGGACCATAGATCAAGTCAAAGGTTCAAACTTCTTTTCCTCTCTCTTCTCACCCTCCAAGTCAGCTAGTTGCATGGAATAAGGGGGAAATCTGCATCTTCATCATTCTTATCTTCTCTCTCTTAAAACTCCATTTTCGCCAAGCTTTGCTAGGAAAGGGAAAGTGAAAGGTGAAGTTTTGACTTGCTTAATGTCCCCTTAAGCTCAATTCATCTTTATTAAAGTTTTTTATGGTAATAAGAGCTTCAATGCTATTATTTTAGATTTTTCAAAGAAGGTGTTTCAGAGCTTGAAAGAATATGAAAGTTGAGAAATCAAGAAACCAACTTTAGGAAGAGGAAGAGGTAAGAAAGAGCTCTCTATTGGCATATTCATTTTGACCATTAATTAAGTTTTAGAATTTTTAAATTTAACCCTGATTTTGGTATAATTTTGAAATGCATGAATTGGATAGTGTATGGTGTTTGATTTGGTGGCATAATGTGTCTTTGTGTCATTGGAGTTGTTGGAACCTTAGAAGGAAAAGTTGGTGTAATTGGGAAATTTATGAGAATGTGGTGTCCAAAACCAAACTTGTTGTTAGAAGGGGAATTTGGTTATTTTCGGGTTTCCATTGGGTTACTTGGGCAAAATTATGCGGACGTAGTATTGGATAAGCATTTTGGGACCCTTGGAAGCATATTGGTTAAGTTTGGAAAATTCTGTTAGCTACTGCGTTTTGGCTTCTGATAAGCCTCACTCAAGTGCATAGGGGTGTCACTCGAGTGCAGTATCCTGTTTCCCCTTTTTCTTCAGTTTTCGATCGCACTTTAATACCAGAATGCAAAAGTGTATTTTCCCACTTATGAGTGATATGGATCATCACTCAAGTATACCTTGTCTTACTTGAGTGTAAGAGTATTATACACTATGGACTCACGTCTCGGGGAAATACTCGCTACCAAATTGTCAAGTGTGTGTGCTAGCACTCGCAAGTGTTGTGCTATCACTCAAGTGCCAGAGCCAGTTCTCGAGTGTATTTCTCATTCTAAGGTTTTTGTTGCTCTCAGGTAGTCACTTCTTGTGCCTCACTCTGTAGGACTAGGGTGAATATGAGGCTATCACTCGAGTGTTGTGTCTAGGACTCTAGTGCTGTGATCATTTTCTGTCTCAGTTTGTGCTCTCGGCCAAGCACTCGCACAAGTGAGCCATCCTTACTAGAGTGCAAGTTATTCCATCACTCGAGTATGTCATCTATTCATCTATCACTTGAGTGTAGGAGCTGAAAATTAGTGTTATACATCTGAAAAAGGGATCTTTGCTGTAGATCTTCCAACCCTTTAGGCATATATCTAGGCATCTAATAGCCACCTAAAGAGTTCAAATGATAATCAACTTTAAGAGTTATGAAAGTAAGAATCTGGAATAAGGATTAATCCGTCGTCCTTGATTTTGGTTTATAGGCTTTGATATTTTCCATGATCGCAAGCAATCTGTGCCAGGGCACACCAAGAAAGAACAAGGTAGTGTCACTTTCAGTATGTGATACATTGTATGTTTGAGAAATCATTATTCGTGAAGTCTTCACTCGCGGTCCATTGGTGTTGACGGTGGGAGGACCGTGCCTTTGAGGCTGTGGAATATGGGGGATGAGACTATGTGAAAGAGGTAAGGCTATTTGTGAACCTTTCACCTGTGGCTCATCAATGTTGACGGTGGGAAGACCGTGCCGTTGGGGCGGTATAGATACGGGGGATGAGACTATGTGTTTGTTTGTATATATGGCAGCTTGTATGTTATGTTTCGTGCTGCTTAATGATGTTATTGCATGCTTTGTGATTATATATAGTATGAGTGATCTATTACTATTGGGATTCTTTTGAATCTCATTCTTTTCTTTGACTAACCTTCAGACAGGGCAAGTGGCTCCAAGGGGAAGGAAATGACCAAGGGCGGATAGGACTCCTTAGGGAGATTTTGAATTTGGTTGTTGGTTATCAATTTTGGTATTGGGATTACTGTACCTATTTGGAATGTAAATATCAAGATGATTTTGTGTAATCCCCTAAATGGGAATTTATAAATCCTTAGTTTATATATGAAACCCAGGGGTTGCCAGGATTTTAATGTACACTCTGGTATATAAATGTGATTTAACTGCGCAGGGTAATTATATTCGAATTGTGAAATTTGAGACCAGGTTTAAAAAGGGATTTTGAAAGAAATTTGTGAAAACCCTACCATAAGGGTGGGATTGAAATAAGTTTTGTTTAACCGTTGGTCTCTACTTCATCTTAATTATATATTTTTGAATCATAATTACTATTTATAAGGCAGAGGGTTACATTTTTAGTATCAGAGCTGTAGTTCCTAGTATGGGTAGAAATTGCTAGGATAGTTCCCTTAGTTTGGTCTTAATGGTAGAAGATGATTTGTGATAGTTGCTGTGTATACACGTGTATGTCTGTGTTGTGTATCTCATATATATATATGAGATTTGTAGGCATATGTGTATACCTATTTGTGATATTGATGGGGTGAGATACTTATATAATGAAGAAAATAAAAGGTCGTCCTAGAGTATAGCAAGTTAACCCCGAGGTGAAGGTGGTCAATAACAATCCACCGGACCCTATGCAAGAGATGATGGGTTTGATTCGGGATCAGAGGGATATGATTGCTGACCTAAGGGAAGAGCTCAAAGTAGAAAAAGCAACATGAAATGAGTGTCGGAGTCAGTCCACCCAAGGGGAGACTCGGGAGGAGACCCAAGAAGAGACTAGACATGAAGAAACTGTAAAAGGGTCGGCACGACTACTAGAGTCACCTTCTCATGCTGGACCAAACCAAGAATCACAAGGGGTACCTGTGAAAGGGAAAGGGACCTTTAGTATTGGGTCACCAAGTTTTGTAAGCATCTACCTCCAATACTTAGAGCGAGATTCGAACCTCAATTAGCGAAAGACTAGTTGAACGGCTAGAGAAAATCTTTGAAGTCCTTGAGTGCCCGTCTGAGGTGAAGGAACGCCTGGCTATTTACAAGCTAGAAGGGGATGTGGATCATTGGTGGCGGAATATCGCCCTAACACTGCGAAATCGTAATATGCCACTCACCTGAGAATTGTTCTAGCAGCAGTTTAAGGAAAAATATTTTCCCAAGTCAATGTGGGATGAGAAGGAGACTGAATTCCTTTTGATCAAGCAGGATGACTCGAAGACCTTCAATGATTACCTGTCTCATTTCATGTGACTATCCCAATATTCCTCTTGTCTACCGAAAATGGACGATGTGGAATAGAGTTTAGATATGTTGATACGTGGTTGAGGCGAGAATTGAGGAAGAGATTAGCCACCCACTGATTCATCGAATTTAACAAGGCGGTTGAGGAATGCAAAATCACTGATAACACTATGAGAGATCTATATCTGGCTAGGGCTACTATTAGCTGCAGTTAACCCAGCAAGGGTAATACATCCCAGAAGCGGAAGGGTCAGGGATCCTCTTTGTCTAAGGGCAGTGGTAAAAAGCCTACCAGCTCAGAGATCGAGAGCCTCAAATATTTGTAGCTGAATGGGTATGTTTCCATTTCAATAAACTACATTATGGCAAAAACTGTTAGGGCCATGTAATCTATTTTAATTGTAGGCAACTAGGGCATCTTTCTAGAGATTTTTGGCAGCCGCAGGCAGAGCAGAGACCAAGGACTCAGGGCAGGGTATTTGTGATGACTCGCGAGGAAGCCCAAAAGTCCCCTAATCTCATCCAAGGTAAAATTCTCCTTGATGGTAATGTGTTGCAAGCGTTGTTTGATTCGGGTGTAAGTCACTCTTTCATTGCTTATGATTGCATGGAGCGCTTGTGTATGCATGCATATAAGTTGCTGTTTGATTTGGTTGTATCGACGCCAATGGGTGTCAAGTCTGTGACTGCTGAAGTCTATTTAAATTGTGTCATAACTATGGAAGGGCTTGAGTCTACTGTGGATTTGATTTGTCTGCCACTCTATCAATTAGGAGTCATTTAAGGTTTGTAAATATTATGCACAAGCCCCTGTAGGGATCCCTGTAATGTAATCATTTACTATATGTCAGTATATCTATGTTATTCCTGTGTGCTCACTGAAATGCATGTAAACACTCTGACAAAAGTGGAAATAAGTTAAGGACTTTATATGTACCCTACACAATTTTCCCTTCAAAACATAATGGAATAATCAAATTAACAAAATTCTAACCGTTCCCCCTAAACTAGGTCTAGCTGAACTTTATAATAAAAAGGGAAAATTGGGTTTTCTTGATTTAACCCTTTAAACTCCTTCCCTTTCACTCATAATCACATATTTAACTTCATAAACATGATTTGTATAAAATTAGGCAGCATAACCACTTAGGGTTTCATCATCCCAAATTTACAAAGTCAACAAAAACAACCACAAATCAAGCCAACAACAACAACATATTAACCAAGAGGATCAAAGTTCATGAGATTACCTCTTGATTCTTTCACTTTCTCTCTCTAGGCGTCACCTTCCTCTCTCTCTCTCTCTTCTCTTGGATTTTTGCTTGCTATACATGATATTCATCATGGCATATAGATTAGAAGAGGCTTTTCTTGATTTTAGAGGCATAAACACTAGAGATCAAGCTTACTTACCTTGATCTTTGCCTTTTGACCTCTCTTACTCTTGATATTCTTCAAGCTCTTCTTCTCTCTCTAATTTCTTGTCTTGGCCAAAATTATGGCCCAAGGAAGGAGATAAGAATGTTTTAAAACATCTCCACTCCACCTCCTTAGATTTAATATATTTTAATGTAATTTTACCATGTGAATTTTGCTTTTAGGGCTTCATCTTTTTACTTGGCCTAAGATAATTCCACATGGCATGATTAACTTCCAAGTATTTATTTCTCCCTCCAATTTTCCTCTTTGGCCGAAATTCACAAGGAAAAAGGGATATAATAAATGCTTTATGAATTTTTCTAATTCTCTTTCTTCAATTAATTAATTAATCCACTATCTTTACTTTTTGACTTTTCAAACTTATTTTGCTTGGTCGCAATTGTTCCAAAAATGTGATATCTATCCCCAAACATTTGTTTTCCTTTTATTTCCTTTATTTGGCCGAAAATGGCCTCAATTAATTGGGAAAATAATTAGCTCTTTGCTTTATTGGCAAATTATCATTTTGTCCTTACATTTTTGCATTTAATTGTGACTTATTCTTTTTTCTCTCTTTTTGGCCAAAATTCACCCTTATTATTAGGGCAAAGATTGTGCTCTTTATCTCTCAAATTTGGGCTTAAATAATGGGCTTTTTGGAAAACCAAAAATTAGCTTCATGACTTGTCTTAGGCTAATTTCTATGTGACCTCAACTAATGGTACTCTTGTCATTTTAATTGCATCAAAATTCACCATTTTATTCCATTGAATGTCATAAATACTTATAAGGAATATTGGTGAAATAAAAGTGGAGTGTTACCATTTAAACGCGTATAGCAATACATATTTGCAGACCTACATTTCGTTATAAAAAAATAATCCAAAATTGATGGAGATATAATATGGAATTTAAGACAATTTCTTTTTATCATATGATCTGGTCACTCAAAATTTATCCAACTAGGTACTCTATTAATTTTATCGTAGTTTTTTTCTCCTCGAGTATTTTAAAAGCACTAACCACATATGAAATTATGGGTAACGAACAAATGTTGTTTAAAAACATAAATTGAATGAGAAAATGGAGATGCAGGGTATCGATCCCCATACCACATGCTAGCATTGCATGTACTCCACCTTTTAAGCTACATCCACCTACAATTAATGAACATAAATTTGTGTGTGTAATTTGAAATTACAGGAGTAAAATTGTTCAGCTGTGGATAGCAATACATAATTACATGTGTCCACCTACATATTCGTTTAAAAAATAACCCAAAATTGGGATAGATATAATATGGAATTTAAGAGGATTATTTTTTATCATACGATTTCGTCTCTCAAAATTTATGCAACAAGAAAATTTAATAATTTTTATTCTAGTGTTTTCCTCCTCAAGTTTTAATAGTTCTAAGCACATATGAAATTATAGGTAACGGATCAATATCACATAAAAACATAAATTGAAAGAGAAAATGGAGTTGCGGGGCATTGATCCCTATGCTACATGCTAGCATAGCAAGTACTCTACCTTTTGAGCTACAATGAATAGACAAAAATTTGTGCGTGTTTTTCAATATAACAGAACTAAAATTGTTTACATGTGGATAGCAATACATATGTGCGCACCTACATATCGTTAATAAAAAAACCCAAAATTAGGATAGATATAATATGGAATGTAAGAAGATTTCTTTTTATCATACGATTTCGTCTGTCAAAATTTATGCAACAAGAAAATTTATTAATTTTTATTCTAGTGTTTTTCTCGACTATTTTAATAGCACTAAGCACATATTAAATTACGGGTAATGGATCATGATTACCTAAAAGCACAAATTAAAAGGGACAATGGAGATGCAGGGTATCGATCCGTCTACCATATGAGCTACATCCCCCTACAATTGATAAACGTAAACTTGTATCTATAGTTTGAAACTAGGGAAGTAAGATTGTTTAAATACGGATAGCAATGCATATGTGCAGGCCTACATTTCATTGTAAAACATAACCCAAAATTGAGGTAGATATAATATGGAATTTAAGACGATTTCTTTTATCATAAGATCTAGTCACTCAAAATTTATGCAACATGGTTCTTTATTGATTTTATTGTAGTTTTTTTCTCCTCAACTATTTTAATAGCACTAAGCACATATGAAATTATGAGTAATGGATCAAGATTACCTAAAACAAAAATTAAAAGGGATAATGTACATGCAAGGTATCCATCCCCATACCACGTGCTAACATAGCAAGTACTTTACCATATATGCCCCTATAATTCCCCGTACCACATGCTAGCATTAAAAGTACTCTACCATTTGAGCTATATACCCCTATAATTAATAAACATAAACTTGCCTGTGTAGTTCAAAATTAGAGAAGTAAAATTGTTTGAACGCAGAGAGAAATGCATATGCGCAAACCCATATTTCATTTTAATAAATAACCCAAAATTGAGGTAGATATAATATTGAATTTAAGACGATTTCTTTTTATCATACGATTTTGTCTCTCAAACTTTATGCAACATGGTAGTGTATTGTTTTTTTTTTTGTAGAGCTTTTCTCCTTAACAATTTTAATAGTACTAGGTGCATATGAAATTATGGGTAACAGATCAAGATTACTTGAAAACATAAATTGAAAGGGACAATGGATATGCAGGGTATCGATCCCTATAATATTTTGAATTTTGGGCCTAGGACTTTGAGGATAAGCCTGTATAAGGTCGACGACTAAACCCAGTTTGGGAAGAGTTGGGTTAGAAGAAAGATGCCACCTAGCTATGTCATGAGGTATGAGACTAATTGGTTGAGCAAAATATGCTGGTATTGTTGTACACACGGTGTTTCAAGGCAGACATGTGTACCTTGTCTTTTGGAAGTAGACACCGATATGTGGCGGCATGTGGTGTCCACACACATATACTCTGACCTAGCATCATTTAGCAAGCATCGATATGTGTGTCACAGTTTCAAGCAAAACCCAAGTAGAATCCTGAGTAGACACCGATAAAGTAATTTTATGAAAATAATTTTAATAAAGTAAGCAATCATGACATAACTTTTATATTGAATAAATGAGAATGTGACAAGTGATGACACTTGCCTTTTTTACTTTTGGGTTGGCCCCACAATAAGGAGACATTTGTCCTCTCATCATGAGATTCATAAATTCACTTTTGTGTTGGCACTTTCTAGAGGTGACACCCAGCGCAATAGTCGAGGAATCCACCGGTGCCTGGCCCGATCGTGTACTTGACTTTCCCAACACTGAACTGGAGAATCTGAGGAAATTGTCAGGCCTCTCCTTCCCCTGACATGCAAGGACGGTTAAAGAGAGAGAAAAGAGGAAAAGAATAAAGTTTTCACATGTGTCAACTCTAGAAATGATCTTAAAACGTAAGATCACACAGGATTTGTCCAATTGATCCAAGGGTCAGGATTAAATCATGATTTCTCTTTCTTCTCATTAAACTTTTGTCCAGTCATGACAAAATGGCAGAAAAATTGCCAAAATTCAAGTAAAATTGGAAGAGGAAAGAAGGTGTTTGAATAGTAACAACTATTGGAAATTGTGCCCTAAGGGCCAATCATTGTACTTTGAACATTATTAATTTAATGAAATTTCTCCATTTTGTTATCATATTATTTGCATGTTAACTGTGATAATTGTATCATTGGATAAATCATAAAGATTGTCCTAAAATGTCCCTGGTCGGTCATCTATGCGCGATCAGAGATGAAACAAGACCAGTACGATTTTGATAAGATATAGAGATACGAATCAAAGTCTTAGGCACTTGTAAGAGTACAAGGTGCTGGACCGACCCACTATGAGAAAGCTACATGGATCAAGTCATAAGGTTTTGTCATGTACAATCACGTCACAATGCCCTTTGACCTGAGGTCATCATAGATTCTTACATGAGAGTTGCTAAGCTTTGAACTAGTCAAAAGTCACTTTTGACCAAGTGATGATAAAGGCTACGATCGGGCTTGGTAGTTTTTCATGCAGATGAATATGAATGATCAAGATAGAATTTGTCCCTTACATTAGTAGAGAGATATTACTAGGACCCTCGATAAGTGAATCTGAGAAATGTATGGCCATACCACGATGGAAAGGAGTTTCCATTTCTATTGTCAGACTACTCAGAAATCGAGAAAGTAATGGTCAGGAACAAAAGGATGACATTATCTATGCCTCATCCTTGACCGATATATCGTGTGACAAATGGGACGTGACATGGTTGTATGACAAGTTGCATTGCATTAACGATCCTCATATAAATTGGGTAGTCATAATGCCTTACTAGAGGCAGCTTGCGACTTGTGGGTTAGTACAGTTATTGGCCCACTGCCAACTTCGTATGGGCCTACAGGGTCACATATAAGAATGACTCAACACGAGATAATGTTTAATCTAGGGTGGATGAATTATATATATATATATATATAATATAAAAATTCATTAATAATATTATATATATATATGTATTTTAAAAATGCATATTATATATATATTGTATGATATTATTATATTGTGTTAGTTTTAAATTTAATTTTATTAAGATAAATTAGATTTAATAACTAATATGATAGAGATATAGTATCTCAGATTTAATTTATGAAGATAAATTAAATATAATGGATCTTTATTTAGATTAAATAAATAGATTAAATTAAAACTATTGGACATATTTAATTTAAATTGAATTCATTTAATTAGCTCATCAAGATAATTAATTGTTAATTAATTTCAAAATTAATAAAGATTAATTTTGAAATTCGAAATATAGCCCTTATAGGTTATAGACTTGATAGAGCAGATATACTTATACACGGATGAGAATTTAGAGCCGTATGCGAAATCCTAGGAGACATTGGAGGTGCTAGCACATAGTCTGTGTTGGAGAGCATTCATGTAGATACCGGTAGAGGGAGCGGACTTGATGTATTGGCTCCTAGAGTTCAAAAACCCTAAATTGGAAAAGGTATGAATATTTCTAACTCTATTTAAATACCGTTGATAGATCCTCGATTAAGATACGCAAAAATTTTAAAATTTTTCTGCTGTGCCTACTGATCCTAACAACAACTACAGGGAACACTCGTCAATTTTAGTACCAAATCGCAGCTTTCGTCTAGTAAGTCCTTCATAAACCTTCTTTTCCTTATCAAGAGCTTCATTTCTACAGTTTTGGATTTCTAATCAAAGGTGTTTGGTGTTGTCTACTGCAGGAAGGTGCTGCCGAAATCAAGAACCGATCGCATATTCATGTTCTAGTAACATTATGCTTTAATTTAGACTGATCAATTTGTTGTTTTGATGAGAATTTTGATTTTTCTAAGACCCTAGAAATTTTGCCTAAAGGGTTTTCTATGGTTAGTGGTCATATGATGATGAATATGAGGTTATAAGTAGTTTTATGATTATACACGATGATTTCTGTGGTTGAACAATGCTGCCAGATTCTTTCTCCTGGAACAGATTTGTTGTGGTACGTTTTTCGGTGGTCAAAGCTCGTCCTGGCTGCAGCCAAAATACTTCTGTGCTGTTTTTGGCCGCAGCCAGAGAATTCCTGGCTGCAGACAAAACCCTGTTTTCAGCACTTTGTGATTTTGAAAAGTAATTTCCAATCTAGTTTTTCCCAATCCTTCTAGATTTTCATTGAGCCTATTATAGTCACTTAAGGAACTCATGTGATAACCTATTTTAAGTGTTTGAAAGTGAGAATTGGGGGTAGAGAATTAATCCACCATCCTTGATTTTGGTTTATAGGATTTGATATCTGTCGACCTAGTGAGCCCACTGTGCCAGCGAACGTCAGGAAGGAACAAGGTAGTGACTTTTTCTTTTATACCATATATGATGCATAGTATATGTGTTATATCATTGATTTGTGATGAATCGTATGCTGCAACATTTATGGATTTGTGTAAGCATCGCCATACCGAGAGTCCCTGAGTCGCTAACAACGGTTCGGGTTAGGACGGTGTGCCTTCCCGGCGGTAAAAGGGGATGAGGTTGGGGTATGATATGTGTGATTATGTGAAAAGCCGAAAGGCTATTTGTGAAGGTCAACGGGCCGATTGTGAAAGCCGGATAGCTGTATGAGCTATAAGGCTATGTGTATGCACTGCCACGCCAACAGTCCCTGAGTCGCTAACAACGGTTCGGGTTAGAACGGTGTGCCTTCCCGGCGGTAAAAGGGGATGAGGGTGGAGTGTGATTCGTGCTGCCGATGTATGATGATTGCTTACATGCTGTGTGCTTATGTGTGGTATGAATAGATTGTTACTACTGGGATTCTCTTGAATCTCATTCTTTCCTTTGACTAACATTTCAGACAGGGCAAGTGGCTCTAAGGAGAAGCGAACTACTAGGAGCGGATAGAATCCTATAGGGACGTTTATTTTAGATATGTTGGTTAGTTATCTTGGACAGGGTTCTGTAAATTATTTTTGGGTTGTAAATATTAGTGGAATACAGTTGTATAATCCCCTATATGGGAATTGTAAACCTTCTTGTGAATGAATGGAACCCGGGGGTTGCCGGGATTGCTGTTAGATATTCTGATATGAATGAATGTAAATTAACTGCACAAGTGATTATATTCGATAATTAAACTTGAGACCGGAATAAGAAAGAAGTTTTGAAAATTTTGTAAAGTCCCTACTATAAAAGGGAGTTTTAAATGAGTTTTGAACTATTCGACGGTCTCTAAACCAATTTAATTAAGTGATATCGAATTATAATTACACTAATTTAGGCAGGGGGTTACACACCCTATTGTTGCCTTGGCTAGAGGGGTTGACCAGGTGTATGGGTGCCTATGTGAAGTGCCAGTCCTTGGTCGAGAGGTGGGGCATTGAACTAGCTACTAAGGTTACCTTAGATGGCCACCGAAAAAGGCTACCAGGTCGGTGCCTGTGTGGAGCTGCCATTTGACATTTTTGGTATCAGAGCAGTTATTTTGGCAATAGAATTGTTTGATTAAAGTTAGAGGTATAATCAGGGCAATGGGTTCTGACTCTAGGACATATTCTCGTTCATATGAATAGTGTAGTGTTCCTTTGATAGTGCTACTATAACTGGGAGTTACAGATAGCAGAGGAAACCAGAAAGTTAGACCACCCCTGTCTGTTAACCAGCTTGTAAAAGGAAGGGGTAGAGGTATCGGTACCTAAGTGATGGTACCAATGGTATCAGAGAGTAGTGATATCAGTGCACGTAGAGGTGGTACCAGTACCTAATCAGTGGTATTAGTGGTACTAGTGTACACAATAATGATACCAGCACTCGTAATAGTAGTATTAGGATGGTACCAGTAGTATTAGGGTGGTATCAGCGGTATTAAAAAGTAGTGGTATCAGTGCACTTGGAGGGGTGCCAGTACCTAGTTGGTGGCATCAATTGTACCAATGCACTTGATAGTGGTATAAATACACGTAATTGTGGTATCACGACACCAATGGTATCAGTCTGATAATGGTATCAGAATTGATATTGTGCATGATAAGCGAGGACAAGGGTAGACAATTGTATGACATGAGCCTACGAGTTATGATACTGAGTTAGAATGTGATTTAGATCCCTAGCTTATGTTAGAGGAATATATAGTGGAGTTGTACGTAAAAGCTGGTCCTATTTATATTTCCCTATGGGAAGTACCTAGCATCTCTAGGGAGACTAACATGTCATACTGGGATTGGGTTATGTATAAGCAACTAGCACTGATGCCTAAAATCTCATTAGAACTCGACGGTTAATTGTGCTCAGGTGAGAGAAATCGTGGGATGGGTGACCCCTGGGAAGTACTTTAGAAATTTGAAACTTCTTGATCAAAGGCTTGAGTGCCTGAAGGTATGAAAGATGGTGATCCTTAAGGATGCCATGAGGATGTTATAATGAATACGGTGAAGATTGAGAATTGGTTTGAATCTGATCTAAGTTGAAATAGGGTTTGAGCCGAATTGTGATTAAGGTTGCACTATCTTGTGAACCTTGTGAGTAATGTTGAACTATTAGCAATACTTTGGGGAATATTTGAGGATATTTGCCAAATGTTATGGGAATAGAGTAGAAGGTATAAATCATGATGATTTTAGCATGTGTATTTGGTATGGCTGAGGTTCCAGAATTAGGTTGTAGAACCTAGAACTTATATAGGCATCCAAAAGGTTGCTACCAACTAAATTGTGATCTAAGAATCAAATAATAGTTGAACTGATTCTTTAGGCATTTGATTGATCTTAATGAATTGAGGTACTAGAATATCATACAAATGAGAATGAGGTTTCCAAAGATTGTTATGTACTCATCTAGCATAAGGAAATATCTTGATCATGGAATATTCCCTTAGAATGAATGAAAGTTTGTTCCTTGATGGAACAATGTGATAGGAAGTTGAGAAAAGGAATTAAGGAAGAATGAGCTCAACGATGTAAAGGAAAGCAACTCCTGCTCTTGTATCGTATGCAATGGTTATGCACGTATGTCCTTAGGCCATCAAACTTAACAAGCATTCCATAAGAAGTCCTAAGTTCTATTAGAACAGAGTGTCTATAGGCTGGCAAAACACATTTAGAATTAGAAGGGAGGAAGCCTACAGTCGTAAGACCACGAATTATTGGGTAGTGTCCTAGAATGGCTTTAAAGCTGGAATAGATTGTCCGAAGGCTGGAATAGAATGAATTGTATGTCCTCTGAATGCAAAACTTGACTATTTCAGTCTTATGAATGAATATGAATGCTGAGAATGGATGGTTTGTTTTGTGTGCTTCGTGAACACTACATAAGGGTATGAATGGCTTGAGTAGTAAGGGTTAGAGCTTGGAATGTCTACAAAATGAATGACCTTCTAGATAGTTGTCTGGTTCCTAAGTATCAGTGAAAATTGAATTTTTAACTAAACAAGGTACTTGCTAGTTTCGTGAATTATATGAACTAAATTATGAACAGAATTTTTGACTAGATTGTAGTAGTCATTTTTTAACTATGTTGTTTCAAAAGAAGGGATCCTCAGAGGAACCCAAAATAGAGGAAGTAATACAAAACTAGAAGAGGCCAGACGTTGTTGCAGAAATACTCGATTTCTGGTCATACCAGATGATTTTAGAATTTTTCTTGAATTACTTTACCACTCACTTGAAATAAAGAATTGTGAAAAAAGAATTATAGAAAGAATTTCTTAAGTGGGATGATGTCTACGAGAGGATTTCATAGAGCTATAGGAGTGGTTGAAACGCACACTAGTATTGAATATTCCCGTTCCTGGAATATGACCCGTGTATGGTCTGCAAAGAATGAATAAGACAACCTGTGTGGTCTATAGAGAATTTCAATCCGTAAGGTTTGCAATGAAGCTACCAGTGTGGTCTACAACAGAATGAGAAAGAAAGAAAGGATTGGGAAACGTCTTGGTGAAGCGGGATAGAATGGTGTCATGTGCCTTTCTACAGTTGAAACCTCACTAGATGAATTACCTAAGTCATGAATTTGAGCTAGAAGCGATTATGTTTTCTTTGAAAATGGGAAAGCACTATTTCTTATGGTACGATTGTGAAAGTGTACTACGGCTACGATAATTTCTAATATTTGAAAATCAGAAAAGTAGAATAAGAGATAGCATAGATAAATAAAAAATAGTGATTTGATTATCATCGCCGATGCTTTAAATTAAAAAGTGGTGCAGTTGATGGTCTTGATGATATGGGAATAGAAATTGATAGAAGGGTTAGAAATCTAAACTTGTAAAGTCAGATAGTGCTTGCTAGCTACAGTGCCAGACAAGGGAAAAGAAGTCTATGAACAATAATCGAAAATTATAGATGCAGGATAGGCAAGTATAGTCTATCAAAATAGAATTGAATCAGAAAACCTCTAGAATTTGAGGTATTGAGGATTTGGAGTGTCTTCTAGAATTTGAGGTATCAATAGAATGTAAAAAGAAAAAAAATGAAACCTCACTACAATTGTCCTTTTGAAGTAATATTAAGAATCAGACTAGCAGCAAATTTCAAGGATGAAATTTATTGAACGGGGGGAGACTTATAATATCCCGAATTTGGGGCCTAAAACTTTGAAGATAAGCCTGTATCAGGCAGACGACTAAGCCCAGTTTGGGAAGAGTACCAAGAATGATGGGAGATAGAAAGACTCTAGGGGACTATGTGATCTTGCCCTACCGAGCAAAGGGCTAGGTATTTGTAGGTGGTATGTTTAAGTATCAAAGCAAATGCGCACATGACACATATACTATGCGATTGGATTGGTAGAAAGATTCCACCCAGCTATGTCATGAGGTATAGGACTAATTGGGACTACTGGAAAAAACCCTTTTTAGATCGCCACATTTAGACCGGTTTTGGCGGATAAGGTCTTAAAAATTTGCTTGGTGGTAGTTTTGTAATTATAGTGAACTTCAAAGATCGGTTCTTAAAAAAACTGGTGTTAAAATATTTATTTAGACCGGTTATAAATAAAACCGATCTTAAAATGTTAAAATTTTTATGAATTTAAAATGTTTTAACATTTAAGACCCGTTTACATATAAACCAGTCTTAAAAGTAAAATATTTAAGACCGGTTTTATATTAAAACCAGTCTTAAATATTTAACATTTAAGACTAGTTTTTATTTAAACCGGTGTTAAAAAATTTTTAATCTTAAAACTTTTAATATTTTAAGACCTGTTTGTATTAAAACTGATCTTCAATTGTGAAATTTCACTCTTTTAAGACCGGTTTTTATTAAAAACCGGTCTTAAAGGTAAGATTTTTCACCTTTATTTTTACTCCAGCGCCCAGATCGCGCGCTCTATGAACCCTTTCTTCTCTTTTTGCCATTTCTTTGTGAGCTTTGCCTGTGCTTGTTTTGAACTCGTCCATGGCGTCCCGTCCCTCATTTGCTCAACTCTCATTCGTCATTACAGCTACCGTTGCTATGTTCGTCATTGCTGTTCTTTGATTATCTTCAGTCTTCTCTGCCACCACCCCTATTCTCTACAGTAATCATTCTCCTCTGACTTGACTTCCCTTTGTCAGTACCGTGAATTTAAGGACTTTATTTTAACCTCAGTCGACGCCACCGTGACTTTGGGTTGAAGCTCACTCCTTGGTCTTCAATCAGGTTAGTGTTTGATCTGTTATTTAGTTGTACATTGTTCAATAATTAAAAATGTTCTATGAAAAAATGGTTCTTGTTGTTGCTTTGAGCAATTAAAAGTATTCTAAAAAAAATTAAATCTGCACATCTTGTTAGATATATGCTCTGACTTTTAATTAAATCCCTGTGATATTTGGCTTGGATTAATACCACTATATGTTCTGTTTTAATTTAGTGCGATTGTTTGATTATTGTAAGTGTTATTGGTTTGTTAAAACAATACTAGTTTCAAATGGTGCCTGTTAATTTCGTTGAAATATCTAAAACTCTATTGTTGTTGTTTTTTTGCCTATCCTTTTGTTGTTGGATATACGGTACTAGAAGTATTGAGATATATATGGATCATAGTTGGATAAACACTAAATGAACGAGTGTTGAATATGATAATGGGGTGAGGGGTTTTTTAGACTTCGCCAGTAGAAATGCCGATGATGGTAGTGGGAAGTTTTATTGCCCTTGTGTAGTATGTTTGAATGAGAAGTGACTAAGTACTGCAGATATATATAAACATATAATTTGTGAAGGATTTTGTAAGAGTTATACAGTGTGGATATGGCATAGTGAAGAATTAGAAATGCCAAGTTCTTCTCAACAGGGGGAGTGAACTTTGATGATAATGACACGGATACTGATGATCGGATAGAGGATATTATTCGTGATGTAGGAGAAGAGACTTTTGAGCAATCACATGCATATGGTAATATGTGTAGTGATGATGAGACACCGTTGTACCAGGGGTGTAAAAAGTACCAATTGTTGAAAGCAGTATTGAAATTGGTAAGCTTGAAAGCACGGCATGGATGGAGCGACAAGAGTTTTTCAGAAACACTTGAGGCTTTTAAGGACATGCTTCCAGATGATAATGTGTCGCCTTCTCGATACTATGATGCTAAGAAAATATTGTGTCCACTAGGGATGAAGTATAAAAAGATCCATGCATGCTCTAATGATTGTATATTGTATAGAAAAGAGCATGAAGAGGAACAAAAGTGTCCGATATGTGAAACCCTGAGGTACAAATCAAATAACGCTCCTATAAAAGTATTATGGTACCTTCCAATCATACCAAGGTTAAAGCGCTTGTTAGCTAATGAAAATGATGCAAGAAATTTGAGATGGCATGTGGATGAGAGGATATCCAATGGAAAGCTTCGACATCCGGCTGATTCTTCTCAATGGAAGAAAATCGATCAATTATTTTCTACCTTCGGTGAAGAGCCTAGGAACCTTAGGCTTGGGCTTAGCACGGATGGAATGAATCCTTTTGGTAGTCTGAGTAGTATACATAGTTCATGGCCTGTTCTGTTGGTAATTTACAACTTATCTCCTCTGTTATGCATGAAATGAAAGTACATCATGTTATCTATGTTGATTTCGGGACTAAAACAACACGAAAATGATATAAATGTTTACCTGGAGCCCTTGAACGAAGACTTAAAAGAGTTATGGGATGAAGGTGTTGATGTTTTTAACGCGAACAAGAAGATGGTTTTTAAAATGCGAGCCATGATCTTTTGTACAATAAATGACTTCCCTGCATATGGAAACTTGTTAGGCTATAGTGTTAAAGGCCATAAAGCATGTCCGATTTGTGAAGAAGGAACATGCTACCATCAACTTCAACATGGAAGAAAGATAGTTTATCTTGGCCATAGGAGATTTCTTAGACGAGGCCACTCGTATCGCAGATTAAAGAAAGGTTTTTTTGGTGGACAAGAGTTTGAAGATGCTCCGAAGGCATTGACTGGGGAGCAAGTTTATGAAAAGGTGAAAAATATGAATGTTATCTTTGGTAAGACTCAAAGAATAGTAATAAGAAAAGTAAATGGAAAAAGAGGTTTATCTTCTTCAATCTTCCATATTGGCCGAAGCTTGATGTGAGACACTGTATTGATTTCATGCATGTGGAGAAAAACATTTGTGATAGTATTGTTTGGACATTGCTTAACATACAAGGTAGTTCTAAGGGTGGCGTGAGGGCAAGATTAGATTTGCAAGAAATGGGGATACGAGAAGACTTGCATCCAAAGCCATATGGTAAGAGAACTTTTTGTCTTCTAGCTGCTCATACTTTGTCTAAGGATGAGAAAAGAAGCTTTTGTCAGTGTTTACATGGCATCAAAGTTCCTTCAGGGTATTATTCAAATGTTAGGAAGCTTGTGTCTATGAAAGACTTGAAGTTAGTGGGGCTAAAGTCTCATGATTATCATGTCTTAATGCAACAACTGCTCCCAGTAGCTATTCGAGGCATTGTCGAATATGATCTTCAACATATTTTGACTAGACTTTGTTTCTTCTTCAATGCTATTTATAGTAAAGTCATTGAGACAAAAAATTGATTGAATTGGAAAATGAAGGATATCTTATCTTGTGCCAGCTTGAGAAGCTTTTTCTTCCTTCTTTTTTTGACATCATGGTACATCTAATTGTTCATCTAGTCAGGGAGATCAAGTTATGTGGCCCTATCTATTTACGATAGATGTACCCAATTGAAAGAACTATGAAAATCCTAAAAGGGTATGTGAAGAACCCTAACCAGCCTGAAGCATCTATTATTCAGAAATATGTTTCGGAAGAAGCCATGGAGTTTTGTCAAGATTACTTGTCAAATGTAGGACACATTGGACTTCCTGAATGTCATGACGAAGAAGGCGGTAGACGCGGGGCTTCAGTAAAGAGTATGGATCTTGATGAATTGCAACAAGTCCACTTGTACATCTTGAATAATGTTGATGAAGTTCAAGATTACATTAATGCTTATAAAGAAATTGTACAGAAAGGAAATAGTTGAATGACTGAACAAAGGTTAATTAGGGAGCATAACAAAACTTTTGCATATTGGTTCAAACAAAAGGTTGATGGCGAAGAATGTGTTTATGATACAATTAAATGGTTAGCACGTGGTCCTAAGGCTGATGTCATAAGTTGGACTTCATTTGTGATCAATAGTTATACGTTTTACACAAAGTCCCTTGATGATAGGAGCACTATCCAGAACAGTGGGGTTATGTTAGAGGCTGAATCTTTGCACTTCTCTAGTTCAAAAGATAAGAATCCTAGATTGGCAGTAATACCTTATTATGGGGTGATTAAAGAGATTTGGGTGGTTAATTATGTTGAAGTTAAACTTCCCATTTTCAAATGCAAGTGGCTTGATATCAATAATGGTGTGATGATTGATCAGTTGGGATTTACATTGGTTGATTTGAATAGTAGAAGTTTTAGAGATGAACCTTTTTGTATGGCATATCAAGCGAAACAAGTGTTCTATGTTGCTTATCAGGCAAATAAAATGTGGTCTGTAGCTCTCCAAGGAAAAAGTGTCATTGATATTAATCAGGAAAGTTATTCAATGAATGATCTGCTTGAGACTCCTTCTTTTTCTAGGGGTTTACTAGAATTGAATGAAGAAGATGAAGCAGACAATGAACACGACACAAGAAACGATCATCATGAAGGGATATGGGAGGATATCCCTTTACAAAACTACATTGAAGGTTAGTTAGCTAAAATAATTATCATGAACTATATTTGAATTATATATATTGTTATTGGTGTATATATATATAACTACTTTTTTTATTGTCGTCACAGGAAAATGAAGGATATAAGGTGTACATGTTAATGTAGATTCTCCGAAGCCAAGCAGCTAGTGATCATCAGCCTGAGAAGAGTGTGTATAAAGTATTTTAGCCCTAATGAATAACAACATTGTCATTAATGTAATTTAATCTTTGATGTATGCATGTAAGTGAAAAGATAAGGAACTTGGTCAAAACAACATTATCATGGTTGTATGATTTCATTGCATTATGATTCTATCCATGATTGTGAGTTTATTATTCATGGTTGTTTTCCTTGCTTTTGTTTCGGCCAGCACTGTTTAAGCACAAGGGAGTTGAGTTTTGATATGTTCTAATGAGTTTTGAGTCTTTCACATATCATTAAGATGTTAGTTATATAATCTGTAAGAGAAGAAGATTTATTTGAATATCGTTGAACTGGCTGCTGCATGCTGAGTGAAATGTTGTAACAGGGGAAATGGCTTGTTGGGTATATCTTTTAAACAAAAATTAAAAAAAATTCAACTTTTAAAACCGGTTCTCTCTAAAACCAGTCTGAAAAGAACATTTAAGACCGGTTTTGGAGAGAACCGGTCTAAAAAGTTGAAATTTTAGACCGGTTTTCTGCAAAACCGGTCTTAAAAGTATATTGAACCTTTTAGACCGGTTTTATAATAACCGGTCTTAAAAAAATTTTTTAAGACCGATTCCATAACCGGTTTAAAAAGTAGTAGACTTTTAAAACTGGCTATATCAAGACCGGATCCAAAACCGGTCTAAAATATCTTTTTTAACCGGTCTTAAAAGTGATTTTTCCAGTAGTATGGTCGAACAAAATATGCAAGTATAGGTGTGAACATGACATTTTCTGGGCAACATGTGTACCCTATGTTTTTGAAGTAGACACCGGTATGTGGCGCTATGTAGGACCTATAGACATATACTCTAACTTGGCATCATTTGGCAAGCCTCTATATATGTGTCACAGTTTGAGCAGAACCCAAGTAGAATCTCGAGTAGACACCGATAAAGTAACTTTATTAAAGTAACTTTAATAAAGTAAGAAATCATGACATAACTTTTATGTTGGATGAATGAGAAGGTGACAAGTGTCCCTCATGATGACACTTACCTTTTTTACTTTTTGGTTGGTATCACAAGAAGGTGACACTTATCCCCTCATCATGATATTCATAAAGTGACTTTTGTGTTGGCACTTTCTGAAGGTGATAACCAGCACAATAGTCAAGGGAATCTACCGGTGCCCAGCCCAGTCATGTACTTGACTTCCTGAATACCAAACCTGGGAGTCCAAGTAAATTGTCAAGCCTCCCCTTCCTTTGACATGTAAGGATGGTTAAAAAGAGAGGAAAGAGGAAAAGAATAAAGTTTTTACACATGTCAACTTTGGAATTAATCTTAAAACTAAGATCGCACAGGATTTGTCCGATTGATCAAGGGCCAAGATTAAATCATGATTTCTCTCTCCTCTCATTAAAATTTTGTCCAGCCATGATAAAATGGCAGAAAAATTGTGAAAATTCAAGGAAAATTGAAAGAAGAAAGAGTGTGTATGTATAGTACAACTACCAAGAAAACTCGCCGATTTCACTACCGAATAGTAGCTTTCATCCAGTAAGTCCTTCAAAAACCTTCTCCTCCTCACTAAGAGCTTTATTTCTATGGTTTTAGATTTCCAATCAGAGGTGTTTGACCCCCTACCTTCAAAGCTATTAATATGGTTTGAAAACAGTCATGAAAAAAAGGAGACCAACGGTTAATTCAAAACTCATTAGAAGTCCCATCTTCAAAATAGGATTTGGTCCCGTGATAAAGCGGTTTTTTCAAAACTTTTCACAATCTGTTTTAATCAGGTCTCATTTCCATATTTCAAAACTATTAGGCCTATTCATTTCGGCTCCATTCATAAATATCAGAGTGCTTAACAAATTCCCGATGATACTCGAGTTTCAATGTTTAACTATAAGAGCCTATAAGGCATGTTCGCCCATTTTCAGATGGGGATTACAGATAATAACACAAACCTACTACATCGGCCTACATCCGCATATACAATTATCCCAACATTTGATAACCAACCCAAAACTAGTCTCCTAGCCACAAACTCTAACCATCCTTGTATACCAGCTTCTCCTTTGATCTGCCTACCCTAGCTATAGGTTAGAGGTAGAAAAAGTGAGATTCATGGGAATCTCAGTAGCAACAATTCAATCATATTATATATAATAAATAAGGCATGTAAGACATTATCACAAATCAATAACACAATAGCATTCATAATAATGATAACATTCTCAGCAGTTCCCGTATTGATGTGTGACGAGTGTCACAATAGCTTTCGTTGTATTTAGCTACCACATTGATGCACGACTCGCAAGTCACAAAACGACAACTTTTACTGTGTTCACAATGGTATAAACATGTAATGACATCACCTGTATATTCTACCGGAACTTTTGGCCGGCCTACCCTCACCCTTACTTCTACCGGGACTTTTATCATAGGCAGGAATTGTTCCCCCCTCTTGTTGTGTAACAACCTCACTCGTACATTCTATCGGGACTTTTGGCCGGCTCACGTTCATCGCAATTTCACAACGGCATAACAGCAGCATTCACATTCATTACAATTCAATGATAAGCACAAACATGCAAGTATTACACATGATATAAGAGAAAGAGTAACTACCTTGTTTTTTTGGATCCTGCTCAGGCACCAGTTTTGTTCGCTCAGTGTAAACATAAAGTCCTATAAATCATAATCAAGGATGATGAGTTATTCCCTATTCCAGTTCTCAACTCCAAAACACTTAGGTTTGGTTATCATTTGAGACCATTAGGTGGCTACAAGAAGCTCAAACAAATGTCTAAGGGATTGGGAAGAGCTAGACCAAAAACCACTTTCAAAAGGTCAAAATGCTGAAATTAAGGGTTGGTCACGGCCAAAGAAAGCTCTAGCCATGGCCAAAAATTGGTCAGAAACATTTAGGTCACGGCCAAGACCATTTTGGCACCAAGAAACTCCTGTTTCTTGGCTGAACTTCCAAATATCATAACTAATTCTACAAAAATTGAAATAAGGTGATTACAAGTTCTATGGAAAGCTATTTAAGTCCTCTATATAGGAAAAATATGAACCACTACCAGTCACCACCACAAAAATATAGACTTACATGAAATTCCATACTGCTCCAGAATAACATCCAATTTCAACCTCAAGATTTGGAAATACATAACTTCTAGCACACACATCAAAATAACAACCAAAATTTATCAAATTAAAGCTTGGAATGTTTCTATTAGACCTAGTAGTTTTAGAATGTTTAAACACCATTTACTCATTCAAAACGACATGCAACCGGCTACCCTACACAAAGTTTTCATTGATGAAACTTCCAAGTTTTCAACATATGTTTCCAATGGTCAAAATTCACAACCAGGGCTACTCCTAACACAATTTTCTGCATAAAATCCAATGGAAATATCAAAAAAATCAAATTCCCATTCCTTTGAGATGTCCTATTTTAGGCAGCCATGAACATAAAATCTAGAATTTTCCAAACTTTCCAATCAAGTCCCAAAATAGTTCCATTTATCCAAAACAGAACACAAGACACCATAACACCATCAAAACATCACAAACCTTCAAAACCCTAATGTATACCAAAATTAGGGCAAAATACATATGTCAAAATACTCAACCAAACATCATAATACATATGTCCAAAGATGGCTTTTGCTCACCTCTTCCACTATCTGTGGTTGGTTCTTTGATTCTCTAACTACGAGCTTTTCTTGAAATCACAAAACACCTCCTTTTGAAAATCTAAAACTATAGAAATGAAGCTTTCATTAAGAAGAACAAGATTACAGAAGAGGTTTTGAGCATTAGAGTTCATCTTCATGGTTAAAATGCAAGATAAGCACTCACCTTCATCAAGACTTCTTTCTCTTTCCTCCTCCACCTCCTTGGATATTTTGAGCTTAGGAAAGAGTGAGAAATGATTAAATATCAGATTTTCACCACCTCCCATGCCATTAATCGACTTTAAAGAGAGAGGGAGGGAAGAGTTGCAATTTTTGACCTTTTGACTTCATCCAATAGTGTAATGGGATGCCATGTGTCATGATCTTGAAGCTTCTCCCACATGAATGTAATTAATTAGTCACACTAACTAATTCCATTAGCCATTTAGTCACACTACTTACTCTTTTAGTTAATGGTGAATTCCCTCCTCAGTAGCTAACTAATTGACCGGTAAATTTCTTGCTTCCAGTTTTGCCCCTGACTACAGCAATTTTAACTGGATTACCACTTAACAAATTATTTGGCCCCATTTCTCATACCATGCACAATTCCCATCACTTTTACTTCAACTTAAGCTTTGTCACCATGATTGAGCTTAAATTCTTGGTTTGGGCACTTTCTACTATTAATTCGGGTCAGTACTCATACTGTATTCTCCAAAAGTGTTTGACTAACATTCATTACATCCACTTTTAGAGTCATGAGCCCGTATTCATATTTTGGGTCATTACATTTGTTGCCCTCTACAGAAGGGAGGTACTGCTGAAATCAAGAACCGATCGCATATTCATGTTTTGGTAAGATATGCATTAATTTGGACTGATCAGTTTGTTGTTTTATTGAGTATTTGGATATTTCTAAAACCCTAGAAATTTTGTCTAAAGGTTTTTCTTTGGTTTAATAGTCATATGATGATGAATATGAGGTTATAAGTAGTTTTATAATGATATATGATGATTTATAAGGTTAACATTGCTGCTAGATTCGTTCTCCTAGAACATATTTGTTGTGATGTGTTTTTTGGTAGTCAAATCCCGTCCAAATTTCATGAAATTTTATAGGATGAAATTAGACATCCTGGGCTTTAATTTTACAGTAAATGTGTTCCATTTGGGTTTGTATTTTATGAGATATGAATTTCTAAAGCTTAGGCACTGAATCTGGATTAAATCCTAGCACAGTTCGGTTAATTGAGGATTTCTGGCATTTTATCATTGTAGCTAGTAGTGGCTAGTATTTTTCCCTTAAAATATACTTAAATATTGTCATATAGAACTTTGAATCACTCTATTTGGATTTTTGTAGAATTAATTATGAATTTTTAAAGTTTGGTCTGGAAAAACTGGCAAATTCTAGGACAGTGATCAATAAAGTGAGATATTGTGTTGACACATCCAGATGTATAATGACTATATTTTCCCCTAAAACTAGACACATTAGGGGTCACATAGCCTTTGGAATCATCACAATTGGACATCTATACAATTAGTTATGATCTGCTGATGTGAATGTTTGCTAGTTGCTAATCTAGCATAGGGGAAAGGTCTTGATTATATAATATTCCCTTAGAAAGAATGAGTGAGGAAATAGTTCCCTAATGAAATAGTAGAAAGAATGAATCTTCCTACCATTCTACTAACTCGAGACTATATTAGGAATCGATTGGTGGACGACAGACAATGTATTAAAAGGTATAAGTAGAATATTCTCGGTTAGGGAAATCGAATTTGCAATATTGCCTAGAGCGAGACCGATATCAAAAAGTCTATATAGAATGACCCTAGATGAGTTGGCAGAATCACAAAAGAAGATCATAGAATTGCTAGAGAAGGAAAGCCTTGGGTTCTTTGACTCCAACAATTAGTTTGGGGTATAGTTCTTTTAAGGACTTATTTTCATTACAATGGTACATTGTAACGAGATGGAAAGTTTTATACGACCCAGTAAATTACCATGAGGTGCTCCAGTGGTGTTGAAACAAGAAAGATAGAAAAGAGAATTAAGAAAGAATAGGCTTGACGTGTTACACCCTTATCTTATTTTAACCTTTTTCAGAGTATTTACATAAAACGATATGCAGTTTGGTGGGCAACACATGAATAGCATAAATATATTGATAATATGTTCATGATTACATAAATTCTCCATAAGGGTTTTACATAATAATTAAAAACCTTGTAGCCACATAAGGCTCTAGGGTATCTAAACTTTTCTACTTTCAATACACCTCTCGTTTACACCTATCTAAATTGTTGGTAGGGGAGGATGATATTTGAGAGAATCTCAGTAGGAAAATAATACCCATATGCATGCAAGATAAGTGCTTAATGCATGACATGCTTGTATTGCATAACTCATGCTCACACAATGACATATCTTTATGCTCAATGTTTCAAACAACATATTTATGGCCATAGCACAAACAGAAAAAGAGCTTCAATTATTCATATATGTTTCACATAATCAAGTAAAGCAATAACATGCATCAATACACCAACACATAGATCATATACACACAGGAAAGGTAAGTTCCTTACCTTAACCCTTTCTTGCCTCGTAACGTGTGCCTTGTAAAGCATGCCATCAACTCGGTCCTACGATTCCAAACACACCATTTAGACACTTCCATAGTATTTCTGGGGGTTATATGAGTCTATATTTAAAAATTACTAAAATGCCCCTAAGGACCCGGCCCGGCTGGCCCCACCGTACCTAGTCTGACTTATTTTTCTTAAAATTTTGACCAGGGTTATTTTGACATATTTTTGCCTAAGGAATCTATTTATGGACTCAAAATTACCAAATTCACTACCAAAAGATAAACTTGCCCTTGGCAGCCCTGCTTTAAGGGTTTTAGGGGTGTTTTCATAATTATGCTTTTTTAGCCTTTTCCGAAACAGTTACCAACTGTAACCCCAACTAATTTTTGCTCCTGAACTCAATAGAACCATAAAATCATTGAAAATCCAACTCTAGAACCCATTACAGTCCAAGCCAAAATATATGGGTTTTCCGGGAAAAATCGGGGTTTTGCGATTTCGGCTCTGTAAATGCGTTCCTTTCTACTCCTAACCACTTTATTGACTATTCTATTAGGTTACAGCTACCATTTAGTACCAATTTAGGTAGCATAATAGCCCCACAAACCCATTTTCCATTTTTACAAACACAGACAATCCGACGAAATTTCATCGATTAAATTGTCCACAGTAGCTAGAATAGTCAATATACAAGAGTTTTGAAGTTACCTCAGGCACTATTTAGTTTTTTCACAAGGTGGCTGAACCCTAGGTGTTCAACATCAAAATTTGAGTCTCCAAACCTTAAATCATATGAAAAGGAAGCTTAGGAACAGAGTTATACGCATTAGGAACCTATTTACTGAAGAAATTAGTTACCTTTGTAAGTTTTTTCTCCTCCTTTTCTCTCGCCAATTTGTTTCTCTTCCTCTCTCTTCACATCTGAAATGGCATCAGTTTTGGGGAGCATAAAGGAGATGATGACCTTTTATTATGATATCTTAATATATTATAATTATTTATTTATTTTTCTAAAATTCCAAAACTTAAACTTTATGTACATGTAATCGCGCCACTAAGCCCAACCAATGTTTCCTTCTTCATGCCACTTGTAGAAGACACCTAGGGGTCCCTCCCTATGGTCTCAATTTGCTCCACAAGTTGTTCCGATTATGTATATATGCAAAGCCTGAATTTTGGTCAAAATTGGACTTTTTGCTCAAATTTTCCATAAATTTATATTAAATTGACCAAAATATTCTAAATATATTTTTCCTTTTTTATTTTTCTTAATTAATTGAAAAATAATTAATTTAGCACTTGTTTGGAAAAATTACAAATTTGCCATTACATTTTTCTCTATTTTCAGATTTTCTGGCAGTTTTTGTGCCCAAATTTTGAAAAATCATAAATGAATTTGTAGATATCATTTTGGAGCATTTCTAAAGGCTATAGAACCCATATTGAGTTTAGTTTTAAGGAAAAATATAGCCGTTATCCAAATGAAAGCATACAATTCCCAGTATTTTAATCTTTGCATGCTATTCAAGAAAATAATCAATTTAACTGGGTAAACTTCAAAAATTCATAACTTTTTTGTATATAGCTCTAGATATGACCTATCAAATTAAAGCTTAAGATGTATGCTTTCACCCTGTAAAATTTTATAATTTTTGAACATCATTGGGTTAATGAAATGCATTGCATAACAACACTGCTTTACAGAAAGCAATGAACCGGAATGCACTTGCAACTCCAACAAATTCCATTTTTGTATACAAATTTCTCATACTCTTTAATTTACCATTTTATTTCCTTTTGTACCTCAAAGATATAAGAAATGTTAAGGAATGGGTTTGAGACACCTGCTAAACTAGGGCTTAGCAATCTGCTTAATTTAGGCTTATTCCCAAGTCTTCAATCATAAAATTCGAGATATTACATGACGGTATAGAGAAAAGCAACTCTTGCTCTTGTATCTTATGTTATGGTTCTGCATGTATGTGTATACCATCGAATATATTCCTGTTATGAATATATGGTAGGCAGTAAGACCTTCTGGGCTAGTATGTCCTTAGGTCGTTAAACCTGAAAAGCATTCAATGAGAAGCCCTAAGACCTGTTGGACCAGTGTGTCCATAGGCTGGCAGAGGCATTTTATATGAAGCCTTAAGTCCTATTGAGCAATATGTTTATAGGCTAGCTAAACACATTCATAATTAGAAAGGTAGAAGCCTATGGTCATGAGACTAAGAATACCGAGTAGTGTCCCAAAGAGGTTGTAAAGCCTAAGAATTATAGGCAGTGTCTTGGAATGGCCAGAAGGCTAGAATAGAATAGACTGTGTGTCATGTGAATGCTAAGTTTGACCAGTTAGGTCTTATAAATGAATATAAATGCTAAACTTGACCGTTTGGGTCTTGTGAATGAATATGAATGCTTGAGAATAGATGGTTTGTTTTGCATGCTTCGTGAACGTTACATAAGGGTATGAATGGCTTGAGTAGCATGGGCTGGAGCCTGGAATGTATACAGAATCAATGACCTTCTAGAATAGTTGCCTAGTTCCTAAGTATTTGCGAAAATTGATTTTTAAACTGGCCAATACACCTGCTATTTTTGTGAATTGCATGAACTGAATTTTTTTCAAGAATTGAGTTTTTGAACAAAATTATTGAGCAAAATCTTTGACCAATTTGTAGTGGTCATTTTTGAACTTTGTTGTCTCAAAAAGAAGGGATTCTTAGAGGAACCCAGAATAGTGGGAGCAATATAGAACTGGAAGAGGCCAGAAACTACTGTAGAAAGACCCAGTGTGTGGTCTGTAAAGAATAAATAAGGCAACCTGTGTGGTCTATAAAGAATTATGACCTTTATGGTAATGAATCAACTAATATAGTCTGCAATGGAATGAGAAAGAAAGAAAGGATTGGGATATGTCCTGGTGAGCAGCATGGAATGATGGCGTGTGTCTCTCAACAATTGAAACCTTACTAAATGAATTACCCTACTTTTGAATTGAGCTGGCAGTGATTATGTTTCCTTTGAAAATGTAACAGCACTAGTTTGATATTGTGGTTGTAAAAATGTACTGCAACCACAAGAATTTTGAACATTTGAAAAAAAATCAAAAAATTTGAATGAGACAACATAGATGAATGAAAAAGCAGTGACGCAGTATGGTCTCTGATGCTTTGAATCGAAAAGCAGTGCAGTTGATAGTCATAGTGAATATAGGAGTAGAAACTACTAGAAGGGTCTAGAATTTGAGGTGTCAGGAATTTGGAGTTTCCTATGGAATTCGAAATTATCTCTAGTATTTGAAGTGACGATAGACCTCTATAATTTGAGGTGTCAGAAATGAGTAGAAGTAACAAAATTAACCCTGGCTACAATGGTCCTTGTGAAGTATTATTAAGAATCGGACCAGTAGCAAATTTTGAGGACGGAATTTATTGAATGTGGGGCCAATTGTAATATCCTGAATTATGGGCCAAAGACTTCGAGGATAAGCCTATATCAGGTAGACTACTAAGCCCAATTTGGAAAGAGTCCTAAGAATGTTGAGAGATAGAAAGACTCTAGGAGACTATATGATCCGGTCCTATCAAGCAGAGGACCCAGTATGTGTAGGTAGTAGGATCAAAGTGTCGGTGTATATATGCACAGGACACATATACGGTGCCATTGGGTTGGTGAAAGATGCCACCCAGATATGTCATGAGGAATAAGACTGATTGATTGAGAGAAATATGTCGATATAGGTATGCACATGGCATTTTCAGGGCAGACATGTGTACCCTACTTTTTAGGAAATAGACACAGGCGTGTGGCGCTATGTGGGGCTCACACATATATACTCTAACCCAGCATCATTTGATGTGCCTTGGTATACGTGAAGAAATCTCGAGTAAGTCCCATAAAGTAACTCTATTAAAGTAGCTTTAATAAAGTAAGCAATCATGACTAGCTTTTGGTTTGGTTAAGCAAGTGGGTGACAATTGTCCCTTAATCATTACAAAGGACAATGACACTTTTGTGTTGGAAGAGTAAGGAGGTGACAAGTGTCCCTTATCATGATGATCACCTTTATGCCTTTTGAGTTGTCATCACCGAGGGGTGCTACCTCACCCCGAGATGGCAAATCCACTGGTCTGGTCTGGTCACCTAAGTAACTTTCCAGACACTGAACCCGAGAGCCAGGGAAAATCATCAGACCCTTACTTTCCCTAACAAGTTGGATGGCTAAAAGCCAGAGAAAAGAGGTGGGACCAACTTTATTAAAGTAAGTGACATGTGTCACTGAATCACTAGATCACTGGACAAGTAGCACTATAAGAATTTGACACATGGCGATCACTTTTCAAGACTCCCTCTTAGCATTAAAATTTTGTCCAGCAGCCCCAAAAATCAGAAAAAAAAACATAGAAAATAGAGAGAAAATGGAAAAGGAGATAAAGGAATAGTAACATTTCTTGGTTTTAATCCACTGAAACTCTTTCGAATCAGCGTTTTCTCTCATAATACCCTTCACAAACCTTATTCTACTCATCCCAAGCTTCATTTCTACTATTTTGAATTTTTATGTGGAGGTGTTTGGTGCCGTCTCGCTTGCCGGAGTACTGTTGAATTTCTGAACCGGTTACTTAAAAGTTTAGAGGTAAGCGTACACTTCATTTTGAACCAATTGGTTTGTTGTTTAGATAAGTTTTCATGAGGGTGGGGTACTGTTCTTTTTTCATCCAGGGGGTGTTTTTGAGGTTTAATCATAGTTTAATCATGTGTTTATGGTCAAATGCTGATTTATGATGATTTTGGCAGTTATGTTCAAGTTTGCCTGAATTATTTTCTAGAGGTAGAAAACTTGCAACATGGCTTTGATCAGCCAACTTAGTCAAAATGCTATGAAATGTTATAGGATTAAAGTAGACATCCTGGGCTTTTATTTGATAGGTAATATAAATCATTTGGACTAGTAGATTAAAAGTTATGACTTTTCAAAGTTGAACCTTGATTCTGGAATGAAATCTATGGCAGTCTGTGTTTGACGAATTTTTGGAAAATTTGTGGCTGTAATCAATGCTCTGTGATATTTTTCATTGAAAGAGGACTTAAAGAAATTTTTATATAATCTAGAACCAACCCATTTTGAATTTTATAGAATTAATTATGAATTTTTGAAGTTGGAATTATAAAACTAGGGAAAATCTACGGCAGTGAGGATTAAATGTGAATTTCAGATTTCTGTGCATAATTCTAGCTGAAGAGATATTTTTCCTTCAAAATAGACTTAATGAGTGTCACATAGGACTTTAAACCATCCTAATTGGAGTTTCCTAGACAAAGTTATGAAATTTCAAAGATTATTGAAAATTTTGGCAGATTTTGGTAATTAGGTGAAAATAAGAAAGTAAGGGTAATTGGTAATTAATTTAAACTTCAATGGTTAAGTAAAGCCCATAACGTTAGTGTGGGCCCATTAAATACCCATTGGGCCTAATGTGCTAACTTTAAGGTTTACCAACCAATGTATCTTGGGTTATTAAAATTTGGGACAAGTATGGGCCATAAAGACAAGTCTTAGAGGCTAAAATCAATGGTTTAAAAGCCGGAACGGATATTGAACAGGTGAAGTTAACGGGTCATGGTTCAAACGGTTGGACCGGTGATATATTAAAAAATTAAAATAATATTATATATAATGATATAAACATAATTCGTCAAATTTAATAAAAAATTAATGAGTTCAACTTTGATTATGAGCTTAAACATGACTAAAATGTGTTGGACTTCATTTATTTTAGACCTTAAACTAGGGTTATTTTGAATTTTTTGATATAATTTTTTATTTTTTAGTTATTATTTTTGGACAACATAAACACATTCAATATATAAATCTTTTTAATACAATTTTTAATTTTAAGTATATATTATCAACTTTTTTGAGCTGCATTAGCAAAAAAATTATTTTATTTAACTTGAAAATATAATAATTGAAAGTAATAATATATATTAAACATACTATATATTGAACTTTATATTAACTGTTATAAATACGAAAAAAACAAATTAAAAAAATGAGAGGACTTGAGTTTTTTTTTTAGGCAACTGAAGACTTGAGGTATATTAGTTGTAATCAAATTAGAAGAATTACTTTTAAGATAGGCTTAGCAAGGTGTTTCTTTTTTCCAATTTGTAGGCTCAGCAAGTACACTATCGAGAAATGTGATGACACAGGCATACATCTTTTCACTATTTCCCTAGTCTAACTTTTTTGCTTTGGGCAGATCAATATTTCTTTTATTATTATTTCAAATTGCTCCATGCTTTCTTTCTTTCATGTAGCTGAATCAAACGCAATGTGATGGCGTTGAGGATGGACTGCATTCTTCACTGGTGTGGATGGTGAGAAAGGAAGGACGATTAAACCATGAAACTGAAACACTTCAGGCTTGTTTCTTTTCTCGCTCTCATCCTTCATCTGTCTCATACGACTGATTCAGGTAGTAAGGAATCGAAGAATTTTTTTTTTTGCCTATGAGATTCTTTCCTTCTCACCTTTTTTTTTCTTCTCCTTCATTTTTTTTCACCGTCGACTGAAATATGAGCAGATACTACCCGGACGGTTCCCTGAAAGCCGCTCCGGTTCGTGACTTAACTCCGATTCCCGGCTCAAAAGCCAGTTCTGAACGGCCCAAAACGGTCGAACTCCTCCAACGGCTCAAATATAAAAATCGAGCCGGTGTGTTTTCCGGTCGTCGGCCGGGCTGGTCCGACCGTCCGGTCCGGTCCGGCTTTAAAATCATTGGCTAAAATAGTCCATTGGACATTTCTTTCTCATAGATCTAATAATATGGCCATTTATCTAGGCCCATGAAATGTGAAGGAATAACAATGAGAGAATTTCCAAACAAATTCAATGGTTGGAATAAAAGGTACAAGAAGGGAGCTTGAAGACAGAAGGTAGTCTAACTTTCTTGACTTGCATTTTCTTGATAAGTATGCTTATGTATTGATATGTTTAATTGCTGTGATGAATGGTATAAATCATGTATGTATAATTAAAGCTCTGTTTTTTACTTATGTTATGGCCATAGGTGTAATGTGTAAAGCATTGAGCATGCACGTATGTCATTATGCTAGTATGAATTTATGTAAGCAAGAATATCATGCATTAAGCTTAAATCTTGTATGCCTAGTTAGCAAAGTTTGCTACTGAGATTCTCTTGAATCTCACTCTCTCTCACCCAACCATATAGGCAGTTGAGTACAAAAGAGGAGTATAGGATGCAATACCAGGAAAGAAGTTGCAATGAAGGAGAGGAATTATTCATGCACTAATCCATTATGTAAATTAATAAATTTGCAATGGTTAATTGTATAACACATGACGAATGAATTAATGATCCATGTGTGATAATTGAACTAGGAATGAGTAATTGCGCAATATGAGCCATTAGTTAAGAAACCTTTTGCAAAGAAAAATGAGTAAAGAATCACTCTGATTAAGATAATAAAGAGAATTAAGAAACAATGAGTTACAAAGAAATTATGAACCACTTTATGATAGTTTTTGAAAAGTTTTGAAAGTTAAGTGAAAAATCCACTCAACTATAGGTTTGAATCCTGTCTTGATATTGGGAATTGAAATAACTTTATAAATGAATATCACTACGTGGTTCGAATTCACTGTGTAAAACTTATCAGATCGATTTTAGAAGTAAGGTGTTACAAAATTAGGATACTTTTGAGAACATTATCCCTTCCCAAAGGCCATTAAATTTTGGCCAAGACAAAGAATCAAGAAGGAATATATTATTTGACCACAAATTGAGCCAAGTGGAAGCCTTTCTTGCCATATGGAAAAAGATGACACAAAAAGTAAAGTCATGTGCAAAATTGGCAATAAAATAATATTAATCATAAGGAGGTAGATGATGATATTTTTAAAGATCATTATTCCCTTCCCAAGGGCATATTTCGTCCAAACATAATAGCAAGGAGAGAGATAGAATTTTGAAGAACACAAGAACAAGAGAGAAGCATATGAGTTAAAGAGGCAAAATCAAGATAAGTTACAAGTAATTTCCACTTGTCCGTTCCTTCTAATTCATGGAAACTTTCTCCTAATCTCTATGCCTTCTTGAAACACACATGTAGCAAGCATAAATTCAAGGGAAGACGAGGAGAGAAGGCACGATTTAGAGAGAGAAAGAAGATAAATCAAAGGTAAATCATGAAACCTTATCTAACATGTTGATTTATGTTTGTTGTTAGTAGTTTAGATGATTGTTGGCTTGGTTTTCATGACTTTGTGATTTTGGGAATGCCAAACCCTAAGGGAGGTGATGCCCAAATTGACAAAATTAGAGCTTGAATTTTGTTTTTTTATGATTCCATTGTGTTTAGAATGGAAAATTGTGTGGTAACATGTAAAATGTGAAGTGTGAAGGCTTTAGGGTGTGAAATGACAATTTTATCCCTAAAACCATAACATAATGGCTGCCAAGGGTAATTCTGTAATTTGAGCATGAATTTGACAAATCTGAGGTAAAAATAGATTCTACACGCGAAATTATGTAGGAATAGCTTGGGTCATAATTTTGGTAAAGTACAGTTAGATCAAGTATAAAGGGGCTTAAACTAGGTTCCCAAGGATATTTTGGTAATATTGCATTTTTATATCAAGATAACCAACAATTTGAGTTTAAAATAATATATGAATGAGTAATGACTTATTTATTGTACATTTGGGAATTTTAGGATATATCAGTAGCCCAAGTCAGACACAGGATATTGGACATACAGACAAGCAAGGAAAGGACAATTCCAGGTGAAGTTTTTAAACTAAGCAAAAAAGGTGAAGTTTTGAAAAGTAGAAAATTGTAGGCAACTTAAAAGTAATATTGAAGAGATAACATTTTGATATTTCAAGAAGCAATTATCCTCTTCCAACGAGCTACTATTTTCATCCAAGTTAAATGGTAGGGAGGAAAAGAAAATATCTATGGCCAAAACAAAAAGATGAAGGTGGAAAGTCAAAAGCAAAACATGTGGTAAAATTGTGATAAAATAATAATTAATCAAGGAGGTGGAGTGTGATATTTTTAAAGGCCTCTTATCCTCTTCCAAGCCTTCATTTCATCCAAACATAGCAGCCAATAGAGAGAGAGAGAGAGAGAGAGAGAGAGCTCATATTAAAATAAAGAACAAAGAAAAGAGAAGCAAGTTCAAGAGGCAAAACAAGGTGAGTTGGTAGTGATTTACACATGTTATGCCTCCTAATTCATGCAAAACTCTCTCTAATCTCTGTGCCTTCATAAAATACACTTTAGCAAGAGAAATCAAGAGGAAATCAGGAGAGGGAGATGGCGTTTTAGAGAGAGAAAGAGGAGAAATCAAAGGTAATCTCCAAAACCTTGTTTTCTTGTTAGATTCAAGCTTGTTGTCGGTTTGTATTGGTTGATTTGGTTGATGTTGTGATTTTGGGATGATGAAACCCTAAGGGGTTATACTGCCCAAATTTCTACAAATCATGATGAATGAGTGTTTAAGTGATTAAATAAGTGATTAGGCATGAAAAGAAGGTGTTTTTCGGAATAGAACATGAATTCCCAATTTTTCCCAATTAATTCCAGATTTTGTCCAGACCTAATTTGGTAGCATTTGGAATGGATTTTGATGTTTTTTATGATTCCATTAGGTTTAGAATGGAAAATTGTGTAGGATGCATATATAATGTGAAGTATGTAGGCTTTAGGGTGTGAAATGACAATTTTACCCCTAAAACCCTAAGTTAGGGGCTGCCAAGGATAATTCTGTAATTTGAGCATAATCTTGACAAATTTGTGGTCAAAAATAGATTCTACACATAAAATTGTGTAAGATTAGCCCATGTCATAATTTTTGGTAAGGTACAGTTAGATTGGGTATAAAGGGGCTTAGACCGGGCCCTAGGGGCATTTTGGTAATTTTGTAGTATTAAGCAGAGATAACCAACAAAATAAGTTTAAAAGAGTTTAGAGTAGTATAGGAATGAGTATTAACTCAATTCTTGTACATTTGGAATATTAGGACGTATCAATAGCACAAGCCAGATCAAAGGTACTGAACAGATAGTAGAATAGGAAATGGCAATTTCAGGTAGTAACTCTATCTTTCATAATGTTTATATGCTTTCATTATGCCATCTTCTATAATATGAACACTGCATTATCGAGTAGGGCATTGTGCGAGGAGGCACATTTACCTGGTTGTAAGCATGAACCCAACTGAGGTTTACCAAGTAGGGGAGTAACCCTGACTCATGTGCACATGCCGTATTGTTTGTGTTATTATTATGTTGCATTCATGGTGTATAGCATATTTATTTATCGCATTTTATATGACTGATTGTATGTTACTAGTTAGATTCTTTGAATCTCACCCTTTCCCCAAAAAATTAAATATTCCAGTTAAAGGAAGCGACTCAAAAGGCAAAATCGTAATTGCCGGCAACTTAGAGGTCTAATCCAATTCGAGTGCTGACGTTAGTTATTTATAAGATTTTTATTATTTTACGTTTGTAAATGTTATGTACAAGTCCCTGAGGGAATTCCTGTAATATAATCATGTATAAATTATTAGTATATTTATGCTATTTCTGTGTGCCCACCGAACTACGAGCTAGAACTCTAAAAAATGTGGAAATAAGATAAGGGGGTTACATCTAGCCCTATGTTATGTAGCTGGTCAAAAAATCACCAAAGAAAAGGGAAATAAGATAAGGGGGTTACATCTAGCCCTCTGTTACTTAACTATTAAACACCTTTTAAACATGATTAATGGAAAATTGGGCAGCATAACCCCTTAGGGTTTCATCATCACAAATTTAGAAAGTCAATGAAAACAAGCAAAATCAAGCCAACAATAACCACAACAACAATCAACTATCTTGAATCAACATGAAAATCAATATTTCTTAAAGTTACCTTGCTTTCTCTCTCCATCTCCCTTCTAGTTGTCCCTCTTTCCTCTTTTTCCCTTGAGTTTTGCTTGCTACACATGATATTCATGATAGCATAGATGTTAAAGGGGGTTTTTCATGATTTTGAGGCATAACAACTTGAAATCATAACCTTTGTACCTTGATTTCCTCTTGAACTCTTCGTTTGCTGTTGCTTCTTGAAAACTCTCTTTCTCTCTCTATTTTCTCACCTGGCTGATTTACCAAGTGAAAATTTTCTTTTATGACTTCATCTTTTTACTTGGCCTAAATTTTTTACACATGGCACATATTTTATCCAAGTAAATATTTTCCTTTTACTTTCCCTATTTGGCCAAAAATCAAGTCATAAAAGAGGATGATGATAACTTAAAATATCATATTTTACACCTCCTGAAAATATGTTATTTTGTTGCAATTTCACCACTTGTTTTCCTTTGACTTTTCCATCTTCATCTTTTTGTTTTTTTGGCAAAAAACATTTTCTCTTTCCTCTCTCCATTCACTTGGCCGAAATTTATGGTCCATTGGAAGATTTAAAATGTTCTTGAATTATGCTTATTTTACCTTCTCAATATTACTTTTAATTGTGATCATTTAGCTACAACCTTTGACTTTTCAACTCATCCTTTTTACTTGCCTAGAATTTCTCCTCATTTTAACATAATATGAACCAAGTATTTAATCCCTTCCTTGTTTCTCTTTGGACATTTTTTGTGACAATAAAGGGAGTGAAAATTTTCTTTGCATCCTCATAATTGCTTCTTGCTTTTCACAAGCAAATCCTAGCCCTTCATTTTGATTTCCAACTTTAACCTCAAGATCAAGTGGCAAATGTCTCTTTTACACTTGACCATAGCAACATTCACTAAGTTGTCATTAGTTCTTTTCTTTCTTTTTGTCTCTATTCCTTTCTTCTTCCAAGATGTCATTCCCTCTCTTTTGGATCTAAGTTAGACTTTAGGTCCTATTTGACTTTAGATAAAGGGGTTAGATATTCTTCCCTTACTACTTGGAACTAAATCTCATACTTTAGTTCCCAAACTAGTCTCTAAAAGTCATTATGTCTCTAAGACATTCTTGGCACTTTTCCTGAAATGAGCCTAGTAGTCTACTTTATTCAGGCTTATTCTCCAGCCCTTAGTCCCAAAATTTGGAACATTACGTCGTACGATTTTGTCTCTCAAAATTTATAAGCATGGTAATTTATTAATTTTTTTAGTAGCATTTTTTCTTCTTGACTATTTTAAAAGCACTAAACATATATGAAATTATGTGTAATAGCTCATGATTACAAAAAATATAAACAGAAAAAGAAGATGGAGATACAGGGTATCGATCCTCGTAGCACATGATAGTATAGCAAGCACTTTATCATTTGAGCTAAATTCCCCTACGATCAATAAACATAAACTAGTGTGTGAAGTTCAAAATAAGAGAAATAAAATTTTTTAAACATGGATAGTAGTACATATGTGCGCACCTATATTTCATTATAGGAAATACTTAAAATTGGGTTAGACATAATACAAAATTTAAGACGAATTCTTTTTATCATACAATTTTTTCTCTCGAAATTTATGTAATGTGGAAGTTTATTAATTTTTATTTTATTGTTTTTTCCCTCGACTATCTTAATAGGCCTAAGCACATATGAAATTGTTGGTAATGGATCAAGATTACTTAAAAACATAAACTGAAAGGGAAAATGGAGAGGCAAGTTGCAATATCCTGAATTTTAGGCCTAGAGACTTTAGGATAAGCCTATATTAGGTAGACAACTAAGCTTAGTTCGGGAAAAGTCCCAAGAATGTCGAGAGATATAAAGACTCTCAGGGATTATGTGATTTGACCCTACTGGGTAGAGGGCTCGACATTTGTAGGTAGTATGATTAAAGTGTAGGTGCAGATCTGCATAGAACACATATACGGTGTGAAGAAATAGGCTTTGTCGGCTTTTGTGCCTTGGTAACCTCTTCAAAAATAACCAAGGATTGCAATATAGGGTGCAATCCCGGATCGTCTCTCGAAGAGCCTTTTATTAATTACCTAGAAACTAAGTGCAATGATTGACATGAAATGAGTTAAAAATTATCTTTGAGCTTTTTATCTAACAACTAAATTGCAATTAAACTAAAATGCTTTTAAAACTAATATTTTTGGATTTTTGGAATAAAATTGAAGAAGGAATAAAAATTGGTTAGAAATGCAAATGATGAAGATGCTCTTGGAAATTATTTTCAATGGCTATCCTTGCTCAATTAAGATATTTGGGGAGTTAATTCACTAAGGTTCTAATATATCAAACCTCAATTACCATTGAGTCTAGCATCACAAGAGAGGAACCCCTACCCTTGAAATGCTATTAAGCCCTCTTAGTGTAATGAGTTTCTCTAAGTTTTCTAATATATCAAACCCCAATTACCATTGAGTCTAATGCTTAAACTCATGAACCCATTTATTTAAGCATTATTAAAACCCCTTAGAGAGTGACTATGGAATAAGCAATGCATTTAGGTTCAACTACAATTCCAATTCAATCAAACTATCCAATAATACCATGTTAAATAGATTGAAAGCAATAGAATCATAGGAAACATATATATAACCATATATATTGATGAGTACAAATCCTCATTACAAATTCCAAATCACAACAACTCAATCCATAGAATAAAACATAACTAAAATTATAGTCTCAATATATAAATGAATTCTTAAACCTAAGAAATCAAAAATACAATGAGCTATAGATAAAATAAACTCCCCTTTGAAGCTCATATGAGCTCAAGTCATCTCCAATTCATCTCCAATAGCAAAGAAATCAACCCCTCATTGATTTGAATTAATCACTGTTTGTTCAAGACGTGGACCCATAGAAATTGAAGTGAAGATAGAGGTGACTGCCGATGGTTGGAGAAGAACGATGGTGTCTGGAGGTGGAGGAAATAGTGAAGAGGAACAGAACGGTGCTGTGAAATTCTCTGTTCTCAGATTTTCCTCCGCCGCTGCTTCTATGTTTTCCGGACTGAGCTCCGTTCACGGTGGAAGATGTGAACGTCGCTGGAGACTTCAGTGGTGGAAGTGGTTGCCGCCAGCGACGATGATGGTGCTGTGAGGTGAAGACGATGATTCCCGCGACGTTGTCCACACTGAAAATGCTCTCTTCAGCTCTCGGGTCCTCTGCTTCTTCAAATCCACGCTCGGGTCTGTGGCTGTCAGTGCGGTGGTGAGGAGGAGACGCAGGTGGTGGTGATTGCAGTCTCCTCCTCCTCTCCCTCTCCTCAATCACCTTGCGGCGCTGTTCTCCTCAAATCTCCGCTTACCTCTGTGTTTTTCGGGTCTGCGTCTTTATGTCCATTTTCCATATCCAGTTCAGCTGCATCTCGGGTCGGTTCTGAAGGAGATTAGCCCTGGTCAAAACGTGCGTTTTGACCAGGGACTAAAGTGAGAACTTTTGAAAGTTCTCAGAGGGACTACACTGAAATTGTTGTGACCTCTTGTGGGTATAATTGCTATTATTAAAACTTCTGGGAACTTTTCTGTGATTTTCCCTGGCTCTTTTCTTCATAAATTTATAATTTTCAGAAAATCTAGGGCCCTCTTTCTGTGATTTTCTCCAATCTTCAAAATGTTAATTTGACCTCCAAAATCTCCAATTTTCTTCCAAACCACCTACAATACAATATTAAACATCATGTAGCATCAAAAGTTCAAGGAAAACATTTGTATAAATAATCAATAGATTTATGACCATTTTGCCATTAATTAAAATTAATTTAATACAAATGTTCCTAACTAAAATTAATGCTTAATCATGTAATATTATCCATAAAATCCATTAAAATCCCAGATAAATCATGGAAATTCATATAAAAAATATGGTTCAATCAATTCCCCCACACTTAGACCTTTGTACTCCTGAACAAAGGCAATTAAACACAATTTCCTAAATTCAAATCATCAATGCAATTGAAAGAAGAGCAATTTCATAATTAGAAAGCAATGGATCAATTAATCAAATTTTTCAAGTCAATACTAATCATAGTCAAGAGATGCAAAGAAATTAGCTAACCACACAATCCAAAATATTAGAATAGAGCACAAAAGAACTCTCAAGAAAATAGTGTTTAACTCATCTCACCTCATAGTGGTCATTTCACTCTAGCTCACTTAATTAACACCTTACCATAGGCTTGTAACAACTCTAATATCTCCACAACTAATAACGATAAATGTAATGAATCAAGAGGACTTAAAAGGCTTGTAATGATGGATGAAGGCTAGATGGAATGGATTAATTAGAGAAAAAGAACTAGTTGATATGAAAGTCAAAGGAAATGAGTAAGTTCATAGCGCCTAAATAACTTGATAATATTTTGCCAAATTTTTTTTTTTTTCAATTCATGAACAACTGCCTTCTTCCTATTTCTTTTGCTTTTCTCTCTATATTTTTTTCTATTCAATTTTTCTTCTTTTTTTTTCTATTCTTTTTTTTTTCTTTTAAACTATATACATTTTTTTTCAATTTGTTTTTAAATATATGCATGGCATTTCAATATACACATTGTTCACTTCCTATTGGCAAATCATTTTGATTTTAGAGTACTATGAAACTATGATAAAATGACATGACATGCATACAACATATAAATGGCTCAAAGAGGCAAGCAAATGGTGATGAATATAGGTTTGTGTTTGGGTGAAAGGGTTTAAAATCGAATGCCTCTTTCATTTCCATCATACTAATGTAAATGCCGTTTCGAAGAAGAGTTGAAACAAGTTCTAGAAGATGAAAGATTAAGTAAACATGCACACATAGAAAGAATTCAAGGCTCAATTAACCTTCCAACAAGGTTTCTCTCTAATGCTCACTCCAATACAATCAATTGCATAGGAAGCTAACCACAATGCATTTACTTCACTATTCTTAATGCTAACCTTACAACATAATCAATCAAAACATTGCAATCAATTATAAGAATGCTCAACTCTTAAATGCATTAATGATGTAGAAACTTTTGATTTCTTAAAAACAAGGAGTAAGCCAAAAATCTAATTGTGGGTTCATTTCTCTTGCCATTCACTTGAAAAGCAAATCATGGTTTCAAAAACTTGCCAAAACACTAGAAATCATGAAAGCTCAAAGAATTTCTCACAAATCACATTCCAAAATGGCAAATGCGACCCTTTACTACTTAGGACATGTATCAAAGCAAGTCATTCTTGAAAAATTTTGAAAAATTTTCTAGTTTAAGGCACTTTTCATTTAAAAACAACCAATTAATGGGATTTAAAATATATTTCCCTCCCCCACACTTAATCAACACATTGTCCTCAATGTGTAAAGTAATTAAGCAACTCTAAAGAGAATGCTTAGCAAATAGAATATCAAGGCATAATGGTAATTAAGTAGGGTAGTGGCCACAAATGATGCAAAGCATACAAAGGGGGTTTTTTATTGTACTAAACTACACTACTTCTACCTTGTTCTACTGGTTTGTGTCCCTGCCCCACACTTATCTTCCTCACACAATAATTAAGCTCAAAGAATCATAGAAATTAGGAAGAAAACAAGTGAGGAAAGAGACAACCTGTGTTAGAGTATCTTGAGTCGCTTGAAGGAGAAGTTCTTATCCCTGATGAGAATCATGCATTTGTCTTTAAAAACAACTTCTCCTGCATTGGATTTCCTTGGTGGAGGTGGCTCAGGATCAATCGAAAGAGGTCCAAGGATATACGATGGATGTTGGTTCCTCCGATGACCTTTCCAAGAATGTGTCTGCAAAGAAGACAGGCAACAAGCAGTATCCCATCCAAAAATAGAAACATGGAGAGATTTCAAGTGAAATAAAGGCATGTGAAGTTCTAAACTCTCCAAGTAGCTATCGCATCCAAGGAAATCAATGGTACTCCCATCGTAGGAGTCAAACAAATAGTTAAATTCTCTTGTGTTTGCAAAGTGGAAGGTGCGGAATCCAACTTAGTGTTGGGGTACACCACATCATCATTGCAATCACAAGAGATGGAAGGGAAAAGAGTGGAAGAAGAAGGAGAATTTTTCAAATCATTACCACCCAAAACTTTTGAACTTTCAAAAGAATCATTTTCCTTTTCTATATCGGGTGGTAAATCACAAGAAAGAATCATATGGAAAGAATCATTTTCATTTGTAATATTAACAATCAAAACAGTTGAATCTTCCCTTATGATACTATCAAGCAATTCATTGGAATCAAAAGAAAGATCTTTTTCTAGGCAATGGTGTTTTTCATTCACAACAATCAGATTAACATCCACACAAGATTCAACATTTTCACAAGTGTCATACTTAGAAACATCAATAGTACAAGGAGATGTATCAAGATGAACGGTAGAATCAACCACTGCACTAAATGCTTTCTTTCGAAACTCAACAAGCAAGTGGCATTTGTCATGATAACAATCAACACATATTTGATCTACCACACAAGAACATGAAGATATATCATTCAATTAACCACAATCATCCCTAGTACTATGAAGAGAAGCATTTTCAACAATAGAAGCATCACATAAAGAAGTAGAAGCACAGTCATTGACAAGTACAATCGAATCACTACTACTTGAACTAATGGGTTGAGCAATTACATTTTCAAATATTTGAGGGGATTCAACAATGATTTCCTCATCCACCTCATCATCACTCAAATTAGGAATTGCTTCACTAGTTAAAGTAGTAGAAGAGTATACTTCTATAAGGATAGGATCATTACCGAATGGTAGAGAAGCCTCTTCAATGTTCCTTTGTACTCGTTGCACTTCTTTTACTTGTGTGGGAATAGGCAACGGAGGTCCGAAATCTTCCACTTGTGAAGTAGCATGTGACTCTTGAGCTTGGACTCCTTGTTCCTCCTCCACAGGAAGGGAAGACTCCTCTGGAAGTTGAAATCGCACCTTTTTGACTTTCTTGACTTGAATAGGTGGATTACATGTAGGAAATGGAGGAAGAGTCTCTTGTGGAGCGATGCACTTAGAAATCTTTTGTGACAGCAACTCCATATTTTTCTTAAATTGTTCAATATCTTTCTTCCATCCCTCCGCTTCTTCTGATGGCTGAGTGAGACGCTCAAAGTCCTTGTCCAAACTTGCACGCTCTTTATCTCTTTGCTCCATTGATCTCATTATAGAGGCCATGCAATTGGAAAATGTGTCCTCGTGTGACTGCTCCTCATTTATAGTACGAGTCATTGGTTTCTGGAATTCTCCAATAACTCCACCAATAGAAGGTTCTTGGAGAGGCACACATGGTTGAGAATGATATCCATAAGATGGTTGAAATGGTGAGAATAGAGGCTCATGAGGTGGATGGCATGGTTGGAAAGTGGAATGGAATAAAGGAGAAGGGTCATGATATGGCATGTGATTATATGATGGAGGATTAGAGTGAGGCTCATGATATGGGTTGTATGGTGGCGGAGAAGGTTCATGGTATGATCTATAGGGTGGGTGTGGTGGGTAATGAGATTGGAATGAAGGTTGAAATGAAGGTTTTTGGTAGGGTTCATGGTATGGAGGGTAGAATGGACCTTGGCATTCTTGACCAATTGAACTATCTTGATATCCCAACTTGGCTTGAAGAAGCTGTAATGTTTGTTGAATATCATGGATGCTTTCAGAGATACACTCTTTCCTTTCAATCGAATCTGCTACAGAAGAGTGAGAGTGAACGGATAAACCTTGATTACCATTAAACCAAGCCATGAAATCCAATCACAATAAATTCAAATGAATCACAAAGAGGATTATCTAACAAAAAAAAAAACTATAAAAACTAGGGGGGAAAAAATCTAAGAGAACACAAATGCAAATGAAAAAGGAGAAAATGATTTCAAAATGACAAAAGATGCAATATGCTTTGAAAAACATGCAAAACTACCTAAACTAACTAAAATGCTACCTAAAGGCTCAAGGTACCAATTAATCAAAGATTGACACTTAGCTACTAAGGAACCAATTACTTGGCTCCCCGGCAACGGCGCCACTTGAAGAAATAGGCTTTGTCGGCTTTTGTGCCTTGGTAACCTCTTCAAAAATAACCAAGGATTGCAATATAGGGTGCAATCCCGGATCGTCTCTCGAAGAGCCTTTTATTAATTACCTAGAAACTAAGTGCAATGATTGACATGAAATGAGTTAAAAATTATCTTTGAGCTTTTTATCTAACAACTAAATTGCAATTAAACTAAAATGCTTTTAAAACTAATATTTTTGGATTTTTGGAATAAAATTGAAGAAGGAATAAAAATTGGTTAGAAATGCAAATGATGAAGATGCTCTTGGAAATTATTTTCAATGGCTATCCTTGCTCAATTAAGATATTTGGGGAGTTAATTCACTAAGGTTCTAATATATCAAACCTCAATTACCATTGAGTCTAGCATCACAAGAGAGGAACCCCTACCCTTGAAATGCTATTAAGCCCTCTTAGTGTAATGAGTTTCTCTAAGTTTTCTAATATATCAAACCCCAATTACCATTGAGTCTAATGCTTAAACTCATAAACCCATTTATTTAAGCATTATTAAAACCCCTTAGAGAGTGACTATGGAATAAGCAATGCATTTAGGTTCAACTACAATTCCAATTCAATCAAACTATCCAATAATACCATGTTAAATAGATTGAAAGCAATAGAATCATAGGAAACATATATATAACCATATATATTGATGAGTACAAATCCTCATTACAAATTCCAAATCACAACAACTCAATCCATAGAATAAAACATAACTAAAATTATAGTCTCAATATATAAATGAATTCTTAAACCTAAGAAATCAAAAATACAATGAGCTATAGATAAAATAAACTCCCCTTTGAAGCTCATATGAGCTCAAGTCATCTCCAATTCATCTCCAATAGCAAAGAAATCAACCCCTCATTGATTTGAATTAATCACTGTTTGTTCAAGACGTGGACCCATAGAAATTGAAGTGAAGATAGAGGTGACTGCCGATGGTTGGAGAAGAACGATGGTGTCTGGAGGTGGAGGAAATAGTGAAGAGGAACAGAACGGTGCTGTGAAATTCTCTGTTCTCAGATTTTCCTCCGCCGCTGCTTCTATGTTTTCCGGACTGAGCTCCGTTCACGGTGGAAGATGTGAACGTCGCTGGAGACTTCAGTGGTGGAAGTGGTTGCCGCCAGCGACGATGATGGTGCTGTGAGGTGAAGACGATGATTCCCGCGACGTTGTCCACACTGAAAATGCTCTCTTCAGCTCTCGGGTCCTCTGCTTCTTCAAATCCACGCTCGGGTCTGTGGCTGTCAGTGCGGTGGTGAGGAGGAGACGCAGGTGGTGGTGATTGCAGTCTCCTCCTCCTCTCCCTCTCCTCAATCACCTTGCGGCGCTGTTCTCCTCAAATCTCCGCTTACCTCTGTGTTTTTCTGGTCTGCGTCTTTATGTCCATTTTCCATATCCAGTTCAGCTGCATCTCGGGTCGGTTCTGAAGGAGATTAGCCCTGGTCAAAACGTGCGTTTTGACCAGGGACTAAAGTGAGAACTTTTGAAAGTTCTCAGAGGGACTACACTGAAATTGTTGTGACCTCTTGTGGGTATAATTGCTATTATTAAAACTTCTGGGAACTTTTCTGTGATTTTCCCTGGCTCTTTTCTTCATAAATTTATAATTTTCAGAAAATCTAGGGCCCTCTTTCTGTGATTTTCTCCAATCTTCAAAATGTTAATTTGACCTCCAAAATCTCCAATTTTCTTCCAAACCAACTGCAATACAATATTAAACATCATGTAGCATCAAAAGTTCAAGGAAAACATTTGTATAAATAATCAATAGATTTATGACCATTTTGCCCTTAATTAAAATTAATTTAATACAAATGTTCCTAACTAAAATTAATGCTTAATCATGTAATATTATCCATAAAATCCATTAAAATCCCAGATAAATCATGGAAATTCCTATAAAAAATATGGTTCAATCACGGTGCCATTTGGTTAGTAGAAAGATGCCACCCACTATGTCACGAGGTATGGGATAAGTTAATCAAGTAAAGTATGTCGGTATGTGAGTGCACATGGCATTTTCATAAGAGACATGTATACCATGTATTTTTGGAGTAGACACCGGTATGTAAGGCCATGTGTGGCCCACATGTAACACCCCAATTTTTGATTAAGGGCTAATGGTAATTATTGAGGATAATTATCGAATTAAAGTGGAATAATTATGTGTTATATGGCAATTTTAATTAAGATTCCATAATTGTTGGAAAAATTGAAAGAATGGCTCTAAATTAGTGATTAATAGAAGAAATTAATTACTAATTAAGAGGGCATGAGATGTGAAATTAAAATGGCTAATGGAGGGATTAGAGTAACTGATTTGGTTACTTACTTTATGAGAGCTAATAGATTGAGACACTTGGCAAGCTTATATGATGATGGGAGTTGTTGAAAAAGTCAAATGGCCATTGTTTATTATTTTTTTCTCCCTCTCCCTCTCTTTTGTCTCTTTCATGCGCATGAAATGGCTTGAGGGGGCAGAAATTCTGCACCTCACTCTCATCTTCATCATCACACACTTTCTCTCTCTCTTGTTCTCTCTGTTGCACCATTGTTGAAGGAGAAAGGAGGAAGGAAAGCTTGAGATTAAGGTGAATAAATGACCTCTAATGGAAAAACTCCCTTCTTTAAAGTTGTTTCTTAAGTTGAGAGCTTCACTTTCATGGTTTTAGATTTGTCATTTGGTGGTGTTTGAGCTCTCACGAAATTCTGGACTTGGGTGAATCAAGGAACTTCTTTGGGAAAGTTGTTGAGGTGAGTGAAAGCTTTATTTTCATATAAGTTTTATGGCCATTTGTTTGGCCTTGAATTTCTGGAATTTTAGCCCTAATTTTTGTGATTTAGGGTCTTGGGGAGTATAATATGTTGTTGTTATGGAAATGGTGCCTTGTTTGGTGTTTTGAATTAACAGAATTGAATTGAAGTCTAAATGTGAAGTTTGGCACCTTTTGTGTTGGTTTTGTGCTTTAGTCAAAACAGGGCATGTTGATATGTTGTGATTTTGGTCATTTTGAGGTTACCATTGTGTTCCTTGTGGAAAATTGTATGGGAATAAGTTTGGTTATTGATTTTGGAGTCATTGAACACTTTGGTAGAAAAGTTGGAAAATCTGTCCCTTGGAACTCTGTTCTGGGCAGTTTATTTGTGTGGAATTTTTTGAATGACCAAATGATTTCAGAAAATTGTGAAACTTTCCAGTCTTAAATTTCACATCCCAAGCTTCAAAATGGACATATATTTTGTGTCATTTCGTTTAGTATTCTGGGAGATATGATTGTCCAAAAGTTTGGGATGGAAACAGAACTCTGTTTTGGAGTAGTGTTGAGTTTTGTATAATTATGGAATTTTGTGGTGATTTCCAGTAATGGTTCATATTTTTCCTAGAACGAGGACTTAAGTACCTTTCATTTGGCTTTGGAATCACCTCATTTCGAGTTTTCTAGAATTAGTTATGATTTTTGGAAGTTCAGATAGGAAACAGAATTTTCTTGGCCGCGGCCAAAGGTTATGAACCGTGGCCCAAGACCTTCTGTGCATCCATTGGCCACTGCCCATGGGTAGGCTGGCCACGGCTAACCGCCAAAAATTAGTATTTTGGAATTTTAAAAGGTGACCTTTGGTCAAGTGTTTCCCAAGCCTTTAGGCATGTGTTTAGGCTTTGATTAGCCACGTAAAGGTCATGAATGGTAACCAACTTTAAGTGTTATGCAAATGAGAATTTGGAAAAGAGAATGACCCTATGTCCTTGATTTGGTTATAGGGTTGGGTATTCACCCTGATTATGGTTCGATATCCTCTCGGATCGCGAGTAGCCGACGCTAGAGCATACGTGGAAAGAATAAGTGTAGGGAACTTACCTCTCCTGCATGTATTGATATTTGTGTTTGTGTATTAATGCATGTTATTGCTTTGCTTGATTATGTGAAACATATATGAATGATTGAAGCTCTGTTTCTATTTATGCTATGGCCATGAGTATGTTGTTGAAACATTGAGCATACGGATATATCATTATGTGAGCACGAGTTATTGTGATGCAAGCATGTCATGCATTAAACACTTATCTTGCATGCATATTGGTATCTGTTTTCTACTGGGATTCTCTAGAATCTCACCCTCCCCTACCAACATTTTAAGCAGGACAGGTGGCTCGAGGAAGGAGCAAGTGACTAGGGGCGGCGAGAATCCCTTATGGGCATTTGGATTTGGTAGTTGGTTATCATTTCTATTTGGGATAATGGTAGTTGATTTGGATGTATTTAGAGTTGTATATGTTAGGATGGATATATGGTTGTATGTGTTATGGAGGTGTATTTGGATATGTATTTGGATTGAAATTTGTGTAATCCCCATTTGAGAAATTGTAAAAGGCGTATGTGCCTACGTATCTTTAGTGAAGATATGAACCCGGGATTACCGGTATTATTATTGTGCACTCTGATATTTATATGAATGTAGTTTGTCTTCACAAAGTAATTGTATTCAAAATAAGAATGTGAGACCATGTTAAAGTATTTGTTAAAGAAATTTGTGAAAATTCTATCTTAAGGATGGGAATGTAAATGAATTTTGATTATTATTGGTCTCTATTTCACTCTAATGTTGTATTTCGGATGTGATTACAGAGGGGGTTACATTTTTGGTATCAGAGCTGTAGTTCCTGGCAAACTAGGGAATTTGCTAGGATAACTCCCTTAGATCTCTGCCTTGGTAGTAGAAGATGATTGTGATAGTGGTTGTGTATACACATTTATGTTTGGTTATTGTGGATATATATGAGATTTGTGGATTATGTGTATACACTATAGGTTATTCTATAGTGGTGAATCATTATGGAGTGGAATGACATAATGGTTCGTCCAAGAATTTAATTATAGACCCAGAGGTGGAGGTAATCAGACTTATCATCTGATTTGAAAACTGAGGAAAATGGTTTCTGAGGTATTTGATATTGAAGTTCTAGGTATCATAACTAACCTAGATGTTGGGTAAGAAACCCAAGATGGTATGATGTTGCATGTAGTGATATCATATTGAGTTTGTGTGTATAAAGGCCTTAAGACCTAGGGGACCGGTATGCCTTAGGCTGGTAGAGATATTTGAACTTGCATTGGGGATGATGGTGCTCCGTGGAAATAAGGGAAGTAATTTCCCGGTTCAACTAAGGTTGAGGTTTGGATAGATGAGTTGTGATATAAGGATCAGACTCCATAGCTGGGCTGATTCTTAGGAATTCGAAATGATTTGAGGATGGTTTTGATAGAACCATGAATAGTTAAGAGATATGGTCTCAAGGTTGAGACAAAGAATGCACAAGATTTGTCTATTTGATCTAACGGCCAAGATTTAATCTTGGACTCTCTCTTCCATTAAATTCATCCAAGTACTGTAAAATATCATAAAAATAGCAAAAAATCTAGAGATATTGAAAAGAAAAGAGAAAGGATGAATAGTTAAAGTTCTTAAGCTTTGAAGCTAATTTCACCTCTAATTCAGCATTTCAGGCTTCTGGAGTCTTCTCTAATTGTTTTCCTCTCAAAGAGATCTGTTGGAAATTGTGCCCAAAAGGCCAATCATTGTACTTTGAACATTATTAATTTAATGAAATTTATCCATTCTGTTATCATATTATTTGCATGTTAATTGTGATAATTGTATCCTTGGAGAAATCATAAAGATTATCCAAAAATGACCCGGTCGGTCATCTATGCGGGAGAAAAGATGAAACAAGACCAGTATGACTTTGATAAGATATGGAGATATGAATCAAAGTCTTATGTACTTGTAAGAGTACAAGGTGTTGGACCGACCCACTATGAGAAAGCTACATGGATTAAGTCATAAGCTTTTCTCATGTATAACCACGTCATAATGCCCTTAGACCTGAGGTCATCATGGATTCCTATATGAGAGTTGCTAAGCTTTGAACTAGTCAAAAGTCACTTTTAACCGGGTAATGATAAAGGCTACGATAGGGTTTGGTCATTTTTCATGCAAAGGAATATGAATGATCAAGATGGAATTTATCCCTCACATTAGTAAAGAGATATTACTGGGGCCCTCGATGAGTGAGTCTGAGAAATGTATAACCATACTACGATGGAAAGGAGTTTCCATTTCTATTGTCAGGCTACTCAGGAATCAAGAAAGTAATGGTCAGAAACAAGAGGATGACATTATCCATGCCTTATCCTTGACTGATATATCGTGTGACAAGAGGGACATGACATGGTTGTATGACAGGTTGCATCATGTTAACGATCCTTATATGAATTGGGTAGTCGTAATGTCTTGCTAGAGGCCGCTTGCGATTTTTGGGTTAGTACAGTTATTGGCCTAGTGCCAACTTCATATGGGCCTACAGGGTCGCACACAACAATGACCCAACACGAGATAATGTTTAATTTAGGGTGGACAAATTTTATATTTATATATATAGATAATATAAAATTCATTAATAATATTATATAGATATATATTTTTGAAATACATATCTTATATATATATATATATGTGTGTGTGTGTGTGTGTGTATATATTATATGATATTATTATATTGTGTTAGCTTTAAATTTAATCTATTAAAATATATTAAATTTAATAACTAACATGATAGAGATATAGTATCTCATATTTAATTTATCAAGATAACTTGAATCTAATAGCTCTTTATTTGGATTAAATAAATAGGTTAAATTAAAACCATTGGACAGATTTAATTTAAACTAAATTTATTTAATTAGCTCATCAAGATAATTAATTGTTAATTAATTTTGAAATTAATGAAGATTAATTTTGAAATTTGAATATAGCCCTCATAGGTTATAAACGTGATAGAGCAGATATACTCATACGCGCATGAAAATTCAGTGTCGTAAGGGAAACCTTAGGAGACATTTGGAGGCGCTAGCACGCAGTTTCTATTAGAGAGCATTCGTGTGGATACCGGTAGAGGGAGTAGACCTGACGTGTTGACTCCTAGAGATCGAAGACCCTAAATTCGAAAAGGTACAAATCTTTCTAACTCAATTTAAATGTCATTGATAGATCCTTGATTAGGATTGGAAAAAATTTTTAAAATTCTTCCGCTGTGCCTACCGATCCTAATAGTGGTATCAAAGCCAGGTCAATTATGCGTTTAAATTGAGTTTATGATTCTTATACATGTGATATATATGGGATATGTACGTATATTTATAAGAAACTTCCGAACATGTATGTAAGTTAGTTAATACGAAACGAAACTATTTTGAAAGATGTGATCTTGATATTCCACTAATTTTTCATTTTGGTTTTCGAACATGTATGTGATTTTCATTTTCGGATAGCATGAAATCGGGTAGGGTACCTGAGATCATAGTTGGTGGCAATCCAATCGGGTCTAAGTTTGGATATCTACTCAGGTATTAGGGATCCAAAATATGGGGAAGACAATCAGGATCAAACCATTCTGGGTTGTTGTGTTTTTGAAACTATGCCGAAATCCCTTTAGAACTGGAATGAAACAAATATTTTAAAAATTGGGTCAGAAATTGTTAAAATTTAAAAATTTTCAAATATTTCTTTTAAAAGGAATATGCCTTTTTCAAAAGCTCTAGGGGTGCTGCCCCTTGACCCCACCATAACTACCTGTTCATAGCACAAGATAATCTAATCACAACATTTATTACTTTTCATATTGTATGAATTCTTGTTGTGGTTTATTTTTTATACTTGTTTGGGTAAGGTGAACAACATGGCTTTAGATTCTTATAAAGTTGTAATATTTAAATATGGCCTATGTGCCGTGCCTTTCTCTAAATACTCTCAATGTACATTCTCTTCTCATTTTACTCCCCTCGAATGTTTAAACAATATTTCTCTTAATGTATTTCTTTTCTTATTTAGAGAAGTCCCTTAATTGGCTTGGGAGGATTTTAGGTTAGGTAATCCATTTTGTCTCACGTTTAAATTATGCTTTTGATTAGATCATTGCATGAATACTTTTGCATTTATATATATGTATCTGCATGAGAAACGACCACGATTGCATTCATATAAACAAGACTAGCTAACTTTGCATATTTTAATTGTAGAATCATGTTGACTAGTAATACTACTACACTATCATTGCGATCCGTCCTTGAGAAGGACAAACTTAATGGGACAAAATTTCTTGACTGATTCAGGAAGTTGAGAATTGTTCTCAAGCAGAAAAGAAAGACTTATGTCCTAGATCAACTCATTCCTGAGGAGCCAGCAGCTAATGCTCCAGGAGCTCAAAGAGACGCTTACACGAAGCATAAGGATGACTCTGTAGATATAGGTTACCTGATGCTTGCCATTATGGTTCCAGAGCTCCAAAGAGATCTAGAACTAATGGAGGCTCATGAGATGATTATCTATCTCAAGGAAATGTTCTAGCAACAGGCAAGGCAAGAAAGGTATGAGACCATAAAGGCCTTACATTCCTGCAAGATGGCTGAAGGTGCATCAGTTTGTACTCATGTGTTAAAGATGAAATGTTATATTGATCACCATGAGAGACTTGGATTTCTTATGAGCCAGGAGTTAGCTATGGATTTGATCTTGAACTCACTCCTAGAGAGTTATGACCAGTTTGTTATGAACTACAACATGAACAACTTGGAGAAATCAAGTTTTGAACTGCATGGGATTCTCAAACTGCTAAGCAAAGAATTAAGAAAAAGCCCAGTATTGTTTTGATGGTTCAGAAAGGAAAGGGTATGAAAAAGAAAGGGAAGGGAAAATGGAAGGCTAATGGCTTTGGTGGTAAGACCAAAGAGTCAAACAAGCTTGAAACTAAGCCTACACCCAAGAAGGCAAAGCCTCCAAAGGAAGGAGTCCGCTACTTCTTCAATGAACCCGGTCATTTGAAGAGGAATTACAAACTCTACCTGGAAGATCTGAAAAAGAACAAGAAAGATAGTGGGGCTATCACTTCAGGTATTTATGTTATAGACATTCATTTTTCTACTTCCTCTATATGGGTATTAGATACTGCATGTGGTTCTCACATTTATATAAATGTGCAGGGTCTAAAGGACAGTAGAAAGCTGAAGAAGGGCGAGGTGGACCTATGAGTTGGAAACAGAGCAAGAGTTGCTGCTTTAGCCGTAGGCACTTATGAATTAGTTCTGCCTAGTGGGCTTTTATTAGTTTTGAACAATTGCTATTATGTTCCTCCTTTGAGTAGTAACATTGTTTCTCTTTCTTATTTGGATAAGGAAGGTTATACTTCCATTACTAGGAATGGTAAATGTTCTATTTATCGTAATGACATTTTCTATGCTGATGGTGATTTGCATGTTGGTCATTATATATTAAATTTGGAACATCCTAATAATGGGAATATCTATAACGTAACTACTAAAAGGATAAAATCAAACAATTTGAATCCGACCTACATATGGCATTGTCATCTCTGCCATATAAATGAGAAACAACTTCATCAAGATGGATTTCTAAACTCATTTGATTTTGAATCATATGATACATGTGAATCTTGCTAATTAGGAAAGATGACAAAGGCACCTTTTACTGGGCATAGTGAGAAGGCCACTGAATTATTGGGCCTCATACATACAGTGTATGTGGACCATTAAATATAGCTGCCAGAGGAGGTTATGTCTACTTCATTACATTTATAGACGACTTTAGTAGATATGGCTATATCTATCTCATGAAACATAAATCTGAATCTTTTCAAATGTTCAAAATATTCCAAAATGAAGTACAAAACCAACTTGGCAAAATAATTAAAGCGCTTCGATCTGATTGAGGTGGTGAATATTTGAGCCAAGACTTTATTGACCATTTTAGGAGTTATGGGATAATCTCACAACTAACTCCTCCAAGAACACCATAATGAAATGACATTTCTGAATGGAGGAATCGAACACTAATAGATATGGTTCAATCTATAATGAGTCAAACAGATCTTCCAGCGTCTTTTTTGGGACATGCTTTAGAGACAACTGCATTCACACTAAATCGTGTTCCATCTAAGGCAATTGAAAAGATACTATATGAGATATAGACTGGAAAGAAACCAAGTTTATCTTTTCTCAAGATCTGGGGATGTGAGGTATATGTCAAGCAATAAGCCTCTGATAAATTAGCGCCCAGATCCTCAAAATGCCTTTTCGTAGGGTATCCTAAACAAATAAAAGGATACTATGTCTACAATCCCACCGATAACAAAGTGTTTGTTATTCAAAACGGTAAGTTTCTAGAAAGAGAGTTTGTCTCTAAAATAACTAGTGGGAGCAAGGTACATCTTGAAGAAGTTTAAGAGTCACAAGATAGTACAAAGCCACAGATAGAAATTAGAGAAGACTCACAACAAATTGTTGAGCCTCCTCAAGTAACACAAGGTCCACGAAGATCTGATAGGACACGACATCAACCTCAGATATATGGATTTCTAAATTACTAATAGGCGTGATGTATTGCTCATTGAGCAAAATGAGCCAGCCACCTATCAAGAAGCCATAGTGGGACCAAACTATTAGAAATGGCTAAATGCCATAAAGTCTGAAATGCAATCCATATACGACAATCAGGTATGGACATTAGTCGATCTACCTGAAGGTGTAAAAACCATTGGGTGCAAATGGGTTTCAAGGAGAAAACTGACATGGATGGCAATGTAAATGTCTTCAAGGCACGACTGGTTGTAAAAGGATTCACTCAAACTCATGGTATAGACTATGATGAAACCTTTTCCCCAGTTGCAATTGCCAAATCAATCAGAATCCTTCTTGCTATTACAACATATTATGATTATGAAATATGACAGATAGACGTCAAAACAGCCTTCCTTAATGGAAAGCTCCTTGAGGATGTGTACATGACACAACCTGAAGGTTTTGTGCGTCCAGAGGACTCTGGTAAAGTTTGCAAGCTTCAAAGATCCATTTATGGATTGAAGTAACCATCTCAGAGCTAGAATCATTGTTTCGATGAAGTAGTCAAAGAGTTTGGATTCATTCAAAACATCGATAAACCTTGTGTTTACAAAAAGGTTAGTGGGAGCACAATTGTATTTCTAGTGCTTTATGTAGATGACATTCTACTCATTGGGAACGACATTCCTGCCTTGCAGAGTGTCAAGTCTTGGTTAGGAAAGTCCTTTTCAATGAAAGACTTAAGTGAAGTCACCTATATCCTAGTGATTAGGATCTATAAGGATAGATCTAAAAGACTAATAGGCCTAAATCAAAGCATATACATAGACAAGATACTGCATAGGTTCAGTATGCAGGATTCAAAAAGGGGCTACATGCCCATGTCTCATGGCATCCATCTTAGTAAGGACTATGTCCTACTACACCTGATCAGCGAGATCGCATGAGTAAGGTTCCATATGCCTCGGCCATTAGATCCATCATATATGTCATGCTATGTAGTCGACCAAATGTCTTATTTGCCTTAAGCATGACCAGCAGATATCAATAAGATCCTGGTGAGGGTCATTAGACTGCGATAAAGAATATCCTAAAGTACTTAAGAAGGACTAAGGACCTATTTTTGGTCTATGGTAGATTGGATGATGAGCTCTGTGTAACCGGTTATACAGATGCAAGATTCCAAACTGACCAAGATAACCTTAAATTGCAATCTGGATATGTATTCTTCCTGAATGGTGGAGCAGTAAGCTAGAAGAGCTCTAAGCAGAGCACTATAGCAGATTCTATAACAGAAGCTGAGTATATAGCAGCATCGGATGTAGCTAAGAAGCCTTTTGATCAAAAAGTTCATTACTGAACTAGGGGTAATGCCTACCATCTCAAATCCAATAGATTTGTTCTGTGACAATAGCGGTGCTATTACACAGGCCAAGGAGCCTAGGTCACATCAAAGGACCAAGCATATACTCAGATGATTTCATCTTATTAGAGAAATCATTGATATAGGTGATATAAATATATACAAAGTAGCAGGAGAAGACAACGTTGCTGATCCTCTTACTAAGTCGTTTACATAGGCAAAGCATGAGCATCATGTTAGGACAATGGGAATTAGGAAAATTAATGATTGTACCTAGGGCAAGTGGAAGGATGTTGGAAATTGTGCCCAAAGGGCCAATCATTTTACTTTGAACATTATTAATTTAATTAAATTTCTCCATTCTGTTAGCATATTATTTTCATGTTAACTGTGATAATTGTATCCTTGGATAAATCATAAAGATTATCCTAAAAGGTCCTTAGTCGGTCATCTATGTGGGAGCAAAGATGAAACAAGACCAGTATGACTTTGATAAGATATGGAGATATGAATCAAAGTCTTATGTACTTGTAAGAGTATAAGGTGCTGGACCGACCCACTATGAAAAAGCTACATGGATCAAGTCATAAGCTTTTCTCATGTATAACCACGTCATAATGCCCTTAGACCTGAGGTCATCATGGATTCCTACATGAGAGTTGCTAAGCTTTGAACTAGTCAAAAGTCACTTTTGATCGGGCAATGATAAAGGCTACGATAGGGTTTGGTCATTTTTCATGTAAAGGAATATGAATGATCAAGATGGAATTTATCCCTCACATTAGTAAAGAGATATTACTGGGCCCCTCGATGAGTGAGTATGAGAAATGTATAGCCATACTACGATGGAAAGGAGTTTCCATTTCTATTGTCAGGCTACTCAGGAATCAAGAAAGTAATGGTCAGAAACAAGAGGATGACATTATCCATGCCTTATCCTTGACTGATATATCGTGTGACAAGAGGGACATGACATGGTTGTATGACAGGTTGCATCGTGTTAACGATCCTTATATGAATTGGGTAGTCGTAATTTCTTGCTAGAGGCCGCTTGCGACTTTTGGGATAGTACAGTTACTGGCCTAGTGCCAACTTTATATGGGCCTACAGGGTCGCACACAACAATGACCCAACACGAGATAATGTTTAATTTAGGGTGGACGAATTTTATATTTATATATATAGATAATATAAAATTCGTTAATAATATTATATAGATATATATTTTTGAAATACATATCTTATATATATATGTGTGTGTGTGTATATATTATATGATATTATTATATTGTGTTAGCTTTAAATTTAATCTATTAAAATATATTAAATTTAATAACTAACATGATAGAGATATAGTATCTCATATTTAATTTATCAAGATAACTTGAATCTAATAGCTCTTTATTTGGATTAAATAAATAGGTTAAATTAAAACTGTTAGACAGATTTAATTTTAACTAAATTTATTTAATTAGCTCATCAAGATAATTAATTGTTAAATAATTTTGAAATTAATGAAGATTAATTTTGAAATTCAAATATAGCCCTCATAAATTATAAACTTGATAAAGCAGATATACTCATACACGCATGAGAATTCAGAGCCGCAAGGGAAACCCTAGGAGACATTTGGAGGCGCTAGCACGCAGTGTCTGTTGGAGAGCATTCGTGTGGATACCGGTAGAGGGAGTAGACCTGACACTCCTAGAGATCGAAGACCCTAAATTCGAAAAAGTATGAATCTTTTTAACTCGGTTTAAACACCGCTGATAAATTCTCGATCAGGATCAGTGAAAATTTTTAAAATTCTTCTACTATGCCTGCCGATCCTAACAAGATCAACATTTCTATGGTTTTAAATTTTGAATTAGAGGTGTTTGACTCCATCTTCTTAAAGAAGGTGTTGCCAAAATAAAGAATAGATCACAGATTTCAGTTCTAGTAAGCGTATGCTTCGATTTGAACTGAATATTTTGTGATTTCGTTGAGTAATTCTTGAGATACTCAAAACTTAAATTATGGCCAGAGGGACCCTTTTAGGGTTTGATGTTCATATGATGATGATCATGATGTTAAAAAAGGTTTTATGATGATTTTGGAAGTTTGTGTTCAAATCTACCTGAAATCATTTTTTGGAGGCAGAGAACATGCAACGTGCTTTTAATCTGTCAAACTTAGTTCAAATGCTATTAAATTTTATAGGATTAAATTTGACATCCTAGGATTTAATTTGATAGGTAATTTATGCCATTTGGATCATTGAATATAATTTTTCAAATTTTGACCTTGATTTTGGAATGAAATCTATAACGGTCTGAGTTTGATGATATTCTGGGAAATGTGTTGCTGTGATTTGGGCACTATTATCTTTTTCATTGAAATATGATTAAAATAGATTTTTATAAAACCTAGAACTAACTCATTTGAATTTTTGTAGAAATAATTATGAATTTCTAAAGTCTGGTCAACAAAACTGGCAGATTGGGTTAACCTACGAATTTGTGGCAATCGTATTGAATTTTCACAAGTATTGGCCCGAATATAAGATACATGTCCTAAAGACCCATTTAGTCCCATTTGATACTCATTTATCATGGCTCTAATGATATGATTATATATCTAGGGTCATGAGGTGACAAAGAAGAAGCATCCTCAATGGTTGGAGAAAAGGTACAAGAGGAGGACTCAAGACAAGAGGTAGTAAACTTACCTTATTTACATGTATTTGATAATAATTATGCTTGTATAGTGATGTATGTGATTGCTTTACTTGATTATGTAGAGCATATTTAAATGATGAAGCTCTGTTTCTATTTATACTATGGCCATAAGTATAGTATGTAAAGCATTGAGCATGTAAAAATGTAATTATAGGGCATGCATCTAGTTAAGGCTAACATGTCATGTGTAATATCTCAATTCGGGATCAAGGGCTAATGACATTGCGATTAATTGTAAGTGTGTAATTAAGCACTTTTGGGATTAATGTGAAGTGAATTTGGTATAAATGAGTATGGTATTTAAGATCAAGGGTTGAGATTCATTGTTTATGGGTCGGAATCCTATGCTTTGCAGTTGTGTGAGCACATTATGGAAATGAGTAGGATGGTGACAAGTGGCACTTTGGTGGACCATTGGATGTCGCACATGGGATAAAAGTCCACTTTTCTCTCATTTTCTCTCTCCTATTCGGTGGAAGAGTGTGGGCAAGGGAGGGGAATGCAATCATCATCATCTTCTCCATGTCTCATTTTCTCTCTCTCATCCCTCCATTCTCAGTGACCTTGAGCAAGGAAAGAGAAAGAGAAAGCTTTGATTTTGGGTAAGCAATGATCTTCTAATGCCCTAAACCTTTTCTCTAATGTTGTGCATCTCATTGAGAGCTTGAACTTGGTAATTTTAGAATCTTGAAAGGTGGTGGTTTATGAGTTGGACGAAACTAAAAATTTGAGAATCAAGATTCTGGATTTGGCAAAGCGAAGAGGTAATCTTTAGTGCATTTTGATATATTGTTTGTGATTTTTGGATAAGTTTGTGAAAATCTGGAAATTTTCCCTAGTTTATGCCTATTTTTGGATATATTAATTTTATTGTGATTGATGTTGGAAATGGTTTATTGTGAAGTCATTTGAGTATTTGATATAGTTTGGAAGTTTGGAATTAAGTTGAATGAGATTGGGGCATTGTGTGTCATAGAGACCCAAAGGCATAAATTGTGGTAGAAAGGGGTTTTGGAGTGTTGGAAGTTGCCAATGTGTTCCTTAGGTCATTTTAAGTGGAAATGGGCTTTATGAGAAGTTTGGGAACCATTGGGTATGATTTTGACCATATGGGAAATTTCTGTCATTGCTGCTTTCTGGTATCTGATGCACAACACTCGAGTGAGGGAAGATCATGCTCGAGTGCTGCGTGTATTTTTCCCTTTCTGCGTTGTGTTTTGCCTAGGTTCTCATGATGATATCTTGAGTGCACTTCTATATCTGCGAGTGAAGTTGATGATCACTTAAGTGAGCAAGGGATTGCTCGAGTGATAGTGTGAGAGCTTGGTTAGTGCTGCTCTCGGGTTGTCACTCGCTGGTCATTTGTCAAGAGTGTGCTCTGACACTCGCAAGCACGACCGTTTCACCCGAGCACCGTGGGGTATGCTCGAGTGAGCTTGTCCCTCTTAGGTAGCATGTGCTCTCGGGTTGTCACTTGTTGTGTTGCACTTTCGGGGACTCGAGCATATTTGGAGTCATTACTCGAGTGCAAGATTTCATGCTCGAGTGATGTTAGCACTTTCTGGTCGTAGTAGTTGTTCACTGTCAAACACTCGTGAGTGAGAGCCATTCTCACTAGAGCACGAGTCGCTCATCCCTCGAGGAAGGTCATCTTCACTCGAGTGAGCCAGCTGAAAATCAATGTTTTGTCTTCGAAAAAGGGGTCTTCAGGGTAGCTTCTTCCAACCCTTTAGGCATATGTCTAGGCCTCTAATAGTCACCTAAAGAGTCCTAAATGATAACTAACTTAGAGTATTATGAAATTAAGAACTTGGAAAAGAGATTGACCGGTTGTCCTTAATTTGGTATAGGATTTGATATCTGTCGCCCTCTTGAGACCATGGTACCGAAGCCAGTCAAGAAAGATACAGGTAGTGACTCTTTCTTTATACCTTATGTGATACATTGTATGTGTGCTATATCATTGGTTTATGATGGATTTAAATGCTCTAAGATTTATGAAATTGTGAAAGCACCGCTATACCAATAGTCCTTAAGTCGCTAACAACGGTTCGGGTAAGGGCTGTGTACCTTCCCGACGGTAAAAGGGGATGAGGTTAGGGTGTGATATATGTGATTATGCGGGCCGAAAGGCTAAATGTGAGCCATAAGGCTATTCGTATGCACTGCCACACCAACAGTCCCTGAGTCGCTAACAACGGTTCGGGTTAGGACGGTGTGCCTTCCTGGCGGTAAAAGGGGATGAGGGTGGAGTGTGATTTGAGTTGATGTTATGTGATGATTTGTTTACATGCTATGTAATTACATGTGGTTTGAATGATTTGTTACTACTGGGATTCTTTAGAATCTCACTCTTTCCAAATGACTAACATTTTAGACAGGGCGAGTGGCTCGAAAGGGAAGCGGACAACCAGGAGTAGTTAGAATTACTCTCAGACTTTAGTGGTTGTTGGTTATCTATTTTGGTTTGGGATTACCATTTGTACATAAGATGTAAATGGTTTTTCTAAAGATTGTAAAAACATATGTGCAATACTCATACCTATGGTAACAAGTAACACGGTATAAACCTCTATAAATATTAAAGATGATAGTGTAGGAGGTCTTACCATTGTTTACTTTTATGTTAGGTGCTTGGAGGGTTGCCTTTGCATTCCCACCGCATCTTTCTTTGAAACTCTTTTTTTATGTATTTGGCTTTATGCAACGCTCTCTTATATGATGTAGGCTACGAGAGTATTTTTCTTTGTGTATGAGAAATCCTCCTCTTCTTGTTCTCCTCGAGGCAGTTGAATGGTACATTATGATAGCCCTTCCTTAAGTTAAAGCATACTCCTTTTACCCATTCCTTCTTTCTGTGGTTATGCTATGTACCTCTAGCAATAGATGTTCTGAGAGTTCTCTTTTACGATGATATGAACCTCTTAATTGATGTATGGGAACCTCTTGGCTTCTTTTTCATCTTCTCTATATCCTTGTGTCTATTTCTTTTTGAATCGTCAAGCATACTTAAAGTACTAGATGGGCATTTCGATACCCACATATACTTGGGTCCTTTATTGTTAGTATTGAACCTTACATGTCTCATTGGTACCCAAATATATTTATTTCTCACATTTAAATTTCTTCTAATATAGCATGTGTGAGAAATATGACTGGATTTACCATAATAATTGCAAATTGTATGAAGATATGCATTATGGGATATCATGCAAGTATTATGATAGTTATGAGAGTAGAAACACAAATGGATTTTATTTGAACATTCTTTCTTCCCAACAAACTTTTCAGCATATTTGAACACATTTTTGCTTTCCTCAATAGAATAACTATTGGTTGAAAACCAATCTTATGTAGACTCTGAAAATCAATTTTACGAAAATTACGGGAAGATTTGGAACTTTTTATCTTAAGTTCATCATGAGCTCTGGAGAATGATTTTTCATGTTCATCTACAATGAGCTCTATTTGGGAATCCTCTTCTTGTATATCCATATTGACTGTATGGAAGTGTTCTAAGATTTCTTCTTCTTTTCATCAACTTCCAATTGTTCATGCACCGTAGATGCATTGCTTGTAGTTCTACATGAACTTTTTGTTAGAATCGGTAGGCACAGCGGAAGAATTTTAAAAATTTTCACTGATCCTAATCGAGGATCTATCAACGGCGTTTAAACCAAGTTGGAAGGATTCATACCTTTTGATGATTCAAAGTTTTCACGATCTCTAGGAGCCAACACGTCAGGTCCGCTCCCTCTACCGGTATCCACACGAATGCTCTCCAACCGAGACTGTGTGCTAGCGCCTCTAATGTTTCCTAGGGTTTCACTTGCGGCTCTCAATTCTCATGTGCGTATGAATATATCTACCCTATCAAGTTTATAACCTATGAGGGCTATTTTCAAATTTCAAAATTAATCATCATTAATTTCAAAATTAATTAACAATTAATTATCTTGATGAGCTAATTAAATAAATTGAGTTTAAATTAAATATGTCCAATAGTTTTAATTTAACCTTTTTATTTAATCCAAATAAAAAGCCATTAGATTTAATTTATCTTCATAAATTAAATCTGAGATACTATATCTCTATCATATTAGTTATTAAATTTAATATATCTTAATAAATTAAATTTAAAACTAACACAATATAATAATATCATATAATATATATATACATATATATATATATATATAAGATATATATTTCGAAAATATATATATCTATATAATATTATTAATGAATTTTATATTATATATATATATAAATATAAAATTCGTCCACCCTAAATTAAACATTATTTCGTGTTGGGCCATTCTTGTGTGCGACCGTGTAGGCCCATATGAAGTTGGCAGTAGGCCAATAACTATACTAACCCAAAAGTCGCAAACGGCCTCTAGCAAGACATTATGACTACCCAATTTATATGAGGATCATTATCACGATGCAACCTGTCATACAACCATGTCACGTCCCTTTTGTCACACGATATATCGATCAAGGATAAGGCATGGATAATGTCATCCTCTTGTTCCTGACCATTACTTTCTCGATTCCTGAGTAGCCTGATAACAGAGACAGAACCTCCTTTCATCATAGAATGGCCATACATTTCTCAGACTCACTCATCGAGGGGCCCAGTAATATCTCTCTACTAATGTGAGGGACAAATTCCATCTTGATCATTCATATTTCTCTGCATGAAAAACCACCAAGCCCGATCGTGGCCTTTATCATCACCCGGTCAAAAGTGACTTTTGACTAGTTTAAAGCTTAGTAACTCTCATGTAGGAATCCATGATGACCTCAGGTTTAAGGGCATTGTGACGTGGTTATACATGAGAAAAGCTTATGACTTGATCTATGTAGCTTTCTCATAGTGGGTCGGTCCAGCACCTTGTACTCTTACAAGTGCCTAAGACTTTGATTCGTATCTCCATATCTTATCAAAGTTATACTGATCTTGTTTCATCTCTGCTCCCGCATAGATGACCGACCAGGGACATTTTAGGACAATCTTTATGAATTATCCAAGGATACAATTATCACAGTTAACAAGCAAATAATATGATAACAGAATGGAGAAATTTCATTAAAATAATAATGTTCAAAGTACAATGATTGGCCCTTAGGGCACAATTTCCATCACTTTTAACACTTTCAACTTTGACACACTTGTTAGAAGTATTTATAGAATCAAGAGTGCCCCAAATATCTCTAGCAGGAGAGCAAAATCTTATTTTCTCAAAATCACTTTCGGTTAAAGCACTATATAGAATTTTCATTACTCTAATGTTCAATGAAAATATTTATCTTCTCTTTTTGTCAATGAGTTAAAAACCGGACCGGACCGGCCTGTCGGATCGGAAAACTGGTGAACCGGTCTCCAGGCCGGTCCGGTCCAATGCTAGAGAGGTGGGAGGGGTCGAAACGGTGAGGAGCCGGTCGAACCAGGGAGAATCGGTTTGACTTGGCAAAACCGGCAGGCGGAGCGGTTAAGCCGGGTGGGATTTTTTTTTAAAACGCCCAAAATGTCATCGTTTTGGGTCATTCTGGAGCAGACAAAGCTTCGCGACCCGACCCGATTTGAAAGCCCAACCCGACATTTTTACCCTAATCAAATTGGGGGGCTCGACTCCACCAGCCAGGCGCGAACCGCGAATGTGAAATTGAGAATCTGAAATTCTCAAAAATCAGAATCCTTCCTCGATTCATCCTTCTCGGTCTGAAACTCTGAATCAGAACCAAATTCTTCATTTGTTCTCCGTGATTGGTAGCAGAAACCTGGAAGTGCAATCGACGGCGGCCTTTTGCGATGTCAATCGGCGGATGTGAGTGCGTGAACGGCGGATGGCGACCTTCAACTGTGATGATGAAATTCCAAAACTGATCTGAACGCTTATCTGACCTTTGACCTTCGGCTGATCTGAACGACCTTCGGCGACCTGCGACATGCGACTTGTTTAGGTAATTTTTTTTAGTTTTAACTTTTGATTCATTTCTTATTGGCCTTTTGCTCTGTACGTGTGTCGTCACTGTTCTGAATCCGGTGAGCTGCGATTTTTGGTTCATCAGATTTCTATCTATGCTTTTTACGATTATTGTTATCTTTGTTATATTGGTGGTTTATGGGGTCCAGTTTTCAATATTTATTCATTTTGTTCGGTTTGGAATATTTTGATTTGGACGACAATAATCCAGCAGAGGTGTTGCGTGTGATAATAAATTGTTGTTACATGAAGAACATCATTCTGTGTCAAGTTTTCGTATTTCAAGAGCTCGCATTTTTATCTATTTCTTGAGCCTATCTATACTAGTAACTGAGCTCCTGTAGCTGTTATTCTGACTTCTGAACATTAAATTTGCCTTGTTAGTGGAAGGCTCTGGCTTGTCTATTTGTGTTCATGCTTGTCTATTTGGATTAAATTCATCAAAATGCTTGCTACTAGCTGTTGGAAGTGATGTTACTGGAAGATACAGTGACAAGGTTTTTCTTGAACACGCCTTGTTATTTCGTTTGCTGCTTAATTCATACTTACGTGGTCTTGTAATTAACTAATTATTGCAGGGTCTTTTTTCATATGACTTGTTTTTCAAGCTTTATAACTGGAACACGGTAGAGTTGAAACCATTTGGTCTTATAAATTGTGGAAATAGGTAATTTGATGTGTTTTATGTTTGACAAAGTTGTTTGAAAGCTGATTACATGTGTGTAAACTTGTAACAAAATTGATGGTATGTCTGAAATTTTATGCTTTTGTATTTTATCTTTTTGGTTAACTGGTTAGTTGATGTGATTGGTTAGGTTATAGAATTTTGCCATGGATTTAATATTATGTTTCTACTATTATGCTAATGTTGTACTCCAGTGCTTAGCTTTTACACCTCCCCTTACTGCTTATTTGCTTCAAGGACTTCATTCTAAAGCATGTACGTTTGGAATCAGAGTTTCCATATGTGCCAAAATTCTTGGTTACAATCTATAATTTAATGCCAATATAGTGACAATATGTACTAACAAGAGTAATTTTGCCTTAATTTAATGCCAATATAGTGATATAGAACTTGTAACTATAACTTTTTTTGAATTAACTTGTTATTGAAACTTTAAGTTTGTTTCTTTGTTGTTGCAAGGATGGATATATCTAGTTCAGGAAATGAAAATGTCACTCCTAGTGCTTATACTGAACCTGATACTCCTAATACCGAACCTCACACTTCCAATTCCAACACTAATCCTACTTCTACTCCCAATACCACAATTCGTGGTAAAATTGATCCAGCATGGGCACATGTTGCCTTAAAAAAAGAGGGGACACAAAATGTATACACATGCCTCTTTTATGGTAATAGCTATAGAGGAGGAGGTATAAACAAAATGAAGCAACATCTTGTTGGTGTGTCTGGTCAAATTGCTTCTTGCAAAAAGGTCACTTCCGATGTGTGTTATAGGATTGTAGAGTCTTTGAAAGAAAGTTCAAAGAAAAAGCCCGTTGAAGATATAAGAGAGGAGGAAGTTCAAGAAGAAGAGGTTGATAGTGTATCTAAGAAGAGGAAACATCCTGGGACAATGGATAAATATTTCGCTCCTAGGACAACTCCTGGAGCTTAGCCAACCATCAAGAGTGCCTTAGCATCAAAAGAAGCACAACATAATGTGAAAATGCTTATTGCTAAATGGGCTATAGTCAACTGCATTCTATTTAAAGCATTGCAGTGCCCTTTATTTCAAAGAGTTGTGGATGGAATGTGCTCTATAGGGCCTGGGTTTAAAGCCCCTAGTGCTTATGATTTTAAAACCAATCTTTTAAGAGATTGGAAAAAGGAATTCCAGTTACTCATTGATGGTCATAGAGCTAAATGGAAGCAAAACGGCTGCACACTTATGACAGATGGATGGCCTGATGTGAGACAACAGACTTTGATAAACTTCTTAGTTTATTCTACACACGGAATGGTGTTTGTTAAGTCTGCTGATGCATCAGATTTAGTAAAAGATGCTAAAACTTTATTCACATTGTTTTATGAAGTGATTGAGTGGGTTGGTTCCAAGAATATAGTTCATGTGGTGACTGACTATGTGGCATGTGGAAGGTTGATTAAGGAGAAATATAAAAATATTTATTGGTCTCCTTGTGCTACTCATTGTTTAAATCTTGTATTGAAAGACATTGCAAGCATGCCTCATGTGTCGAACATTGCAGCAAAGGCATCAAAGATAACGGTATTTTCTTACAATCAGATGATATTCTTATCTTGGTTGAGGAAGAGGACGGGTTAGAGAGAAATTGTGCGTCCTGGTACTACAAGGTTTGCCACTACCTTCATTACATTGCATAGCATTTACATGCACAAACATGACTTGCAAGCCCTTGTTGTCGATAAACACTTTGTGGACCATAGGCTATCTAAGACTACTCCAGGAAAATTTTTTAGTGCGATCATATTAGATAGCCAGTTTTGGAATGAGTGCTACCAAATTGTGAAGATTGTAACTCCTCTGATAAAATTGTTGAGAATTGTTGAATCGGATGAGAAGCCCTCACTTCCATATGTTTATAAAGGCATGCAAAGGGCAAAAAGTGGAGTTAAGGAGATGTTTAAGAGGAATAAGGATCATTACAACCTTACACAAGTATCATTCAAGCGAGAAGGGATAAACATTTGAAGACCAATATCCATGCAACTGCCTATTTATTGAACCCGGTAATCGTATATGGTCCAGCCTTTGTTCACAAGGGAGGGTTAATGCAAGCTTTGATTGACGTGGTGGAGGCTAACTCAGATGAAAATGTTGATTGTTATAAGGTAATGGAGCAAGTGACATTATATCTTGATGGCAATGAATCTTTCAGCAGAGAGACATGCAAAAAAGCGGCTGAAAAACTAGATCCTTGTAAGTAATTAAGTATTCATCTTTATTTTTTAATGTTCAATTAACAACATATTAATTGATTGCAACTAATATTATGTATATGTTTTATTTTGTAGATGAATGGTGGATGTACTATGGCTATTCAGTTCCAGAATTGCAACGTGTTGCAACACGTATTCTTAGGCAAACGTATGCTTCTTCTGGTTGTGAGCGAAACTGGAGCTTATTTGAGCGTATCCATACAAAAAGACGAAATAGATTGCAGCATCAAAGGCTGAATGATTTGGTTTACACTAACTATAACTTGCGATTAAAGCATAGGTAATTTTAGATATTATGAAAAATACTTTTAATTAATATGGATTAAGTTTTAAATTTTAACTGAAATCATTTGTCATTGGAAAATTGAAGGAGTATATTGAATAAAAAGAAGCCAAATTATGATCCCATTAACTATGGGTCCATTGATGAGGTGGATTTTTGGAAGACGGAAGAAGATCACATTCCATAATTTAATGATGAAGATGCAGAAAATCTTGAAAGTGTTCATAATAATGAAGGCATTGCACTTTCATCAACTCTGGATAGGATTAATGAAGATTTATATAATTATATGTCCTATTAATATCCTGTTACTAATTTATTATCCATCCATATAATTATTTGTTATACATAATCATTGATATTAATTATTGTTGTGCATTTTGATAGGTGACGAAGATAGGGACATTCCCGATCCCCCGGCTTTGAATGATGATGTCACTACTACTTACCCTTTCCCAAATCTAGTACCTATTGACTAATCTCTAATAGATCATCTTGATGAGTTGTAGAGTTTGTTGAGCGATGATTTACTCATTTGGCTATGGTTGATGGATGATGTTATTGGCTATTTTTGTGACTATTTTGATGCTATTGGCTTGTTTGATGAATGATGATTGATATTGTTATGTTTTGACTATATTTTGATGTTAGTTATGGGTTTGCTTTGAAGAACTAACTAGGTATTTTAACTATTTTGATGTTGGTGATGACTTATGACTTATGAATGTTGATTATTTTGTTATTGTCAATTAAATTATAATATTTTAATATGACCGGTTTGACCACCGGTCAGACCCCGGTTGACCCATTAACCCTTGAACCTGTGTCGTGACCGGTTCATTGACCAGTCCGGTTTTTTGTTCCATGCTTTCTGTCCAATCCTTTCTTGGTTTGAAATCAAAAGCATTTGTAAAAACATTCCACATCTCAAAATCATATGCTTTTATAAAACTAGTCATTCTAGCTTTCTAAAACCAAACATCAATATCTTTCAAAAGAGATGGGATTGTATAATCAAAACCTTCTAAAAGTATAAAACACCCAAAAGCAGGCATTGTAACTCTTGAGACAATTAAGTCCTTTAAACATGAGCCCAGGCTCTGATACCAAATGTTAGAACCAGTTGACACCCAAGAAGGGGTGAATTGGGTGTAAGATAAAAAACTTAAGAACTTTCAATCTCTTTTTGCATCTTTGTTAAAGTAATGAATCATAAATAAACAGTTATAATAAACAAAGTAAGCTGGAAATATAAGAGCTTAAGGAAGAGAATATGCAAACTGTGAATTATCCTGGTTCGGTCTCATCTTTGATGACTTATGTCCAATCCCCAGGCACCTCCTAAGATTTTCAAATCGACTATCTTCTTGTTTAATTCGGGCATAAGAAAAGCCTCTACAATCCACAAGTTTAGCTGGGCACTTGTGAAACCCTTTGTAAATCTCTTAACAGGATACTCCCCTTTAGGGCAAGTCTTACGAGCAGAGCAATCCTGAAGACATTTCTCTCCTGCTTACCCTTACAAGTCTTATGAGCAGCAATATTCTCTCCTACTTACACCCCTGTAAGTCTTACGAGCAGCAATGTTCTCTACTGCTTACACCTTAAAAGTCTTACGAGCAGAAAGTCTTACCAACAATTCTCTCTACAAATTCTTTCGTAAGAAAAACAACCATCTCAAGGTCCCTCTACCTTGAGATCAATTAAGAAATATAGTTGAAAGTGCTTACAGACTCTCTCACAGAGTGGATATAATGCTCACTGAAGTACAATACAAATAATCACTCTCACATTTACATGATATAGAAAATAGATAAGAATAGAGAGTGGTTGGGTCGAAGTGGATGACTCATGATATAAGCATGTTAGCGTCGTTAAGCTCTTATCATTATCTTCTCTTCTCTGAATGCTACCATATTTATAGATGAGTTACAAATGATAACCATTGTAAGAATTTGTCTATTGGAGTCCCATTGCTCTGTTTAACCATTGAGTGCATTTGAACAACTAGCCACTATGAAATTCCGTTATAGTACAGAGCATCTTGTAGAGGAGTGGGATGTGAGCATATGAATATCCAACAGTCTTCATTATAAGCTATATGTCACGTTACGAAGTGGCATGAAGATGTTTGTATTTTCAGACATACATTCATGGTAGGTCAACCTTTTGTTATGGTAAGTAGCCATCATTCGATGTGTAATGATGATATTCATCGTAATTGACTTTCTTATTTGAATCTATAATCCGAAAATTTAATATCTCATTTCACACTTGAAATATATGTTAATTAACATTTAGATATGATAATAAGTGAAAATGTAAAGAATAAACAACTTTAAACCACGTTTGGATTTGTTCGCCATGACTCTGTAATGTATTGTACTTTTGTCATCATCTCACTCGAGTGCATGTTCATTTTGAACTATGGACTTCAGCCTCTGGATAACACTTGCACCATTTTCTCCACAAGTATGATTTCTCACTTGTGAGTGTGACCATCCTCACTCAAGTGCATAAGTACGTTTCAACTTCAGGCTTCGATTCTGGATAGCACTTCCACAAAGTTTTGCAAGCGTGAGATTTTGTACTTGCGAGTATTCGGGTACTTCACTCAATTGTGCTTCAAGTTTTGACGTTCTAGTATACTCTAAGAAAACACTTTATGTGTCTAACTTGCTTTACTCGAGTACAATCCTTCTCCTTACTCGAGTGCATTGCCATTCACTCGAGTGTAGCTGACATTCTTCCATTTCATAGCCGCTTCTGGAAATACTCGCATGATATTTTCCAAGGGATTGTTTTTGGACTCGCGGGTGTTTAGGTGCCACAACAAACTCGATTTATTCATTTGACTCTAAATATGGTATGTAATGCATCATCATAGAGCACTTCTCATATACATTCCAATGCAAAAAGAATTAGCTACAAACTCATTGTATTCTAGAAGTTATGATCCAAGGAGTGTCACCGCACTAGACAATATAAGTATCAACTTCAAGAAGGCGTATCTCTCAACATATAACTTCAAATTTGACAAATTACCTATCCATAGAAAGTTCTTTAAGTCTAGTTTTATATGGCCCTAGTTTCACCTCAATCCAATATGTGGTTTGTGAGGCATATCCAAAATACCAAACCTACTTGAAAAATGATGGTGATTTTAGTGTCATCTTCCAAGATTATCTTTTTCATCTGAGCTCCTTTGAATGTGATCTTGGTGTGTATATTTTGGTTGTGAGTCTAGTTTCATATGCCATTAGTTTTAGTTCATTCTTACATGTGGTTTGAGAGATATGCCCAAAATATCATACCTCTATCAAGCAAAATGAAAAACAGAGTTGAACAAAGTGCTCTCGACACTCGAGTATTCTTCCAACACTCGAGTGCTACAGTGTTACACCTCCAGCAAGTTTTTTGCACTTGCTACAGTTCCTCACTATGTGTGTTACAGTTCACTCAAGTGATACAATGCCCAAGTGCTATAGTGCCCGTATGCTATAATGCCAAACAGTGCCTTTTGCTACAATTCCAAATAGTGCTGACTACTACAGCGCCACCTCAAATTCCCCTTTTGAACATAGAAATCTCCACAGTTGCTTCTAAGAATTTGAATCTTGATATTCCCATTAGTTTTTGCAAATTCTTCTTTCTTCTTGATTTCCTCTTGATGATCATTCTCCATTATAAGCAACATAACATGAACCCACATCGGGTTTATGACTTTTTTTCAATCCATTGCTTCTTGATGATCATTCTCCATTTACGAGGCATTATCAGCAAAATAACATTAACACACCATTGGGTTTATGACTTTCTTCAATCCCTTGCTTCTTGACTTTCTTGATAATCATTTTCTTTCTTCTTCTCCCTCTTGTTCATTCTCATCAATTCAACCACTTCTTTGTTCATATTCCCGATAACTATAGCACTCAGGCACTGTAGCACTAATTCTCTAAATGAAATGACTCTTTAGAGGAAATGAAAAGAAATGCTCCAAATGTTCCAAAAAATTCTTGCTCCCATTGGACCATTTGTATCTATATGTATTAGGATCCCAATTCATGGATCTCTCAGTTTGAGAAATCAAAATAAAAGGATTGAACCATTTCTTCTGACTCTTTTTCAAATTTGATAAATGTTAGTTGAGCATGTATTTCATTATAGTTCTATTTTTGTCTTCTCATTCTTCCTCCATAATTTAACTTAATTAATCTGCATGATATTACACATCAAACACAGTAATTAGTCAAAGTATAAAATAAATACATAAACATTTTGCTCTTATCATTTCACATATATATTTAACATCATCAAAACTAATCATATCTAATAACTCAACCTTAAATTTTGGTCAGAAAGACTCCTTTAGGGTTTGATGTTCATATGATTATGATCATGATGTTAAAAAAGGTTTTATGATGATTTTAGAAGTTTGTTTTCAAATATTCCTGATTTCATTTTCTGGAGGCAGAGAACATGCAACGTGTTTTTTATTAGCTAAACTTAGTTCAAATAATATGAAATTTTATAGGATTAAATTAAACATCCTGGGATTTAATTTGATAGGTAATATAAGCCATTTGGACCAGTGGATTGAAAGTTATAATATTTTAAAATTTGATCTAGTTTCTAGAACGAAATAAGTAACAATATGAGTTTGATGAATTTCTGGGAAATGCGTGGCTGTGATTGGGGCTCTATGGTATTTTTCATTGAAAGAAGACTTTAAGTATTTTTATAGAACCTAGAACAAACCCATTTGAATTTTTCTAGAATTAATTATGAATTTTCAAAGTTTGGTCTACAAAACTGGTAGATTGGGTAAACCTACAAATTTATGGCAATTGTGTTGAATTGTCATACGTAATGGGTCAAATATAAGAGAGATGTCCTAAAGGCCTATGTAGTCCCATTGGACACTCATTTATCATGGCTATAATGATATAGTTATATATCTATGGTCATGAGAAGACAAAGAAGAAGCATCCTCAATGGTTGGAGAAAAGGTACAAGAGGAGGACTCAAGACAAGAGGTAGTGAACTTACCTTATTTGCATGTATTTAATAATTATGTTTGTGTAGTAATGTATATGATTGCTTTACTTGATTGTGTAGAGCATATTTGAATGATGAAGCTCTGTTTCTATTTATACTATGGCCATAAGTACTCCCTCCGGTCCTAATTATAGGACAACATTTGGAAGTTGATCTTAGTCCTAATTATAAGACAAAATTATAATTTTTGTCAATTTGTTCCCAAAATACCCCCATTGCTTTAGATAATGGTTGGATTGCTTCATGGTAGACTCATGTAGTATTCCTAAATCACCCCAATTAAATAAGGGCATTTTTGAAAAATAAATAAAATTAACTAATTTAACTACTATCCTTAATTTCTCCAAAGTTAGGTAAATATGTCCTATAATTAGGACCGGAGGGAGTATAATATGTGAATAATTGAGTATGTAGAAATGTCATTATGGGGCATGCATCTAGTTAAGGCTAACATGTCATGCACTTAGCATATATTTGGATGCATTATAGTACCTATTTACTACTATGATTCCCTCAAATCTCACCCTTCTAAACCAACCATTCAGACAGGTGAAAAAAGAAGGTGTGCTGAGAACAAAGAAGAGAACTGCACAAGAGGTATGCAATGGTGGAACGAAGACGGGAAGATGTCTACATTTCATTGTAATTGGTTTAGACACCCTAGTAGACCTATGTAGCAATATTATTTGTAATTATTATATAAATTCCTATAGGGAACTTCTATAATCAAATAATTATTATCAGTATACTTATGCTATTCTTGTGTGTCCACCGAACTACACGCTAACACTATGACAAATGTGGAAATAAGATAAGAGTCTGACACAAGTTATATATCTCCATACCACATGCTAGCATAGCATGTACTCCACCAGTTGATCTACATCCCCCTACAACTAATAAATTTAAACTTGTGTCAGAAGTATGAATTTAGAGAAGTAAAATTGCGTAAATGTAGATAGTAATACATATTCATCTACTTTTAATTATAAAAAAACCCAAAATTAGGAAAGATATAATATGAAATTTAAGACGATTTCTTTTTATCATATGATTTTGTCTCTCAAACTTTATGAAACATGGTAATTTATTAATTTTTTAGTAGTGTTTTTTCTTCTTGACTATTTTAATAGCACTAAGCACATATGAAATTATGGATAACATCTCATGATTACAAAAAACATAAACAAAAAAAAGAAGCTGGAGATGCAGGGTATCGATCCTTGTAGGACATGCTAGTATAGCAAGCACTCTATCATTTCTACTACATCCCCCTACAAGCAATAAACATAAACTAGTTTGTGTAGTTCGAAATACGAGAAGTAAAATTGTTAAAAGTGGATAGCAATACATATATGTGCACCTACATTTCATTATAAAATATAACCCAAAATTGAGGTAGATATAATATGGAATTTAAGATGATTTCTTTTTATCATACAATTTCATCTCTCAAAATTTATGTAACAAGACACTTTTTTCATTTTTTGTAGTTTTTTTCTCCTCTGGTATTTTAATAGCACTAAGCACTTATAAAATTATGGGTAACATATCATGATTACAAAAAAACATAAATTGAAAGGAAAATGGAGAAGCTAGGTATAGATCCCTATACCACATGCTAGTATAGCAAGTACTTTACAATTTAAGCTACATCTCCTACAATTAATAAACATAAATTTGTGTCTGAAGTTCGAAATTAGAGAAGTAAAATTTTTTAAATGCCAATAGCATTACATATTTGCATACCTATAACCCCTTACCGTAATTATATCCAAAATACGCGATTAAAGTGAAATAGAGACCAATAACAATCAAATAACATTTATAAGCCCATCTACTAGACGGGGTTTTTGCAAATACATTTCAAAATCATGTATAACCTAGTCTCACATTCACATTCCGAATATAATTACTACACAAAGATAAATCACATTTAAATATATCAAAGTACGCAATGTAATAATCCCAGATTCCATATATTAATCAAAGCCTTAGAGGGCACAATACAAGCCCTCATATGGGGATTACACAAATCTCTCATACACATAATCAAATCCTCATCCACATATATACAACTAAATCCAAATACAAATATCCCAACTATGATGATAACCAATTACCAGAATGACAACCTGAAGGAGTCCTCATCGCCCTTGGCTGCATGCTCCATCCTCGATCCACTACCCTGTCTGAAAGGTTAGTAGGGGAGGGTGAGATTCTAGAGAATCTCAGTAGGAAAACAATATCAATTTGCATGTATGATAAATGTTTAATGCATGACATGCTTGCATCACATAACTCATGCTAACACAATGACAATTTGTCAGCTCAATGCTTCGAACAATATATTAATGGCTATTGCATAAATTGAAACATAGCTTCAAATTACATATAATCATGCAAAGCTAAGACATGCACCAACATACTAACACATGAATCAAATACATGTAGAAGAGTATGTTCCCTACCCTCTTTCTACGTAAGCTCCAGCTCCGGCTGCTCATGATCAGGGCGAACACCAAACAACCAAAACAAGGACACAGGGTTAATCCCTTTTCCAATTCCTTAACTTTTAGACACTTAAGTTGGTTATCATTCATGACCTTTAGGTGGCTACTCAAAGCCTAAACACATGTCTAAAGGGTTGGGAAATACTTGACATAAGCCCATCTTTTGAATCCTCAAAATCCCCTTTTTGACTGTAGCACTCAAGTGAAGATGACTTCACTGGAGTGATGGATGCCTTTTACTCGAGTGATACCCTTAACACTCGAGTAATACCTCCGCAAGCACCCGAGTCCTACCGAGTGAAGGTCAAAAAGTGACTACCCGAGAGCCACTGAACCCTTAAAATGGCAAGCTCAGTCGAGCACTACCCTCAGTACTCGGGTGAGATCACAACACTTGCGAGTGCACATTCACACTCTTGCCAAATTGCCTACGAGTGTTAACCTGATATGAGGCTCCAAGTGCCAGAATGCATGCTCACTTGAGTGACACAAGGTGCACTCAAGTGATAACCCTCATCACTCGCGGGTGAGGAAGTGCATTCTTGCTTCTTCCATGAACAAATGCAACCAAAACTGAAGGGAAAAGGGAAAACATCACGCTACACTTGAGTGAGACCCATGTTAACTCGAGTGATGCTATCAGAACCCAGAAAAATGCAGAAAACTGACAGAACTCCCAAACTTAACCAATATGTCTCCAATGGTCCTAAAACTCTTACCCAAAGCCATTCCCACATAATTTCACTCAAGGAACCCATTGGAAACCTCACAACATTCAAAATCATACCACAATGAAATTTTCCCCTATGGTAACACTTATCACACACATTACCAAAATTTCACTAACTTTACTTCCAAAGTTCCAACTCAATCCTAATGGTATCAAAACACACTATAAAACCATTTTAACCACAATACCACATTCAAATAATCCATTTTTCAATTATACCAAATTAGGGCAAATACTACAAAACACAAAACTTAACCAAATATCATAAATAATATATCAAAAGGGAGTAAACACTCACCTCTTCCTCTTTCCTAAGCCACTTCCTTGATTCTTCATCTTCCAAGATTCCTTAAGCTCCCAAAACACCTTCTTTCCCAAATCTAAAACCATAGCAATAAAGCTCTCATTACTATGAACAACTTTAAAGAAGATGGTTTAAGCTAAAAAGGACAAGAAACTAACCAAATCTTACCTTTTCGCTTTCTCTTTCCTCCATCAAGCTCAACGAAAATGGAAGAAGTAGAGAGGAAAGAAAAGTATGAAGAAGACATAGATTTTTTGCCCTCACATACACACACCACCAACTTAGAGGGAAGAGAAGAGAGAGGGAATGGTTTGAAAGTTTGACCAAGATCCAAGGGCTCAAATGTTGCCACTTGTCATGATCTCCCATTATCTCCCATGAACTTACATACACACAAGCACATAGGATTCCGCCCCTTGACCTATTAAACAATTCAATCCTAGTCATTGATCTTGAAGTTACCAATGAGTTCCCTCTTCGGTAACTGATCAATTGGCCAGCAACTTTACCGTTTTGCCCCTGAATATGGTAATTCACACTGAATTACCACCAAAAACATTTTCTCATTCTTCTAGCCATAATATGCACCCTCCCTATATTTGAAGTCAATTTAGATGTTAATCCACAATTGAACTTAAATACAAGGTTTTGGCGCTGCTCATAACACAAGCGACTACAATCCACTTCATACTCTCCAAAAGGGTTTATTTATCACTAATCACATCTACTTTTGGAGTCAAAATCCCTTAATCGAAAATTGGGATATTACAAGACCTACGTTACATTATAAAAAATCACCCAAAATTGGGATAGACATAATATGGAATTTAAGATGATTTCTTTCTACCATAACATATTGCCTCTCTAAATTTATGCAACATAGTAATTTCTAAATTTTTTGTAGTGTTTTTCTTGTCATCTATTTTAATAGCACTAAGCACAAATGAAAATATGGGTAACGAATCAAGCTTGCTTAAAAATATAGGAGGAAAGAGATAATATTGGTGCATCATATCGATCCCTGTACCACAATCTAGGAAAGCAAGTACTTTACCATTTGAGCTAATTCCCACTAAATTTAATAGAGATAAACTTATGTATAAAGTTCAAAGTATATAAGTAAAATTGTTTAAATTTAGATAGCAATACGTATGTGCAGACCTACATTCTGTTATAAAAAAATAACCTAAAATTAGGATGGACATAATATGGAATTTAAGATGATTTCTTTTTATTATATGATTTTGTCTTGAAATTTATGCAACATGGAAATTGATTAATTTTTATTGTAGTGTTTTTCTCCTCGACTATTTTAATAGCTCTAAGAACATATGAAATAATGGGTAACAGATCAAGATTACTTAAAAACATAAATTGAAAGGGAAAATGGAGATGCAGGGTATCAATCCCCGTATCGTTTAGGTAACAATTTAGATAATTGTAATTATTGTTTGAGGAGAAGATTAAATTAAGTTAGATAAGTATGAATATTATTTATGTTTAATATTGAGAATGTGTAGGTAATAAGGTTTTAGGTTCTCTACTAGTTTATGAAATTGAAGTTAAAGATATTGTTTGGTTATAGATGGAATATTGAAAAAGTAAGAGAAGGAACCTTTAGCCTACGAGGTCTTATAGCCTAGAGGATTACCCCTATGCCATAATCATATTTGCCCATCTTTTAATGTATGTATAGCCTCAAGCCTCTGCCCATCTTCCATTGGATGTTCATTAGGTCTTATAACCCAGAGTAACTCCCCATACAAGGTGTAGTCACAGGCTTTTTGCCTCGATCCTACCTGGCTCAAGATGCCCCAGGGTAACCCCCAGTGAAGCTTGTACTTACGGGTCTTATTGCCTTGTACTAACTATCCCATCATTCTCAGGCTTTACAATCTATTCAGGATAAATCTCAGAATCTCATGCATTAGGTCACTCCCGGAATCTCATGTGTCGAGGCATTGCCCAGAATCTCATTCAGATTGCTCAGTAGCTCTTTATGACCCTGCCTTAAATGCACATTAGGTATTACGACCTTTCCCTGAATGCACATAAGATCTTACGGCCTAAGGACATACTGGCCTAATAGGTCTTACTGCCTACTTTATATTAATGAAAGGAATACACTTGATGGTAATATATATATACAGAACCATTACATAAGATAGAAGAGCAAGAGTTACTTGACTTCCTTTATCTCATTAAGCCTGTTTTACCCTAGTCTCTTTTCTTGTCTTTCTTTCAACAAACTACACTAGAGTACCCCATGGCGTTTCACTAGGTCATATTAGCCCTTCTTTCTCAGGGAAACTCTCCCATGTTGGGCTTTATTACAATACACTATTGTAACGAGATTAAGTCATGCAATATTCTTCTTTAATTTTGCCATCTCATCTGTGGTCATCCTGTATGGACTTTCGATATCGGTCCCGCTCCAAGCATAATCACAAATTTTACTTCCCTTACTAGGGTAATTCACCCATGCCTTTCAGGGAATCCAATAGCCATTAACATTTCTCCTATTATCTGTCTCAATCGTGAGACCATAATTTATGTCCATTTTTTTCTCTATCAGAGAACTAACTCTGAATCAATCTTTCTAGGGAATATTCTATAATCCATATCTTTCCTTATACTAGATTAGCAACTACTAGCCTTAAGAAAACCTCAAACATATCTATTCCATATTCTAATATCTCAAATCATTCTGGGCCATTTCAAATTCTTGAGAATCAAAACTTAACAATTGATTCTTGGGTTATAGTTTACTTCATAACTCTTCTCTAGATGTTAGGTAGACATCCAACTTTTGGTTTATCACTAACTCCAGAACCTTAATACCACACAGATTAAAAATCACTTTCCTCACTGATACCCAATAGGCATAGTAGGATCATAATCAATAGCACCTATTCTAACCTTCACGATACTCAAGTATCATTCTTAAAACATTACTGAAGGTTCAATATCATCCACAAGGTTCACAGGGTATAAACTTTTGTCATGTATCAGAATCGTAGTGCAACCTGATTCATATTTTGACCTGAGTACTATTTCAGCTTAGATCTGATTCAAACCTATCCTTAACCTCTAGTATCATCTTATCGAATCCTCTAGGATTAACACACGGTATAATCACTACTAAGCATATAGCACCATATATCATATCTATATTCCTTTAACATCATGATATTACTAAGGATCATCACTTAGTATGGAGAAACCTCAAAACATTTACTACGCCTCAAATTTCCTATCACTTTATCAAATGAAATTTTCTGCGTAGTACTTAGTGCAACAAAAATGGTTCAAATTAAAGATCAATATATACCTTATCTTCTTCATGCCTCTAATAATTCTTTATATCATCTAAGGGTTTCTAAACAGAATTCCAAACCTTTAATCAAAAGGTTTCAATTCTCAGGTACTTCTTAGGGGGCCACCTATCCTGAGATTTCTCTGGGTTGAGCACGCTTAACTTTTGTATACTTATGCCAAAACATAGATACCAACTCTATCTGCTTTTGACCATTGGTACCCTATGACTACCCTTGTCCTATAGAGTAATATCGATTATCTCTGGCTGACAAAATAGTGAGTATGGTCTATACACTGGCCTTGACCGTACCCGCTTCCTAAGGTTTTACAATATCCTTAGACCTTTCTCATTATGGTATTGCATTACTTACTGCCCTTCGTGTAACACCTTATGCCCAATATACTCAAATGAGTGCAAAAGAGTAACGAAGTGAGTTGTTAAACCAAGATTTGATCCCGAATTAAGTAGACTTTTGAAAACATTCGTAAATCCTAAATTTATCTCAGGAAATGAACCTGGGATTGAAAGGGTTTTCCAGAGGTTTAGGAAAACTTTTCAATTACTTTCACAACGATTCAATATGTCATTAAGTATCATCGTCTCTCGGTCTCTTCTTGTTAAAGTATACGAGTGATTCTCTACTTAAGTCTCACATTTCCTTCATTAATTTAGGTTTCATAGCATTCAGAAGCGTTATCTAACTAAGATATTCCATTATTATGTTACCATCCATTTACTAGGCTACCGATACTACTAGTTCTATTATTGTACTATTGTTAGGGTTACGGAGTGATATATAGATCCAAAATAGACAACCAACAACTAAACAAAATGTTTCATCTTCATCCCCAAGTTGTCTGTGTTTACCTTCTTGCTGCTAGCTTGTACTATAGATGGATTATAGAAAAATAGCGAGATTCAAAAGAATCTTAGTAGTAACAAATAGACAACCATATAGATACCAAATCATAGAGTATGCCATATAGTCATCATATAACATAATTATCACAACAGCATTTAGTGCATAACATGCAATTCAATATATCACCATAGCGCTAGGTATATCATATGGCCCTAAGTGTAAACCTTGCAATAGGCCCCTGGCACCTACTTATGCATCACAGAACATTATTTTGGCCTGAGCGTCCACCCATGCAATAGGCCCCAGGTGACCACCCTCATAGTCAAAATGTGTCAGACAATTCATGATGAATCTATAAAACATGTTGTGTATCATATAATATATGAAAGACAAGGTTACTACCTGGTCATTTCCCTTTGGCAATTTCCAATTGTTTCTTTGAGCTTGGGCAAGTCCTAAGCTCCAGACAACTGTTAGGTTCTATATTAGAATTTACGAACAACAGGTTATTATTTTGTCCGATACTTACATAATTATTTATGATAGCGCTCAATGACGCAGGAGCAACCAGACTTAGTGTATTATGTTGGTCACGACAATTTGCTCAGTGGAACGCTTGAAGTTCCTGAGTATCATAGTCATGTTCGGGATACTAGTTTTGCAGTGACCCAAACAACGTACTAAGAACCCCAAAACCGAGCCACAAAAAATGACTTATTGCAACTATAGGAGCATATTTCGACTACAAGCATAATGTAGACTAGAGGATTAGTGGCTACGAGCATCAAGTAGAACAATTTAACATCATATGTGTTTGATACAAGAGCAAAACGCGTTATTGGAGGCGCAAATTGACGCCTTACTATAGTCTAGGCCAGCATGGAGTCTAGTGTGTGACAACATGAGTGTGAGGGATAGTTGCCCCTACATGCCTGAAGTCCCCATTCCTTTGGTAATTAATTTCTTTTCTATTTCACTTTTTTTTATATTATAAATTAGTGTACCTTAATACATTAACTCTATTTTTTATAAGGGCAAAACGGCGTGCAAGTTGCATGTCGATGATTCTTTCAAGCACACGGTTGCTATCGGTATAGCCTACAACACCAAAAGTGATATATTATATAATTTACCATTGTCACCGAACACACTCCAAGTAAGGGTCGATGTATGCACAAATGAAGATTCTTCCTTACCAATCCCTTCTCTTAACGAAGCAACAATGGTGAAAGATATTGTCAGTGGTAATGTTGTATGGCCAATAGGTCTGATTGAGGCATATAAACTGGTAGTTAATTTACAATTCCTTTTACTTTTTCTATACACTTCCATCTAAAACCACATGATTAGATTTCATGATTTTTGTATGTTGCTGCTCGTCCTAAAGGAAAACGAATTGAAGGGCATGGGAAGAACTCAAAGTGTTCATCAACCAAATAGAAGTCCCAACCCACAACCAGCAACTAAAGCAACCGACAACTGCCTTCAAATGGCCAACAATTGGCATCAATGGCACCAGCTTTGATCAGCTAAGGAGGTTAGTCAATACGTTTCAATATCGACATCTACCATGCTATTATAGATGATCATGTTGATAGTAGTGTGCTGAACTAAGTGCTTAGTCATGATTGGCTTAGTGCGACGGGCGTCAACATATAGATTGGGTACTTTATCATAATCGTCAATCACTGTTATTATTATTATTCATCATTAATTTTTTTAGGTTATAATGACATTGTTTGTTTTATATGAAGTCACTTGTACCATAATCTGTTACTGCACATAGAAAGGGCACATAGATTCGTATTTGTCAGCCCACAACTCCTTGGCTAGCATACGGGGAGATTAGATATGGAAACACTATCTAAGGATATTAAAGATATCTTCATATGAAGAGCAACCCCTAATATGCTCTTTATTGTACCATACAATCCGGGGTAAGTTATTTGCGATAGTATTTTAAAGTATGTTTTTTTATTCTTCCACTTTTACTATTACATGATTGTCGAAGTAAAATGTTCAAAATATTTGAAGGGATATTGGATTTTGATTGTTGTTCGTCCAACATAACCTGATGTTCCCAAGATTTACTATTTGGATCCTCTAAAGGCTTGTCATCCAGACAACTAGCCTGATTTGAAGATTATAATCAATAAGTAAGTGCATAGGTCTATGTGTAAATATTTGTCATTATTGAATTTCCAAAATTAATCAGTCACTACTTGTTTTGTTAGTGCATTGACCGCTTACCGAAGCAATGTTGGATTGAACTATTTGACACTCAAAGACCCAGCTAGTACCTATACTTGCAGGAAGATTGCGGTACTTATATATGAATTTACTCCAATTTTGTTATTCAAAAATTTTTCTTCAAATATTTACTTAACTATTTCATTGTATTGTTGCAGTGCCCACTCCAACCAAATAATGATGATTGCGGTTATTACATTATGAAATTTATGAAAGATGTAGTTACTCATAATCAAATTTTTGTTCTTAAACATGTAAGTTCTTTTACTTGCAGTCACTGTGTTTTAAATTTAATTGACAAGTGTCTAAATTAATTGATTTTTAGTGATTTTAATTTTTTCTATGCTTGCTTTTTAAGTAGTATTATAAAGATTAACATTGTGCCTAATTGACTGACCAACAAGTAGATAAAATCATTAAATAATGGTGTGAATATATGGTCAGACAATTAGCTAATATTTAGGTACATATGTAAGTTGTTTCTTGCCTATTCATCTTGGTTGTTTATGAATTAGTTGTATATTAAAATTGTTTCTTGCCTACATTCTACGTACATAGATACTTAAAATTAGTTGTATATTATTTGTTACGTTGTAATTAAATACATACATTAGTACTGATTTTATGAATTAATTATTTTGATTTGAGTTATTTCATTTCTAATCTGGTGTGATTCTGGTTTGGGTTTTTGTTGCTGTGGATTTGTAAAATGTAAATTGCTATGGATTGAATGCTTATAGGCAATAGAAAAAAAACATACTTCCAATGGCGCTTCTCTAGGCAAGTGTTGTTGGAGGTATATTACCTCTAATAGCACTTCCCCTGGGAAGCGCTGTTAGAGGTATTAAACTTCCAACGGCGCTTGTTCAAAGAAGTGCTATAGGAAGTGGCACTTCCTATAGCACTTCTCTGGACAAGCGCTATATCTTTATATTTTTAAAAAAAATTAAATAATCAAGCTATGACACTTCCATATATTTAAGAAGAGTCATAGCTTAGTTTAATGGCACTGGTAGCTATGGCACTTCCGAAGCACCATATTATTCTCTAAATTAAGTGTCATAGCTTATACTTTTTATAGTAGTGTAAAAAGAATGATTTAATTAAGTTGGATAAGTATAAAATTTATATTGGTAATATTATCAAGGATATGTAGGTAATAAGAAATTATTATGTTTTCTACTACAATGTGGTTATCATTATGTAAGGAAAATAGGAAACGATGAGGAAAGGTCCTATAATATCAACAAAAAAGAAAAATAGTGAGAATAAAAATTATGCAAATGAAAGAATAACTAACACAAGGAACTAATCTCTTAGCCAGGAGCACTAGCCACCCTTATTCACTTGCTTCTCCTTCGAACCGCTTGCCCTGGCTGAAGGTTAGTCATTGGAAAGAGTGAGATTCATAGGAATCTCAGTAGCAATGTTTTCACTCATATGATATATAATAAACAAGCATGTAAGCAATTATCACAAAGAAGTAAACACAACGGCATCCACAGTAGCAACCACATAATGTGTGACTTCCGTCAGATAAACGACAGCTTTTATTGTATTCACTTATACCTTAGCTTTAGCTGTTTTCACAAATACCTCAGCTTTCGCTATATACACATTACCTCAGCTTTTATTGTATGCACATTACCTCAGCTTTCACATTCGTTACAACTCAATGATAAGCACAAACATGCAAACATTATACATTATATAAGAGAAAGAATACTACCTTGGTCTTTCCAGTTTTGTTCTTGCACAGATTTCTTGAGCTCAAGGCAGATATTGAATCTTATAATTAGAATTACGGATGACAGGTTATTACTTAATCCAATTCTTCTTTAATTCAAATACTCAGGTTGGTTATCATTAGGGATATTGAATCAAGTCAACTAAGGAGTTAAAGTGGTCAATAACCTAAAAGACCAATTTCTAACCTCAAAGTTCAACAATATTACACTATGCCATTACATCTTCAATTTTCGCACAAGTGACCAAATCTGCCAGAATTTTTTCATCAACTTTGAAAAATCATATCTTTATGTACAAAAATAGAATTGCAGTGATTTCAAAGGCTATGTGACCCTTATTTAGTCCATTTTCAAGAAACAAATATCACCCATAGCTAGTTGGATACACAACATTCCTAGAATTTTCATTTATTGCACACTATCAGAATTCAACCCAGTTTTCATTACATAAATTTAAAAATTCATAACTTCTAGTGTCCAAATCGAAATGATGCAAATGACCTATCAATTTAAAGCTTGATATGTCAACTATTTAACTGGAAAGTTTCAGAATTTTTAGAGATCATTTGGTTATCCAAAAACACTACAAAATCAGGGTACCTCGCTGGAATCCTGTTTAGCAGAAAATCCAGTTTTGCATTTTGAGATTCAATGACCCAAAATTCACAACCCGGGGATATTCTCACACCATTTTTCATGTAGAACAAAATGATAATATCAAAATGAACAAACTCCCACTCATTCCCCATATCCTGTTTTGGCAGAAAAATTCAAAATAAATTCCAACAATTACCAACTTCCAATTTCAGCATCAAACTTGTGTCATATGGTTTATAATCATTGTAAAACACCAAACACATAACCAAAATACCATGACTTCTCTAAACCCTAACTTGAACAAAATCAGGGTAGATATATACTTGCCAAAATACTCATTCAACCAACACACCCAATAGCTCAAATTGAAGCCAATACTCACCTCTTGCTTCTCCTTGGCTCCTTTCTTTGGTTTTTTAGTTTTTGTTCTTGGATGAAGTTTCAAAAGACCTCTTCTTGAAATTCTAAAACCATAGAAATGAAGCTCTCATCAAGAGGAATAATATTTATGGTATTTGAGCCATAGATGAGGTTAAGGAGGTGAAAATCTCACAAAATCACCTTACCTTACTCTTTGTTCTTCCAAAACTCACTTTCTCTTTCCTTGCATCCTTTGGCCGACTTTATGGCTATGTGAGGATGTGAGAGAGTGTTTTAATTAAATATCTACTCCCACTCTCTTGCTCTTAGATGCTTGGCCGACCTTCCTACTAAAAAAGTAAGGAAATATTTTAATTTCACATTCTCTCTCACACTCTTTCTCTTTGGTCGACCTAATAAACCAAAAAGGTTAGAAAATATTATAATCCAATTCTCTTTCTTTGATTCGGTGTCTTGACTGACTTTTTAGATGAATAATATGATGAGAGAATACAATTAATCAAACCTCCTCTCTTTTCTTATAACATAGCCGAAATAATTGACTTGAGGGGAGGGAGTTGTGTTAACAAGTCTCTTCCTTTCTCTTGATATGCTTTTGACCCTTTTGACCCACTTTTCTTGAGGAAAAGTTGAACAATGGTATTAATTAAAATCTTCCTCCCTCTTTCCCTTATGATTTGGTCGAAAAGCATATTGAAATGAAAAGAGGAAAGCTCTTTAATATCCTCTTTACTTTAATTGCAATTGTTGATCAAGTCTTCATCTTTTGCTAACTTGTTCAAATTGTCTCCATATGTCATATTTAGAAGCCAATATGTATTTTCACTTACTTTTTCCTCTTGTCATACATAAATCATCGCCCTTTGTAGAAGATGATGATATTGTAAAATATCATCTTGCAATATAATATTTAATTGCCAATTTTACATGTGAAAATTGACTTTTCTTCTTCTTTTTCCATATGGCATCTAAAGCTTCCACATGGCATGATTTATGGCCAACTGAATATTTTCCTTTAATATAAGGAATTTTGGTGACTGAAATTTGGGATATTACACTGGATGGTTTGTTACTTTCAGATATGACTACACAAGAACAACATGGGTTTACTTAATGAAAGAAACATCCGAAGTAGTCAAAGTGTTTCAAAACTTCTATACTGTTGTGTGAACCCAATTCAATACTTCCATTAAGGTACTATAAAGTGATAATACCAGGGAAAACATGAGTGGAGCCTTTAAGGAATTTCTTGATCAGAAAGGAATTCATCATCAAACTTCCTGCCCATACACCCCTCAACAAAATAGAGTGGCCAAGCGAAAGAACTATTACCTATTAGAAGTAACCTGATACTTGTTAATGGAATGCAATGTTCCAACCATCTTCTGGGTTGATGTCGTACTAACCACCATTTTTGTGATCAACCTCATGCCATCCAAAGTTCTCAACTACATCAATCTTATCCAAAAACTCCTTGAACACTTTCTAAATTGCCCTCTAATCAATTCATTACCCCGATGGCAAAAAAAAAAATTCATTACCCCCAAAGGTGTTTGATTGTGTTGTCTTTGTTCACAATAATGATAACAACAAATTTGCTGCTCAAAGTAAAAAATGCATATTTCTTGGCTACTCCCCTACTAAAAAAGGGTGCAAATGCTATTGTCCTAAGTAAAAATCATTTCCTTAATTTCATAACATTAACTCATATTTCAAGCACTAATCATGATAGAACAAAAGTTTAACAAACAATTCAAGATTTTACCATGATTATAAAGAGATTCCCATTTCAAACTAAAGTCATCGATAACACGAAAGAGACAATCTAAACATTTCAAGCAATAATAACACTAAGACCTTGAGTTTCTCGAAACTCATATACAACATTCACCAATAGTCTAGGATCAAAAATCCAGTTCTGTATAGTATCTAAATCATAATATGATAATTAGAAGTTTCCAAAATATGAATTTGTGGATCTACATCCATTCACATGCAATCCTAAAGGCTTCGGGCCTTTTACTAACACACCAGCCAGTGATAGTTTAATCCAAAGTACGCAGTTAAATCAGAATTTACAAAATATGGGCCCTATGAGTGGCAATATACATCAATTTATCACATAATAAACCAAAAGAAGCTATATAGATAAATATGCCTCAGGAGTTCTCCCTGACATCCCAGCATGGGAATTATCACCTGAAAAGTGTTAAATCAATAGGTGAGACAAAAACCTCAATAACCAGCTATCCAACTCATTACATAAGCTAATATGTGCTAATGAGGTGCAAAGTGGAATAGTTTACATAACAAAGTATTAGAAATATAATTCACAAAATTCAATATCACAATTTCCACCTCACAATTCTCATATCACAATTTCCATAGAACAGTTTCTATATCACAATTCTCATGTCACCATTTCCACATCACAATTCTCAAGTTACCTCCCATCAATTAATCAAACCGCCTTATTTCTACCGACAAGACTCATGGGCTAACTTACTATCTATGTCACTGGCCACTCAAAAAGCTCTTCGTTCACATGATGAAGAGCCAAAATTCACATAGTACATGCTCAGACCATGGGTTTTGTCCCCTCGTTAAACTAGTGGGGTGTCACAGCCCCTCGTTGAACTAGTAGGGCAGTCCCTCATTGAACCAGTGGGGCAGTCCCTTATTGAACCGGTTATATAATAGAAAGCCAACCATCATTCACTAATGGAGGCTATACCATATGGTAAAACAAACTACTCAACCTCATCCCAATCTAATTATTACAATAATTATCAATAAATAGCTCAACAGGAATTTTTCAAGATTTCCATATTCATACAATGATATTCAAATCATCTTCATATACATGACATAATGTCTAAATTCTCAACTCATATATATATATATATATATTAAGGTCCCACAAGGCAAATTTCTATCAAAATACTTATCGAAATATCTTATAAATATCAATATACCTTTTTCAATTCTCATAATCATTTCACAATACTCACAAACAACATACCAATAGACATAATAAGTGGAAGGTGGTTACCTCTCACCAAGTAAAGAGATATTACCACAAATCAAAGCCCATACTCAACACGAACGACTCATAATTCAATCTACATAATGCACATCATCACCACAATTAGTTTACAACTAATTAAGTGGTTAGAAATAACAATTAGAGACTCTTAGTCTTACTAGAGCCCTAACTCTCAATTCTCAATAAAAAATTATCCCAACCTACTTTTAGTCTCCAATTACCTCATTAATAACTCAGAGTTATTTGGATAATTATTAATAATATGTTCATATTCATGATTAATATATATATACCACAATATTTAAATCTATAAATAGTTAATGGTTATAATTTCCAAGTAAGAAAAAAATTTCTTAAATCTCTCATAAACCATAATTAATCATTCCAACACCAAACTTCTATTTTCTTTAAAATTTCAAATCACACAATTAAATCTTTAATAACTCCCAAATATCTTACTTTAACCAAAAAAGAATATCCTAAAATTCTCAAATCTAAAATTCCATTAAAATTCCAACTTTACAATTTCAAGCTTAAATCTCAAAACTACACTATCGAAAATTCAACAATACCTTTAACATATTCAAATCAATCATTTAACTCAAATATAATTGGTAAAAATAATATATATATAAAAAACATTATCTTTTTAAATACAAATTAAATTTTTAAATCTTCAAGACAACCAATAAATAAATCTAAACTTACAGAACTTGACTAATAAAATAGCTTTACAATCATATGGTCATGTATTGAAAAACTCAACACTTACTCCAAACTCTAATCCAAACATTTACTCTAATCAGCTCAAAAATACAACCATTAGAAAGAACGAGTTGAGTAGAATAATGTTTATGAAGAGACTTTAGTGAATAAGAGTAATTTTGCTAATGAAAGTGAACCCAAAAACTTGCCCTAAGAGAAAAATGACGACACTCGAACTGCTGGAGAGAAAGATGAAGCACAAAGGACACTCTGCCACTCTTGCCACATATGAATGACATGTTGAGGGAGGGGGTTAATTAATATCCCAATGTCTTGCCTCATGAAAAAGGGTCGTGGGCCTTTTGGCCCTTTTTCTTATATATATATATATATATATATAATATTTTTAAGAAAACATTATTTCCCTTTGAACATTTTACTTTTTTTTAATTCTTTCATTCTTCACTTTTGTTCATTTTACTTTTATTTCCATTTTTATTGTGAATGATAATAGTAATAACCATTCAATTTCTTTTCTTTTTGTTTTTTATTTTTTTTACTCTTATGTATCACACTTTGGATAAATTCTTAGTTTACTTAATTAAATGGTGAAATTCTATCTACCATGGATTAATTTCTTCCTAAAATTATTTAAATTCTAGGAATAAAAACTAGGATGTTACATCCTACTTCCAAGAAATTAACTTTCTATTTCCTGAGATAACGTCTTTTTAGAAGAAAAAGCTTACTATCCCAAATTACCCTTTAAGGGGAATATACTGACATTGAATGGCTAATTTTGTAAAAATCTAACTCAAAAGTTGCCATAAACACATCATCACCACTTAAGCCTAACCTTATAGCCAACCTTAACTCATTTGCTCTCACAAACCAACCCATTCCTACCCAACCTTCTCATAAGTCTAAGCCTATTTCACCTCAACCTAAACCTACACTCAATGAACTGGAAACAAATGTTGAGATCAACTCAAGGGAGGATGACAAAACAAGATGAGAAGCAAAATCTAGGCAACAAGTTCCAGAGGAACTATACATTGCTAGAACTATCTATCCTATTCAAAAAAATGATGGGATGTGTTCAGATGGCTTCTTATTTAGTTAATCGAGTCCCCTAAAAAAATTTAGATTTTTAGACCCATATCATATAGTTTAAGGAAATGTTCCTAGTTATGATAATATGAGAGTACTCAGGTGTCTTGCTTATGCTACTAAAATAACCATAAATTTTAGGCTCATCAATTCCATGTGTTTACTTGAATGATCCTAAATTTTTCACTCAATTTTAAGTTAACTAAAAGCTTATATAGCTTGTTTTCATACCCATTGGAGCTTTAAATGGGAAAAGTTTATCTTGGTGATGCTATATGTTGTGTTAGGTGTTGGATCTTTTTGTTGTTTTAGCACTAGACTTTTCATGTTATTTTTGTGTTGGTAGCATGATGTAACCCCCCTTACGGCAATTATATCCGGATTATGAAATTTAAGTGAAATAGAGACCAATAAGACAAAAATCACATTTATAATTACTCATCTCCAAGAGATAGGGTGTCAAAGTAAAACGTTTACAAACAGGTTTCATCTGGTCTCACATTCACTTTCGAATATATTTACCTGCACAGTTATATCACATAATAAATATCAGAGTGCCTAACAAGAATCCCGGCAACCACGGGTTACTTAAATATATAGAATGGGTTTAAAGGTTTCCCAAAATGGGGATTACATAACCAAAATTGTTATATACATCTCATATACAAACAATAACCACAAAAGCCAACTAGATAACCAACATCCATAATACAAAATGTCCCTAAAGCCCTAACTACTCCTGGTTGGCCGCTTCCCTTTCGAGCCACTTGCCCTGTTTGAAAATATTAGTCATTTAGAAAGAGTGAGATTCTAAAGAATTCCAATAGTAACAAATCACTCATACAATATATAAACATAAGGCATGTAATGTATCATGTTCACCAGCATCATCAGTAACACAATGATCTATGGCTCGCGCCACAGATGACAGCACTCACGGCTGTATCACAATGCACTATACCCACTTTCAAGGTAATCACAATGACAGCTTTCATTGCAAACACTATGCCCACTTTCACGGTAATCACTATGTCAGCTTTCGTTGTAATCACAATGCCCGCTTACGCGATAATCACCATGCAGCAGCATCACAAAGCACAAAGTATCTCAAAGCACAACGTATCACAAGGCACAATGCTCCATCACAAAGCACAAAGCTCCACAAGGCACAATGTATCTGAATGCATCTCAAAGTAGCAGTACCAACACACAATGCATGATAATCAAACATACAATACATTTACATAAAGTATAAGAGAGAAGTCACTACCTGAATCTTTCCTGACGTTCTTTGGCACAGTGGGCTCACGCGTCTGACAGATATCAAATCCTATACCAATTTTAGGGACAATTGATTAATCTCTTTTCCAAGTGCATATTTCTATAATACTCTAAGTTGGTTATCATTTAGGACTCCTTAGGTGGCTAATAGAGGCCTAAACATATGCCTAAAGGGTTAGGAGAAACTACCCTAAAGACCCCTTTGTTGAAAGGCAAAATATTGATTTTAGGCTGGCTCACTCGAGTGAAGATGACCTCACTCGAGTGATGAAAGACTCGTGCTGGAGTGAGAACGATTCTTACTCGCGAGTGTTTGACAGTGAGCAACTACTTCGGCCAGAAAGTGCTCACATCACTCGAGCATAAGGCTTTCCATTCTAGTGATGACTCTAAATCCACTCGAGTCCCCGAAAGTGAAACACAAAGAGTGACAACCTGAGAACACATGTTATCATCAGGGGGAAAAGCTCACTCAAGCATACCCCCTTGAGCCCGGGTGAGAAGGTATCACTTGTGAGTGTCAGCACACACTCTTGAACATCAATCAGCGTGTGACAACCCGAGAGCAACCCTAACCAAGAACACACACCATCACTGGAGTGACCCCATGCTCACTCGAGTGATCACCAACATCACTCACGGTAAAGGAAGCGCACTCAAGCCCCTTTCATGAGAACTCAAGCAAAAAACAATGTAGAAAGACAAAACACAAGGCATCACTCAAGTGAGTTCCTCCCTCACTTGAGTGAGGCTATCTGATTGCCAGATCGCAGCAACTGACAAAAATTCCTAGATTGGTCAAAATCACACCCAATGGTTCCCAAACTCCATACAAAGCTTATTAACACTCAGAATGACTTAGGGAACCTATTAGTAACCTCTAAAACACCCAAATACCATTTAAACCACAATTTATGCCCTTAGGTCTCTATGACACACACAACTCCCAAATTCATTCAAATCACTTCCAAACTTCAAAACTATATCAAATACTCAAAGAACTTCACAATGCACTAATTCCAACATCAATCACTATGAATTTCATTCATTCCAAAATGATCATAAATCAGGGAAAATTTCAAGAATTTCTCAAACTTATCCAAAACTCATAACATATATATCAAAAAGCATCAAATGCTTACCTCTTCACTTTGTCGAATCCAGAATCTTGATTCTCCAACTCTCAATTTCATCCAATACTCAAATCACAACCTTTCAAGATTCTGAAATCACCATAATGGAGCTCTTAACTAGCATTAATCAGTAAGAAGTATGCCCACTTCGTTAACCAGTCAATAATGACCCAGATCGCATCATAATTCTTGATCATGGGCAATCTTACTACAAGGTCCATGGTCACACTTTCCCATTTCCATTCTGGAAATTCAGGACTTTTTAACAAACCAGGCGGTCTCTGGTGCTCGATTTTTACCTTTTGGCATGTGAGACACCTCGCAACATATTTCGTCACATCACTCTTCATTCCGGGCCACCAATACACAGATTTCAAATTATGGTACATCTTAGTCATACCAGGATGAAGAGTATACCGGCTCTTATGCACCTCATCTAAGATTTTCTATCTCAACTCCGCCTTATATAGAACACAAATTCTTTTCTGGTAGCGAACAAGTCCACTAAGCGACAAATCATAGCCCTGAGCTTCTCCCCGCTCAATTCTAGCTAGATTACGCTGTATCTAACCATCATGCCTCTGAGCCTCTTCAATCTCAGCTCTCAAATCACTTTCCCTTTGGGAAACAGTATAGTTGGCACAGATAATCTGGTTCGACAAATTCATATCTCAAAAATCAGTAATCAGTTTCCTCTCTTGTATCATCACAGCTGCTAGAAACATAGTTTTTCAACTAAGAGCATTAGCGACTACATTTGCCTTACCCGAATGATATTTGATTTCCAGGTTATAGTTTTTAAGCATCTCTATCCAGCGCCATTGTCTCATATTCAATTCTTTTTTATCATACAGATACTTGAGACTCTTATAGTCGCAGTACAGTTCCATAGTCACACAGTAAAGGTAATGGCTCCAAATCTTGAATGCAAACATAATGGCCGCAAGCTCCAGATCATAAGTGGGATAGTTCAATTCATGAGGTTTGAGCTGTCAAGAGGCATAGGCCACCACACGTCCCTGCTGCATAAGGACACACCCTAATCCCTGCCCACTGGCATCACTATACAAAACGTATGTCAAACTGGGATCAGGTAAAATCAACACAGGTGCCATAGTCAACCTCTATTTCAGCTCCACAAAGCAATTTTCATAATGTTCATCCCACACAAACGGATGATCTTTTATCGTGAGCTTGGTCATCGGCAAGGCAATACGGTAGAAATTCTGAATGAATCTCCGATAATAGCCAGCAAGACCCAAAAAACTGAGTACCTCTGCAATAGTTTATGGCCTTTTCCAGTCCAGTACTGCTTCCACTTTACTGGGATCCACAGAGACCCCTTATTATGAGATAACATGGCCTAGAAATTTTACTTTTGAGAGCCAAAACTCGTACTTACTCAATTTGGCATTGAGCTGCTTCTCACGCAATGTATTTAACATAATTCTCAAATGATGCTTATGCTCTTTTCTACTCTTAGAGTATATCAAAATATCATCAATGAATACCACAACGAACTGGTCTAGGTATTGTCGGAATACATAGTTCATGTAATCCATGAAAACCACAGGTGCATTCGTTAACCCAAACGGCATCACTAAGAATTCATAATGGCCATACCTGGTCTGGAAAGCAGTCTTCGGAATTTCTTCCGCTTTCACTAGCAGCTGATGATACCCTGACCTTATATCAATCTTCAAAAATACACACGAACTGGGTAGTTGATCTAACAGGTCATCAATTCTAGGGAGAGGGTACTTATTCTTGACGGTAATCTTATTCAACTCTCTATAGTCGATACACAAACGAAGACTCCCGTCTTTCTTTTTCACAAACTAAACTGGAGCTCCCCAAGGCGACACACTGGGTCTAATGAACCCTTTTTCAAGCAATTCTTCAATTTGCTTCTTTAATTCTGCCATTTCATTTGGGGCTATACGATATGGGGCTTTAGATATTGAACCAACTCCAGGCACAATGTCAATCAAAAATTGAACTTCCCTTTCCGGAGACAATCCACTTAGATCATTCGAAAAAACCTCAGGGAATTCATTCACTACGGGTATTCTACTCAATGCTTCACTGGTTTCCCCTTGTACAGAAAAGAAAACCATATACCCCTGACAACCCTTTTACAAATATTTCTCAACCTTAGCTGTTGAAAGGAAATTTAGTTCGACATTCTTGTCTTGAATGCTATGAGAAACAGGATACACTATCCTCTTGTTCCCACAATCTAATAACAAATTATTCGCTCTTAACCAATCAAAACCCAAAATGACTTCCAATTGGCAAAGCAGTAAATAGATCAGATCTACAACAGACTCATGGCCCTCAATGGTTACAACACAATTTAAACAGGCTTCTGTAGTTATAACCTTCACACCCATCGGTGTTGAAACAATCAAATCGAATGGTAACTTATACACATTCATACCCAGGTGCTTCACACAATCATATGCAATAAAGGAGTGACTTGCACCCGAGTCAAACAATGCTTGTAACATATATCCATTAAGAAGAACTATACCTTGTAGCAGCTCTGGGGATTTCCAGGCTTCCTCATGAGTCATAGCAAATACTCAGCCCTAAGTCCTCGGTCTCTGCTCTGGTCGCGGCTGTCCACACTCAACGGATGTATGCCTAACTTGCTTGCATTTAAAATAGATCACCCGACAATCAGAAGTCTTGTCGTGATGTGGCTTGTTACAGCGAGGACATGTCCATACAAAAGGAGCTCTCTGCTGATCTCGGTTCCCAGACAGATAAGGCTTCTTACTACCACCTCTGAATAAAGAGGATGATCCCGAGCCCTTTTCGCTTCTGAGAAGCACTGCCCTTACTGGGCTCACTATAGCCACCACAGCTTTAGCCGGATACAACTCTCTCAAATTGCTCTCTGTAATCCGATATTCCTCAACTACCTTATTAAACTCAGAAAACTGATGGGTGGCTATTCTCTCCCTCATATCACGCCTCAAACCCCGTATAAGCAAGTTTGAACTCAACTCCTCGTCATCCATCTTTTGCAAATAGGATGAATAACAATATAAACGGACGAAATGGGAATGGTACTCATCAAATGACTCCGTGTCCCCTTACTTGATATTTAAGAACTCAGTCTCCTTCTCAAGCCTTACCGACTTGGGAAAATATTTCTCATTGAAATGTTGCTGGAACACTTCCCAAGTCAATGGTATGATTTTACTCCTCAAAGATAGAGCAATATTCTTCAACAGCGGTCTGCATCTCCTTAAATCTTGTACACCGCTAGCCGGGCTTTCACCTCTGAGGAACACTCTAAGACCTCAAAAATCTTTTCAAGACGGTTTAGCCAATCTTCAGCCGCCTGAGGATCAAATCTCCCTTTAAATGCTGGAGGCTGGTGCTTACAGAATCTAGAGACCCAAAACTGAAGATCTCTTTCCTCTCTACCTCGGACTCCATATGATTCAGGATTTAGTCTAGCAGGAGGAGGTGATTCAAGTGGCCGTGCTGACCCTTCATTCGTTTCCTCTCTATGCGTCCCTTTTCGAGTCTCCTCTTGTATTTCCTCTCTAGTAGACTGACCTCGGCCCTCATTATTCTTTTCTTTCTCAGCTCTGAGCTCTTCTCTAAGCTGAGAATCATATCCAGCTGATCCTGAACCAACCCTATCATTTCTTGCAACTGGTCCGGTGGATTCTCATTGACAACCTCCACCTCAAGATTTACTTGTACTCTGGGGTGACTTTTTGTTGTTCTTTTCATTCTACAAAGAACTCACCCCATTAATCCGACAATTATGGTGTAAACATAATTTCATAAAGCACATATATCCATATAACCAAAACAGATATATGTATACGATGATTATTCAAAGATGATTTCCTATCACTAAGACCACATAATGGGAGGTATCCTAGCAAACTCTACCCTTGCCAGGAGCTGCAACTCTGATACCAAAAATGTAACCCCCCTTACGGTAATTATATCCGGATTATGAAATTTAAGTAAACTAGATACCAATAAGACAAAATTCACATTTATAATTACTCATCTCCAAGAGATGGGGTGTCAAAGCAAAACGTTTACAAACATGTTTCATCTGGTCTGGCATTCACTTTCGAATACAATTACCTGTACAATTATATCACATAATAAATATCAAAGTGCGTAACAAGAATCGCGGCAACCCCCGATTACTTATATATAGAATGGGTTTAAAGGTTTCCCAAAATGGGGATTACATAACCAAATTTGTTATATACATCTCATATACAAACAATAATCCCAAAAGCCAACTAGATAACCAACATCCATAATACAAAATGTCCTTAAAGCCCTAACCACTCCCTGTTGGCCACTTACCTTTCGAGCCACTTGCCCTGTCTGAAAATGTTAGTCTTTTGGAAAGAGTGAGATTCTAAAGAATCCCAGTAGTAACAAATCACTCATACAATATATAAACACAAGGCATGTAATTATCATGTACACCAGCATCATCAGTAACACAAAGATCTATGGCTCACGGCTGTATCACAATGTATTATGCCCGCTTTCATGGTAATCACAATGACAGCTTTCACTGCAAACACTATGCTCGCTTTCGCGATAATCACTATGCCAGCTTTCACTATAATCACAATGCCTGCTTACGCGGTAATCACCATGCAGCAGCATCACAAAGCACAAAGTATCTCAAAGCACAACGTATCACAAGGCACAATACTCCATCACAATGCATAAAGCTCCACAAGGCACAATGCTCCACAATGCACAAAGCTCCACAATGTATCTCAATGCATCTCAAAGCAGCAGTACCAACACACAATGCATGATAGGAAAACATACAATACATTTACACAAAATATAAGAGAGAAGTCACTACCTGAATCTTTCCTGACGTTCTTTGGCACAGTGGACTCATGTGTCAGACAGATATAAAATCTTATACCAATTCGAGGGACAATTGATTAATCTCTTTTCCAAATGTATATTTCTATAATACTCTAAGTTGGTTATCATTTAGGACTCTTTAGGTCGCTAATAGAGGCCTAAACATATGCCTAAAGGGTTAGGAGAAACTACCAAAAGACCCCTTTTCGTGAAAGGCAAAACATTGATTTTAGGCTAGCTCACTCGAGTGAAGATGACATCACTTGAGTGATGAAAGACTTGTGCTTGAGTGAGAACGACTCTTACTCATGAGTGTTTGATAGTGAGCAGTTACTTCAGCCAGAAAGTGCTCACATCACTCGAGCATAAGGCTTTGCACTCGGGTGATGACTCTAAATCCACTCGAGTCCCCGAAAGTGCAACACAAAGAGTAGCAACCTCAGAGCACATGCAACCATCAGAGGAAAAAGCTTACTCGAGCATACCCCCCAGTGCTCGGGTGAGAAGCTTTCACTTGTGAGTGTCAGGACACACTCTTGAACATCAACCAGCGAGTGACAACCCGAGAGCAACCCTAACCAAGAATACACACCATCACTCGAGTGACCCCATGCTCACTCGAGTGTTCACCAACATCACTCGCGGTGAAGGAAGCGCACTCGAGCCTCCTTCATGAGAACTCAAACAAAACACAACGCAGAAAGACAAAACACAAGGCATCACTCGAGTGAGTTCCTCCCTCACTCGAGTGAGGCTATTAGATTGCCAGATCGCAGCAACTAACAGAAATTCCTAGATTGGTCAAAATCACACCCAATGGTTCCCAAACTCCAAAAAAAGCTTATTACCACTCAAAATGTCTTAGGGAACCCATTGGTAACCTTTAAAACACCTAAATACCATTTAAACCACAATTTATGCCCTTGGGTATCTATGACACACACAACTCCCAAATTCATTCAAATTACTTCCAAACTTCAAAACTATATCAAATACTCAAAGAACTTCACAATGCACTAATTCCAATATCAATCACTATGAATTTCATTCATTCCAAAATGATCATAAATCAAGGAAAATTTCTAGAATTTCTCAAACTTATCTAAAACTCATAACATATATATCAAAAAGCATCAAATGCTTAGCTCTTCACTTTGCTGAATCTAGAATCTTGATTCTCCATCTCTCAATTTCTTCCAACACTCAAATCACCACATTTCAAGATTCTAAAATCACCATAATGGAGCTCTTAATACTATGAACAAATTTAGTGAAGAGTGTTTGAGTAAAGGAGGACCATTACTCACCAAAGATCAAGCTTTTCTTTTCCTCTTCCCTTGGTTCAAGCTCGCTGGAAATGGGAGAAGGAAGAGAGAGAATATGAGAGATGGAGATAATGATGATGAAGTATATGCACTTCCCTCTTGGCCCATACTCCACCGAAAAGAGAGAAGGGAGAGAGAAAAAGTGGATTTTTGTCCTCTTGTGCCACATCCAATGGTCCTTACAATGCCACATGTCACCATCTTATCCACTTCCACTATAAGCTCACACAAGTGTAAAGCATAGGATTCTGACCCATGGTCAATAGATCTCAACCCTTGATCTCTGATCACCAAATACACTTATATCAAATGTACATCATATGTCTACAAAAGTTTTTAATTACACTAATTACAATCAATATCAGAGTCATTAGCCCTTAATCCCAAATTGGGTCATTACACATGAGTCATGCATGCTTTGTGAGGCACAAGTAAGATTGAATTTTGTTTTTCATTGTCATTAAAGGTAGAGGGATGTCTTTATGTTATAAAATATAAATAATTTGTTAAGTTACATTTAAATTAATAAAAGTGTTGGACTTTGGGTCCACGTCAACCCTTGATGGGCTGGACTATTTGATTAGGATACAAGTAGCCTAATTAAATAAGAATTAAATCAGCATTAATTGCAGATTGGGGAATAAGTTAGTATTAATTATGACATTGTTAATTGAGAAACAAGTCATTATAATTCATAAAATTAATTAAGAATTAATTCTCTTGATTACTAACTTAGAAGGCAAGAAGGGTGGACATCATTTACTAATTAGTGGCCACCCTAAACCACTATAAATAAGAGGTGCCTCCTTCAGTTATTCCTCACTCCTACTATTAAGTTTTCTAGTAATCTTTTCTCTCTTACCATCTTTCTTATTCTGGTGATCTAATATGCCAATCCTAATTAGGCTCTAGTAGTCTAATAATTGTGTGGGCACTATTATGGAGCATTGGAGCTTTGACCCGGATCCAAACATGGATTCGCCCTAGTACCCTAGTTCTCTCCTCCTATATTTTTCCTTTATTAGCATTAGGGCATGTTAATATGTGTTTATTACTTCCTCTTCTGTTCTCTTATTCACATATAAATATAATGATTATTCATGTATATATATTCTGTCATATATATTGCATGTTGCTTCTTATGTGAAAGTACAAGTTTATATGCTGTGTGAAGTTCTTCATATATCTATGAACATGAATATATGCTATGTAACATGTTTCCCTTACTTGATATGGATACAAGAATATACATTTGTTTCGGTGCATGCATGAATATGTGTTTTCGAACTCTCTCTCGTTTTGGTGTTCAAAACTTTATTCTTCTTCTCCTCACTTCTTTGATTTCTTAACGGTTGAGTTTTTGGAACCTATGTAGAACCAAAAGTAAGAGACTTTAACCCTCAAAAGCTAGGAAAGTTTTTAAAACACAGAGGACACACACCTAAGTCACGTTATGGAGTGCCGTCGATGTCAAGAAAATATTAGGTGCTCGGAACCGAGTGTTTTTGCCCAAGGCAAGGCCATATATGTGTAGAGCTCAAAGAGACAGTTCCAACAACGCTTAGAATGCATCAAACGGAGTTCGGATGAGGGAGAAACAAAGGAAAGAAGTTGGCAGGTCACTTGTCACTGCCACCACTTAACTCACGATTTGATCAATGAAAAAGACATTTTCAGATAAAATAAAAGCTATGGATTTGTATTTCGTTCAACTACAATTCGAACGACACCAATAATGCGAAAAATGGAGCTAAAATGAGGGAGATATGGCCTTTCAAAGTTGGCGGGTCGCGATGACTAGCCTGAGTTCCAACCGAGTCGGGTTGACCCTGTTGGAGGTTGAAGATGATGACGTGGTAGTCAACTGCCACATCATCGGTCAACCAAAGCCATGTGGTGCTAGCAAGTGAGCGCCATGTCAGCGTTCAGAGACACATCAGTGTCATGCCAACACCACGTCATTATATTCTCAATCAAGCATTAATTGTTGACCAGTCAATAGTTGACTGTTGACTGGACAAAGTCAACAGTTGAATGTTATGTTTAAAAAAAACTAGAAATTGACATTTGGCTTGTGTGGCCTATAAGGGCACTGTCAGTGAGAAGATGGCGCGTGGAGTTGTGGAAGCCAGCACATGTCACTGGCGGATAGCTGTAAGGCGGCACATTGTGTTCACGTTCCTCCGCTGAGAGTTGCCTTCTTTGGAATTTTCCAATTTTTTAAGATTTTTTGATCCAGACTCCTTCTAAGGGTATGTGTGAGTATGTGGGACCTTCGATTGAGACGCAGTTTACTCTTAAAAATCCTTAAATTCGAGAGCTTTAATTTATATATAATTTGCATATATTTGAAGCACGTTTGGATGTGATTTGAGTCAAGAAAGTGCTTATATGTACTTAGAGATTCCCAAAATTGTTGAAATTAAGTCAATGATGATTCTATTGTTTCTAGGATAGGTTGGCTTACTTATTAAGAGTATTTTAGCTGTAACATAAGGTTAATGCTGAAAGATTCTTTAAAGTAAAAAATTATTTAAATGAGTTTTTGAATATAAGATCCTATCCAACCTTAACTCAAACTTTTAGAAATAAACTTGAAAATTGCAACAACTTGAAAATATTGAATAATAATAAGTCTCCACATGCTTCAAACCACACTGATTCAATTAGGATTAAAGCATTGACTTCTAAAGTCAACCCTTTATCACAAATGTTGTGATAAAGGATAAGACAGATAAAGACATAAGAATTATCTCATTAAGTGGGAGGTATGCTGCAAATACATCCAAGTGAGTGGATGTAAACATGACAAATAGGAGCTCAACATTGTAGCAAGATGCTACATGAGTTCATATGGTAGAAGGGCCTAGAGAGGGAGAACTTAGTTAAGAGACAACAATATGAGGCAAAGTTTGTTTATAAATTTATGAATGTTCTTTTTTCATTGAATTTATGATTGAATTCTTTGTTTTTTAGAATTGAATTAAGCATATTCTCTTCTTTTTCCATAAACATTCATGTTGATTAGATGATATTGTGTTATTATCTTCTTAGTATAACTGTCTTTGATTGAGTGGGAGTTTCTAGAATGTATCTAGAAATCCAAAGGGGAATGTTTTCAATAAAGACTATGGTTAAAAGGGTGATAAGCTAACTAGCATGAGTGGGATGGGAGTCAACATAGTTGTCTCCTGAACATGAAAATAGTAAACTTATTATCTAATTATCCTGTCTTATTTGAACAAAAGAATATGATTTGTATACCATAATCATCTAAGTGACCAATTCTGGCCAAGTCTATTTAACTGAGCTTATGAAGACAAGCTCAATAGAGATGTCTATAGAGTTAGAAACTCTTAAATCTCTTTCATTCAGGAAGAATGAAATGTCAGGGACATACTACCAACTAGTCTACAGCATTTAGAGGTTGAAGCAACTAAAGGATACAGAAAGTTTATGCTATCAAACATAGAAATAACTAGATTGCTCAGACTTATGATGGTACGAGCAATGTAACTTTATCTAAGCTATTTGAGTAGTGTTGGAAGATAATAGAATAGATTATCTTCTTCCATAAAGTTAAAACTAAGTTAAGTTTTAACATAGTTTATTAAGTCATAAACATGTCGTTTAGGCAATACTTGAGGCAAATGTCAAACGAAGAAGTTGAGACAAACTAAATGCCAAGTTCTTTCTAACAAGCAACAAGTATGTTGTGACAAGACGTCTCCCAGTGAGTGGGAGTAAATTATATCTCCTAGTGAGTGGGAGTAAGCCATGTCTTCCAGTAAGTGGGCGTATACAAAAGCAAATACTACTCCTTATATGCATATTTTGACCTTCGGTAATATGATAAGCCACATTGAACTTAAGTATGAAAGACTGAAGGATCCAAGATCCATCAGTCAGATGAACTTAGCTAAAGAGTGGGAGGATTCATCCTCTAAAACCTAAGAGCAAGAAACCTATGAGGTAAACTTGATCTAGAGGAGATCAATGGTTTCTACAAAGATGAAAGGCTACATTGATAATCCTTTAAGGGTTTCAGAAGAAGCAATCCACATGAGTAGTGGATGTTTCATAGAAGCATATAGCTTTATATCAGATACAAAGCAAGAAAGAGAAAGAATCAAGGGATTGGAACTTGCACGTTAACTCTGCATAGATAAACCACCCTGATTCACTCCATGTAATTGCAACCGACAAAATCACAACTTTGCTCTCCCTTTAGTTAAGGATTGATAGGACTGTGACTCTCAAATCCTTTGTTGGATTTTGATGTTTCTCTTTGGATAATAATTCCATTTCTTGCCACATGTACACAATGATCAAAAGAAATGATCAAACTAGTAAAAGAGAATTTGCTAAATAACGTATACTAAAGGGTTAATACCCTTGTAAGTAAGTTGAGAACTTAGTCTACCTGGCAAGAAAGACAAAGAAATATTTTGAGAAAATCCACTGTAATTAGCAAATGATGACGTTTGTGAACTAATGAACATGAGGGAAAAACACAGAGCTTGGTGTTTCATTAACGTCGTGAACGTTTACTCAAAATACAGTAATGTTTACTTGATTTTAGGCAAGTGTGAAGCTATTAGATAATGACTGAACTAGTCAGGAATCAGTTAAACTAAAAGGATAAGACTTTTCGAACTAACAAGGGTTAAGGAAACCAAACCCATATGATTAGTTCAAGTTACTTTGTGTGTAAGAAAGGGACTGTTAGGAAACTATCAATACCTAGAACCCTTCAACATAATAGAGTTGTTGAAATGGAGCTTGGTGTTTCATTAACGTCGTGAACGTTTACTCAAAATACAATAATGTTTACTTGATTTTAGGTAAGTGTGAAGCTATTAGATAATGACTGAACTAGTCAGGAATCACTTAAACTAAAAGGATAAGACTTTTCGAACTAACAAGGGTTAAGGAAACCAAACCCATATGATTAGTTCAAGTTACTTTGTGTGTAAGAAAGGGACTGTTAGGAAACTATCAATACCTAGAACCCTTCAACATAATAGAGTTATTGAAATGGTGAGATAGACCTCTCCTTGACATGGTTGAGTAAATAATGGCATAAGTGAGGCTATCAGCCATATATTGGTATGTAAACTCACTGCTATTATATTCACACTTAACCAAATGCCCTCTATGTCAATCACGACCTTACCCTGTAAATCATGGATAGGCCTTAGATCAGGCCCAAGCTCGTTAAGACCATAAGGGTCAGCAACTTCATATCCATAAATCTTTTTATGAGTAAGGAAGATTGGGGCCAAGGTATATAAGGTATCTCTTTATGAGATGACATGAGAATTTGACATGACACATCTTTATTAGTGAAAATGATAGTGGCTCAGTGACTGAGAGAGAACCGAGGGACGCAATGTTCATAAAATTCAGATTTACTATCCGGGAATGAGCATTAATCATATTGAATCTCTTTAAGTGGTTTATAGTAACAAGGAATAATCAAGTGTTCCTAAGTTCACTTATCTGAGTGGGATGGTTGAGACCATTTTCACAATGAAAGAGCTAAGAGCTAAGTTACCTGAGGATTACCTCACCCATACATAAGAAAAGAATCCAATGAAATCCACCTCCGAATAAATAGTCATCCAAAAATGGCTATAAAGGGATAAATTCCTAATGGATTGAATGCTCTCTTAATCATTTAGAAGGTGATGATAACTACCTATAAGTGTCTGAAAGACACTAGAAGGACCTGCTAAGAAGAATTGCAAAGTGTCTTGCAGGAGGATTTGAATTTTTTTAAAACTAACAAAGTACATGTTTGGGAACAAGTAGGTTCTCAAATTTATTGTTCGTTGTGCATTTTAAATCTGAACTTTGGCTATGACAATAAGCTTAGTCTTGAAATTACATCAAGATGATGTGAAGACCACTTTCTAATTTGGAATTTTGGAAATTGGATGATAAACTCTACATGAAGCAGCTTAAGGGCTTCATAGAAATAATCACCCAGATAGTAGTATATGAGGTTTCACAAGGTGAAAGCCTCACCAACTTCGAGATAATCGAAGAACACTACATGAGTGCCAAACGGTTTAGTGATGATTCTTTATGAAGTCATCCTTTGTTAAATGACATATGTTTAGCTGAAACAAGTGTCAAGGGAGTTAAAGGAATAAAGGATCAAAGAATCCTTAAATTATGAGTTGAGAAATCATGGGTTAAATAAATAATATCTTAAATGACAAGAAAAATGGAGATTGCACAAGGAAGATATAGTCTTTGCCACCTAAGACATGTACAAGTATGATCCTTAGGCATCTTAAGATGCCAAACTGCAAACTCATAGACACCCCTGAGTTTAGGGAACAAACCTAGAGAGGTTACATGTCCTATAAGGAATCCAACATAGAAAAAGTGGATAGAGTCCCATGTAAGACTATGGTTGGTAATATGGATATACACATAGGTGTATATAAGACCAAATATTTTTGTTCTGACTTAGGAGCTATTTTTGGTTCTGCTATGAAATAGATTAATGAGAATTACCATGGATTATGTTGTCAAGGCAACAACTTTCCTTTGAAAGGATACTCTAATGCAATGCCTAGGCAAATGATAATGGAGTAAAGAAAAATACAATCTATTTTTGTTATCCATGGAATTAGAACATGGAGTGTGTTCTACCATAATTCAAGATGCCATATGGCTAGAGAAGTTCCTATGAGTGATTGGGAATGAATGGTGGATAGAAAGATCCAACTGATAGCATCTTATAATGAGGATCATAAGTATCACAGTAAAGCGAAACATACATTTGATATATCTCTATGAGAGATATGCTTTCAAAGAAAGAAAGCGATAGTTCAATGACCTTCTGCTGACGGAATGTTGGTAGATCCCCATACTGAGCCTGTAGCTTGATATTCATTAAGTTAGTGAAAATCTTGAGGCACAAATAAAATATAAGGTCGTGAACTTCTTTTATATGAAGATAAAAGAAATAGTATATATGTTATGAAAAAATACATATAAGGTATATAATTTTGTATGTCGTACAGGTCCGAAGAGGTTGGTTCACTCACACGAACAACCGTCTTCCCATGTTTTGTAGGGGCATGGGAGGGTAAGACGAATAAATGATCACCATGAGATGGTTAAGAAGAATCTTTGCATTTAAGTTGCCTCTGTTAGACTGAGATGAGATCCATATATGTATATATACACATAAAATGGATCGAAGCATGAATACAGACCTATATCCAGGTAAAGAACTCTTTTTCACAAATGAGATTGTAAAAGAGATATTGTGAAAAAAAAAGTTCTGGTTCGAATGTTGAGTACATTTTAGAACTATTTTCTGTACGGTAAAAGAGAAAGAAATCAACGTACACTATGAATCATTAACCGTAGCATGCAATTCATACTGCATGTGCTTGAGAGTTAGACTACAACATAAAATGTAGGTGAAAGATCCCTAGTTCACTATAGTATGAGTCCCAAGAAGGAAGAATCCTTCCACGATACCCTTAAGACTTAGGCGGCATCATGAAAGCTTGGTTTGGTGACAGCTACTTTAGTTGAAGCTCTATGATCACACACAATTCAATCATATGAGTGAAAACTAAAAAAGTGACCAAGTCAAGATGGACTGATGTTTATGTTTAGTCAAAATGGAAATTTACTCCTAGATACATAAGATGTGCTAGTATCTGTGTTGACCCTTTACTAGCTCTATGTGTAGCTTGTAAGTGCAGATACTATGTGCATGGAGGGCAATCTGGGTTAATCAACATATTAACTCGAGAGGGATTAGATATGCCATGAGTAATATGCATGGGAGAATCTGGGGCATCTGAGGCAATGAATATATAGCTTACAAATATATATAAAGGGTGTCCTTGGATGCTGATCCGATATAAGGGATTTCTAGTATCACAAGCACCAAATCTTAAAGACACTTATGCCCACCCAGTCACGACAGATGCCAAGTATGAAATAAGAAAGAGTAACAGACGCACGATGGGAGGCCCATCAAGTACGAGTGGGAGATGTTGAAATTTAATCCCAAGTCCGCCCTTGATGGACTGGACTATTTGATTAGGATACAAGTAGCCTAATCAAATAAAAATTAAATCAGCATTAATTGCATATTAGGAAATAAGTTAGTATTAATTATGATAATGTTAATTGAGAAACAAGTCATCATAATTCAGGAAATTAATTGAGAATTAATTCTTCGATTACTAACTTGGAAGGTAAGAAGGGTGGACATTATTTCCTAATTAGTGGCCTCCCTAAACCACTATAAACAGGAGGTGCCTGTTAGAGCAAGTGTTTCACCCAAGAGGGGGTGAATTGGGTGATACCTAAAATTTCGTTGGAAATGTAAAACTTTGACAGTGAAATTAAAACAGTAAGGAGTAAAGAGAAATATCACCGAAGTGTACGCCGGGAGTTATACTGGTTCGGTCACAACTACTTTGACCTACGTCCAGTCCTCAGAGCTTCTCTGAGAGTTTCACTATAACTTCCAAGATTCAGTGGGTTCTTGGCACCTCAGTACAAGCAAGTTCCTTCGCCTGGACACTCGCTCCCCCTTACAAGTTATAATCCAATCCCAACTCAAGGTTCCACAACCTTAAGTTATCTCAATAACAAATATTGAGTTTGAATGAAATATCTCTCTTACAGAGTGAATAAGAATCACTGAAGCATAGAAATATAATTACAACGTGAAAACAGAGCAATGAACTTGATGATACGTTTGTGTGTGTTCTTGTTGTTCTTTCTCTGTTTGGATGTTCCCATATATATAGATATGTTGGTGAAGACCGTTGGAACATTTTCCTTTCGTCCGTTGGAGAGTGCGCAGCCACTATTGACTTTTCAGTTTTTGAAAAATATCCGTTGGCGGTGGTTGGCATTTGAACGTTTCATTTGACTTCCATTACTTGATATGATTTCTTCATTGTTTATCTGTAAATAGACTAAGAATACTAATACAATGAAAGATTAATCATATAGGAAACAAATCAATGAACGTTTGAATGATTTCTGGATTTCTGGGTTTGCTTACTCAAGTAGCTACTCGAGTATTCCTTGAAGTTTACTCGAGTATCATCGGGGAATCTTTGATCAACTGCAAGTCAACAGAAAAATTTAAGATTACTCGGATAGTGCATGGAATAACCAATTTTCAAACCTTTGAAAATGTATGTTTACTCGAGTACCTACTCCAGTAATACACTCACAACTTTATGAGTTACTCGGGTACCAACTCGAGTAAACCTTCAAATAAACTTTTGGTTACTCGATGCTTTACTCCAGTAATGTTGGCAGGATTTCAAGGCCGAGAGCACATTAAGTTAGATTACCTTGTTACTCGAGTACCTACTCGAGTAAACTTACTTTTTAGGCACAATTTACTCGGGTAATGACTTGAAGTTTTCCTTGAAAATAACTCTGCATACTTGGGTACCTACTCGAGGAATCCACTTAAAATAGAACATTAAATACTTGCATACTAGAGTAGTGACTCGAGGAAAATGAGATAAAATTATATCAAGTTAATCGGGTACCACCTTCAAGTTTTTGCTTACCTTACTGAGTTACTCGAGTAGCTCCTCGAGTAACATTGGCAGTGGTACAAAATGCCGAGAGCACCACATTTTGTGAAATAGAGTAACTCGAGTAACATTGGCAGGCCAAGAGCAACTTGAAAATTTTCACATGGTTACTCGAGTACCTACTCGAGTAACATTGGCAGGCCGAGAGCAACTCCAAGTTTTTACCTGGTTACCCGAGTACCTACTCGAGTAACATTGGCAGGCCAAGAGCAACATGAAAATACTTACACTATTACTCGAGTACTTACTCGAGTAACGTTGGCAGGTTACTGGAAGGTGCCTTTGGTTACTTCAAGTTTTGTCTCATTACTCGAGTACGTACTCGAGTAATGCCTTAGAGAAATTGCTCATGCTTAAGTTTCTCAGCATTTTCTCTTGGTCTTTCCTTATTACTACAATGCTTACTTCAAGTGATGCTTATCCCTGTTATTACTTTGTTCAAACTCATTTATTAATCAATTCTTTTCCATACCAAACTTTTGTTATCATGAAAACATGAGATCTAACATTCTCCCCCTTTTTGATGATGACAAAACTTTGTGATTTTGAACATGGTTTTTAAATTGAGTTTTCAATTTAAATATGTCTTATTAAGTTTAGATTCATAGCATGCATACACAACAACTTCATTAGTCCAATAATGTATCATAATTCAAAGCTTAAATTAAAATGAAATCATAACTTAAACACACTTGCATTAAACTTAAGATTTGCAAATTACAAGATAATAAGTTCAAGAAAACTAATAAAAAGAACTAACAAGTTCCAAAATGCTCCCAAGAACCCATATACACCCAAATACCCAAAATAAGCTCAGACACTTCCACAAAATCACTCTCAAGCTCTTCTCTCCCTTTTTGTCTTCATCAATCAAGTGGAGGGCTAGGAGACTTGACCATAGAAATGGGTGTCACTGGAAGAACCATCGAATCATCTGAACCAGAAGAATCAAAGGAGCTAGAGGGGACTAGTTCAGGCAGATTTACTGGAGGGATATGGATGTCATCGCTGGGAGAAATAGGAGAGGGTTGGAAGACAACCATAGTGGTCTCAGCCTTTGGAGGGGTATCAATCACAGGAGTGAGATGTTCAGAGGAGGAAGAGGGAGATATTTCCTCAGTTTGAGTAGGTGATGGATTCGGTTTAAGAGCGGTTTTTGGCTGAGGTTTTGGAGGAGAATCATCAATAACGATATGTATGGTCTCATTGGTATCTGGGTTGTCCACTATATATAGAATGTCTTTGGCTTGAGACTCAGGTGGACTAGATACCAGAGGGGTAGATAGTTCATCCTCAGTGATAGGAGTGTCAGAAGGAAGGTTCACTGGAGGTGGTGGTGGTGGTGGTGCAGAAGAAGATGGACCAGCAGAAGGTCCGGGACCTAAAGAGTCTAGTCGTGCCAGAATTAATCTCAAAATCTCACCCTGGGCACGTTGCTCAGCTAGCAACTCCTCATGCCTCTTGTCCATTTTCTCCACCAACTCTCCCATCTTGGTATTCATGTGGGTTATCAGTTCTGCATTCATGTTGGCGATATCCACATGGAATCCTCTCAGCATATTTTCCATAAAGTGTTGGAGAGTGGCATTGAGGAAGGATGGCGATGATGTAGTAGCAGCTGGAGCCGATGACTGAGTGTCATCCATCTTGCTAGTCTCTGCCTCAGTGGTCTTCCTCTTCTTCTTTGACCCAGACTCCAGAGGGCCTTTGAGAGGGATGTCAATGTTCAATTTCCCAATCTGGTTTCTCCCAACCGGAGTCAACCTCTCAATGGGCTCCTTGCTATCCAAATACTATATCTTATTTGCTTTTAGGATCAGTGATACAATTTGAGGATATGGCATTGGTGTTGTAGCCTTTCCATCCACCCTGTACCTCTTCATCTCAGAGAAAATATACTCCCCTAAATCCTCCTGTTCCTTCAAGAGTAGTGAAGCAAACCACCTAAAGTCCCTATCAGAGAAGTGTGTATAATTGTTGGCTTTGTTCACTAGGGACCTAGAGTAAATGTACCATAGGACCCTGTGATGATCACACATATCACTAGGCTTGAAATTTAAAGGGCCAACTAACTCTCCGGGTTTAAGGATAGTAAAGATTTAGTTTGGCTCAAGTTGGGAGTAAACATCATCTGGGGGATTCTCTATCCCTAACCACAAGTTAATCCTAGAGGGTGATATAAGAATCTTTTAGCCTCTAACTGTGGTGGTCATTTCTTCCTCGGCTGAGGTTCTGTTTGGCTCATCTATAATCTCTAGATTACAGTAAAAATGTGTGATCACTTTAGTACAGAATGGTAATCTAATCGAAAGCCAAGGCATAAAGGGATCTAAATAAGGACTAAGGTCATGCTTCACTACCTCTTGAAGTAATCTGAGATCCACATAGTGTATTTTACACACCTTCCTCCTGGAGAACTGAGACAGATACTTCAGAGATTCCACCAATTTGCTGACATTGAATCCCTTTGGTGGGTTGGTGATCTCTTCTTCCGGCACTTTGGACTTCTTGGAAGATTGTCCCTTCTCCATTTGCTCTAAAATTCCAGCCATAGCCTTAGCCACATTTTTGTCATACTTGGGCTTTTTAGAAGGCTTAGGTGTGAAAGAGGGGGTAGAGGAATCAGAGGGAGTAGGTGTAGAAGTCTTGGTACTCTTGCCTTTCCCAGTGGAAGTACTCTTTTTGGATTGAGCCCTTGTAGCAATAGGCTCTTTAATCACCACTCCTTTAGGTTTTGGTTGAGATTGAGGTTGAGTATGAATTTTGGCTTTTGATCTTGGGATTAATTTTCTTCTCTTAGTGGGAGGAGAAGAAAGAGGATCAGAGAGTTGTTGGGATTCAAAGGAGTCTATGGGAGTAAGGTTTTTAGTTCTCATCTTTCTAAATGATTGAAAACTGAGATTTTTAAAGAAAACAGAGACACAGACGCGACTAAGGGCACTGAGATTCTGAGAAAAATAGGAAGTTTCTAGGAATGAAATCTGTTGGGTTTTGACGGTAATGAAGCAAGGAATCACTTGTGAAAAGTTTTTGTGAGAGAGTATAGTGATTTACTCAAGGAGATTTTGTGGAAATGACCGAGTTTGTGACAGATAAAGACCTAGAACCCGACGTTACTCGAGGCCTTACTCGAGTAATCTTCAAGTTTACTCGAGGTCTTCCTCGGGTGTTCATACAGAAAAATTCTAAAATAATTCATTTAAATTGCGTACCTGGCATGAATAATATAGTAATTATCCATGGATGTTCCCTCGATCATTTATAACCAATTTTGAACAGATTTGAGTCATTTTGCATCAATTTGAGAATCTGGACTTCGACATTACTCGAGGCCTTACTCGAGTAAGCTTCAAGTTTACTTGAGGCTCGCCTCGGGTAACCTGTCTTTTCAACTTCTGACTCTTCATTTCTTTGTAACTAAACCGTTAGATTTAAACTTCAAGTAACTTAATCCATTACTTCCAGTTTTGGGGGCCATTACTCGAGTACATACTCGAGTAAAGTGTTACTTTACTTCAAGTTGTTCCTCGGGTATTGCTTCTCTGTTAGTCATTACTTCAAGTTGATACTCCAGTAATGGTGTCCTCTGATAATCTCTATTTTTGTTTCTCAAAACAGAGTTTCAAACTCTCTGCAAAATATGTTTCTATGTACTCCGATGCTTAAGTTAGTGATCATCAAAACATTATCAGGTGACTTCATCTAATATTATGAAAAGCTTAAATAACTTATAACTCATTGGGATTTACCATTCCCAATTCTCTTCTAATGTATAGAAATTGATCTTTTGCAAGAGGTTTTGTGAAGATATCTGCTAGTTGAAGATGAGTAGGAATGAATATCACTTTCACATCTTTCTTTTGAACATGATCTCTGATGAAGTGATGTCTGACATCGATATGCTTGGTTCTAGAGTGTTGAACTGGATTCTTTGCCAAGCTTATCGTGCTAGTATTGTCACAATAGATTGGTATTTCTTTGAGATAAATACCAAGATCTTGTAGTTGTTGTTTTAACCATATCACTTGTGCACAACAACTTGAGACAGCTATATATTCGGCTTCCGTTGATGAAAGAGACACAGTGTTTTGTTTCTTGCTAAACCATGATACAAGAGATCCTCCAAGAAATTATCCTTGTCCGCTGGTGCTCTTTCTATCTGTCTTGTATCCTCCATGGTCTGAATCTGAGTATGTAACAAGATATTCACTTATTCCTTTGGGATACCATAGACCCAATTCAGGTGTGTCAGCAAGGTATCTAAAGATTCATTTGACCGTTTCAGCATGTGATTCCTTTGGTGCCGATTGATATCTTGCACATATGCCAACACTAAATTGGATGTCTGGTCTGCTTGCCGTGAGATAGAGTAATGATCCAATCATTCCTCTATATTTCGTGATGTTGTAGTCTTTCCCTTTGACATCAGCATCAAGTGACGTAGTTGAGCTCATAGGTGTGTCCGTGCCATTTGCTTCATCCATTCCATACTTCTTCAATAGCTCTTTCAAATACTTTGTTTGAGATATGAAGATTCCATTCTTTCTTTGTTTGATTTGCAAACCAAGAAAGAAATTCAATTCTCCCATCATTGACATCTCAAATTCTCCCTGCATTATCTCAGAAAATTCCTTACATAGAGATTCATTAGTAGTACCGAAAATAATATCATCAACATATATTTGAACAATTAAAATATCATTGTGTTTTCGTTTTATGAAGAGTGTTGTATCAACTTTTCCTCGTACAAAACCTTGATCAATAAGAAAGTTACTGAGCCTTTCATACCAGGCTCTAGGAGCTTGTTTTAAACCATATAAAGCCTTTTTGAGTTTGAAAACATGGTCAGGTTTAGTAACATCCTCAAAACCTGGAGGTTGTTCTACATACACTTCTTCCATGATGTAACCATTTAAAAATGCACTCTTTACATCCATTTGATAAAGTTTGAATCCTTTGATGCATGTAAAGGCTAAAAGTACACGTATAGCTTCCAATCTAGCCACTGGAGCATACGTTTCCTCATAATCAATCCCTTCTTCCTGATTATAGCCTTTGGCCACCAATCTTGCCTTGTTTCTGACAATAATTGCGGATTCATCGAGTTTGTTCTTGAATACCCATTTAGTACCAATGATAGGATGATCCTTGGGTGTTGATTTCTTTCAAATTGATTTAGTTCTTCTTACATTGCTATAACCCAATCATTGTCTGATAGGGCTTCATCAATGTTAGAAGGTTCAATCTCAGAAATGAATGCAGAAAAACTTACTTCATTGAAAATTCTATTTCTAGTTTTGATCCCTTCATTCATATCTCCTATGACTTGATCTAAGGGATGACTTTTATTGTATTTCCAAGCTCTAGGTTTTCCTAGGGATTTCCCTTCTTCCTTGGTTTCATCAACTTCAGGAATAAGAGATTTAGAAATAGATTGACCATTCTCTTGATTTAAAACAACTTCCTGTTCTTCATCAATGGTTTTGTCAGAGGATTCAAATTCATCAAATACAACATGAATTGATTCTTCAACAACACAAGTTCTTTTATTGAAAACTCTATATGCTTTACTTCGGTTAGAATATCCTAGGAAAATTCCTTCATCAGTTTTAGAATCAAATTTTCCCAAGTTATCTTTACCATTATTATGAATGAAATACTTACAACCGAAGATGTGTAGATGAGCAATGTTTGGCTTTCTTCCTTTGTATAGTTCGTATGGTGTCTTTCCAAGTTTTGTTCTGATATATGCTCTATTTGAAATGTAGCATGCTGTACTCATAGCTTCAGCCCAGAACACTTGGGATACGTTCTTTTCATTCAACATTGATCTAGCCATTTCTGTGAGCACTCTATTCTTCCGTTCCATGACCCCATTTTGTTGAGGTGTTCTTGGAGCAGAAAAATTGTGATCAATACCATTAGTATCACAATATTCTTTAAAGGTTTGATTTTCAAATTCTCCACCATGATCGGTCCTAATACTTGCAATGGACATACCTTTCTCATTTTGCACCTTCTTGGCAAAAACAATAAATTCTTCAAAGGTCTCATCCTTTGATGATAGAAAAATAACCCATGTAAATCTAGAGAAATCATCAACAATGACCAATTAATATAGGTTGCCACCAAGACTCTTTACTCTTGCTGGACCAACTAAATCCATATGCAATAATTGTAATGGTCTATTTGTTGAAATCTCATTTTTCAATTTGAAAGATGATTTAGTTTGTTTACCCTTTTGACATGCATCACAAATCAAGTCATTTTTGAAATTTACTTTGGGTAATCCAAGCACTAAATCCTTTTTGAGTAGTTTACCTAGTTGATGCATATTGACATGAGCCAATCTCTTATGCCATAGCCAACTTTCATCGGCATTACTCAGAAAACAATTTTCAGATTCATTTCTACTAATATCTAGAGTATAACAGTTACCTACCCTTTTTGCTCTGAGCTTAGCCTTGATATTCTTCTTATCAAGCTGTAAGTCATTCTTGTTGAAAATTAAGCATTCTTCTGAGTCAAATATTACCCAGTTGTTTTTATCTGCACTTTGACTTACGATCAGCAAATTGTGACACAAGCCTTCAACATAATATACATCTTTGACTTGTATTCCTTTGTCATTTTTGATTTCACCAATTCCTGCTATCCTTCCGGATTGATTTCCTCCAAATTTTACCTTTCCACCTTCCTTAGGTTGCAATGTGGTAAAACTTTCGAAATCTCCGGTCATATGTCTAGAGCATCCACTGTCTATGAACCACTTGTTATTTTTGGATGCTTTAAGACATACCTGCAATCAAATGACTAAGTCTTAGGTACCCACTTCTTTTTGGGTCCTTTTGGGTTAGTATAAATGATTTTCTGAACATATGTGCCTTTAGGTACCCATTTGTAGGTTCCTATTGTTCTTTTCTTCTTATGAATGCATGAAGAAGTATAATGTCCTTTTCTATTATAGTAGTTACAAAATGCAAAAGGATTTGATGTATGCACAGAATGCTGGAAATAATTCAAATAAGACTTACCTCCTGCTTTCTTTCTACCTTTCCTTTTATCTGATCTTGGATCATAACCAATTCCAGATCGGTCATTTACAAATCGTTGAGCTTTTAAAATGACATTTAGCATCTCACTTCCTTGAGTAAATTTTTCAAGAGTTTTTGTGAGATCAATATTTTTCTTTTTCAAAGAAGAACAATTTTCACAATCCTTTTCCAAACTTTCTTTAAGTTCAATTTCAAGAGCTTTGTTTTTCTTTTTGAAAACAACCAATTCTTTAACTACTTTGATGAATTCAGAATGTAAAGCATTATATTCAGAAAGTAATTCATCATAGGTAGGTTCAGAATCATTTACCTCTTCTTCTGTTTCTTCTTGAGCAACAAGACATATATTAGCTACTTCTTCCTCATCACTTTCTTCGTCTGAGGAGCTATCACCCCATATAGCATATACGAAGCCTTCTTTTTGTTGAAGAATTTGCCTTTTCTCTTTTCCTTGTTCTTTTGATTAAGGTCTGGGCATTCTGATTTGATATGTCCTGGTTTTCCACATTCATAGCAAATAATATGATCTTTGTTGCTATTTCCTCCTTTCTGAAAGTGTTTGAATCCTTGACCTTTCTTGTAAAACTTTCTGAATCATTTTATGATTAGGCCCATTTCATCATCGTCAAACTCCTCATCCTCATCCTGATTATCTTCTTTCGCTTTTAGTGCTAGACCTTTCTTTTTCTTGTCACCAATGTCATCTAGTTCTCGTTTGAACTTTAGTTTGCTTTCATATTCAGAAAGACTTCCAAATAGAGAAGCAACTGATCTCATTGATTCTCCTTTTGCTTCTTCTATTGCAGTAACTTTTGCTTCCTATTCTTTAGAAAGAATATTCAAAATCTTTCGTACTTGGGTGTGCTGATCATAGACTTTCCCAAGAGCTGCAAGTTGGCTAACAAGGTGAGTATATCTAAGTTCGAATTCAGAAATCGACTCACCTGATTTCATTCGAAGTAGATCAAATTCGGTGACCAAAGTGTTGATTCGATTCTCCTTTATTCCCGAAGTTCCTTCATGAGCTATTTCCAGAGCTTCCCACATTTGTTTTGCTGTTGGAAGTGTGCAAATTCTGAAATATTCACTTTGACTCAAAGCGCTTTGTAACATCAGAATTGCCTTGCTGTTGAGAGTGATAAGTTTCTTGTCATTCTCATCATATTCTGATGGCGCCTTTGGAATTTTCTGAGAATCTACAATCTTTGTAGGTTGATAGTTTCCACTCTCAATTACATCCCATAGCCCATATTCAGTAGCCATCACGAATACTCTGAACTTAGCTTTCCAGAAAGAGAAGTGTTCTCCATTGAAACCAGGGGGTCTAGTGATGGATGCTCCGTCGGGAAGAATTCCTTCACCCATGCTTGAGATTGGATCCTTCTTAGGCTGTTAAACCTTAACAAGAAGACCTACTCTCTGATACCAAATGTTAGAGCAAGTGTTTCACCCAAGGGGGGGTGAATTGGGTGATACCTAAAATTTCGTTGGAAATGTAAAACTTTGACAGTGAAATTAAAACAGTAAGGAGTAAAGAGAAATATCACCGAAGTGTACACCGGGAGTTATACTGGTTCGGTCACAACTACTTTGACCTACGTCCAGTCCTCAGAGCTTCTCTGAGAGTTTTACTATAACTTCTAAGATTCAGTGGGTTCTTGGCACCTCAGTACAAGCAAGTTCCTTCACCTGGACACTCGCTCCCCCTTACAAGTTGTAATCCAATCCCAACTTAAGGTTCCACAACCTTAAGTTATCTCAATAACAAATATTGAGTTTGAAAGAAATATCTCTCTTACAGAGTGAATAAGAATCACTGAAGCATAGAAATATAATTACAACATGAAAACAGAGCAATGAACTTGATGATATGTTTATGTGTGTTCTTGTTGTTCTTTCTCTGTTTGGATGTTCCCATATATATAGATATGTTGGTGAAGACCGTTGGAACATTTTCCTTTCGTCCGTTGGAGAGTGCGCAGCCACTATTGACTTTTCAGTTTTTGAAAAATATCCGTTGGCGGTGGTTGGCATTTGAACGTTTCATTTGACTTCCATTACTTGATATGATTTCTTCATTGTTTATCTGTAAATAGACTAAGAATACTAATACAATGAAAGATTAATCATATAGGAAACAAATCAATGAACGTTTGAATGATTTCTAGATTTCTGGGTTTGCTTACTCGAGTAGCTACTCGAGTATTCCTTGAAGTTTACTCGAGTACTTACTCGAGTATCATTGGGGAATCTTTGATCAACTGCAAGTCAATAGACAAATTTAAGATTACTCGGATAGTGCATGGAATAACCAATTTTCAAACCTTTGAAAATGTATGTTTACTCGGGTACCTACTTGAGTAATACACTCACAACTTTATGAGTTACTCAGGTACCAACTCGAGTAAACCTTCAAATAAACTTTTGGTTACTCGATGCTTTACTCCAGTAATATTGGCAGGATTTCAAGGCCGAGAGCACATTAAGTTAGATTACCTTGTTACTCGAGTAAACTTACTTTTTGGGCACAATTTACTCGGGTAATGACTTGAAGTTTTCCTTGAAAATAACTCTGCATACTTGGGTACCTACTCGAGGAATCCACTTAAAATAGAACATTAAATACTTGCATACTAGAGTAGTGACTCGAGGAAAATGAGATAAAATTATATCAAGTTAATCGGGTACCATCTTCAAGTTTTTGCTTACCTTACTGAGTTACTCGAGTAACTCCTCGAGTAATATTGGCAGTGGTACAAAATGCCGAGAGACCACATTTTGTGAAATAGAGTAACTCGAGTACCTACTCGAGTAACATTGGCAGGCCGAGAGCAACTTGAAAATTTTCACATGGTTACTCGAGTACCTACTCGAGTAACATTGGCAGGCCAAGAGCAACTCCAAGTTTTTACCTGGTTACCCGAGTACCTACTCAAGTAACATTGGCAGGCCGAGAGCAACTTGAAAATACTTACACTATTACTCGAGTACTTACTCGAGTAACGTTGGCAGGTTATTAGAAGGTGCCTCTGGTTACTTCAAGTTTTGTCTCATTACTCGAGTACGTACTCGAGTAATGCCTTAGAGAAATTGCTCCTGATTAAGTTTCTCAGCATTTTCTCTTGGTCTTTCCTCATTACTCCAATGCGTACTTCAAGTGATGCTTATCCCTGTTATTACTTTGTTCAAACTCATTTATTAATCAATTCTTTTCCATACCAAACTTTTGTTATCATCAAAACATGAGATCTAACTGTGCCTCTTTCAATTATTCCTTACCCCTGCTGTTGAGTTTTCTAGCAATCTCTTCTCTCCTACCATCTTTCTTGTTTTGGTGATCTGTTGTGCCAATCCTAATTAGGCTCTAGTAGTCTAATAATTGTTTGGGCACTATTATGGAGCATTAGAGCTTTGATCTGGATCCGGACATGGATTCGCCCAGGTACGCTAGTTCTTTCCTCCTATATTTTTCCTACAAAAAGAAAATGTCATCAACTCTATTTGTTGGAACAACTATTTTGACAAATTCTACACATTGATTATTAATTCCCTAGAAATGGCTATATTGATTGCCTGTGGACTATAGTGTTTACATAATTCGATTGCTATTTGCAATATATATTTTAATTTTAAGGAAAAAAAAGTAATATGAGTTTGTTCAATAGGACATCTTCACGATAATGTTGTGATGCCATTTATTGTCATTTTACTTACTGTGATGCTTTTCGATTAGCTAAACTTGAGACGATACATTGATATTTATTGATTTTTCATCTTTATTAACAGTTGATATAAAGGTGCAAAATAGTTTGATAAACCTATTAGTGTACCTTGCAAGTTAAAAATGTGAATATAATAAGCAGATGCATAAAACATTCAAACTTTTATGAAGTGATTTATTATCCAAATATTTTATTGGACTTTGATATGATTGATTGTCATATAATTTTATTTGTGTTGTCATGTTTGGAGTTCTACAATAAACTAGTAGAGTTTGAAATTTTTGTGTTTATCTCCATATAGTTGGCCCTTATGTGTGGAAAAAGCTCAGAAAAAAACATATAAAAAAAAGATTACAAGAATTATATTTACCAATAGGCAAGGGAACATAGACAACAAACGTGACATTATGATTAATTGATGTGGATACCTATGATGCTTTTCTAAATGTTTACATGGGTTAATTATAGGAAGCTAGGACAATAGCTTATAAAAAATAATAATTATAATGATATGATAATAATAGTAATAATTATTCACCCAGTCTACTTTCATGTCTTAGCTTATATAAGATAAAACTCAAATAAGACTTAGAGAATTGGGTGACTATTACAAGATCATTTTGGTAAAGGGTTCATACCACGATTATCTTCCATGGAGTGTGCTTGTGAGAAATAGGGGAATAAGGCAAAAAAGCAAAAGATTATTATAAAATATAGATATCTAAATGATCCAATAAGTGAAAAATAAGTATCCATCTTAAAAAATGATAAGATCATTAATTCCCATTTGTCTAAAGTTACTAACCTTGAGGGAAACGATAAATCATATACTATAGTGAACATGAATATTAAGGAATTAGAATATATAACTAGTAAAGGAATGGGGTAGAATTACACGGAGAAATAGGTGGCTTAGAAAGTCAAGGATAATATGAGAACAAATTAATTAACACTATACATTTCTTGATGAATCTTGTTTTATAGTCCTTAAAGGTGCATATTACACTACAAAAAAATGACAATTCGTAGCAGTGAATTTGTAGCGGTCAACAAAAACTACTCTAAATGTGAGTATTTATAGAGGTTTTGACCAATATCGCTTCAAATTCGCAACAGGTTACCTCTCGCTAAGTGGCGCGCGGGACAGGGAAGGCAATTTGTAGTGGTTAACAATGTATAACCGCTACAAAATTTGGCATCAAGTTGGTGCCAAATTTGCCGCAGTTCATTTATAGCGGTTTCCATATAGGAACTGCTACAAATTTGATGCCAGCTTGGCACCAATTGGCGTGATAATTCTGGCAGTTACTTTGCAGCGGTTATAGTCAAAGTAACCACTACAGAATGTAAAGAGACACATATTTGTACCAGTTAATTAGAACTGTTACAAAGTGGTATGCAAATTTGTATCGGTTATAAGATATAACCGTTTCAGAATGTAAAAGGTCTACAAGTAGTAACCACTACAACTATTCACGTTAACCTAGATGGGGTTTTCAAATATTTGGCGGTTAAGATAGCAGCTTTTACTAGAACTGCTACAAATCCAGGCGCTATATAAACAATGCGCCTCCTTCTCTCCTCATTTTGCCATTTTGATTTCTCACTCACCCATTGAGACTTTCCTTAAGATCTGTTGTTCTATTCATGCTTTTGACACATTTTTCTACACGAGATTAGTAAAATTAAGTGCTTTTTTTTCTTTTTTTGGCTATTATTTTATACTTTTGATAGAAATTATGCTAATATTAATATTTTTACAGGTATATATATTATGGCTTCTAAGCGAGACAAGGGGAAAAGGAAGGAGGTTGAACTTCACCCTAGACCTATTTTGCGTGTAACACCCCAAATTTTATTTATTAATATGTATGGTAATTGTTGGAAATAATCAATGAAATAAAATGGTGAATTTTGGAGAATATAACAATGTTTCTAGTGAGATTTCCTATGAGGGAGTGAGCTTATCATGTGATTTTGTATGACCAAATGATGAGCACAAATTATGAGATTTTACAGGGTGAAAGTAGACATCCTAAGTTTTAATTTGATCGGTCATATGATTCAATTAGAGCTATATACAAAAAGTTATGAATTTTTGAATTCAGCCTAGAAAAACTATGAATTTTCTGGAACAGCATGTAAAGATTAAAAATCTGGGAATGATGTGCTTTCAATTGGTAAAAGACTATATTTTTTCTTGAAACTAGACCCAACAAAGGTTCTATAGCCTTTGCAATCACTCCAATTTAATTTCTACAAAATTAGTTATGATTTTTCAAAATTTGGGTAGAAAATCTGCCAGAATTGGCTTTATTTCGAAAATTGAAAACAAAAATGTGTTGGTAATTATGTAAATTATGGAATGAAGAAATAGGAGGGAAAAGATATTTATTGGGCTATGAACATGCCAAGTGGCACCATCTAGAGCCAAGGAATTAAATTGTAATTGATTAAATATGAGCATGTGGGAATTTCCAATAAAATATGATATATGGGTACATGTGGTTTGACTAATTTAATGAAGCCTAATTGGGTCATAAAAGGGGATCCTTAGGTGTGAACTTGGGCCAAGCAAGGAGGAGAAAATTGGTTCAATCTTAACGGGAGGTTTATGACATCCATTAGAAGAGGATAAAGCTAAAGTACAAATGGTGTCATAAATCCTATTTTTATGATAAAGTTAATTAAGGAGAATTTGTAGGATATTTTTAAGTCGTGCTTCATCTTTCTCTTCCTTCATTTCACCCTTAAGCATACCAAAAGAGAGAGGGAGAAAGTGTATTAGAAAAGGTTTGAAGACTTGGAGAGACGAAGGAGCTTAAGGAGGCTAGAATCAAACATAAGGCTTAAGATTTTGCATGTTTAGGTCCTCCAATTTATGTAGCAACTCTTCTAACCTCTTGATCTTCATGGAAACCATTGTTTAACAAGAAAATCTTAAGTTTGAGGAGAGAGGAAGGGGACACCTAGAGAAAGAAAGGATAATAACTTAAGAGGTAACTTCAAAATTCTCAAATCCATACTAATATGTTGTTGTTGTTGATGTTTGTGGTTGGATTTGATGATTGTTGGTTAAGTTTGTAAATTTGGAAACTGATATCCCTAAAGGGTTGTGCTGCCCGAATTTCTTTAAATCATGGTTAGTATGTGTGTAAGTGGCTTAATAAGTGATTTAGAGCATAAAGGAACAAGCTTTTGGAGTTAAAAATTAAAAACACATTTTTCCCTTTTCTTAAGCAAAGTTTTGGCCAGAACTGTCCTGGGAGGGAAGGAGGTGAATTTTCAATGATTTGATAATTCCATTATGGTCAGGAGGAAAAATTAGGTGGGGTTATAGTTGGTCACTTTTTCGAAAAAGCATAATTACGAAAATGCCCCTGAAACCCTAAAAGCAGGGCTACCAAGGGCATTTTTATCATTTGGCAGTGAATTTGGTAATTTTGAGCACGTTAGTAGATTCTTTGGGTGAGAATATGTAAGAATAGCTTTAGTCAAAATTTCAGAAAAAGTACAATCGGACCGGGTATGGCAAGGCGGGGCCAGGTCCCCGGGGGCAATTTGGTAAATTTTCATAATAGGCTCATATTAACACCAGAAACACTATGAAAGTGTCTAAATGGTACATTTGGAATTATAGGACCGAGTAGAGCGCCTGAGGGGTTGGCACACAAATTGAGGCACATGTTTCGAGGAGGAAAAGGGTTAAGGTAGGGGACTTACCTTATTTGCATGTATTTGATATCTCTGCTTGTGTAGTGATGTATGTGATTGCTTTATTTGATTGGTAAGAACATATTTGAAGAAATGAAGCCCTATTTCTATTTTTGTTGTGGCCGTAGTTTTGTTGCATGAAACATTGAGCATGCATAAATGTCATTATGAAGCATACATCTAGTTAAAGATATCATGTTATACACATAGTATCTATCATGCATGCATTATGGTATCTTTTCTACTAAGATTCTCTCGAATCTCACCCTCTCCTACCAATAATTTAGATAGGTGTATAAGGAAGGTATGCCGACAACAAAGAAGAGCACTGAATGACAGGAATGCAAGGGGAAGTGAAGATAGGAAGGTGTCTGCATTTCACGGAGACGAGTCTAGACACCTTGGTATCCTTGTGTTACCCATTGAATTATATATCATTTTCTGAACGGCATATCATTTCTCGTAAATACTCTGAAAAAGGTGAAAATAAGATAAGGGTCTAACATTGCGTGGGAGCAACAACATGGGGGTAGTGGGAGAGGAGGCTGCAAAGGGCACCGCGGTCGATGGGGTTTGAGGTACAAGTTCAAGGTAAATTTAATTATTATTTTAAAAAATTTATTCCATAGGTTAAATGTTTTTTAAAATTTAATTAACGTATATGGTAAATTGTGCATATGAGCAAGGGAACATTTTGACGAGGAGGCTGGACGTGGCTAGTCTCAATAGCATGGACCAAAGCCTATGCATGGTAGTTCCATGCAATAAGGCCATGGACCAGCCGATCGAGAATGGTAGTCACATATTCAATCGCTTCCTAAACGTGGCTAGTCTCAATAGCATGAAGTCACTTTTTTCCAAGTTGTGTGTTAATCCATGTTTGATCACTTGGAAAATTCTTAATCACTAATATAATGAAGTGTTAGAGTCATTAGAAGTAAGAAGAATGAGTTACACAATCATTCCTATGAATTTCAGAAGTTATGTAGTGTTATTCTATTTTGTTGAAAAAGTGTCACTGGAAATGCATGAACTCTTTCAGCCAAAACTCGAGTACAAACTAGATGTGTGTTATAACTTTCAACCAAAACTTGAGTACATACTGGAAGTGCAAGAAGTGCAACTTAGAAGTACATGATCACTTTCAAGTGCAGCTGCTCACTTTCAAGTGCAACATGATAATCTTCAGCCAGAAGTCATGTTCTTTATCCAAACTCGAGTTCTTCGAATAGCAACACTAGAAGTGCAACTTGGAAGTGCATGATCACTTTCAAGTGCAGCTGCTCACTTTCAAGTACAGCTTGCCAAACTCGAGTACTTCAGCATACAGAACTTGAGTTATCCTCTAAAACTCGAGTGCATCGGAGTGTTTCAGCTTTAGACTTCGCTTCTGGACAACACTTGCATGACCTCACTTGCAGGACTCGAGTGCACTTGTGACCAGAACTCGAGTGTTGTATCAGAATTCGAGTTCTCCACATAGTTCTGTTTCTACCTTGACTCTCCATGAAACTTTTCTATAGGCATACTTTCTGGACTCGAGTTCTTTAGCACATAGAACTCGAGTGAACTTCTAAAACTTGAGTGCATCATTAAATTTCCATGTTTCTTCATTAGCTTTTGCATTAAACTTGCAAGAGTAAAGAATCAAACTTAAGTGTCGCAACCTACAGAACTCGAGTGCTTTGCCAAAACTCAGGTGCAACTCATAGGTTCAGATTCTTGTTTCCTTTTAGGAACATACTTACAGGGATTCACTTGACTGACTTGAGTTCTCTTAATAGCATAGCTCAAGTTTGTTCCAAAAGTCAAGTTCTTCACTAAGTTCTAGTTTCGGAGCAACTTCCATATAAAGCTTAAATTTCAAGCGTCAACTTCCAGAAGGAATAACTCAGCATATAACTCCAAATTTGACAAATTATTGATCCATAGAAACCTATTTAAGTCTTGTTTCATATGCAACTTGTAACCCCTGCCATATAAACAATAATTATAATTCAAAAATACGTCATTAAGATGATTAGAGACCAATGGTTAAACAATACTAATTTCAATCCCAACTTCCTGGTGCGGTTTTTCACAAAATTCTTTCAAAATCTCTTCTAAACTTGGTCTCAAATTTCACAATTCGAATATAATTACCTTGTGCAGTTAAATCACATTTATATATCAGAGTGTACAACTAAATCCCGACAACCCCCGGGTTTCATATAGATACTAAGGATTTACAAATTCCCATTTAGGGGATTACACAAAATCATTTAAATATTTACATTCCAAATATGTTCAGTAATCCCAATACCAAAATTGATTACCAACAACCAAAATATAAATCTCCCTAAGAAGGCCTATCCGTCCTTGGTCGCCTGCTTATCCTTGGAGCCACTTGCCCTGTCTGAGGATTAGTCAAAGGAAAGAATGAGATTCAAAAGAATCCCAGTAGTAACAAATCACTCATACCACACATAATTCCACAACATGCAAGTAAATCATCCACAGCAAAACAGCAGCAAGAAGATACAGCATACAAGCTATCACATCTACACATGGTCACATAAACATATCCCCTGTATCTCCACCGCCCCGAAGGTATGGTCTTCCCTTCGGAAGCACCGACAGGCCACATATGACAAATTCACAAATAGCCTCTCGGCTTTCATATATAGCCTTACGGCTTTCACTTAACTAGTCCCCCGTATCTCCACCGCCCTGAAGGAACAGTCCTCCCATCAGAATCATCGACAAGCGCAGGTGACGAATTCACAAACAGTGATAAACCAAACATACAATATATCACATATAGTATAAGGGAAAGTGTCACTACCTTGTTCTTTTCGAAAGTGCTCTAGCACTGGCTGCTCACGGATAGGGCAAATATCAAAGCCTATAAATAGAAATCAAGGATGATGAATTAATCCTTATTCCAAATCTTTATTTCATAACACTTAAAGTTGGTTATCTTTTAAACTCTTTAGGTGGCTAATAAAAGCCTAAACACATACCTAAAGGGTTGGAAAAACTATCCCAAAGATTCCGTTTTCGAAAGTATAACAGTGATTTGTGGCTCAGGCACTCAGTAAAGAAGGCCTCACTCAAGTGATATTGAGATTTGCACTCGAGCATGAAAGCTCACTCGCACGAGTGCTTGGCCAAGAGCCATGACAGAGACAGAAAATGGTCACTGTACTCAAGTTCTGACCTCAATACTTGAGTAATAGCCTCATACTCACTCGAGTCCTAGAAAGTGAGGCACAAAAAGTGACTACCCGAGAACACAAAAAACTTTAGAGTGGAAAGTTCACTCGAGCACTAACCCTAGCACTCGAGTAATGGCACAACACTTATGAGTGCTAACACATACTCTTGACCATTTGGCCACGAGTAACAACCTAAGACACAGCCTTAGCATGCGTGATACCCTTTCACTTGAGTTATATGAGGTTCACTCAAGTGATAACCCATATCACTCACAGGTGAGAAAGTACACCTTTACTTTCTGGCATAGAAGTGTGATTAAAAAGCTGAAGAAAAAGGAAAACATGGAGCTGTACTCGAGTGACAACCTAGAGCACTCGAGTGAGGCTTATCAGAAGCCAAAATACAATAGCTGACAGAATTTTCCAAACCTGAAACCAAAGTGTCCAATGGTCCCCAAAACTAACAACAACTTGCTCCCAATCAATTTTTCACAAGGAATTCATTGGACACACTAAAACAACCAAATTCTCATCCTAACAACAAGTTTTTGCTTTGGGCACCATATTGCCACACAAATTACCCACATGCACAAATTTTCCGTCCAAGGTTTCAACCAATTCCTAATGACCTAAAGCCACCATTTGAACCCAATTCTACCACTATACACTAACCAATTCCTCCATTTCAAAATTACACTAAAATTAGGGTAAAATCAATAAATTCCATAAATCATTAAATGGACACAACAAATATACCAAAAGGAAGTTATTACTTAACTCAACAACTTCCTTAAGTTTGTTTCTTAATCCTCTAACTTCCAAACTTGCTCAAGCTTTAAAACACCCTTTTTCAAAAATCTAAAATCATAGAAAGAAAGTTCTCATCACTATAGACAAGATTAATGAAAAGGTTTAAAGCATTTGAGATCAAGCACAAGGTTAAAACATTACCTTTCAATTTCTCTTTCCTTACTTCCTTGGCCGAAAATAAAGTGTAAAGAGAGAACATGAGATGATAATGAAGATGATCAATTTTTCCCTTTTCTCCATGCTCCTAGCCGACTTTACAAGTGAGAGGGAAGAGAAAAAGAGTTTGAAATGTTGACTTAATCCATGGTTCACAATTGGACACTTATCAAAATCTTGCTTCTTCTCCCAACTCCTTCTATGCATATGCACATATTGGATAACTCTATCATAATTTCTTAAGCAACTATACATTCACCATAACTTTAACCAACTTAGTAAACCCCCTCTTCATAAGCTGACTAATTGGTCAGCAAGTTTCCCATTTTGCCCTTGATTATGGCAATTCTTACCGAATCAATTCCCCCCTTTTGGTGATATTTCTCCTTACTCTTTACTGTTTCAATTTCACCGTCAAGTTTTATATTTGCAACGAAATTTTTTAGTATCACCCAATTCACACCCCCTTTGGGTGAAACGCTTGATCTAACACAGTTTTCTTGAGCTAGAGAGAGAAACCAAAGGTAAGCCATAAAACCTTGATTTTCTTGTTGGATTCAAGGTTGTGTTTGTTGTTGTGGTTGATTATTGGCTTGTATTAGCTGAATTTGTGATTCGGGAAGCTTAAACCCTAAGGGGAAATGATGCCTAAATTGACACTAATCATGTTCAATTGGTGTTTAAGGGGTTAAATATGGGATTACAAGTAAAAAGGAAGTATTTAGCTGAGTAAAATCATGAAACTTCCATTTTCCCAAAATTTCTCAGATTTTTGGCCAGTTGTGTTTGATAGGGTTAGAGCTGGAATTTTGTACTTTTGATTATTCCATTGTGTTTAGAATGGAAAATTCTATAGGAAATATGTAAAGTATGAAGTGTGAAGGCTTCAGGGTGTGAAATGACAATTTTACCCCTAAAACCTTGATTTTGGGGCTGCCAAGGATATTTCAGTCATTTAGGTTTGCATTTGACAAAATTGAGGCAAAAATTGGATCATACACGCAAAATTGTGTAGGAATAGCCCGTGTCATAAATTTTGGCAAAGTACAATTAGATCAGGTATAAAGGGAATTAGATATGGTACCTAGGGGCATTTTGGTCATTTCATGATTTTGAATCCAAATAACCAACTATATGAGTTTAGAATAAAACATGAATGAGTAATAACTCTGTTGCATGTGTAAATGGTCTATTAGAAAGTGCAAGGGTACACTGTCGTAAACAAGTAATACAGAAGTGAGTAGAGTATTGTTCCCACGAGGATTGATCACTAAGTACCAAATTGGTAATTTTAATTCTATTTAGTCGATTGATTAGTTGGTGATTGAGAGTATACAATAAAAATATTTAGTTATGAATGCAATTGATATGAAAACAACTATAAGAAAAAGCCCTAGGGGTTAGATTTCACTTAACAACTTTCGGATTGAATTACTTATCTATTCTAGCCCAATTTATTTCACATGATTGATAGTCGAGTTTCTCTAATTAAATTACTAGCCTCTTCTAAGCTCAAGCAATTCTATAATTATTGCTAATCCAATATATTCCTATATGAATTTAAACAATTAATTATGCATTAAGATTTATGGAACTTAGTAAGACTACACAACTCATATGAATATATTCCTATTTCATATGCAACTCATGGTTTTAATTATAGGATCTATACACATGCATCTCCTTATGGTCTCAACATACAGATTTAAATCATTCAAAAGATGGCCGAACAATTGAAAGCATTAAGCACAATAATTAAAATTCAATCATGAAGGAAAAATTAAAACTATATTTAATAAGTTAAAATTCAATCCGTCATTAGTAAGCTACATCGTCATCCTAGAAAAATAAAAATTAGCCAATAATGAAATTAAAAACAAAATCAAAATAAATTGAAAACTTCATGAATATTGCATAAAACTTGATTATTAAATTCTAAAACTTAAAAATACAACCACTAGATGCATGAAAATGGAGAAATCTAGCTATCCCTTTAGGAGGTGAAACCTTCTATATAGGTAGCAATCTATACCATCCATAAAAGATAACTACCTAAACCTTATGTGAAGGAGCGTGCAAGAACCAAATACAATGCATTAAACTACTCTAAGACAGTGTATGTAGAAAAGAGAGGAAAGTAATGGATATGAAATTGTGTGTCATATGTGAGGGAGATGATGGCTATATATAGGGAAGAATGGAGTTGGAGGGATGGTGGGTGAAATGCTTTTGAAATAGAGTTGGTGAAATGGTAGATGAAATAGAGTTGGCAGAATTTCATATTTTTATCTTCATGAAAATTGTAGTGCTGGATCTTAGATTGAAGATGCAACTGGAAACTCCTTATTTCAATATTTGCAGCTCCAATTATGGTCAAATTAATGGGCAAGGGTCAGACTTGGACAAATTCACATTCTCAACTTCCAAGCAAAATTTAAAATTCTTGGAGATAGAACTGGGTTTTAGCCTCAACATAAAAGTTGTAGAGCTCTTTCTTAGCTTTTTATCCATGTAAAGAATGTCCCAATCCGACATCTAGAGCTCCAAATATTTCTTGAAATCTGAAACAGGGTCAGATTTAGTATTTTTCAAGAAATTCTATTTAATGCTAAAATCATTATTTATGTATCAATTACACCTATATTCATTAAATTGAGCTCAAATATCAGTCACAAAATCATCATATAAGGAAAAATAAATATGCAAATATTTTACTTATCAAATTCCCCCACACTTAGCTCTTGGACGTCCTCGTACAAGGAGTGACTAATAAGTGCTTTCAACAAAATCAGAAGTGTCAAGTCATAAGCAAGATCACAATTGAAAAATAAAGAGATCATAGTATTCATGAATCAATTAAAATATAAACTGGTAACTTTATTTTAAAATGAATGAACCAAGTTCGTAATTGGTACTCATTATCTCAATCTTTCAAGTGTTTAAGGATAAGTGTCTCACTCAAATTCAACTAAAAAAATTGCACTACCATAGGCTTGCTGAAAATCTCAATCTCCACTACTTAATTCGCATGTATAGTTCAAATCAAAAGGACTTATTGAGATTTGTAATGGGATTAAAATAAAAGGAATGTAAAACATGATATGAAGGGCTACATTTAAGAAATAGATCAATTGAAAAATGGGTCAACTTATGAATAAATCTATCTCATCACAACAACCCTTAATTTGAATACTTAATTCCTTTTTTTCCCTTCTTCTTCTTTTTTTTCTTTTTCTTTTACATAATTCTGCAATTCTAAAGTCGATGATATATACACCCCCATACTCGTTAAAAGCCTATTTCACAAAAATTTCAAATGCTCTGCTAATCTTCCAAATTAGATAAAAGTCACTTGATATATCATTAAAGCACATGTTAATAGGTTAAGACTAAAGAAACAATCAATTAGGCTCAAAGGGGCTTATCAACGATATAATTGCAAGGTTGGCTATTTAGCTCTAGCTAAAAAAAATGAATGCCTTTATCATCTTTGAATGTGCATGTGAAATGTAATCTCAACCAAATTTAAAGTGTAACGCCCCAATTTTTGATTAAGGCCAAATGATAATTATTGAGGATAATTATCAGATTAATGTGGAATTAATGTATATTGGTGACAATATTAATTTATATGTCATAATTGATGGAAAATTTAAAGAATGGAATTATTGGTTTAAGTTGGTGATAATGGGAAATTGATTACTAACTAAGAGAAAAATGAGAAGTGGGATTAAATTGCTAATGGAAGGATTAGATAAGTTAAATGGTGACTAAGTGTGGGAGAGCCAATAGGAGAATGACATGTGTCAAGGTTGTGGGTGTGTGTGAAGGGAGTAAAGTCAAAGTGAATATTTTAGTGTTTCTCTCTCCTCTCTTCCCTCTTTGTGCGCTGGACAAGGTATGGGGAGGAGGGATTGGATCATCATTTCTCTTCTTCTTCACTCCTCTTCACTCTATCACTCTCATCTCTCTCTCTTCTCTCCTCATTTTCGTCAGCCATTGAAGGCCAAAGGGAAGGAAGAAAAGCTTCAAAAAGGTAAGGGAAATGTCTCCAAATGCTCAAACTTCCTTCTCTAATATTGATCCATGAATGAAGAGCTTCATTTTGATGGTTGTAATTGTTAGATCAAGCGTTTCACCCAAGAGGGGGGTGAATTGGGTGATACTAAAATTTCTTCCAAAAATATAAAACTTTGACAGAGAAATGAAAACAGTAATGAGTGAGGAGAAATATCACCGAAGTGTACACCGGGAGTTATACTGGTTCGGTCACAACTACTTTGACCTACGTCCAGTCCTCAGAGCTTCTCTGAGAGTTTAACTATAGCTTCCAAGATTCAGTGGGTTCTTGGCACCTCAGTACAAGCAAGTTCCTTAGACCTGGACACTCGCTCCCCCTTACAAGTTGTAATCCAATCCCAACTCAAGGTTCCACAACCTTAAGTTATCTCAATAACAAATATTGAGTTTGAATGAAGTATCTCTCTTATAGAGTAAATGATAATCACTGAAGCATAGAAATACAATTTCAACGTGAAAACAGAGCAATGAACTTAATAAGTCGTTTATGTGTGTGCTTGTTGTTATTTCTCTGTTTGAAGGTTCCCATATATATAGGTATGTTGTTGATGACCGTTGGAACATTTCCTTTCGTCCGTTGGTGAGTGCGCAGCCATTATTGACTTTTCAAGTTTTTGAAAAATATCCGTTGGCGGTGGTTGGCATATGAACGTTTCTTTTGACTTTCATCTCTTGATATGATTTCTTCATTGTTTATCTATAAATAGACTAAGAATACTAATACAATGAAAGGTTAATCATATAGGAAACAATATAATGAAAGTTTGAATGATTTCTAAATTTCTGGATATGCTTACTCGAGTAGCTCCTCGAGTATCCCTTGAAGTTTACTCAAGTAGCTCCTCCAGTAATGCTTTTGCAACTTCATAGATTATTGGGGTAACACCTCGAGTAATCCTTTAAAAAACTTTTGATTACTCGATGCTCTACTCCAGTAATGTTGTCAGGATTTCAAGGCCGAGAGCAATTACCTTGTTACTCGAGTCAGGACTCGAGTAATGCACTAATTTTTGCATAGGTTACTCGGGTACCACCTCGAGTAACTAAGACTTTTGAGTATGACTTACCCGGGTAATGACTTGAAGTTTACTTTGAAAATATTTCTGCATACTGGGATACATACTCGAGGAATCCACTAAAGATAGAACATTACAAACTTGTATACTAGAGTAAGGACTCGAGGAAGATGAAATAAAGAGAGATCAAGTTAATCGGGTACCAACCTCAAGTTTTCCAGAAACAGAGTTACTCGAGTAGCTCCTCGAGTATCATGGGGAAAACTTGAAGGCAACTGGAAGTTTTCACAGGGTTACACGAGTAGCTCCTCGAGTAACATTAGCAGTAGTACAAAATGCCGAGAGGTCCACATTTTAAGAAACACAGTTACTCGAGTAGCTCCTCGAGTATCATTGGGAAAACTTGAAGGCAACTGGAAGTTTTCACTTGGTTACTCGAGTACCTCCTCGAGTAATATTAGCAGGCCGAGAGCAACTCCAAGTTTTTACCTGATTACTTGAGTAGCTCCTTGAGTATTGGTGGCAGGTTACTGAAAGTTTTCTCTTGGTTCCTTCAAGTTTTGTCTCATTACTCGAGTAGCTCCTCGAGTAATGCTTTAGAAGATTTGCTTCTGATCAAGTTCCTCAGCATTTTCTCATGGCCTTTCTTCAATTCTCCAATGCTTACTTCAAGTGATGCTTGTTCCTGTCATTACTTAGTTCAAACTTGTTTATTAATTATTTCCTTTTCAAACCATACCTTTGTTATCATCAAAACATGAGATCTAACATTCTCCCCCTTTTTGATGATGACAAAACTTGGTGATTTTGAACATGATTTTTTCAAATTGGATTCTTAATTAAATATGTCTTATTAAGGTTGAATACACCTTGCATACACAACAATTTCATTAGTCCAAACATGTATCATAATTTAAAACTTAATTGAACTTTAAGATGAAATCATAACACATTTGCATTAATATTAAAACTTTCAAATTACAAGATAAAGTTCAAACTGAAATTAAAAAGCTCCCTAAAAATCCCATGTACACCCAAATACCCATGATAAGCTAGAACATATCCATAAAATCACTCTCAAGCTCTTCTCCCCCTTTTTGGCTTCATAAATCAAGTGGAGGGCTAGGAGGCTTGGCCATGGAAATGGGTGTTACTGGAAGGACTATAGAATCATTTGAGTCTAAAGAATCAAATGAGCTAGAGGGTACTGGATCAGGCAGATAAAGTGGAGGGATATGGATGTCATCGCCGGAAGGAGAAGGTTGGAAGACAACCATAGTAGAGGTTTCTCCTTCTGGAGTGGTCTGAGTCTCAGGAGTAATCTCAACCTCAGGTGTATGCTGTTCAGGTGAGGAAGAGGGAGATATTTCCTCAGTGTGGGTAGGAGAGGGAATAGGTTTAGGAGCGGTCTCTGGCTGTGGCTTAGGAGGTGAATCATCGATGATAATATGTGTGGTCTCATGGGTATCAGGATCATCCACTATGAATAAAATATCTTTGCCTTGGGGCTCAAGTGGATCAGAGACCAGAGGGGTAGATGGTTCAGCCTCAGGAATAGGATCATCAATAGGAGAGTTTTCTGGAGGTGGTGGTGGTGCAGATGAGGAGGGACCGGCAGAAGGTCCAGGACCCAAAGAGTCCAATCGTGCCAGAATCAGTCTCAAGGTCTCTCCTTGGGCACGTTGCTCTGCTAGCAACTCCTCATGCCTCTTGTCCATTCTGTCAACCAACTCTCCCATTTTAGTGTTCATGTGGGTTATGAGTTCTGCATTTGTATTGGCGATGTCCACATGAAAACCTCTGAGCATGTTCTCCATAAAGTGCTGGAGAGTGGCATTGAGGAAGGATGGTGATGATGTGGTAGCAGCTGGAGCCGATGACTGAGTGTCATCCATCCTACTGGTCTCTGCCTCAGTGGCCTTCCGCTTCTTCTTGGACCCAGACTCCAGAGGGCCTTTGAGAGGGATGTCGATGTTCAGTTTTCCAATCTGGTTCCTTCCAACCGGAGTCAACCTCTCAATTGGCTCCTTGCTATCCAAATACCATATTTTGTTCTCTTTCAGGATTAGAGACACAATCTGGGGATATGGCATTGGAGTGGTACCCTTTCCATCCACCTTCTACCTTTTCATCTCCGAGAAAATGTATTCTCCCAAATCCTTCTGTTTCTTCAGAAGTAGTGAAGCAAACCACCTAAAGTCCCTATCAGAGAAATGGGTGAAGTTGTTGGCTTTATTCACTAGGGACCTAGAGTAAATGTACCAAAGGACCCTATGATGATCACACATATCACTCGGTTTAAAGTTTAGGGGGCCAACTAACTCACCGGGTTTGAGAATAGTAAAAATTTGATTTGGCTCAAGTTCAGAATATATATCATCAGGGGGGTTTTCAATTCCTAACCACAAATTAATTCTAGAGGGAGATATCAGTATCTTTTAACCTCTAACTGTGGTGGTCATCTCTTCCTCAACTGAGGTTCGGTTAGGCTCATCTATAATTTCTAAGTTGCAATAGAAATGGGTGATTACTTTAGTACAAAAAGGTAATCTAATAGAAAGCCAGGGCATAAAGGGATCTAGATAAGAACTTAGGTCATACTTCACTACCTCTTGAAGCAACTTCAGATCAACATAGTGTGTCTTACACACTTTTCTTCTGGAGAATTATGTTAGATACTTGGGAGACTCCACCAGTTTGCCCACATTGAATCCCTTTGGTGGGGTAGTGATCTCTGCTTCCGGAATTTTGGACTTCTTGGAGGATTGACCCTTCTCCATTTGGTAAATGATCCCAGCCATAGCCTTAGCCACATTTTTGTCATATTTTGGCTTTTTTATAGGCTTTGGTGTGAAAGAGGGTGTAGAGTAATCAGAGTGAGAAGGTGAGGGAGATTTGGCAACTTTGCCTCTTCCAGTAGATGTACTCTTTTTAGATTGAGCCCTAGTCACAATAGGCTCTTTAATCACAACTCCTTTGGGTTTTGGTTGAGATTGAGGTTGAAGAGGAATTTTGGCTTTAGGTCTCGGAGTTAATTTTCTTTTCTTTGTTGGAGGAGCAAAAAAGAGATCAGGGTTTTGTTGTGAATCAGAGGAATCTGTGAAGTTGAGATTCTTGGTTCTAACCATCTTGAAACACAGATATTCTAGAATCTCAGAAAAACAGGGTCGTGGTCGCGAGCTTAGGGCACAGAGATTTTGAACAAAATATAAAGTTTTTGGACTTGAAATCAGTTGGGTTTTGACGGAAATGAGGCAAGGAAACGATTGAGAAAAGTTTTTGAGAGGGTGTATAGTGATTTACTCGAGGAGATTTTGTGGAAATGACCGAGTTTGCGCAAGATAAAGACCTAAAACCCGACGTTACTCGAGGCTTAACTCGAGTAAGCTTCAAGTTTACTCGAGGCCTTCCTCGAGTGTTCATACAGAAAAATTCAAAAATAATTCATTTAAATTGCGTACCTGGCATGAATAATATAGTAATTATCCATGGATGTTCCCTCGATCATTTATAGTCCATTTGGGTCATATTTGAGTCATTATTTAACACTTTGAGAATCTGAACTCCGACATTACTCGAGGCCTTCCTCGAGTAAGCTTCAAGTTTACTCGAGGCCTTCCTCGGGTAAACAGCTTTTCAACTTCTGACTCTTCATTTCTTTGAAAACTGAACCGTTATGTTTGAAAATTAAGTAACTTGATCCGTTACTTCCAGTTTTGGGGGCCATTACTCGAGTACATACTCGAGTAACGTATTACTTTACCTCAAGTTCCTCCTCGGGTAATGCTTCTCTGTTATTCATAACTTCAAGTTGTTACTCCAGTAAAGTTGTCCTCTGATAATCTCTATTTTTGTCTCTTAAAACAGAGTTTCTTTCTTCCTGCAAAACAAGTTTCTATATACTCCGATGCTTAAGTTAGTGATCATCAAAACATTATCAAATGACTTCATCTAATATTACGAAATGCTGAAATTTCTTATAACTCATTGGGATTTACCATTCCCAATTCTCTTCTAATGAATAGAAATTGATCTTTTGCAAGGGGTTTTGTGAAGATATCTGCTAGTTGAAGATGAGTAGGAATGAATATCACTTTCACATCTTTCTTTTGAACATGATCTCTGATGAAGTGATGCCTGACATCGATATGCTTGGTTCTAGAATGTTGAACTGGATTCTTTGCTAGACTTATCGTACTTGTATTGTCACAATAGATTGGTATTTCCTTGAGGTATATACCAAGATCTTGTAGTTGTTGTTTTAACCATATCACTTGTGCACAACAACTTGAGACTGCAACATATTCGGCTTCCGTTGACGAAAGAGACACTGTATTTTGTTTCTTGCTGAACCATGATACAAGAGATCCTCCAAGAAATTGTCCTTGTCCACTGGTGCTCTTTCTGTCCGTTTTGTATCCTCTATGATCCGAATCTGAATATGCAACAAGATATTCGTTTCTTCCTTTGGGATACCACAAACCCAATTCAGATGTGTCACCAAGATATCTAAAGATTCGTTTGACCGTTTCAGCATGTGATTCCTTTGGTGCTGATTGATATCTTGCACATATACCAACACTAAATTGAATGTCTGGTCTACTTGCCGTAAGATAGAGTAATGATCCAATCATTCCTCTATATTTTGTAATGTTGTAGTCTTTTCCTTTGACATCAGCATCAAGTAACGTAGTTGAGCTCATAGGTGTGTCAGTGCCATTTGCTTCATTCATTCCATACTTCTTCAATAGCTCTTTCAAATACTTTGTTTGAGATATGAAGATTCCATTCTTTCTTTGTTTGATTTGCAGACCAAGAAAGAAATTCAATTCTCCCATCATTGACATCTCAAATTCTCCCTGCATTATCTCAGAAAATTCCTTACACAGAGATTCATTAGTAGCACCAAACACAATGTCATCAACATAAATTTGAACAATTAAAATATCATTGTGTTTTCGTTTTATAAAGAGTGTTGTATCAACTTTTCCTCGTACAAAACCTTAATCGATAAGAAACTTAGTAAGCCTTTCATACCAGGCTCTAGGAGCTTGTTTTAAACCATATAAAGCCTTTTTAAGTTTGAAAACATGGTCAGGTTTAGTAACATCCTCAAAACCTGGAGGTTGTTCTACATACACTTCTTCCATGATGTAACCATTTAGAAATGCACTCTTTACATCCATTTGATAGAGTTTGAATCCTTTGATGCATGCAAAGGCTAAGAGTACACGTATAGCTTCCAATCTAGCCACTGGAGCATACGTTTCTTCATAATCAATCCCTTCTTCCTGATTATAGCCTTTGGCCACCAACCTTGCCTTGTTTCTGACAATAATTGCGGATTCATCGAGTTTGTTCTTGAATACCCATTTAGTTCCAATGATCGGATGATCCTTGGGTCGGGGTACCAAATCCCAAACTTGATTTCTCTCAAATTGATTTAGTTCTTCTTACATTGCTATAACCCAATCATTGTCTGACAGGGCTTCATCAATGTTAGAAGGTTCAATCTCAGAAATGAATGCAGAAAAACTTACTTCATTGAAAACTCTATTTCTAGTTTTGATCCCTTCATTCACATCTCCTATGACTTGATCTAAGGGATGACTTCTATTGTATTTCCAGGCTTTAGGTTGTCCTAGAGATTGCTCTTCTTCCTTAGTTTCATCAACTTCTGGAATAAGAGACGTAGAAATAGATTGACCATTTTCTTGATTTAAAACAACTTCCTGTTCTTCATCAATGGTTTTGTCAGAGGATTCAAATTCATCAAATACAACATGAATTGATTCTTCAACAACACAAGTTCTTTTATTGAAAATTATATATGCTTTACTTCGGTTAGAATATCCTAGGAAAATTCCTTCATCAGTTTTAGAATCAAATTTTCCTAAGTTATCTTTACCATTATTATGAATGAAACACTTACAACCGAAGATGTGTAGATGAGCAATGTTTGGCTTCCTTCCTTTGAATAGATCGTATGGTGTCTTTCCAAGTTTCGTTCTGATATAGGCTCTATTTGAAATATAGCATGCTGTACTCATAGCATCAGCCCAGAAAACTTGAGACATGTTCTTTTCATTTAACATTGTTCTAGCCATTTCAGTAAGCACTCTATTCTTGCGTTCCACAACTCCATTTTGTTGGGGCATCCTTGGAGCAGAGAAATTGTGATCAATGCCATTAGTATCACAATACTCTTCAAAGGCTTGATTTTCAAATTCTCCACCATGATCAGTCCTAATACCTGCAATAGACATACCTTTCTCATTTTGCACTTTCTTGGCAAAAATAATAAATTCTTCAAAGGTTTCATCTTTTGATGATAGAAAAATAACCCATGTAAATCTAGAGAAATCATCAACAATGACTAATGAATATAAGTTGCCACCAAGACTCTTTACTCTTGCTGGTCCAACTAAATCCATATGTAGTAATTGTAATGGTCTATTTGTTGAAATCTCATTTTTCAATTTGAAAGATGATTTAGAGTTTGTTTACCCTTTTGACATGCATCACAAATCAAGTCATTTTTGAAATTAACTTTGGGTAATCCAAGCACTAAATCCTTTTTGAGTAATTTCCCTAGTTGATGCATATTGACATGAGCCAATCTCTTATGCCATAACCAGCTTTCATCGGTATTACTCAGAAAACAGTTTTCAGATTCATTTCTACTAATATCTAGAGTATAGCAATTACCTTCCCTTTTTGCTCTGAGCTTAGCCTTGATATTCTTCTTATCAAGCTGTAAGTCACTCTTGTTGATAATTAGACATTCATCTGAATCAAATATTATCCAGTTGTCTTTATCTGCACTTTGACTTACGCTCAGCAAATTATGACACAAGCCTTCAACGTAATATACATCTTTGATTTGTATGCCTTTGTCATTTTTTATTTCACCAATTCCTGCTATTTTTTCGGATTGATTTCCTCCAAATTTTACCTTTCCTCCTTCCTTAGGTTGCAATGTGGTAAAACTTTCGAAATCTCCGGTCATATGTCTAGAGCATCCACTGTCTATGAACTACTTGTTATTTTTGGATGCTTTAAGACATACCTGCAATCAAATGACTAAGTCTTAGGTACCCACTTCTTTTTGGGTCCTTTTGGGTTAGTATAAATGATTTTCTGAACATATGTGCCTTTAGGTACCCATTTGTAGGTTCCTATTGTTCTTTTCTTCTTATGAATGCATGAAGAGGTATAATGACCTTTTCTATTACAGTAATTACAAAATGCAAAAGGATTTGATATATGCACAGAATGCTGGAAATAATTTAAATATGGCTTACCTCCTACTTTCTTTTTACCTTTCCTTTTATATGTTTTTGGATCATATCCAATACCAGATCGGTCATTTACAAATCGTTGTTCTTTTAAAATCACACTTAGCATCTCACTTCCTTTGGTAAATTTTTCAAGAGTTTTTGTGAGATCAATGTTTTTCTTTTTCAACGAAGAACAATTTTCACAATTCTTTTCTGAACCCTTTTTAAGTTCAATTTCAAGAGCTTTGTTTTTCTTTTTGAAAACAATTAATTCTTTAACTACTTTGATGAATTCAGAATGTAAAGCATTATACTCAGAGAGAAATTCATCATAGGTAGGTTCAGAATCATTTACCTCTTCTTCTGTCTCTTCTTGAGCATCAAGACATATATTGGCTACTTCTTCTTTATCACTTTCTTCGTCAGAGGAACTATCTCCCCATATAGCAGATACAAAGGCCTTCTTTTTGTTAAAGAATTTGCCTTTTCTTTTTTCTTTGCTCTTTTGATTGAGCTCTGGACATTCTGATTTGATATGTCCTGGTTTTCCACATTCATAGCAAATGATATGGTCTTTGCTGCTAGTTCCTCCTTTTTGAAAGTGTTTGAAGCCTTGACCTTTCTTGTAGAACTTTCTGAATCGTTTTATGATTAAGCCCATTTCATCATCATCAAACTCCTCATCTTCATCTTGATTTTCTTCTTTCGCTTTTAGAGCTAGACCTTTCTTTCTTTTGTCACTGATCTCGTCTAGTTCCCGTTTAAACTTTAATTTGCTTTCATATTCAGAAAGGCTTCCAAATAGAGAAGCAACTGATCTCATTGATTCTCCTTTTGCCTCTTCTATTGCAGTGACTTTGGCCTCCCACTCTTTAGAAAGAATATTCAAAATCTTTCGTACTTGGGTATTTTGATCATAGACTTTACCAAGTGCTGCAAGTTGATTAACAAGATGAGTATATCTAAGTTCGAATTCAGAAATTGACTCACCTGATTTCATTCGAAGTAGATCAAATTCAGTGATCAAGGTGTTGATTCGATTCTCCTTTATTCCCAAAGTTCCTTCATGAGCTATTTCCAGAGCTTCCCACATTTCCTTTGCTGTTGGAAGTGTACAAATTCTGAAGTATTCATTTTGACTCAAAGAACTTTGTAACATCAGAATTGCCTTGCTGTTGAGAGTGATAAGTTTCTTGTCATTCTCATCATATTCCGCTGGCGTCTTTGGAATTTTCTGAGAATCTTCAATCTTTGTAGGTTGATAATTTCCACTCTCAATTACATCCCATAGCCCATATTCAATAGCCATCACGAACACTCTGAACTTAGCTTTCCAGAAAGAAAAGTGTTCTCCATTGAAACCAGGGGGTCTAGTGATGGATGCTCCGTCGGGAAGAATTCCTTCACCCATGCTTGCCATTGGATCCTTCTTAGGCTGTTAAACCTTAACAAGAAGACCTACGCTCTGATACCAAATGTTAGATCAAGCGTTTCACCCAAGAGGGGGGTGAATTGGGTGATACTAAAATTTCTTCCGAAAATATAAAACTTTGACAGAGAAATGAAAACAGTAATGAGTGAGGAGAAATATCACCGAAGTGTACACTGGGAGTTATACTGGTTCGGTCACAACTACTTTGACCTACGTCCAGTCCTCAGAGCTTCTCTGAGAGTTTCACTATAGCTTCCAAGATTCAGTGGGTTCTTGGCACCTCAGTACAAGCAAGTTCCTTAGACCTGGACACTCGCTCCCCCTTACAAGTTGTAATCCAATCCCAACTCAAGGTTCCACAACCTTAAGTTATCTCAATAACAAATATTGAGTTTGAATGAAGTATCTCTCTTATAGAGTAAATGATAATCACTGAAGCATAGAAATACAATTTCAACGTGAAAACAGAGCAATGAACTTAATAAGTCGTTTGTGTGTGTGCTTGTTGTTATTTCTCTGTTTGAAGGTTCCCATATATATAGGTATATTGTTGATGACCGTTGGAACATTTCCTTTCATCCGTTGGTGAGTGCGCAGCCATTATTGACTTTTCAAGTTTTTGAAAAATATCCGTTGGCGGTGGTTGGCATATGAACGTTTCTTTTGACTTTCATCTCTTGATATGATTTCTTCATTGTTTATCTATAAATAGACTAAGAATACTAATACAATGAAAGGTTAATCATATAGGAAACAATATAATGAAAGTTTGAATGATTTCTAAATTTCTGGATATGCTTACTCGAGTAGCTCCTCGAGTATCCCTTGAAGTTTACTCGAGTAGCTCCTCCAGTAATGCTTTTGCAACTTCATAGATTATTGGGGTAACACCTCGAGTAATCCTTTAAAAAACTTTTGATTACTCGATGCTCTACTCCAGTAATGTTGTCAGGATTTCAAGGCCGAGAGCAATTACCTTGTTACTCGAGTCAGGACTCGAGTAATGCACTAATTTTTGCATAGGTTACTCGGGTACCACCTCGAGTAACTAAGACTTTTGAGTATGACTTACCCGGGTAATGACTTGAAGTTTACTTTGAAAATATTTCTGCATACTGGGATACATACTCGAGGAATCCACTAAAGATAGAACATTACAAACTTGTATACTAGAGTAAGGACTCGAGGAAGATGAAATAAAGAGAGATCAAGTTAATCGGGTACCAACCTCAAGTTTTCCAGAAACAGAGTTACTCGAGTAGCTCCTCGAGTATCATGGGGAAAACTTGAAGGCAACTGGAAGTTTTCACAGGGTTACACGAGTAGCTCCTCGAGTAACATTAGCAGTAGTAAAAAATGCCGAGAGGTCCACATTTTAAGAAACACAGTTACTCGAGTAGCTCCTCGAGTATCATTGGGAAAACTTGAAGGCAACTGGAAGTTTTCACTTGGTTACTCGAGTACCTCCTCGAGTAACATTAGCAGGCCGAGAGCAACTCCAAGTTTTTACCTGATTACTTGAGTAGCTCCTTGAGTATTGGTGGCAGGTTACTGAAAGTTTTCTCTTGGTTACTTCAAGTTTTGTCTCATTACTCGAGTAGCTCCTCGAGTAATGCTTTAGAAGATTTGCTTCTGATCAAGTTCCTCTGCATTTTCTCATGGCCTTTCTTCATTACTCCAATGCTTACTTCAAGTGATGCTTGTTCCTGTCATTACTTAGTTCAAACTTGTTTATTAATTATTTCCTTTTCAAACCATACTTTTGTTATCATCAAAACATGAGATCTAACAGTAATGTGTTCATTGGTGTTAGTTTGTGACCTCAAGAGATTGTGAAAGTTGGAGAATTAAAAAGTCACTTTGAGAATGTTAAAGAGGTAACTGAAACCTATCTACCCATCTAAGTTTTGTGCCATTTGAGGTAGCTTTGAATTTCTAGGATTTATTGGCCATTTTTGAAAATGAGTGTCATTGGTCATTTGGCATGTTAAAGGTATAGAAATGGTATATTTGGAATGTGTATGGATATATAGGATTTATTGGGAAAGAAATGAGTGAGATTGGAAAGTTTGGAAAGTTAGTGTTTAGTGTGGCCATGGACCAAAGCATGCTAATGTAGTGGAAATTAGTTTTTTTAAATGGTTTTATTGGATTCCTTGAGTGTTTTAGTGTAAGGAATAGGCTTGATTATTGATTTTGGAGCCATTGGTCACTTTGGTAGAAAATTGGAAATGCTGCCATTGAAAGTCTATTATAGGCAGTCTGTTTGTATTGGCATTTTGAATGACCATGATTTCAGAAAATTGTGAAACTTTCCAATCTTAAATTTCACATACCAAGCTTCAAAATGGGCATATATTTTGTGTCATTTCGTTTAGTATTCTGTGACTTATGCTTGTCCAAAGTTTGGGATTGAAACAGAACTCTGTTTTGGGGTAGTGATGCGTTTTGTGTAATTCTGGGATTTGTATGGTGATTTCCAGTATTGGTTCATATTTTTCCTATAAAGAGGACTAAAATAGCTTTCAATGGGCTTTAGGATCACCTCATTTCTATTTTTCTAGAATTAGTTATGAATTTCCGAAGTTGTCTTGGCTGCAGTAGAAAAGTCTTGGCTGCAGCACAAAAGTTTCTGTACGTGTTTTGGCCGTAGCTAGAAATTCTTGGCTGTAGCCAGAAACCTTCTGTGAGTGTTTTGGCCGCAGCCAGAGGTTTCTTGGCTATAGCCAACCCCCTATTTTCATCACCTTGGAATTTTGAAAAGTGGTTTCCGACCCGGTGTTACCCAATCCTTTAGGGCCTTTATTAGAGCCAAATGTAGCTTCTTAAGGGTCATTATTGATAACCAAATCTAAGTGTTGAAGAGTCAATTGAGTATTGGAATAGAGAATAATGCTTTGTCCTTAATTATGACTTTAGGATTTGATATCTACCCGGAGCATAGAAGGCCTGTGCCTGCTCAAGGAAGGAAATGTAAGATCAAGCGTTTCACCCAAGAGGGGGGGTGAATTGGGTGATACTGAAATTTCTTTCGAAAATATAAAACTTTGACAAAAGAATTAAAACAGTAATGAGTAAGGAGAAATATCACCGAAGTGTACACCGGGAGTTATACTGGTTCGGTCACAACCACTTTAACCTACGTCCAGTCCTCAGAGCTTCTCTGAGAGGTTCACTATAACTTCCAAGATTCAGTGGGTTCTTGGCACCACAGTACAAGCAAGTTCCTTACACCTGGACACTCGCTCCCCCTTACAGGTTGTAATCCAATCCCAACTCAAGGTTCCACAACCTTAAGTTATCTCAATAACAAATATTGAGTTTGAATGAAATATCTCTCTCAAAGAGTAAATGATAATCACTGAAGCATATCAATACAATTTCAACGTGAAAACAGAGCAATGAACTTAATGATACGTTCGTATGGATGCTTAGTTGTTCTTCTCTGTTTGAAGGTTCCCATATATATAGATATGATGGGGATGACCGTTGGAACGTTTTCCTTTCGTCCGTTGGTGAGTGCGCAGCCACTGTTGACTTTTCAAGTATTTGAAAAATATCCGTTGGCGGTGGTTGGCATTTGAACGTTTGATTTGACTTTCATCACTTGAAGTGATTCCTTCATTGTTTATCTGTAAATAGACTAAGAATACTAATACAATGAAAGGTTAATCATATAGGAAACAAATTAATGAACGTTTGAATGATTTCTAAATTTCTGGGTATGCTTACTCGAGTAGCTCCTCGAGTAACCCTTGAAGTTTACTCGAGTAGCTCCTCGAGTAACATCGTGAAATCATTATGTATTTGAAAGTCAATGAAGAGAAACAAGATTACTCGGGTAGTGCATGGAGTAAACTAAATTTCAAACCTTTGGAATAGTTATTTACTCGGGTAGCTACTCGAGTAATACACTCACAACTTTATGAGTTACTCGGGTAACACCTCGAGTAAGCCTTTGAAAAACTTTTGATTACTTCGATGCTCTACTCCAATAATGTTGGCAGGGTTAAAATGCTGAGAGCACTTACCTCATTACTCGAGTAGCTCCTCGAGTAAGCATTCATTTTTGCATAGGTTACTCGGGTAGCTCCTCGAGTAACTGAGACTTTAGAATGTCATTTACTCTGGTAATGCCTTGAAGTTTATATTGAAACCATTTGCATTTACTGGGGTACATACTCGAGGAATCCACTTAAAATAAACCATGAAGGACTAGATTACTGGAGTATGTACTCGAGGAATATGAAAGAGAGAAATCAAGTTAATCGGGTACAAACCTCAAGTTTTCACTCACCTTAGTGTGTTACTCGAGTAGCTCCTCGAGTAACATTGGCAGTGGTACAAAGTGCCGAGAGCTTCACATTTTCAAATACACGGTTACTCGAGTAGCGCCTCGAGTATCATGGAAAACTTGAAGGCTGACTGGAAGTTTCTGATCTGGTTACTCGAGTAGCTCCTCGAGTAACATTAGCAGTGGTACAAACTGCCGAGAGGTCCACATTTTAGGATACAAAGGTACTCGAGTAGCTCCTCGAGTATCATGGGGAAAACTTGAAGTCAACTGGAAGTTTTCACATGGTTACTCGAGTAGCTCCTCGAGTAACATTGGCAGGCGAGAGCAACCTTAAAGTTTTACCTGGTTACTCGAGTAATGGTGGCAGGTAACTGGAAGTTTTGCCTGGTTACTTCAAGTTTTGGCTTATTACTCGAGTAGTGCCTCGAGTAATGCCTTAGAAAATGCACTTCTGATCAAGTTCCTCAGCATTTTCTCTTGGCCAATCTTTACTACCTCCATGCTTACCTCAAGTAAAGCTTATTCCTGTCATTACTTAGTTCAAGCTTGATTATTAAACATTTCCTTTTCAAACCATTCTTTTGTTATCATCAAAATATGAGATCTAACAGGAAAGACAAAGGTAGTAACACTTTATCCTATATCATGTGTATTACATTGCTTGTTTGCATTAGTCATCGATTATAGTGAAAATGAAGGGGACGTGGCGAAAGCTCGGACTCGATTACAGTGAAAGTAAAGGGGACGTGGTAAAAGCCCGGACTCGAATAGAGATAAAGTGAAGGGGGCGTGGCGTAAGCCCGACCTCGTATATAGTGAAGGAATGTGGCGAAAGCCCGGTCTTGAATATTGATTGCTGCATTGTGATATATGTGACTTGCTTTGTATATATGCATCATATAAATAAATTGTTGCTACTGGGATTCTCTAGAATCTCATTCTTTCCAAATAACATTTTTAGACAAGGCAAGTGGATCGAAAAGCAAGCAAGTGGATAAGGGCGATTAGGGCTGCCAGCGGTAGTCTTAGTTAGATATTTTGGTTGTATATCGAATTGGTTATCATTTTGGATCAATGTAAATATATTGTATAGATCATAGTACTATAGTTTTGTGTAATCCCCGGTATGGATTCTGAGATGGGCGTTGATGCCCTGAACAATATTTTGGATTAAATGTTATTATCCCGGGTGAACGTCGGGAATTGTGCTGATACTCTGATATTGTATATGTAACAGACCAAACAGGCTATTTATTTTAATGAATAAAATGAATGGAGATCCAGTTGTACAGTTTCTGCAAAAAGTTTTTAATTGTTCCGAATTTCTCATTCGATTATTAAATGTGATTAAACACTAATCCCGGCCTGATTAACGAAGGGGGTTACATAAAGCAAGTTCTAAAGTGACAACTTAATAGGTGAATATCACACACAAGAGAAATAATCATTATTGATTAAATAGGCTCAAAAGCTCACAGTCAGCGGCTTTCAAACTCAGCTCATTCAATCTCAAAATTCATCACCAATTGCAATAATCAATTGTTCATTCATGCTATGAAATCTCTAAATTCAATTGATCTATACTTAAAACTTATATTTTTCTTAAGATCATTAAAAAGCACCTAAACAAGATGCTTTTTTTAACTTTTACTCTTTTTTTAAAGAAGGAACAAAAAACATGCAGCTAAAAAAATGCATCTCAAGAGTTAAGAATAACTCCTTTCTCTGCCATTTTTTCCACACCCCATACATCTAATGATTTTACTAACTGACTAACTAAATATATATAAAAAAAAGAATTTTCCTTCGCCAACCTAAATCATACATTGTCCCCAATATCTTCTAGAGCTTAGAGAAAGTTTTTTTTGAAACATAAACACACAATAAAGTAAAACCAAAATATTAAAGAAAGTTACAACCGAAGAGTGGTATATGGATCCTTCTTCTGACTACTATCTAAAGATCGCCCACCTATTTGCTTGACTAATAGATCTCGTTTAGGTTCATAGGTTTGCAGTTGATCGAGCAGCTAATCAGCAGTTGGTACAAAAATTATGGAATGATGAGTCGCTTAGGGTATGAATCTTGTTTCCACAGCATAATCAAAAAAAGACAACAAATCATCATAAAAACCATTAACATTTAACAATCCTAATGAATTTTTGTGAAAGTTTAACTTAGCCCAATATGCAATGTTGGAAATCTCATCCAATGTTTCTAAACAACCAGCTAGAGCAATAAAAGCTTCAGCCCTGTAGAACATACGTCCCATACGTTTAGGCAAGTTTGCAACCCCTAACTCTTGTCCTAAGGAAAAGATGTGACCATCTAACTCCTTCACATTTACACTTAAACCCTTGCTTTGTTAATGATTGCAGTAATGGCCACACTTCCCTTTAGGCCATGGATGCCTCCCCTGTATACAAAGTTGATCTTTCTAGCAACTATGCATTTCCAAGTTCTTATGTTGCATTTAGAAACTTTCCATTCTTTCCCTCATCAGTTTCACAAACAATGCAGATAGATGTAAACCTACATTTTAGTGTGATACCCTTTTTCTCTTCTTTTCTCTCAGACATTTTGTGCTTTAAAAATGGATGAGCACATATTTGCAAGTGGAAGAGAGTAGATTTATACTACTAAAACCGTGACAAAAAAATCATACAAATCACACATTTTTCAAAGAAGTTTGAAAAAAATTCCGACATGAGTGACCGGTAGAATTTGCGTGAAGAAATTAAATAAGAAGATTAAAGAAAGTCAAAAGTTACTGAAAAGATAAGACAAATTAGACCAAACCATGATTATGTACAATAGTTGTGATTTTGGCTCACATCTTCCTCTAGTTTTATATCTAATAATGGCTTAAACTCTTTCTTTGAATCAAGGATTTGCTTTCTATCCAACTTTTTTATAAACTGGCAAACATGGTCTTTTAATGTCAGATTCCTAAGACAATAGTGCTCTTTTTCATTATTGAATATGTCCATTAAATCGAGAAGAATATGATGACATACCACTTAGATGCATCTCAAGACTTTGAATGATATCATCTAATGACTCCTTACTCAGTTCATCCTTTATGAATTTAATTTTATCTTGTCGATTTATAAAAACCATACCTTTGCTCTTATAGTGTTAATCACATGTCCACCTTGCACATTTATTGTAGACCTGCATTCTTTTAACTCTTCTCTTTTTAGAGTAAGAACTTCTTCTCATTCCTGGCATAGTTTTAATAATTGACTTATAAATCTTACCTACTAAACATACCTTAGCTTCAATGATCTAGCGTATGTTCTTAGGAAGGCCCAAACACTTGAATATCTTCATCCTTTCAAGTCGATAGCTATAGATCTTCCTGAGCACATCTTTAGGAAGAGTGGAGAACCTGTTCTTAAGCTTTATAAGAGATTCCTCCATATTAACTTGAAATGAAAATGATAAAAACTAAAATTTCGAACACAGTGTAGTGTGTTTTATTGGGTTGGAAAGAAAAATGAGAAAGAGAAAGAAGTTTTATGTTGCCTCCCAAATAGCCGCCCTTCTTTAACGTCTTTAGCTAGACAAAAACTAGACCAATTGACCCCTTTTTTTAAAATTTTTTATTATTATTTTTATGAGAAGGAGGGCATACCTGTTAGTTCCTCAAACATCATGACAGTTTTCAAAATGTTGAGTCCACTGTCATTATACTCTTTTAGCCTTTTGTCCATTTACTTTGAATATTCGATCACCATCTTGAATCTCTATAGTTCCATATGGCTATACTTGAATCACAGTAAAAGGTCCTTACCACCTTGATCTCAGCTTTCCTGGAAAGAGCTTTAACCTTGAGTTGTATAAAAGCACCTTTTGTCCCGGTGTGAATTCTTTCCTCAAAATTCTTCCATCATGACACATTTTTGTCTTCTCCTTGAATAACTTGGCATTTTCACAAGCTTGTTGTTTGAATTCTTCAAGCTCATTGAGTTGGAGAAGCCTCTTTTACCCAGTTGCCTTTAAGACAAAATTTAAGACTTTTACTACTCAATATTCGTTGTGCTCCATTTCTACTGGAAGATGGCGTGCTTTTTCGAGATCAATTGATATGGGGATGTACTAATTGGTGTCTTGAAGGCAGTTCTATCAACCCAAAGTGCATCATCTAATTTCTGTGCCCAGTCCTTCTTATTGGAATTCACCATCTTCTCTAAGATCCATTTGAGTTCTCTGTTTGAGATTTCTACTTACCCGCTAGTTTGTAGATGGTATGGAGTTGCAACCTTATGAGTTACTCTATATTTAGCCAACATCGACTAAAGCTGCTGATTGCAAAATGCCTTCCTCCATCACTGTAATAGCTTTAGGCACTCTAAATCTTATAAAAATATTCTTCCTAAAAAACTTCACAACTACTCAAGGGTCATTTATTGGAAAAGCAGCTGCTTCAACCCATTTGGAGACATAGTCAGCAACTACTAAAATGAATTGATTTCTAAATGAGGATGGAAAAGGCCCCATAAGATCAATTCCCTATATATCAAAAAGCTTAACTTCTAAGATGTTAGTTAACGGGGCTTTATGTCTCCTTGAGATATTTCCCTTTCTTTGACATCTGTCGTAGGTTGCCACAATTCCGTGGATGTCCATAAAGAGTGTAAGCCAATAAAATTTTGATTGAAGGACTTTAGTAGCTGTTCTATTTGCTCAAAAATGATCACCATATGGGGATGAATGGCAGTAATTTAAGACGCTGGCCATTTCTTCTATAAGAACACATCGCTTGATAATTCGATTTAGGCATTATTTATATTAGAACGGATCCTCCTAAAAGTAATACCTTACATCAGCCAGAACTTCTTCTTTTGCACTTTAAAAAGTTCATAAGGCGTTACTCCGCTTGCCAAGTAATTTACAAAATCAGCATACCAAGGGGTGGGTTGTGATCGCATGACAAAGAGTTGCTAATCTGGGAAATTCTCCTTGTTGGTGATTCTCTCTTTTGTTTAGATGGTTCTAACCGAGAAAGATGATCTGCAATGAGATTCTTATTCCCTTTTTTTTAACTTTGATCTCCAAGTCAAATTCTTGTAATAGAAGCACCCATCTGATCAATCTAGCCTTAGCATCTTTCTTCTCAATCAAGTATTTGATTGCTGAGTGGCCTATCCAGACAATGATCTTTGACCCAATCAAATAGGCTCTGAATTTGTCGAATGCAAACATTACTGCTAACAACTCCTTTTCTATTGTTGCATAATTTAGCTATGCATCTGAGAGTGTTCTGCTAAAATAGAAGATGGCATAAAAGACCTTATCTCTTCTTTAGCCTAAAATAGCTCCAACTGTATAATCACTTACATCACACATCATTTTGAATGGAAGGTTCCAATCTGGAGCTATGATAACTGGTGCAGAAGTTAAGGCACTTTTTAGAGTTTGGAAGGTTGATAAGCACTCCTTATTAAACATAAAGGGATTGTTTTTCTCCAACAGCATGTAAAGTGGCTTTGTGATTTTTGAGAAGTCCTTAATGAATCTTCTATAGAAGCCCTCATGTCTTAAAAAACTCCAAATGCACATGATTGAGGAGGGATGTGGTAACTTTTCAATTGTTTCAATTTTGGCTCAATTTACTTTAATGCCTCGATTAGATACTTTATGACTTATCACGATTCCTTCTTTCACCATGAAATGACATTTTACCTAATTTAGAACCAAGTTTGTCTCCACACAATATTGCAAGACTTTTGCAAGATTTGAAAGACAAAGATCAAATGATTCTCCAAAAACTAAAAAATCATCCAAGAACACCTCAATGAACCTTTTCATCATATCTGAAAAGATCGCCATCATACTCCTTTGAAATGTTATGGTGCATTACATAGACCAAATGACATCTTTCTAAAGGCAAAAGTAAAATATGGACATGTAAAAGTTGTTTTCTCTCAATCCTTTGGTGCAATTGTAATTTGATTATATCTTGTGCACCCGTTCAAAAAACAATAACAGGCTTTCCCAGCTAGTCTGTCAAGCATCTAGTCTATAAATGGTATAGGGAAGTGATCTTTTCTAGTGGCTTTATTGAGCTTTGTGTAGTCAATGCATACTCTCCATCCAGTCATCATTCATTATGGGATTAGTTCATTTTCTCATTTGGCACCACTGTCATTCCACCTTTCTTTAGCATAACTTGAACTAGACCTACCTATTGAATGTCAGAGATTGGGTAGATTATGCTAGCATCCAGCTACTTTATTACATCCTTTCTCACCACCTCTTTTTATTTGGATTAAGTCTTCTCTGGTGCTCAACTGATGGCTTATAGTTGTCCTCCATCAAGATCTTATGCATACAAATTGAAGGACTAATCCCTCTTATATCAGCTATTAACTATCCAAATGTTGTTTTATACTCCTTTAGAACTCTTAATAACTTTTCTTCTTCTTCAAGAGTAAGAGCTGCAAAGATGATTACTGGTAATGTTAAATTTCCTCCCATATAAGCATACTTCAAGTGGGATGGCAGTGCTTTCAACTCCAGTACTGGTGGTTTCTCTGTTGATGGTACCAACTTACTCATCCTTCCCCCAGATTTTCAAATAGTTTCTTGATGAAAATTGGGGAATTTGCTTTTGGGTACCTAATCTGCTCCAAGACTTCAAGATTAGTGGATTTTGATACATCTACCATTCCTATTGCTAATGGTTGATCCATGCAGATTTTGTCCATCACGTCTTTTACGCAGCTGGTCAATGTATCTACTCTGTAACAAATGTCACCTTCATCTAGAAAGGATAAGGCCTCGATAATGTTGAAGGATACTTGATTATCTTGAACTCTTAAGGTTAACTTCCCCTATTGCATATCTATTAACATTCTCCCAGTTGCTAGGAATAGCCTCCCAAGAATGATAGGAATTTTTTGGTCTTCTTCAATGTAGAGAATTATGAATCAGCTAGAAATATGAGTTTGTCCACCTTCATTAGAACATCTTTTAAGACACCCATCATATGTTTTATTGATCATTCAGCTAGAAGTAATGAAACTGTGGTTGGCTTCACCTTTCTAAGATGAAGTTTCTTGTAGACATATAGAGGCATGAGGTTTACATTTGCTCTAAGGTCACAAAGTACTTTTTCAAAGTGACATTGACCTATAGTGCAAGGTATGCAATAGCTTCCTGGATCTTTTAACTTTGGTGGTAATTTCTTTTGTAAAATAGCACTACACTCCTCAGTAAGTACAACTATCTCAAATTCCTCAAGCTTATGCTTATTTGAGAGAATGTCCTTCATAAATTTTTTAAAATTGGGCATTTGGGCAAGAGAATCTACAAAAGGAATGTTGATTGATAACTTTTTGAAAACCTCCAAAAACTTGCTAAACTGCTTGTCTAGCTTTGTCTTCGCGGGTCTCTGAGGGTATAGAACTGGTGGCCATATGGTGGTAAATTATTTGTAAAGCTGCTTCTTCCTGTATCACATCATCGTCCTTTAGTTTTTGTACTTCCTCCTTCTGTTCTTCTCTGCTTTCTTTCTTTTCTCCTTCAATCTTCTTTTTAATTACAAGATCTTTCAATTCTTTCCCACTCCTTAGTGCAACGACCTTCCCATGCTCTCTTAGGTTTCTTTCGGTGTCACTTGGTAGAGTTCCTGGTTGCCTGGAATGCAGCATATTTGCAATTTGGCCTATTTATATCTCCAAGTTCTTTATTGAGGCTTCTTGGTTTTTGAGTGTTGCGTCAGTCCTAGCCATGAATTGAGATGTATTAATGGTTAGTTGAGCGGGTGCATCTTCCACATTCACTTTCTGTTGTGATGGATTTGGTTGTTGAAAGGCTTGTTGTTGGTAGTTCCCTTATAGCTTAAATGCATTTTGATTACTCTTGCAACCAAAGTGTGGATGATTTCGCCAACCTGGATTGTAGGTGTTCTAGAATAGGTCGTTTCCTTGATTCCTGATATAATGAGCTTGCTCCGGCATGAATGGTTATCCTTCTTGACATTGTGTGCTCACATAAGGTCCTCCATATCGATCACAGGTTTCAGCAAGAGTGTTTATTACATTTGCTTGGTTTATTAATGAGCTTACTTGCTTGGATATAGATGCAACTTGAGAAGACAAAGTTGTAAGGATATCCAGCTCGTGCACTCCAAGTGCTTTCTTTAAACTGCTATGTTCAGAAGGCCATTGATATGCATTGGCTGTCATCTCCTCAAGTAGATTGTAGGCAACATCTAAACTTTTTCCTATTAAAGATCCTCCAACTGCAGTATCTACAAGAATTCTAGAGGTGTGCGTAATCCCATTATAGAAAGTTTGTAGTTGCCACCAATCTGGTAACCCATGATGAGGACATCTCTGTAATAGCTTCTTGTATCTTTCCCAGGCTTCATAAAGGCTTTCTAGTTCATGTTGCGTAAATGAGGCACTTTCATTCCTCAATTTAGTAGTTTTTGCTGAAGGAAAGTATTTTGCCAAAAATTTCTGCGCCAAGACATCCCATGTAGTTATGGTTCCTACTAGTAGTGATTGTAACCAGCTTTTAGCCTTATCCCTGAGTGAGAAGGGAAAAGTTTAAGTCTAATGGCATCATCAGTAACACCATTATGCTTTAATGTGTCACAGATTTCTAGGAAGTTGGCTATATGTGCATTAGGATCTTCTGTTGGTAAACCACAGAACTGATTTGTTTGCACCATCTAGATAATTGTAGGCTTGATTTCAAAGTTTTTAGCTGCTACTGGCAGTTTTCTGATTCCAGAATTTGTCCCCATGACTGTTGGTGTTGCATAGTCACGGACTATTTTGGTATCTATTGTTTCTCCCTTCAGATTTGCCATCGGATTGCTTATGATTGAAGTAGACTACTTTTGAACTCTTCAATTTCTTTGACAAGTTCTTTCAATCTCATAATCAAGAGGTTGTAATTCAGCCTCCTTTTATCTAGTCATGCACTAAGCAAAAGCCTGAAAAGAAACACAAGACACAAAAATGTAATATAAAGACCAAATTAGTATTAAAATTACTTGGTAATGATATTAATAAAAACAGTCCTCGACAATGAAGCCTAAAACTTATTACGTGTGTAAATGGTCTATTAGAAAGTGCAAGTGTACACTGTTGTAAACAAGTAATACAGAAGTGAGTAGAGTATCATTCCCACAAAGATTGATCACTATGTATCAAATTTGGTAATTTTAATTCTATTTAGTTGATCGATTAGTTGGTGATTGAGAATACAACATAAAAATGGTTAGATATGAATACAATTGATATGGAAACAACTATGAGAAAAAGCCCTAGGGGTCAGATTTCACTTAACAACTTTCGGATTGAATCACTTATCTATTTTAACCTAATTTATTCTACATGATTGATAGTCTAGTTTCCCTAACTTAATTATTAGCCTCTTCAAGGTCAAACAATTCTATAATTAATTGCTAATCCAATATATTCGTATATGAATTTAAGCAATTAATTATACATTAAGATTTATGGAACTCAGTAAGACTACACAACTCATATGAATATATTCCTATTTTATATGCAACTCATGGTTTTAATTATAAGATCTATACACATGCATCTCTTTCTGGTCTTAACATACATATTTAAATCATTCAAAAGAAGGCCGATCAATTGAAAGCATTAAGCACAATAATTAAACTCAATCATGAAGGAAAAATTAAAACTAGATTTAATAAATTAAGATTTAATCTGTCATTAATAAGCTACATCATCACCCTAGGAAAATAAAAATTTAGCTCATAATGAAATTTAAAAAAAACAATTTAAAAAAAACAAAATAAATTGAAAATTTCATAAATATTGCATAAAACTTGATTATTAAATTCTAAAACATAAAAATACAACAACTAGATGCATGAAAATGGAGAAATCTAGCTGTCCCTTTAGGAAGTAAAACTTTCTATGTAGGTGACAACCTATACCATCCATAAAGGAGGACTATCTAAGCCTTCCATGAAAGAGGCATGCACGAAGCAAATACAATGCATTAAACTACTCTAAGATGGTGTATGTGGAGAAGAGAGGAAAGTAATGGATATGAAATTGTATGGGTCATATGTAAGGGAGAGTATGGCTATATATAGGGAAAAATGGAGTTGATGGGATGGTAGATGATATAGAGTAGGTGAAATGGTAGATGAAATAGTAGATAAAATAGAGTTGGTGGAATTTCACATTTTGATCTTCATGAAAATTGTAGCTCTGGATCTTAGCTTGAAGACACAAGTGGAAACTCCTCATTTCAATATTTGCAGCTCCAATTATAGTCAAATTAATAGGTAAAGGTTAGACTTGGACAAATTCATATTCTCAAGTAGGGGTCTAATAGTCAGTTGACCTTGAACAGTGTGCATAGATTTGTTTGCAGCATGATTTGTTCTGTTAAATTATATGGTGCATTCCATGTTTATTTATCACATTTTATATGATTGATTGTATGTTATTACTGAAATTCATATAAATGTCACCCCTTTCCCAAAATTTAAAATTTATTCAGCTGGAGGGAGAGGCTCTAAGGGCAAAGATTTGGATACCGGCAAATGAGAGTTCTAGTCCAGTTCAAACGTAGCCATTGGTTATTTGTAGCTTTTTGATTATTTTTGAGATATGTAAATATTTTGTGCAAACCCTATGGGATTTCCTGTAAATGTAATCTAGTAGTTTGTTTTAGTATACTTATGCTATTTCTGTATGCCCATTGAACTGTACATTGTTACTCTGGTAATTATCAAAATGTTGAGGGTTTTGATAGATGAAAGTTGAATCTTAAAACTAGAAGGGTAGTTTATATAACATATATTTGATTTTAAGGGAGGTTCATATAGATTTTTAAAATAGAATGGAAGTTTTGTAATTTAGAGTAAATAGATAGAAAGTTGATGTATTTTTCTCTTTAAAAAAATTATAACTACTCCTTCAATCTCATCAAACCTCTTTGCTTTTGTTCTTGTTTATTGAGAGCTCCATCAAAGGTTGAATATTATAAGGGTTTTGATGTATCCAATATCTTAAAGTATATTTTTATTTGCATCCAATACCTTGAAGTATTTTATGATGTATCTAGTG